>CM014080.1:21214209-22414209 GCA_004119915.2 Collichthys lucidus | reverse complement strand
TCAACGTCCCCCCAAAAATCTATTTGGACAGTTATTGTTTTTTCTCTCTTTCAGCTTTAGAAATGATTTTTCAGTCATGTTCGTGAAATGACTGACCTCTTCTTGACCAGGCAGCGGATGACACACAGCGCATCGTGGATGGAGCGCTCTGCCTCCTCGATCACCAGCTTGTTGGAGCCACGAACCACGATGCTCACAGTCTTCCCAGGGCTGGCACAGCCTGTGATCTGCGAGGAGCAACACAAAATGTTTAATGGAAGTGTCACACCACAGTGTCTCACTCTGAAGATGTTTCATAATTTGTCTCATTAGTTTTAACGTATGTGAAGTGTGATGCGTCTTGGATCAGAAAACTGCCAAAATTTCAGCTCTAGAGCTGCAACGATTAGTCGATTAATCGCAACTACAAAAGCAACTTGCAACTATTTTGATAATTGATTAAATGTTTAAATCATTTTTTTAAAAAAAATCCAAATTCTCTGATTTCTACTTGTTAAATTTGAATATTTTCTGGTTTCTTTAGTCCTCTGTGACAGTAAACTGAACATCTTTGGATTTTGAATGATTCTTACCTTGACCAGCTTTCCGGAGCCGTCCAGGCTGACTTCCTCAGCCAGCTCTGCTGTGCCGAGCATCTCTGCAGTGAAGTGGTCGATGTGGGCGATGGGCTTGGTGCCAATAGTCTGGAGCAGAGGAAAGACTATTTCACTTTACTGTCACACAATGGGTTTATTTGCAAAGAACTAACAAGAAATGTCTTGACTGAACATTATTTTTATATGCAGAAGTTAGGCATCGACAATCATAGAGTGATTAGTACTGTTCTGTGCAGTCTGAAACACTGAAATATTTTCATGAGGCTCACCTTGCAGATGAACTCAATTTCCTCTCTCTCAATCTCCTTCACCACCATGATCTTCATTTTGTTGAGGAAGTGCAGCGCGAGGTCACTCAGAGCGTCTCTGTCACAGGACAGTTTATCGTTAGCATGAAACATGTTTACTGTACACATCTCGAGTTTGATGAGTGTCTGTTCTCATCGTTAGCTGTGTTCGAGTACCTGAGGATGGACTTCTGGATGAGCAGCACATTGCAGCCAGCCTTCTTGATCTGTTTCACCATGTTGAGGATGTAGGCGCGCTCTTCCCGCAGCACGCGGTCCATCTGGGCGTAGTCCGACACCACGATCTGGTTGTCCATCTGCACGCCAAAGACACACAGGAGGTCAGGAAAGAAAGGACCATGATGGGAATCAGCTCCAGGAAGGAGTTTTAAAAAAAAGAGAGAGGGTGATTGAGACATTTTATTTTTGGGATAACTCTGATAACTGGAAACACAGAATTTTAAGAGCCCTTTATTCTCTTTAGTTCAGTATCATCATTCACTCGTCTTTCAGTTGACACATATTGTTATGATGTGATTGTATTGCGAAATCAATGTAGTCCAAATGAATGATTTCAAGCCAATTCCAATTAGAAATTAAGATTTTAAATGTTTGCTTTGTCTGATTCAATGCATAATGCTGGAACTCACTTCACTGCACTGAAGATTAATTTCATTTTACAAACATTTTTTTCTTTTTTGTACAAAAAGATTAAGATGGATTTTTCCCTTCAATAAAGTCCAACATAAAACACCATTCAGAGCAGACAAAAAGCTGCTTAGAGCTGAGCTCGAGCTATTTATCAGGTGACTCACGTCAGTTTTGGGAGGGGACAAGCAGAACTGGATGAGGCCGATCTTGGCCTTCTCCACACGGGTCACGCTGCTGTTGGCCACCCTCTGGGTCAGCACCAGACCCTCAACCATCTCACAGTCATCAATGGTCCCTCTAATAACATAAGAGTGGAAATCAATCAAATACTTTGAATGCAGGCAGGAGTGGACCTAAAGTCACTTTTATACTTATAGAGGAATATAACATATGATTGTAAATGATTTGTGACTCCGGCGCTCACACTCACCCGAGCTTCTTGATGATTTTGATGTCATGCAGGTCGACACCGGTGGCTGTGGCTGGGTCGATGACCCGCATGACGGCGTCCACACTCATAGGCGCCAGCAGGCTGGAGTACTGGGACACAACCTTGGAGCACAGCGATGTGGTTGCGCTGTTGAGCAGTGTCTCGCGGTCGCTCAGCTGCACCGGATGGCTCATGCCCGTCAGCACCTCCACGCCCTTCTCCACAGCCTTCTGGAAGGACTCTGAGATGATGGTGGGGTGGATGCCTGGCAGGGACAAAATATAAACAATGCAACACCAAAATTAGATTTTTGTATTGAACATTAAAATCAAACAACTTTTAAAATGTGAAGATTTGCTGACCTTTTTAGCTTTATATAATTTTCGATTAATTACGACTGATTTAACAGAGAGAGATACATTATGTGTACTAACTGTGCCAACTTTTCAATCTCCAGTGTTTCCAGATTTTAATTTGTGAATGGAAAATGTGCAGGAAAACAGGTGGCTGGTCCCAAAAACTAAAGTGATTATCCTACAGTTTTCTCAATCAAATTGCCTTCACCTTCCCCAACTTATCCTCCACGGCAAAACACAATTGCAGAGATAAACATTTACAATAATGGCATTATTGTATTTTAATTTTTAAGAGTTCCCTACAGCTCTTACCTTTTTGCAGAAGCTTGTAGCAGGCGTCCAGCAGTGCTCCAGCAATCACAACGACAGAGGTGGTGCCGTCACCAGCCTCGATGTCCTGGGCTTTGGAGAGTTCCACCAGCTGAAAACAGACACGAAGATAAGTTCATGTTAAAATACCAGCGACGTGTTTGAGGCTCCAAATTCTGCCATAAAAAGCATGTGTTCATGTTCGGGGTGCACCAGACAGTGACAGCTGGAGCGACGTACCATTTTGGCTGCCGGGTGGAGCACCTGCATCTGCTTCAGGATGGTGGCCCCGTCGTTGGTAATGGTCACGTCACCTTTCTCATCCTGGATCTGGAACAAACGACAACAAACACCTGCTTTTAGAATAAGTCTATATCTCCAAGAGTAAGACGTGAAGTTAGCCTGAAGATCCGTTTACTGACCATCTTGTCCATGCCTTTAGGCCCCAGGCTTGTTCTGACGGCATCTGCAACAGCTGTCAAACAAGCAGGTGACGCATGAGTAAGCATGAAGAACCACAATTTCTTTTTTCAGTATTAAAAAGGTATGAAGCGAACAGAACATCATGCTTTAAAGGTTACATGCTCCCTAACAATAAAGGTTGGCCTTGATATTTTTGGTATACATAGCAAATGTTGCAAGTGTATGTTTCAGCATAATAAAATGAAGCGATCAATCAATCAATAATTCACAACCTCAAGCTTCCAACATTACCTATTAAAATCAAAGTGACATTACAACAGCCCTACACTGCAGGCGACCTCCTTAAGCTTTACACATGTTAGTGCATCCTCTGGCCATATATAGTCTGCAGCACTTTAAAGCTACTGAGCTGGCTAATGTTGAGATTGTGTCGAGTCATGAGCATCTTGCAGGAAGAGGAACGCCACACCAAACTCTGTGTGTTTTTTAGAAAGGATTGTCCACGTTGATCTAATGAAAGAAGCAAGATGGAGGTGAAATGTCCCGAGACGTGATATTAAAACATTGTACCCGTCATATTTGTAATATTTCTCACACTATGGTCACTTCACATTACAATACACTTTTTATATATCATGCCACTTTTATCCTCAGTACTTGTCTGTTTTGAAGGTTGATTGTTTTTCGTGTTTATTGTTTAGGTTATAGATATTTCTGTCTTTTTACTTTTTTCTAATTCTGTAGTGTATGCTACACTTTCCTCTGCTGCTGTAACAAGTACATTTCCCCGTGCTGGGATGAATAAAGTATATCTAATATATTCATTCATAAACAGGGTGTGCTTTGTTGCATTATATTTGGGAGAAGGTACAGGGTTGACGAGTAACGGTGCCGGCCCTGTTACACCGTACACAGGTGAGATTTTGGGGCAGTTAAAACCATTTTATAAATCTCTAATCTTACCTTTGGCGGCTGAGATGTTACTGTACCGAATCTGGGCCGGCTTGTCCCGGTCCACATACGCCCCTCCTTTGTTTGACCCTCTCGCTGATGACTTTGCTTCGGGCATCGCGACTTTATAATCGGCGGAAAATGTTAAGGGAAGACTTCAGAAGGGGACTGATGCGCCGCGGGGCTGAAACACCGCGGTTCGGCTGAGGATGGACTCGGATTAGAGGTGCGGATCCGCCCGGTGCCGACTAGAAGCTTCCAGAGAGACCGGCTGCTGCTCGAGGAGAAGGATCCGGTTGTCAGCGGGCTCGCGCTTGGAAATGACGTATCCAGACGAAAGACGTCGACTACCGATGAGATAGAGCTCGATCACGCTGATTTTTATAATAAATATGTTTTAATTGTATCCAATTCACAGGTTAATCTGACTGGTTATCAAACAGCTGCTTAGCTTCAGTCTCATATTTGTTGCGAAAGCCTGATTGTTCACATTAAGTTGATCTGGGTCGATTAGCTGTGTCTGTTTACGATTGAGCATCAGGAGAGAAGAATTATGTTTAATGAACATGTTAACAAGTAACGGAGCCTTTTCTGGTTTCTGCACTTTACATCTGCGTGGATTAACCAATCTCCGTGTCCGGTAGGTTTGTTTCGACCGTTTCACGACAGTTTTCTTTCACGTCCTCACACGTTGGCTCCAAAACAGCTCAGTGTTAGCGAACATAGCTTAGCAGACAGCAGAGGTTGGGGACCAAACATGCTGCAGCTTCTGATCATCATGTGTGCCCTCACATGGAGCTGTTTGTCAGTGTCAAACTAACCAAATGTCCTGTTCAGTCTCCTTTTGTCAAGCAAGAATTGCCACGAAAAATGAGCTCATGGTTAGTGTTGTTCCGACTGAGTGTAACTAAACTTTAAATAGCCCCTTAAGGTTAGTAAAGCATGTTTAAATAACATACATACAACACGCAGTCGAATATAAGTGATGCAGACACTGATGATATTGATACGTGAGAGGAGTGTACAGCCTCATATTTGAGAAGATCATTTATTTTTTGTAACCATGTAAAAAGTATTTTTTTTCCTCACCAGAGAGCTCAGACAAGTTTATTTTGCAACAGTAAATCTTTGTAATGGAGACACTGATAATTGACATTCATTTTTTGCAAAGTCATGTTAACTTATTGGGTCAATGTAGCTGAGCAAAATATCAGCCTGGATGATTCATCAGTTTATTAAAAGTCTAAACAGACATTCACATAAAGATAAAATATCACCACAGCGTTTGATTTAGATTCAGTTATATTGAACTACATACTTGTGTGATCAGTGATTGAAGTGTTAAAGATAATTACTTCACATCACGTCCTCAAGTTCAACACTAAACATTACCCTAAACCTTTACATTTTCATTTTTTAAATTTTCTTAAAAAATATATTTAAAAAAAAAAATAAAAATATTTATTACTGAAGAAATTTAACAATCATCCCTTGGGCAGATTATTAGATCGAAGTAATCATTCCAACATTGAACATGCTGTGTTTCCTGATAAATATCTCTGCACCTGCAGCCTGGAGTCATGCTGCCATTAAAGGAGAAGGATAAACCCATCATCCAGAAGCTGCTGTCGGCCGGCTGCTGCGCTCGCTGCATCCTCAGGTTCTGCTGTGTGAGCGTCCAGGCTGCATACCGACAGCCCCATCAGGTGAGACTTCTGCTGCTTTGATGACACGTTGACACCGTCTGTATTCATTCATAAATGTTTCAGAGTGGCTGATGTTCCTTCATAATGCGGCTTACAGATCAAACATGCATCGTGTCATATTTCATCTTACACAGGATACACTCAAGGAACTTCAAGCTTTCATCAGCAATACAGAGGACACCAAATCCCAAGATTCAACGGCAGCAGAGTCCGCAGAAGGAAACAACAAATCCCATGATGCAGCAGCATCAGAACCATCTGATGATCCACCAAGTAAAAAAGCAAAACTGGAGCCCAGGGTGACTGAAGCTCTGTCAGAGGAAGACGCTGCTGCTGTGCTCAAACTGAAGGATGAAGAGTCGCGTGTGTGCGTGGTGTGTTTGGGGATCCTTCAGGAACTGTGTGGCACCACTCAGGCTGTAAAGGTGAGTGTGACCTTAAACATTCACTGCGTTCACACCAACACCGTCACAGCATCACGCTTGACGTAAACGTGATGTTTTGTCCACAGATAGCTGAGGCGGTGAAGGCAGAGAAGTATGAGTTTGACACCCTGGTGCTGTCTGTGTCTCTGCCTGCTCAGCTGTGTGTACGAGAGGTCAGTATGATGACTCATGATTATTGTCTATTTTAATCTGTTTATCATCTACCAAATGTATTGTCTAAAGGTGGGGTCAGTCATTCTGGAGTAAGCTTTGGGTTAAGATCTTTAAAACCAGCTCACAAATATTTACTTTTATTAAAAATGCTTTAGAAATATCCAAAAACAGCTGCACACTGTAGTTTTGAACAACAACTCAAACAGGGACTATTTTCAGCAGCAGATTAATCCACAGTGAATATTTTAAGTTCCATAGCATGATTTTATTATTGCTATTTTCAAGATATTATTCTAATCCCGCAGCACTCCTGTTGGCTTCATGTGAAGAAGGAATTGAGGTAAAGAAAATTTGGCTGCTACATTTTTTAACGTCACCACGCGTTCGGTCGGTCGGGGGTCACAAGTACTTTGCTTTAACCCTGTTTGTCCTCTCAGAGAGAAGAGCCTTGCGGTCGACAAGGATGATGTCATCCAGGTGAAGGAGGCCTTCAAGTGGATCATGCAGGGCCAGGTCGCCAAGGAGCTGGGGGGCGTTGCCGTGGTTACGAGAGTAAGTGATCCTCACAACGGGAGGGAAAAAAATTATGTTAAGGAAGATGTTTTAATTATTATTAATTGAAGTCAGGTTTTCAGTGCCTTGCTCAAGGGCAAAGATGTCAACTGTAAAAGAAGCTTTGATTGTTTAATTTAAGCATTAATTGCTTTCTGTTTTCACAGCCAGACTTTGATTTTAAAAGCATTAAATTCCCAGATGAGGCTGACTTTGTGTTTTGTTTTTTCAGAGTTCGTTCGAGGTCGGTGTGGAGTTCACTCACCCAGATACTGATGCCGACTGCCACTTCCTGTACGTTGTAATTATTCTGAAGATCTAGACAAAGCTGTAATGTTATAGTTTCTGAGAGAGTAAAAGTATTACCTCTAAACTGACCTCTGACCTTTGAAGCTGAATGTCTGCCTCTTGTTTACTGTTCTTCCTGTAGAGCAACAACATGTTCAGACTGCTTCAAACCCACCAAGAACAAACAGGTGAGGAAGCAGCAGAGTGAAGGTGTTAAAGGGAAACTTTCATCACAGTATATCCTTATGAGAATTAACAATGTCTCCCCCAATTTGCAAAGACTGTTGTTGTTCAAACTACAGATTGTACTTCCACATTCTCAAATGCCCGCCACACAGTCACATTGAGAGAGGGCGGTGTGCTCATGAAACACATGACTTTGGTCAAATGGTATCTGTAGTCTTCTGTGTTGGAGTCATAGTTTGGTGCACATTTTAGAGTGAGCTTTTATTTTGATGGTCCATGGCTTGCCTGTGTGATAGTGATGCTGTTTAATCAGAATCTTGATATGTCAAACCTGTCAGGTGGATGGATTATCTTGGCAAAGCAGAAGTGCCCTCTAACATGGATTTTAACAACATTTGAGGGAAAATAAACGTTCAATAACTTCATCTGTTGCTAGTGTTTATATTATATTATATTATATTATATTATATTATATTATATTATATTATATTATATTATATTATATTATATTATATTATATTATATTATAAATATATTATATTATATTATATTATATTATATTATAAATATATTATATTATAAAATAAAAATACTGGACAGACATCAGGGAGCATTACAGCTATGAATGCTTAAATTAAAGTGCCCTTTTTTTTCTCCATCTACAGTCGGTGTTCACCAGGATGGCGGTGGTCAAAGCTCTGGAAAAGATATCTGACACCAAATTTCTGAAGTAAGTATCACTTTTATATCTCGGTTCTTGATTTCTTGATGTATAAAAAGTTTCCCGAAAAGTGCTGTTAGAGACGATTATTGTTGTTGTTGTTGTTTTTTTTCAGACACTACCCTTGTCCACCAGCGCATCCGACCAGCAGTTGTATTTCTCAGGACATCCAGTGCCTCCACGTGTCTGTCTTTGTGGCAGGTAAAGAAAATCTTTTTAACTTTTTGTTTTTGGTCTAAATTCAGAATTAAAAGTCGTTTTGAAGTCCTGGCGTTCTTCCTGTTGTTTAGGGAGGTACAACAAGTTCTGTCGCAGTCTGCCTCAGACTCCCTGGGTGATCGATGGAGAGAGGAGGATGGAGTCCTCGGTGGAGGAGCTGATCGCAGCGGCCATCCTGTCTTCCTTCAGAGCCAGCGGTGAGTTTGAGGGTTAGTTGTTTCAGAACATTGAATTGAACAATAAACAGATAGTAAATGTTTCCTGATAATCTCCCTTTTTGTTTTGTTACAGGTTTTAATTTCTCTTCATCTGGCAGGGAGGACGTGGACGTCCGGACTCTAGGAAACGGTAAGATTTTGACACACACCGAAGATTTTGTCACTTGAAATGAAGCGAATGAAGTATTTTTATTTTGATTGTCAGGTCGTCCGTTTGCGATGGAGCTGCTGAATCCTCACAGATCCAGACTGAACAAAGTAGAGATGAAGCAGCTACAGGAGGTCAGACCCCAACATTCACCTCACAGACCTGACACACAACACTTCACTCAGTGGATTTCCATTCACTTGATTTTATGCACATTAAAAAAATGTGGAAAGCAACAAAATAAACTATTGCAAACAAGTTTTTTTTAGACTTGAGAGAGGTCGGAAAGTTGGTGCATCAAGTAAAAGTCAAATGAAAACAGACTTGGTGAATAAACGATGACACTGAAGCACTGAAGCTTCCAATGAACTGCTGAAACGTCAAATATGTGTGGAGCAATCAGGAGACTGTAACTGTATGCATATCTTCAAAATACAGAGAGAGAGAGAGAGGAACAAAGCATCACTAGCTCACCATGAATATCTACTGCAGTTTCCATGGTAGTTTTTGTGATAGTTAACTCAGACTGCAGTGTTGGACAGAGTATTTTGTAAAGCTCACGTTACAGGGTTCCCACGGGTGCTTGAATTCCTTGAAAATGCTTGAATTTCAATTCAGTGTTTTCATGGTTGTAAAAACGCTTAAATTTTTTGTGAAGTGCTTGAAAATGCTTGAAATTTCACAATTAGTTAAAAATCAAAACAGTCAATCTACCACCATATGCAATAATGCTAATTAGACCCATATTATTATGCCATACAGCGGCACCGCTGCGCTTCCCATGACCATCATGGCAAACACAACTAGTAGGCTACCTATTTAAAGGTGCTGGAAAAATGGAATAACTGGTGCTTAAAGCTTGAAAGCTTGAAAAGTGCTTGAATTTGTTCATGGAAAAAGGTGTGGAAACCCTGAAGTTAACTCTTGCAAACATGCAGTGTTTATGACCTCACATATTCTTTACCAGGGTCTCCGCGGATCCTTAAAAAGTCTTAAAAAGTCTTATTTTAAAAATGTGTCTTAAAAAGTCTTAAGAAGCATTATATTTCACCATTTTCTGAAGTATGGCATTAAATTTCACAAGGTAGGTATTATTTTTCATCCCGGTAGCCTATGGTTAATAAAAAAACATTTCACTGATTTTTTTCTGCGCTAACGTGATTTACTTAGCCAGCGATGTTTGTTATCAAGATGCTAAAAACTCATAGAGCCGTTGTTTGCAGTGTGTCGCTTTAGCCATGAAATGGAACAGACGAAGAAGTGGTTGGAATAAGCAGCATACGTTCAACCTCTCTGGCACACATGAACATGAACCGAGATGGGGAAATGCAAGTTCAGCGACAAGTGGCTCGAGGAGCCGAAATACAATAGTTGGCTAACAAAAACAGGGTCGGAATATGATGCGCGATGTAAATTATGTCAGATTCATCAAGTTGGGAACAATAGGCTGTAGTGCCCTTGACGCTCACATGAAAGGGGAAAAGCACACACGCTATGCTGCTAGCCAGGAATCAACAGTCCCCCTGCGAATGTTCGCCACTACAGGCACTAACGCAAGTGCAAGGCCAGCTGTGCCTTTCATATCTCCGGGCCCCAGCACAAATGCTTTCGCTGCATTCGCTCCAACCGCTACGTTAAAGGCAGAAATACTTTGGGTTCTGCAGGAGTGCAGGAGAAATCCGATGCACTGAGGCAGTTAGATAAGTAATAAAACTGTATTTATTTCCTGACTGTTTATGTGTACATCAGTGCCCTACTATTAAAATATTGAGAAGGCAAAAACTAAACTAAAACTATAAACTGAAGATGCACTGATTTATAAAAAAATAAATATGCTTTGAGTTTGAACTTATCTTTGACTGCGCCTTTTTACTGTATGAATATTTGTTTCGCGGTAATGGTCTTATTTTTTATTCTCAAAGGTCTTAAAAGGGTCTTAAAAAGCATTATATTTGCTTGTCAGAAATGTGCAGAGACCCTGTTTACGAAAACTCACCTTGTTGTTTTGTTTTTTTAGACCATTAACAAGTCTTCAGACAAAATCAGAGTGAGAGACCTGCAGATCGTTACCAGGTGAGAAACTGTAACACTAAGCTGCGTTTCAACCTGAAATAAAAACACTAAATGATTATAAAAGACAGCTGACGCACTGAGCTGTGTGTCCGGTTATCTGCAGAGAGGCCATGGGTCGGATGAAAGAGGGAGAGGAGGAGAAAACAAAGTCATACACAGCGCTCATCTGGACTCAGAAACCTATTCAGAGGGAAGACATCAGCTTCATCGACGACATCAAGGTCAGTTAGACGTTAGAGATCCAGGTACTGAATTTATAGTTGGTGAATCAGGAAAACTGTCGACTAGGATATAAAAGAAACAGTCCGGTTGTTGTTCATCCCATCAGGATCTCACTCTGGATCAGAAGACTCCTCTGAGGGTCCTGCACCGGCGAGCGCTGGCCGTTCGTCAGAGAGTCATCCACAGCATGAACACCCGCTTCCTGGACTCTCATCACTTCTACCTAGGGCTGAAGACACAAGCCGGGACGTATCCTTACATCGAGTCTGTTGTTTCTCCAGCTGGGAATAATTATTTAGTCAGAAAATTAGTTGATAGATCGAGATTAAGAGTCTGTGGAAACATTAGCAGCCTGATGCCGTACAAGTACATTTACTCAAGTACGATACTTAAAGGTCCAGTGTGTCAGATTTATGGGGATTTATTTACAGAATCTAATATTCATAATTATGTTTTCATTAGTGTATAATCACCTGTAATTAAGAATTGTGATGTTTTTGTTACTTTAGCCTTTTACATGTACAGATGCTGCAGGTCCACCATGATGACGCACCGTGTTTCTACAGTAGCCCAGAACAGACAAACTAAACAATGGCTCTAGCCTCTCTTGCATGCCGTTCTCCTTCATGCTAGGATGGAGAAACTACAACACTAGATGCTACTTAATCTGGCCCTTCAAGTACAATTTACACAAGATTTACTGAACCTGTGATCACAAAATGCTCCTGAACGTCTGGCAACAGTTATATCAAAGAGTTTGTCCACGGAGACTTTGGTCGCACCAAACCCAACCTGTGCCAGCTGCTGAACACAGACACAGACATCCTGGAGCTGGATGTGGAGGTGAGATGAGAAAATAAAACCAGAGTCTTAGATTCTTAAATGTACTTCTGTCTCTGATAGATTATGTCCCTAAACAGTTAACAACAGTATTGAATGTAAGCTGTTTGTGTGTGTTTCCTCCCCCAGTCTGTGGATGTGGACTGGCCTCCGTCCATACCAGAGTGAACTGGTGGCAGCGGCGGCTGATCTCACTGAGCTCTACACCAAACCCTCAACCCAGGATCAGAGTGTCTTAGACTGAAAACAAAGAGCGTGGAAGCTGGTTGGGGGTGAAACATGAAGTCCAGTCACGCAGTCTCGCTTCTGCTGCTGCTGCTTTGTGGTCTGTCCATGTTTTAGTTCTGGATTCGTTCAGTTGTACGACTGGAAAACACGTCCTAGTGTTCTCTTTCTGTTGTCATCAGTTTCGACTGTAAGTCTGCAACCAAATGAAGCAGTAATGCTCATTACAGCAGAACAGTTTTATTTTGTTGAACAACGTCAAAATGTAAAGTAAGTTTGTTTGTTTTTTAAATAAAGTTTGTGGACAGAGGTGACACCAGAGGAACCTAAACCTAAAGTGTGCTGTACAGTAACAAATTAAGACATAACTTTCCTCATGCAATCCTGTTACCCAGCAGCAGGTTGTATGATCAGCATCTCCCAGGTGTTTATGGCCAGAATTATAAAATATTTGATAAATCTGATATTCCCACAACACACTTCAAGATAAAAATGTATCGCCTCAACTTTTGTTGTCATGTTATTGTTGCATGGTGGTGGCACAACTTCCACACCTCAGCAGGTCACCATTACCCGTACCTGTCAAGTGTCTGCAAATTATTCTTCATAGCAAAACAAAATTAAATCATTTTGAATCTCAATACTTTTTCATGCCATTCTAAATGTGTAATGACAAAACTGTCGTTGATGGGTTCCTGCCCCGGCCGTTGAATGAAGCATGAAGTACATTTCCTCTTTTCATTATCGATGAATCTGTCACTGTCACTTTCAGGCGGCACAGTGGAGCAGTGGTTAGCGCTGCCGCTGCCGCCTCACAACAAGAAGGTTCAAACTGGTTCCTGGCCTTTCTGTGTGGAGTTTGTGTGTTTCCCGTGTCTGTGTGGGTTCACTCCAGGTACTCCGGCCAAAGATGCACTATGAGCCTGTCCAGGGTGTACCCCACCTTTAGTCATTTAGGATAGACTCCAGCCCTACCATAACCCTAATGAATTTTCCTGATTAGATGTTTAAGTGTCAAAACATGTAAATAGCTGATTCCCGAGCCCTAGGTGACATCACTAAATGTCTTGTTTCTTCCACAACTCAAAAATATACAGAAAACATTCACATTTGAGGAGCTGAAAGAGAATTTGGATACTTTCTCTTAAAAAATGATTCAAAACACTGGATAAATTTTCAAAGTAGTTGGCGATTAATTCAGTAGTTGATAATCATCAGCTGAATCAATTAACTGACTAATTGCTGCAGCTCAAATGCTCGTCCCCTCTGAAGGGCAGAAAAAGATTTTAAAAAAACAAAAAACAGCTGAAATAAAGAGTCACGACAGCAGAAACCCTGAAATGTATTTCTTTTAATTTAATTCAAAATAAATACTACCACGGCAATGCAAGTCCACTACTGGGTTCTTGCCCTAATGTTTTGGTAAGAAAACAAACAAGCAAACGATCCAAAAAAAAAAGAAGAATAAAAAGAGACTTCAGTTAATGCATCCATCATCAATCATCATCATCGTCATCATCATCCTTCAGCGACTTTCAAGAGGTGCCTTTTTTAAAGACAAACAAGGTAACACTGCCTAGAATGACAAACATAAATAAAACAAATACTATGGTACAAAAAGAGGGGAGAAGAAGGAGCAGAGGATGATGGGATTGGAACAACCCGATGAAACCAGCACTGCAAAAAAAAAGATAAATAAATAAAAGTCAGCCATGGTCCCACTTTTTTTTTTATATATTTTTTTCTTTTTAAAGAGGGTGAAGGGAAACAGAAATGACAGTGCAGACTCCACAGTTACAGTGATGTCCTCTCAGGAACTCAGGAGCCGATCATTTCGGGAACCACAGTGACAAAAGGAAGGCGGGGGTGGGGTTTGTCTCCATGGAAACATCCTCCGTGGACGATAAGTCGAGTTGGTACATCAACCCGTGGACAAACAAAAAAAATAAAATCAATGGAAGGGTCCAGTCTTTGACACGGCCTTTATTTTTTTCTTCTTTTTGATTTGTTTTTCCTTAAATGCAGGTTTTGAGTCGTTGGTGGTGGTGGTTGTATTTTTTCGGTCACTATTCTCATCAGCAAGCTTAAAGTACAGTCACACAGGAAAATAAAAATGTTTATGTCTCGTTTGTCAAGATGCCACTAACGACCAAGAAAAAAAAAAGGCATTGCATATTTACATCAAGAAGTTTGGGGCGACTCGACTTTTTTTCTGGCAGTCCTCACAGTCTTCATACATGAGTGTCTCGCGGCTCAGTTTTCTCGTGATCTGTGACATGATTAGTGATTTATTGATACCCTCTGTTCAGATTTAAAAACGTGTGTGTATATAAATTAATTTCTCTCACAATACTGACAAGATAGACAGGGATAGAACCCCTGCTTCTGGAGCTGGAAGCCTCATTTCTGTTAGTGTGATAAATTAAATCTTCTTCACTCTGATTTATCGTCTAAAAACAGTCTTTGTATATCTGTGTTTGTGTGTGAATATGAATGAAAACTTTGTCTATGCTGTCAGGGTTCCTACACAGTTGCACAAAGATCCAAACTGGAAGGTGTTTTTTTCCTCGCTGTTTCGATATGTTTCATGTTTCTCTGACCTATTTCATCACTTTTACGCATGAACTTCAAGAGTATGAGATGACAGGACATCAGAAAACAATTTCCCAAAATCTTTCGCAATTGCAAATAGCTTTTAAGACCTGGAAGTCGCCAAATTTTTCATCTGAACCTTTCCACATGTGCAGGAACCCTGAAGAGTGTGAACTGATTTCTGCAGAACAGATTAAGTCGGCAGTATTCTCCAGAAACAAAAGAAATGTGTCGCAGTCACGACAAAACCACCGTCACCTTTAGTTTTAATCTACGAGGTGACTTTATGTTGCAGGGATGTTTGAATCTTTTGTTGAATCAATCGAAACCTTGTCATGTTATAAAGGTGCTGTGCACCTCTCAGACCATTAGAGGGCAGGACTCACTAAGTTTGGGCCAATACATTAGTTGTCATTGTATGTCCGGGCTGGATATCAGGGACTGTCCAGATCCAGAGGTTCACTAACAAAGCAAAGTGGACCTGTGGGAAACCTACTCGTATTTTGTTCCAAAATGTGGCAACAGGATCATGACAACAAGCTGTACCCAGCCTCACTGGGCTAACAGAAATCAAGTGTACCTGTGAAGATCTCTACTTTGGCCTATGCTTGCCGTATATAGTGTTAACCTCCCCATGACAGCCCTACATGAACCTTACTGCACATACACAACCATCAGCTCTATCCACGCCAACTCCGATCTTATCACAAACACAAAATCTGACTTTTTTTGCTAAGCTAGGTTAATCACCTCCAGCAGGTTGTTATCCATCTTGTCTGATCACTCTCGACGAGAAAGCAAATAAAACTGTTTCCCAAAAGGTCAAACTATTCCTCTAACGTGCCCGTAGTTATCAAGTTAACATGATAATGTTTGTTCCGTGGTTGTGGACTGTCTCAAGCTAGTACGAATTATCGAATGACTTGGATTTAGTTGACGTTCAAGTGTGACATCTTATGCGATCAGACTGCCTCTCAGTTTGGTTTATGCTTTACTAGGGTAAAGACTTAGGCAACAAACTATGTACAACATACTCAATCAGTGGGTACTGTGTACTAAATGATGGATTCGAGTATGCCAAGACCAGAGTGTGCTGACACCAAGTTCAGACCAAGTTAAGACCAAAACCAAGACAGATTGAGACCTTGTCAAGACTAAGACCAGACAGTATAGCTCAACTATGTAGCAAATATTCTCCAAATCTCTTTAGGTTAAGTGTTTCACTGCAGGATTCTAGACGTTTTTTTTTGCAGGTGAACTCACAAATTGTCTTACATTAGTTTTGGCTGACCTCTCCCAGAAAGGGTTAGGGTTATTATTGGTTTCATTTGAGGCAGGAAGTTTTACGTCCAATAACAGTTCAAGGAAGGGTTGTGAGTCCTCTCTATCTAAGACACACTGAGTAAAAATGTTTTCGATTCTGAGACGAGACCTTTAAAAGCTGGTTTTGAGATCTCAAGGACTACAACACTGACCGTCCACCTCGCAAGCTGCCACAGTCTTAATAGATGCAATGCATTCTGGGGCTAGTGAGTACATCAAGTAAGCTCACGGCGCATACTCTCAAATTCTTGTTAATCTAGAAATACATATATCTGGGCATGTCTCATGCGCATAAAATCCACATACTACGATCTGAACTCAACCTGATGATCTCGTAATGTGCTCATCCAAGAGTCCGTGTGGATGAAATGAAAACACCTCAGTGTCATCAAGTTTCTCTCTGAAAACAGCCTGCATGGACTCGCACCTTCCAGCTTCACCTGACTTCAACTGTTAAACAAACACACCTGGATATTCTGTTAATTTGAGAAAACCCCAAAATTAGATTTT
This sequence comes from Collichthys lucidus, assembly GCA_004119915.2. Taxonomy (NCBI): domain Eukaryota; kingdom Metazoa; phylum Chordata; class Actinopteri; family Sciaenidae; genus Collichthys; species Collichthys lucidus. The sequence goes on along the minus strand of CM014080.1, from coordinate 22,397,784 downwards.
GTCTGGAGAAAACTGCCGACTTCAGTTTGATCACAGAAGCCACAGCGGTTTCCTGTTTTTGAGTGTGTATATATATATATATATATATATATGTGTGTATGTTTGTGTTTGTGTGTGTGTGCTATCACAGCATAAAGTTGACCCCCCCATGTCCCACATACATACAGTACATACATACATACATTAAGCCACATTTCCCTGTGTAAACACCCATTCCACTAGTCCTACAGCTACGATGAGGAAACAGAAGAGAGGAGGTGAAGAGGAGGAGCAGGAGGAGAAGAAGCGGTGAGAAAGCAGAGAAAGGCCTCGTTCCCCTGCCGGCTGTGGAAAGCTGGAGCGGTTAGCTGAGTTTGAACGCGGTTGTGCTCTGTGGCGCCTGAGTGAACTGTGCAGTTTCTGGCAGTTTAGTGTTTCCTGTTTCAAAGTAAAAGAACAACTTAAGAAGTAAAGCGCGAGAAAAAACACATGGGTTGAAAAAATACGAGAGTTTTTTTTGTTGCCTTTTTTTTTTCTTTTGTTTTTTTTGTTGACCTGTAGACAGTGATTTTCATTGCCATGGGTTTGGGGAATGTGCGCTGCCATGGCAAATGTATAAGAAAGAAAAGAAAATTTGTCTTTTTTTTTTCTTTTTTCTTTTTTGAGTGAACCACGAGCCATGCACTTATTCTCAACTAAGAATGACCCCTCACAACCCCATAACCCGCCCACCCTCTCCCAAAAAACCCCAAAACAAAACAAAACAAAAAAACAAAAACACCCTGTCGGTATGATACGAAACATCTGCACACGTAAGGCAACATTTTTGGTTTTTTGTTCCCTAAAACGGCTCTTCCAAACCAAGTGCAAAAAGTCAAAAGAAGAAGAAGAAAAAGGGCAGAAACAACAAACAAAAAAAAACAAAAAAAGATAAACGCAACCCGGGTCGACAACTTAATACTGACGGAGAGAAAAAATAAATAACAAAAACATTGCCTTCTGCAGTAAATAGCGCTGAAAATGTAGGAGACTTATTTTTTAGTGTGGGGAGACCGGCTGGAGTCTATCCCACTGTGCAAAAACCTCTTTTAAAGTCCCTAAAAAGACTTCTCCCCGTCTGTGAGGAGGCAGAGAAGGAGAAAAAGAGGGGAGACTGGTATTTTTTTTTCCTAAAATGGCTACGTGTTTTCCTCAAAATGGCCACGAATGGGGACGATACTGGCTGGCCGGGCCGGAGCGCTCACTCCCGCCCGCTGGCTGAGTAGGAGAACTGTGGGAAATGAGGCCTTCGCTCGTTGTCCGCCGCGTCCATCCCGTCCTCGTCATCTGTGGAGAGAGAAACAGACACGTTGAAAGAAAAGATGAACGCACCGACCTCAACTTTACCATTTTGCCAGTATTCAGGATGGAACTTGCTGATAGTAGATGTTTAGAGTCCAGATTTAATACTCAAGCCGACACAAATACAAACTAATCAATCAAAAAACTAAAGAGTCTTTAGATTCTCTTTGGACTTTGGATTTTGGGATCATGGGTTTTTAAATGACTAAACCTGAATCACACACAGAATACACTGAATAAAATGCTATCGAAGCCCAACCTACATGATGATGATGTCCTGATTTTTCTAGGTTGCTTCCCACTTTAGCGACGTTTCTATCAATATCTCCACACATTTTGACAGATGTTTAGCCTTTTATTATTCCTTCTTGTCTTTAAATGTTCAAAAATAGTGTAAGTGAAGTGTGTAATAAAATGAAGCACAAATCTAGTAGTAAAGTTCGTTAAAACAGTACCCTTGCACTGTTTTTAATGGGGCAATAAATACATGTATAAGTCCAAATATCCTGAATTTTCAAATGTGGATCAAGCTGATGAAACTTCATAGGAGATATCAGACAAATTCTCCACCGACTGAACTGTGCTAATCATGAAAATCAAATTGATATTCATGTCTAAAGTTGGCAGATTTACTATGGAAGTAAAACACTTCTACTTTGGTGTTTAGGAGAGCAACACCAGCGTGACACGACGTCAGATCTGTCAGCCTGGTGTCGTGCACGTAAAAAAACGTCCTTACATTTCTCTGGCGGAGTGATGGTGATGGTCTGTGCTGTGAACTCCTCATCAAAGTAGCGTGTGTCCGTCTCCGAGGAGACCTGGGGCTGGAAAGGTGGGACCAGCTGGAACAGAAGTGAATAAGTCAGTCAGAGACGGTTCTGTGTTTGTGTTTGTTGTGTGTTGTTGTTTATGTGTCAACATAAATTCATTAAATGAGCACCAGCATCGGTAATCAGTACTTTGTTGAATACCAGTTAGAGCACATATAAAACACACATAAAAGGACAAAAATACATATAACATCTACAGTAAGAACACTCAAGAGGAGATGCTTATGTGATTACTCTTGTTCTAGCATGAAATCATGTCCACTCTATTCCACTGTCATCAAATACTTTCTCCTATGTAACAGGAACTTTCGAGATACCAAGATACTCGTTCACAGGCCCTTCTGTATTATTTAGTGTATGGAAAGTAATGTAAGTACTTTTAATAAAGGTACTGTGTTCAAGTAAGAAACTGAGGTACTTTTATACTGGTGAAGTAATTTATAAAAACATTTCACTGTTCCAGATTTGCTGCTTTTCTTTTATATAGAATAATTAGAACGTATATGTAATTATGTTGAGGTTTGGACTGTTTTTACAAACCAAGTAACATTTTTACTTGTAATACAGAATTTGTACAGTGTGGTATTAGTATCTCTGCTGAAGTAAAGGATCTGAATACATCCTCTACCGCTGTTTAGTGCCAAATCAGATATGGTCGTGCAGCAGGTAATGAACACTGCGACACTCTGCAGCCCAAACTAAACAAAATGCAGAACATGTGTCTGTTAAGTGGACCTGGTGTTTTTTTAGACTTCTTTAAGTTGTTAAAATGAAATAGAGATGAGGTATTTTTTTCTTTTCTGATCTATTTTCGAGTTTACATCCCAGCCAGACTTCTTTTGTAAAATTAGGTAACCCTGCTACCAGAATATCTCAGGTACGCTGTTTGAATAAATTACCACTAAAGATCGGATGACGTCCCGCAGCTTAATCCTGCTCTCACCTTCTTGTCGTAGACGTCCTGCCAGTCGACTGTGCCAAAGAAACTGTGTCGCATGATCTCCTTAGCATCATCCGGTCCGCCGCCCAGCCTGTCAGAAAAGAGAAGAAGAAAACGTCAAAGTTAGACTTCAAACGCTGCTCTTACAAAGTCTCCATCAATGGAACCAGAATATCCACCTGCTACTGATCCTAAAATAACCCACCAGGGTGAACAAGTTCGCTCTCTAAAGCTGCAGTAGCCTCTTTTCACCAGCTTCTTCATCAGAGACAGAAAACGCCTCAGGTTTAATCAGTGTGGGAAATTAACAACAGCCACCAGCCAGTTTTGTCTAACAGCACTTTTGCTGAATATCAATTATCATTAGAAGGTTTTGTTCTCTTGTTAACATCAAGCTGTTTAAACAGTGGAATGAACTGGTGCATTCATACAGGAACAACAGGACAAGTATTTTTCATCTCCTGTCCTACGAATAAGAAACAGGATTCTGCAACATCATTAGGCCATAATGAATTTTCCTGAATGTGACCAGTACATCTGCTCATATCTGTGTATGAGTTAAATATGCATCTTTGTGTCTTATCTGGATGGATTATAGATTATGTTTCCTATAAGGTGACAACATGAGATAAAGCTGCTGAGGAGAATGGTGACAGGATTGTTTACTTAGCCTGCTGCTGCCCAGAGCCATGCAGACAGCGTATGAACGGACAGATGGGTGGATGAGTGTTTACAGAAATTTACAGAGAATGACACAAGACTTTTTTTTGCTTTGTTTGAATCATAATGTAAAAAAGAAGAATTGTTGGGGCATTTTAATTCATGCTTTCAAGCCTCGTTAGGGAACTGACAATAAAGAGATGACAGCAAATGAAGAGAGGGACATGGGGAAGGACATGAAACAAAGGACCCTGTCCCGACTCCAGTCGGAGACATTGTGGTGTATGATCAGTGCTTTAGGACCATGTCCAACTTTAATTGTAATGCAAAGTTTAAAATCTTTGGAAACTCCAACACCCCAAAACTTAAAGGTCCTCCGATAAGTGTCCTTGTAAAAGAGAATTCACGGTTTCTCAGCAAAACTCACTGCCTATCCTTTGAGATGAACCAATGTGTTGGATACATTTCCTTCCTTCATAAAACGCAAAGACATTTTTTTTAGTAAATTAAAAACGGCAGGACTGGAAGCAGTCTTCCAGTCTTCATTACAGCACAACACCTATTCCACTGGTAGACTATTAAGACTTCATTCAGATAACAGGTTACTGGTTTTTACGCCCTGAACATCACTCATTCAGTCCCTTGCGGACATGTCATATGTCATATGTCATATGTACTGTGACTCTTTCACTGCTGCTGATGTGTTCACATACCATCCACCCTCTCTCTCCTACTGCCTGTCAGCTCCCTATTACTGTTGAACAAAACAAACAATAAAAGGGAAAAACTTTCATGTTCAAAGACCTTCAGGAAAGCATAAATGCCTCCTCCACTGAAAACCACGTCTGTTTCTCGTGAAAGCCTCGTGATGGCGCGTACATCTCTCACTTTATTTGTGTGTGTGTGTACCGTTTGTTAGGGTCCTTGATGAGCAGCCCTGACAGCAGCGACTTGGCGTCGGCCGACAGGGTTCGTGGGAACTTAATCTCTTCCATGAGGATGAGCTCGAACAGCTTCTCGTGGTCCTGGTTGTAGAACGGCAGGCGGCCGCACATCATCTCGTACGTCACCACACCCAAACCCCACCAGTCCACCGCCCGCCCATAGTCGTTGTCCTCCAGTACCTGATGACATACAGGTACTATTTAACCGTTGTGTTGTCAGGATTTTCATTGAACTACTGCTGGAATTTCTGTACCTCTCAGGTCCAACTGTTTAATTGAACTAAATCGCATTCATTCAGTTAGTATGTACAATATGTAAGAGGCCATTTTCACCTTTTAACCAACCAACCTCTGTGCATCTTTTCTTTCTGTTGTTGGTATTTTGACTGACATATAGGATATCCTCTTTCATATCCTCTTACTGGAAAAATAACTTTCAAAAGGTCCACCAAGCTACACATTAGAAGAAGTGAAAATAGTTTCTGACATTCTACTTTCTCGTAAAGGAAACATTTAGCTGCCCTAACAGGAACTATGCCTTTGGATACTTCCACGTTGGTTATGATGTTGACCCCCGGTCGTTATCGCTCAGTGACAAACAGAAATTTCAAAACAGAACAAAAACAGAGCAAAGGATCGGTGATGGTTTTTTTCTTTCTGTCTGTTCAGTGTGACCTCTGACCTCAGGAGCCAGGTACTCTGGTGTTCCACAGAAGGTCTTCATGGTGGCAGTGTCGGTGATGCCTTCTTTGCAGAGGCCAAAGTCGGTGATCTTGATGTGGCCGTCTTTGTCCAACATGAGGTTCTCCAGCTAAAGAGAAATAAAAAAAAACTTTCTTTATCCATTTTACATGCACATGATGATGTGTTTCTGTCTGTTTCTGCATGTTATTAACCCATTAGACCCAGTGCAGGTGTAGTTTACCTTCAGATCACGATAGACGATCTTGGCAGAATGTAGGTAGTCTAGAGCGGAGACAATCTCTGCGCCGTAGAAACGAGTGCGGTCCTCTGAAAAAACTCTTTCTCTTGACAAATGGAAAAACAGCTGCCAAGAAAAAAAAAAACAGACAGACATTTCATTTGTATTACATTGAGTCATCCAGTAAAAGTAGCGAGCAGCAGAGATCAAATAAATGTTCCAGAAGAGTGTTAATATTTATTTTAATAGATGTAATATTTTTTAAATCTTTTTTGAAAGATTGTTTGATTTGTTCCCTGTGGTCTGGTCAGATGATTTAAAAATACGGCAGCTACACATGATTTGATGTGATGTGCACGGTTTATGTTCAGAACCAGGCGAGCGGGTAATGTAATCTCTTTTTAGTATAATATTTGTAATAAATGGTCGATTCTTTGAAGAAAGTGTCTCTAACAGAAGTGACATAAAAACAAATAACACTTCGGTCATGCAATTTTCCAAACATGACATGGAACACAATGAGAGGAGTGATTGTGTTCTGTTAAAGCTCGCCGTGTTGTTATTTTATCATTCTTCAGTAATTCTTGAAATAACTTCCATGTTGAAATAAGACGGCGTCAAATTTTTTTTCAAATGTGATCCTCAGATCTCTCACCTCTCCTCCGTTGACGTACTCCATTACAAAGCACAGCCGATCCTTAGTCTGGAACGAGTACTTCAGAGACTGCAACATAATGTTTACACATTTTTTAAATCTCAGCGGTGTTCAGCTGTTTGTTTAAACACATTATTTTTCAAGAACAGAAGCTCTGTGTCTGAGTTCAACACTTAAATCCGTCTTTACATGAAACATAAAAAGAGTCTTTGTTGGTGGCCATTGCTTTTCTCCTTAACCTGAGTAAAAAGTAGGAGGTGGATTGATTCTAACACATAATTCACAATGTTTCATGCAATCTACATGCTGGTACTCACAGTTAGGAATGGATGCCGAGTGTTTTTTAATACCCTGCTTTCTGTGAGTGTGTGAGCAACTTCATCCTGTGATGAACAAAGAAAAGAGAAGAGGCAGAGAGATTAATCAGGAGACAAAAAGAGCTCGCCTGCTGACGATTTCTTGTTTCAGTCAAAAGGTTGAGGATGTAATTGGCAGGGAGGTGTGTGTGTGTGTGAAGTTTAGATTTTTTGTTTGTTATTTTCACATATAGTCTTGGTAGCTCTAAGTTTAAAAGTGATTCCAACCAAACAGCAGCAACAAAAAAAGCTGATTGACATTAAAAGGACCTTGGCTATGATGACTTCTTTTTTCAGGATCTTCATGGCATAGTAGGTGCCACTCGCCTTCTCCCTCACCAGAATGACTTTCCCAAAAGTGCCTTTGCCCAGAAGCTTCAGATAGTCAAAGTCATTCATTGTCTGGACAAAGAAACAGAGGCATGATGTGAAGAGACTGGTTCTCATCATTCAGTGAACTTACATCCTCTTTTCAAGCAAGCAGGAGTTATATTTTGACTGAGATCAACCGTCACCTTTCGTTTATAGTGGCTGATGGAGGTGTCCATCTCCTCCTCGTTGACGTTCTCAATCTGGGAGGTGGGGCTGCACAAGATGCCCTCCTCCTCCTGTTTGGCCAGAGACTCAGCCACCATCTGGATGGCCTCAGCCCACTCGTCCCTACAGGAGACAACAACAGGTTAAAATACCAGCACAGCACTTCATGATTCTCAGTAAAAATAGCTTAACCCTCCTCTAGAACTGAGGCAACCCTTTGTACCTGCAGCACCGACTACAGCTCGAGGAATGAACTACTCAGAACCAAAGAACAATCCCCAAAGCCTTTTTGATACAAAACTAAATCAGTAAAAAACACTACACTGTGTACCAGAACAAGTTTAAATAGCTTTCTTAAAAAGGTCACTTTGGTTTGTTTAGCTTTGTCCGTCTGTCATTGCCACTCTTGGGCTCAGTGTACAAGCAACACTTTATGCCACGCACCACCAAATGTTTTTCTACTGAATAGATTGTTTTTTATGGAGAACATGTTTTCTGGTTTTCTCTCTGACATGTACTGTAAACTGCCCTGTGTGGTCAGAAGACTAGAAAGGTGTGATATCAGCACAATACATTACTATTAAAAATGAATAAATGAAAATGGCGGTTAATAAATTATGATGGACAACGACAACCTCTGGTCCAAACCTCACATCACGACTGCTGGTCATGTGGTACAGTAAGTGGTTGGAGGAGGATGTTGATAGCAGACTCTTGTTCATAACAAACCATTGAGCATCAGGTAACAAGTCATAATGTATACATTATATTGTGTTTTGGAATGAACCCCCTTCAAAACTTGGCGTCTAGCCTCAGCCCCACACCCCTGTTTCCTGTCTTTCTTCTCACTGTGTTGACAGACTCCTGTTGTGTGAGAAGACTTTAACACTTTAACCCTCCAGTCTGAGCACTGCCAGACCTTTCATGACTAGCATCTGTTGACAGTGAGTTTTTATTTATTTTTTAAGTTAAGAGGTGTTTTACAGCTCAATGCTCCTATATTGAGAAAATATAACAGGCCGGTCTCTAGTCAGAGGTCTATAATGTTTTCTATTCATTTTTTTGTTTTGTTTTTGGGTCAGGATTTTTGCAGTAATACTATTTACAGATTTTCTTTTCTTTAGAATCTTTTTTTAATATGTTTGACCGACTGACCCGAAAACAAAATAATGTAGCTTAAAAATAGTGGTAATGATCGACTGGTTGTCATTTTCCCTTCAATATTAGCTCAGAAATAACAGCAGCCAGTAAGATATTTTCAGATACATTGTTTCTTAGCTGTTTAGCCTCATTTCTTCCAGCGTTAAATTAAGCCTCTTCTGTCACATAAACACAAACAAACTCTCCAGACTACAGACTGAGGAGAAGGAGGCTGAAGGCTCACCTCTCATCAGGAGTGTCGACGTGAAAGGTCCTCTCGATGACGGTGGTCCACTGCAGACAGCGGATGATGAAGGTGTTTGGCTTGGGCCGCTCTGTCTTCATCAGCTGACATTCTGAAAGTCACGCAGATGTACAGTGTCACATAGATATTTGTTTTTAACATGTGAGATATGTGATGAACGCCTCTGTTGATGTCTCACTTGCTACAGAGAAGTTGTTGAGCGGGTAGGCCAGGTCAGAGTCTTGTGGTTTGTCCTTGTAGCCAATGAAAGAGCCGTCTGTCTTCAGCAGAAAGTAGCGCGGTCGCCAGTTCTTGATGTACTCACCTGCAGGGAGGACAAAAAGTGACACCAACATGTTAACGTGTGTTGAGATTGAGCTGGAAGCAGTAGAATCAGGATGTTATGCATTCAAATCATTTAAATATTTTGACAGAGGAATGTGTCTCTATAATGCGTGTGAGGCTGAACTGTCATTTTGTTTCATTATATTATTAGTTTATCATGCTCATGTCAGCCATTAGCTCAAAACTTAAAAAGTGCTGCCATCTCTCATTGAAAGTTTCAAGCCTGTTTCACCTTTGGGTGTGGTCAGAAATGTGCTCTCTTACACCTGTACACACACTCAAGAGTGATGTCTCTGGGTCATGAGTACATCACTGCAGCCAGATGAAAAGTGGAGGTCAGCAAAAATAAGATTTTTAGGGGTGTTCGTTATAAATAAAAAGAAAAACATGCAGGTTTTATATCCTGGACGGGGAATGCCTGCCTGGAGCAGCACCAGAGTGGACACCAGAACCAGAGTCAGGCGACTGGCAATGGGACCAGGCTCAGCAGCGTCCCAGTGAACCGCAGCCAGAGTGGAGATGAATACAGTCTCTAATGTGATAATGACGAAGGCCAGTTTGACAACAGTGAATACAGCACCCAGGTGATTTATAGCGGCTCCGACCAGGACTCTCCGAGAACAAAGAAAAAGTGGCGGGGACACAGGATGTGTCAAACAAAAGAGTCTCAACAACACCGCCAAGAACAATACAGTACTACATGGGTCAGGTGATAGATCAGGAATCAGCAATCAACTAAATTCATTAGATTTTTGGTAGATTCCTTTATTTTGTTCATTTAAATATCTGCACCACGTCTTACTGAGAAATACTGTACGAGCACAGTGCTAATTCTTACTCAGCCGCCATGAAGTGTTGGTGTCCTGCTGTTCTGACTCATCAGTTTGTGACACAATTACAACAAATGTTGGAATACATGAATATGTCGTAGTGAGATGCTGACATCTTACACAGCCACATTAGCACCAGAGCTAACAAAGAACGAAGCACTGGAACCAAAGTATGTCTGTGTTAATGATCAGTGACTAAACTGAAGCGCCTCAGCATCTAGCCAACAAATCCAACTCTCACTAAACTATTCTCACACATCTGATGACTCACACATCTTCAGAATAACAGTGTGATGATAAAGACAGAAATGGGATGAAGTCAGAAATGAAGTCAGATAATACAGTCAGTATTAAAAGCTGGTGAGCAGCAAAGGAAGAGGAAGTGAACGGTATCGGATAACTTCCAGGCAGATCCAGGCTGCTGAATCATTTAAACAGCAGGTTACCTTAGAAATTATGGTTGACAGTAATAATTTGTTCGTAGATTATTTAGTGTAGAAAACGTCAAAAAGGTGTGAAAAATGTTTCAAAATCTCCAGAGACCAACGAGGATGTCTCAAAATTTTTCTTCTTCTGTCAAAGAAACAGCCCAAAACTCAAAAGATATTCAGTTCACAGTCAGAGAGAACAGAGAAAAGCACCAGATTATTCTACTGAAACAGCATTGTCAGATAAAGAACCTACACCATTATCAAAACTATTATCGATTATGTCTGCCAGTTGAACTGGGGCAGAGGTGACATTAAGGTTACAGAAGTGAGCTTGTAACCAGAAAGTTCGTGGTTCAATCCCCAAAAGCAGGGGAATAAAGACAAAGGTGGGAAAGTAAAGGAGCAATGACCAAATGATGATTAATCAATTATTTATTATTTGTTTAAATTTAAAGATTTATAGTTTGTCCCTAACAGAAGTTTGAATTTATCAAAGCTACAGCATCTGTCGCATGTCGTTTGTTCTTCACTAGTGGCAGAGACTGAGGATGAATGACATCGTTCATTGTATTTGGCCAGACTGCCATCGATTTTTTTACATTTATGAATACTCCCTGAAAGATGAACACTCGGTGGAAGATCCCAAATGGGATCCAACATTCAGAGAAACTAATCTACAATCCACATATGTTAAGAAAATAGAAAATAGACAGAAAATAAAATTATTTTGGACTCTTGACACAAACTGTGCAGCCGGAAATTACAGTTTTTATCACATGTAGAACAACGGTTACATCGGAAAAGAACAGCATGCATGCTCAATGCATCAAACACACACAAACAAAGATTAATCCAGAGACTGCTAACTACTTTGTATCTGTACATGTGTGCCCAGCATTAGGCCTCCATGACACACCAAAAACGAATCCATAAATCCACAAATGTATTTTTAAGGGTCACATTAGAAAAAAAAGCAAACTATTTTGCTTTGCAATTTTGCAAAAACAAAAAATGGGTTGATGATGAAAACACTTTGTTGGACTAAGCAAACATTTAAGTCACATGAGTGATCCGCTTCACGACTCCCATGGCTCTATAATACATCCATGATCACTCCTCACGGATTTAAATATTAATACATGAAACACAAACGTCATGTTTACATCCTGTTTTCTACATTGTTTGAACTTCCACTGGCGTCCTTTTAAAATGCGTCATCTAGTTGCGCCGCCTTCTGACTGGAGAATTGGTGCCGTTTGCTGCTAATCCCATGAACCAACTTCTAATATTCACATAGTGGCAGTGGGTGGAAACAAACACTCATTTGCATTCTCTTTGGCAGATTTTTTCCACATGGTACCTTTAAATAGCGTTTAACTTCTCCACATGCTTCAAGTGTCTTTGAATCAGCAAGACACTGAACCCCAAATGGCTGCCAATGCGTGTGTAAGGACAAAAAAACCAGCCGTCCAGCTCCTCTTGTTCTACTCTCAACTCAATGACCTTTCACTTTGACTGATTTCCCATTGGCTTACAGTTTAAATTGATTCCTCACTGTGTCCGGCCCGACATCCTGTTCAACGGGAATTACATCATATTAAAAGAAGCAAAGATTCAATTCCATGAGGTCCATCATGTCGCCCCCTGGTCTTTCCTTTTTGTTCCATAGTTTTAAAAGTCCTTACAAAGACTCATCTTGCTGAAACAGGTTAAACAACTGAGTCTCCACCGACATAAAGTCTGCAGTTAAAGTTGCTTAAATGTTATGACTTTTTTGTGTTTCTCAAAGTCCTCAAAAATTCAGTTTCAACACTGAAGTTTCTGAACTGTGAGTGAACTCTTAAGTTTTAAACTGAAACAGCCCAGAGAGCTGCTTGGAGCAGTTTCACTAAAGTTAAGACTGAATTATAAGAGCACACAGAGGTGCAATAAACAATTCAGGGGCTTGTGGGGGCCGGAGAGGAAGGAACCAGAGTGTTAGGTCATCCTCTGTATGCTCATAGTGCCACAGAGAAACTTCCCCTGCCTGCCAGCCAACAGCCCTGAGCTCAGACCAGACAAACACACCTCCAGCATGCACACACACACACACACACACACACACACACACACTAAAATCACTGTGGGAAATAACACACCAGCCAAGTGCAGCTCAGACCGGGCTGCAGCGCTGTAAAGCTTGCCTTCTATGCTCGCCGTCTGGCAGGTAAACAACCATTGTTTGGAGGTGCTGTTCTGCAAACTGGCTGGGTGGCTTAGGCCATGTCCACACTGAGCCACATGAAAACACATCTTTTCTGACTGAGGCCGGTGTTTTCAACAACCAGAAACTGTGTTTTTCCTAAGCACCCCTAGCAGTGCATTCATCTGAAAACACTGGTCTTGTTTTGTAGTGCGTACCAGGAAAACAAAGCTTTTCCAAAATAAGGACATTGGCCGGGTCACAGACTGTGAGGCGCAGCAAGCAGAGTTCAGAAGACAACTTTCTGTCACATCTCTCTCTCTCGCTGGGCTCAACACTAAGGATCGCCTAATTAACAGGGGCAAGTAAATTGCCACATTGGACTAGTTAGTCTAGCAACTCCCTTTTTCTGATCAGGCAAGTGAAAATGAATAAAACAAATTGTTTTCCGCTGTGCTGATGATGAAAGGAGTGAGCCATCGCACTTCCTTTTCATCTCTGTTGAGAGTTGCACATGTGTAATACCAATCGGGTACTTGTGAAAAAATAGCAGCAGGTAAAGATAAAGTTTATGACCCGAAGCACAAGCAAGCATTTCAATTCAATTCAATTACATAAAAATCATGGGTTTAGTTAGGCGGTGTTAGAGACTGTGGGCACTAACTAGACAACAATATATTGCGCAGTTTGCCGCAAGTTTGAGAGCAAGGCAGATAAAATGGGTCATTGTGTAAAGACATGTGAAGTTTTCAGAAATGTTGCTGGAGTGCCATGAGAAGAGCCGATAGTGTCTCACTTGCACAGTAGCTAAGTGTCTTTGTTGTTATTTGATTACAGTCGTCCCTCGCTATATCGCAGTTCACTTTTCGCGGATTCGCTGTTTCACGGATTTTTTTCGGTGTAATTTTGCATGCTTTTTTTACAGCGTACTGTAACAGTATGAACGCGCATCGTCCTAAATTGGCTGAGGGAGAACCGCACGTGTTCTGTGTCCTGTTTAAGGGAGTACTGTACAAAATGCTTGTAAAAAGGTGTATAAAAGTGTGTGGTTAGGGGTTTTACGGCCTTGAAACATGTATAATAATTGTAAAACTTACTTTGCGGATTTTGTTTATTGCGGGTTATTTTTAGAACGTATCCCCCGCGATAAACGAGGGACCACTGTACTAATAAATAAATTGCTATTGAATAAAACTGACCAAAATTGACTTTGGTGAAGCAGATTTTTGACGCACATACCTGGCTGGGCTGGTGAAAAATTAAAAAAATTTAACGTTGAACCGTATTTTTGATTTCTATATGATCGATCACAAAAAGCAGGTGTCGTCATTGGCCCAAATTTATGTTTCTGTTTTCAGAAAACTCAATTGATTATAGTCAATTATAAATGCTGATTTTAGTGATGCCTTTGTTTAATAGGTTTCAGGGGAAAGAACTAAAATGTGTGTTCAGCTATGCAGACGTACACTTCTGAGTAAACATACAGTAAAAGTATGGACACGACTGAAAGATGCAGAAGAAGAGATTCAGCTGGTTTCCTGTTGTTTTTTAGCGTGAACAGAACTTTTTAAAAACAACAGCTGTGTTTCATTTTTACACTTCATAATCATCCACACAGATTAATTTTCCAAACATAATTATTAGTAGTATTCCACAATAATGCAACATACAAATAAAGAACCGGAAAATCTGAAAATTGTGGCTGATCGTGGGAAGAGGTCCTGGATAATCTCAGGTAACAAAAGTATTAAAAAGTTTAACTGTATGCTTATTTGTATGATTCTTTTATGATTTCACATTAGTATAAATTAGGGACTTCCCCGTAAATGATGAAAGGAAAATTATGTAGATTAAGATTAGTGTAAATTAATGAATTAATTTATTTGATGACATGTCAACCGCCTTTTCACTATAGCCTTGTAACACTAACGGTCTCAGGTTCAATTCCCTTAACAGCTGTTGTGTTAATCTGGTTTCAGATGTCCTGGAGCAAGACACACATCTCCACCTGAACACTAAATGAGCAAGGCAATTAAATGATTAAAACAAAAAGGTGGGGATCAGGGGAATAATAACAGAACAGTAACCACCTGTGGCTAAAAAATGTTTGATTGTCCATCTTGCGTCAAGACAAACCTAAAGCCACAAACACAAACAGGATCAGAACACACCAGCCATGTTTCAATCCAACTGTCAGGTTTGCAATAAATTCACTTCCTCCTGTGAAAACAATACAGAAAGGAGAAGTGACTTCCAAGAACTGGTTAGCATTGTTGTTTCTGTTCTGTCAGATAATGTCAGACCTTCAGTGGAAAAGTGTAGAAAAGCACTTTGTAGCCATGACTCAGTAAAATAAAATGTTATTAGCTGAAGTTAGATGGTTCATCAATGTAGTAGTTTATTATTAAATGTTATTATTATCATTCAATTATTATTGATGCTGTACTTTAGTATGTTTGGGTTTTGGTCTGGTCATGTATGGCTCTGGGAACAAATAACAGTTGAACAAAAACAAGCCCTGGTTGTCTCAGTCATGTCCACCAGTCTCACGTTGGTTTCAACTTTGCATCAGAGAGCTCTGATGCAGACAGGAAATTTGCATCAGTGTAACACAAACAAACATGAAGGTGACAAAATGAAACAAAATGAGGAGCTCGTACCTAAAAGAATTGACGTGGTTTGGTAATGAAAGATGTGACACGGACCAGACCGGTCCAGACTTAAACACCATCAGCAGCTGGTCACTGAATTTTTACCCAAAGTTTCTCATACTGAAGGAAATAGTGTATTTGTTGGGGACTATTTTTAGCACCGGATTAATCCACAAGTATTTGGGGCAGCAGTTAATAGATGCATTCATTCATCGCTGGAAATTTTAAAATTCACCAGCTGATTTGGAGAAATATCCAAAACATGGACGTTTGGATGCAGCTGAAAACACGAAAACTCCTCCTCACCTCTTTTCTGGACCCAGCCTTCCTTGACGACGTTCTGGTCGCTCATGGTGGCTTCTCCTCGTCACCAGTTCTCCCAGTTCTCCCAGTGTGGTGACACTAAAGGGACGGTGCTGGGGGGTTGGTAGCGGAGGAGCTTGTTCGGCTGAAGCTCAGTCAGCCTTCAGTCCGCCTGCTTGACCTCCGACCTCTGACCTACCTGTGCCCACTCTCGCCTGACCTCAGATCTGTCAACTTGTTCCTCACTGTATGAGTCTGTAGTGTCTCTCTATCTTCCTCTCTCTCTTTCCCACAATCACTTTCTCTTTCCTCCTCTCGCCCCGCCGACCCAACCTGACTTTCTCTTTCTATCTTGTGTCTCCCTCCGACTCACCCCTCTTAATTTTTTTACTCCCCTCTTTCTCTCCCTCCCTCCTTCTCGCTCTGTTTCACAGTGTTCCTCGCTGCCTCGTTCTCTAAAACTTCTTCTTCTTCTTCGTTTTTCTTCTTTTACGTTCAGGCACTCCAGCGGTGAGTCAGCCTGGAAGGAAACGGAGGCAGAGAAAGGAGAGAAGGAAGAGAAAAAAAACAGAGCAGGTCAGTGGATAGTTTCCTTCGCACAGCAAACACAGCGGGCTGCCACTTATTGTTCAGAGCCTTAACACACTTCCTGCTTCCTTACCTCCTTCTCTCCTTCCCCTTCTTCCTTGCCTCCTCACACTTTCTTCTTCCCTAACTCCTTCTCTTCCTCTGTCTTTCCTGAACTACCTCTGCCCCAATTTTTTCACCTTCCCTTTTCACTCCTTGCTTCTTTACTTCCCTCCTTTACTGAGCCCTACTTTCTATCCCCATTTTCCTTGCCTCCTCACATCATCTGTTCCTCCTTTTCCTTTGTCCCCTCCTTTCTCTTTCTCTTTCTCTCCCTCCTTCTTCCTTCCTTTTCCCTGTTTTATCTCATCTTTTACATCCTTCCTTACTTACTCTGTACCATCCATTCTTAACTCCTCTCCCACCCTCTTGCATCCTTTTCTACTCTTACCTCACCTTTTTTACCTCTTCTTCCTTCCTTCCTTTCTCCTTCCCTCATTCTTTCCTTTCCTGCTACTTTACCTCCGCCCTTCACCAGGCCATACCTCTCAAACCTCGTACCTCTTAAATCAGTCCTTCTCTCACTACTTCTCCCCCAACTCTTTAACCTCTTATAATTGCTTCCTTCCATCTTTCTGGTGTCTCCCTCTCGCACCTCTTTCACTATCTCCTTTAGTCTCTTTTATTTCCCTCCTATTTCCTCCAAACTTTGCCAGTTTTCCTTGCCTCCTCACATCATTCACTCCACACACATCTTGTCCTTCCTCTCTTCCTAATTTGTGTTTTCCATTTTCACCAACTCCTTCCTTCCTTTAGTCATTTTCTAACTACCTTTCGTACTCCCACTTCTCCTTAGTTCCTTCCTTCTCACCCTCCTCGATTTTTTTCTTCCCCTACATCCATCGATCTATCATTAGCTGCTGTTCTCCTTCCTCCTTTTTCTCATTCCTCACAATATTCCAGTACCTCCCTCCATCTTTCCTTCTTTCTTTCTTCTCTTCTCACCTTCACCAGCCCCTCTTCTCCTTCCCCATATTCCTTGCCTTGCCTTACATCATTCACCTCTTAGCATGTCTTCTCTTCTCTTGCTTTTCTTGGTCATATGTGACAGTAGATTAAAAAATTGTGGGTTTCAGACCGTTGGTCAGACAAAGTGATTTGAATACATCACTGTGGGCCAAACAATTAAACAAGTCAATAAAAAAATAATCAAATAATTGGCAGTGTTAGAGCATCACTAATTTTAGACTGTATATTTTTAGACTGTTTTTGTTTTTTAATCATAGTTTTCTTCTCTGTAAAGTACTTTGCAATCTTGTTAACAAAAGTGATGTACAAATAAAGTTAATTATTATTATTGTTATTACATATTGTCCTATTGCATCTAATGGAGTAGTGTTGACCATCGCTTCTTCTTTGAGTGTGTTTGACCCTGAGCATATTTCTGGTCATTTAAAAAAAAGAGAGCAGAACGATTATATGGGGCCAGTTTGACCAAATTTGCAACATGCAAGCAGTGATTTCCAACATGAGGTAATTTCCTGTTGTGTAAAGGTGTGTTGCATTAATGAAAACAAATGCCACATTGCATGAGCATTCAAGCGCCCTGTGGGAGTCGCAAGTGTATCTGCAATTTGCAGCCGGCAGTTATTTGTTAAACGTCATAGCTGTATGTAAACAATGCTCTCGGATGAGTGGTGAATTAGAAATGGCTCCCGTTATAAATCCTACTTAATTCTTGTCTCCTTCCTCCCTCGTCTGTTGGTCACATCTTCACTTTAACGTCTGGACACACCTCTGTTTTACAACAGCTGCATTTCTTATGCGCTTGTCCACAAAGTGTCGATCTCCTCAACCCTACTAACATCACTCAGTTATGAAAGATTGAATAACTCCAGAATTTGATATAAAGCACCTATAGCTTCATGACTCAGAGACTGGCAGGGTTTTATTGTGAAGCAGCGGCAAGTACATATAAGAGATACATATTCAAGACTGCTAACTTACTGCTTATTTAACATTTTTCGACGTCTAGTAGGGCATTTAAAATCAGTTTTGTTTGGAAAACCTAGCACCCAAGTCTGTGAACCACTGTCCCAAAAATCAGCTGAAATGACCTCTAGACATTTACATTTAGTCATTTAGCTGATGCTTTTATCCAAAGCAACCCCCAAAAATGGAAACAATCAAGGTACAGTGCGACTAGGACATGTTTTGTAAATTCATCATCATACTGTCTACACATTTACGCCTGAGTACGTAACTGGAGACTTCCTTTTTGACAGGAAGAGTCCTAGTTTTCTATGAGCTACGAGATGAATCACATACATGTTCTGTGTAGGCCTCTCTTCCAAAAACAAAAACTTCACCTTGCCGTGTTAATTAAAACTCACCTAACGGTTGTGGGGTAGTATATGAAATTATGACACATGTACATATCACAGTCTTTGATAATAATTGAAAAAATCTACCACATCTTTGCTGTCTTTAAACCTCTCTTACACACAGGGCTGGGCCACGTGGCTAAAATCATTATGAGATATTTAGAAAGAGATTTTTAATACTGATTTATATCACAATATGGCAACGAGGTCCAAAACAAATTGAATATGTTCCCCTGTTATGCATTACATGAAGTGCATTCTTTGTGTGTAAAAACATTTAAATGTTTGATTTTGCATCATATTGCATCAAACATACTGCAAAAGTCGACAAACGATCTCATATTGTTGCCCTGCCCTACTTCCTGATGAAGTGAAAATAATACCCTCACAATATATTGTTGCACTAATGCATCCACTCTTAAGTACATTTGTGTTATAAATAACATTTACCGCAAAGTGAAAAATTGCCTATAATGTTACCTATCGTGAGATAACCTAAATAAATAAACTCCTATTGGTATTTTACAAGGAATTCAACAATGAAACACGATTTTATTAAATAAAGTCTGAGTCAAACTGATTTGCATGTCATCATCTCCTCGTGTCTAGCCTTTCCTGTATAATTTAATACATTATAGGTAATAACCACATCTCCTATAATGACTCTAAAGCGACAATATAACATACTGAAAACGTTCCGGTGGATCATTGACCATTTCTTCAATGCACATCGCACACACGCACCATCAACGGGAACATCCGAGGCTGGAAAACAAATGTGAGCCCTCCAATGACAACAAAAACAATGGCTGACAGGAGCAGCCGTCGTATGGCTCAGAAGCCGGTTCAGAGCTGCGGCCCTCGGTACCACAAACACCACCACCCCTCCCTGCCTCTGATTTATTCACCATGATTGGGTCCTGCACCGCACACACACACAAACAAACACTGAAACAACAGCTTTTGTTTCAAGGGCGTGTGGTGTCATTATCTGTTACATAACAACATCCGCTTGGCGTTCTCCGT
This sequence comes from Collichthys lucidus, assembly GCA_004119915.2. Lineage (NCBI taxonomy): Eukaryota > Metazoa > Chordata > Actinopteri > Sciaenidae > Collichthys > Collichthys lucidus. Next base: position 22,378,517 of record CM014080.1, on the reverse strand, counting down.
TATATTTTAATGGGCGAGACGCGAATAAATGTCTGGCAGTGACTCCTGGACCGACTAGTCGTTGTTAGTGGCAATAAAATAGCTTGGCCGGCCGGTGTGAAATGGCAGTGGTCAGGGGAGACAGTTGTGTAAACCAGGCTGGCCTGTGATGGCTCGGCTGGAGGATGCAAACTAGCCAGGGATGCTAGCGGGGGGCGGCGGCAGCGGCGGTGGGGGCTGTAACTGCTAATGTTAGCCGGTGTTCCGTTTTAACGAGCGACCATGTTAACTGGCGACCGTTAGCCGAATGCTTCGGCGGTTGTCGTAGTTATGACGGGTGTAGAAAACAGGAAGATAACACAGCTGTCCTCTTTTTGTTCTTTCTTTCATTAACACTACAATGTCAAAAAACTACCTGGTTTGTTTAGCATCTACATGTTTGTCTCTCCCCTGTCTCAACGGCTGCCGTCACTACGACAACCGCGGATACATTAGGCTAACGGTCGCCAGTTAACACGGTCGCTCGTTAAACCGAAACACCGGCTGGCTAGCTAGCTGGATGCCTGGCTAGCATGGCGAGCTCGGCTAACAACTGACAGCCGCTTGATGTGATGTTATTTTTTAGAATATTTCATTTATTCATGTCGGACAGAGACGCGACGCTTGTGTTTTTTTGGGGTTTTTTTTTTTGAAGGGATGGGAGACCGGGGAGGAGGAGGAGGTGGAGGAGAGGGGGTGGGGACGGGTAGGTTGGGTGGGTGTGGGGGGGTTCATCACGGAGATGGGCCGAGGCCAGACGGACGGTACCGTTATCATTACTCGCCCTCCCCTCCCTTCTGCAGCAGCAGCAGCATCCCGGCGCCGCATCCCTCCCAGACTCGCGGATGACGAAGCAGCAGCAGCCCGCTAACAGCGGCTAGCTAGCATGCTAACCTCCGCTCCCACCCGCTCCGGGCTCGAGACAAACCCGCTCCCCGTGCCCCCGAAACGACGACCCCAACGCCCGCTCCCTCCCTCCCTCCCACCTCACCCTAACACTCCGAATAACCCCCGCTTCCTCCCCACAACACGTTATAACATATTGTAAATATATATATATATATATATATTTCACCTGGTAGTCGAAGAATGATAGGGATGCCCCCCTCCACCACCTCCTCCTCCACCTCCTCCCCCTCCTCCTCCTCTATGGGCACTGGAGCATCCAACGGAGTAACGTCCCTCAGTGGTGAAAACAGGAGGAGGACAGCGATGGATCCATAGCCGCTGATGCCGTGTCCAGACCGTGGAAGCCGTAAAAAGAGGAGAGTGTTTGTGTCCCAGACAGACAGAGACTGCGGCGGCGGCAGACAGACACACGGACAAACAGACAGACCCGCTCGGCTCCTGCTCCCTCCGCAGCTCCGCCAGGAAACCTCGCTCGGCTCCGAGTCGGCACGTCACGTTTCAGCCAGATCTGACTGGGAGGACTCCTGCTGCATTCAGGGGCCGTCGGAAATATCACGTTTCATAGCAGTCGCTGACCTAGCCAGCTGGGAAATGTGACTGAACCTGGGAATATGGGGCACTTTGTCCTTGTCTTTAAATTAAGGGCTAAAAGTGAGGAAATTAAGGTCATGTCCAGGGGCTGTATCCAGAATTTTAGAAATAACGAGGTCATGAGTCTTCCCCCAAACAATCCACCACCCTTTAAATAACGCTGACCAGAAACAAAAAAGGTCTGTAACTAAAACATGCTGCCATTATCAATTAATACAACAAGTTATTTTCTCGATTAATAAACTGGCTGCTTAGTCTATGGAAACTAAACCAATTTAATATGCTTGTTTTGTCCAGCCAACAGTCCAAAATCTAAAGATATTCAATTTCCTGTCATGTAGGACAAAGAACAACAGTCTATATCCACATTTGAGAAGCTGATACCAGAGAATGTTTAACATTTTTGCTTGAAACATTACCACAACAACAATCGATTATAAAAATAATTGCCATATACCTAGTAGTAGTAAATCTAAAAGTTGTAAATTCAGCACAGTGCACTATTGTGTAAACATTTGCAGTAAATGACAATGCATATCTGGTGTGATGCATTTGCAAGCTGCCAATAGTGCTAAATCTACATATTATTTATGATATTAATTTTAATGTTACAAAATTGAGCATTTATCAATGCATGATGTGTACACCAGGATAAAATATCGAGAAGAGATTTCCAAATTTGCATAAGACAAGGTAAGATAGAAATAGAAAAAATACATATACATATCATAGGTTGCAGATTTGATGGATTCATCCACAGAAATTATTATTATTATAGATTATTAAATACACACATGATGTGTTGCATTATTTATAGTGTTTATTTATCATGCAAGACTGAAATTAGTAAATGAGAAAGAACCAAAATCCACTACATTTTGATGGGCTCCAACCAGTGCTTATATTTTATTAATATGTATTATAATTCTTGAGGGATAAAGTAAAGTTTTGACCTGCCAGTAGTTTATCAAAATAGTGAAGGTCCATTTTTCTCCACCTTTTCCGGAGGTTTCATCCCACAGTTTTTATCAGCAGTGAGATAAAGTTGAAGACTCCAGAAAAAGACCCTTAGAGTTTAGATTATTTTGTCATATTATGTTTTTTAATTAGCTGATTAATTGTTTAGGTCATGTGATGAACTGGAGACTTGTCTCACCCAATCCAGGCTGGAATTATTAGGTAATCCTAATAAGGATAAGCGGTTACGGGAAATGGATGGATGATGAACTGTTTAATTGATCATCGCAATCTCCCAGAGCCACAAGTCATCTGTTTTTTGTTTTGTTTTTAACAACAAACCCAATGAGATACGATTTACAATAAATAGTAAAAAGGAGAAGCAACACTTTCTTAATTCTGAGTTAATTTTCATCTTATCAGTTAATTGAGTCATTTTGATCACACACCTTGAGGGACAAATTATCACATGTCAAGATTTACTAGTTTGAGTTAGTTATGTTCTTCTATCCTGGGAAGTAGGACTTTACAGGGGGGTACGTGAATGCAGCATTTCTCTCCTCATGGCATCCAGGGCTTTTGTTGGTCCCCAGCTTTTGTTGTCGCTCTCTCTCTCTCTCTCTCTCTCTCTCTCTCTCTCTCTCTCTCTCTCTCTCTCTCTCTCTCTCTCTCTCTCCTCCCTCTCTCTCTCTCTCTCTCTCTCTCTCTCTCTTTCTCTCTCTCTGTGCTGGATTTATGTGTCCACATTCAGTTCAGTTAAAATTCACTTCCCTCTGATCCACAGCAGATATCAGCTCCTATTTCTCCACTGAAGTGACTCTTAAACCAACCATGTGAATATTTTACACTTTGACAATCTTTTTTTTTTTTTTACTGATATTCATTTATTCAGGCTTACCAAAATGTATAGCACCCCCTCCCTGCCTTCCTCCCCAGTCTTCTTGTGAATGGATGCTTTGTTTGAGGATCCTGGTCCCAGTCTGGCTGCAGGCCTACATAGACAGGACCGCCGCTGCTGCTGTTGCCGCTGCCGCTGCTTTGCATTAATCAATCACAGTCTGTGAAATAACAATTCAGTCCTACAATATCCACAAAATGGGAGAACGTCTGCTTACTGTCAACATAGGACAAACATCATCCCCACACGAAGAATAACAAAAGGGGGACATTGTGATTTAACATCTGAGACCATTCATGTGAAAAATATTAATTTATTAACCCAATCCAATGCTTTTGATTAATTATTTAGATCATATTTAAACGATTTGCTTGTCACAGCTTCACTTGGTAAAAATGTATTCATTTATTTTCTGTTTTATATATTTTTAATGTGGCTTTTTGTGAGCTTGTCAGACAAAATAAGATTTTTTAAGACGTCTCTTCAGACTTTGAACATAAAACAAAATTAGTGTATTAATTTAGTTTTTTGCATGTGGACACTAAACAATATCTAGATGTCGCAATAATATTGTTATTGTGAATTCTTTTGGCCACAATAATCGTGTAGTGAAAACATGATACTGTGACAGCTGGACGCAACAAGCAGCAAACAACATAATTCTCTCTCACGCCTTCAACTGTAGTGATGCTAAAATGTGAAAACGATCCTGAGGATGGTGCTAGAGGAAAGGTCATGATGACTGAGATGTGTGTGTGTGGGTGTATGTCTACAGTGGGTATATATATATATATATATATATATATATATATATATATATACCTTTGCCAATAAAGCTGAAATAAAATATGTTTACCTCTTCTCATGAAATGATTGTGACAAAATGTATCTTCTAAAAACTTTACTGATCAATTTCTCTTTATATAACAGTCAAAATTAAACCACAATGAACCTGGTGTGTATACATAGGAATAAAAAGAGGAATTTATTATTTGTTATTATTTATTATTATTACACTGTATATTTGCGGTATGGAAGGTTTATTTGCAAAAATGTATTTTTCTCCATTTTTATTTATTTTCCTGAATTGTGTGTTGTTGTTTCCTGTGCACTTTTTAATTTTTATAAATCATTATTGTGCACTCAGTCAACTAACTGGTGTTGGTTTATTCTATTTAATAATGGTGTTAGTCAGTTAATGCAATAAATTCATCTTTACTTTACTTTATCTGCAAAAAAACAGATTGACGAATGTGCAAAGTCTACATCATAAAAATAAACAATAAAAAACGTCCAACACAAAAGTAAACAGTAAACATCACAGTAAGAAATTAAAAGTGTTTTAAAAAATCTGCATGTTGTTGTTAAGAGTTTGTTTCATTGATGAACAGAAACATTTTTCTCTTCTTCTTTTGATGGTTATGTAATGAGTCCTGCAGTGTGTGTGTGTGTGTGTGTGTGTGTGTGTGTGTGTGTGTGTGTGTGTGTGTGTGTGTGTGTGTGTGTGTGTGTGTGTGTGTGTGCGAGCATGGGTGAGAGAGAGAGAGAGAGAGAGAGAGAGAGAGAGAGAGAGAGAGAGAGAGAGAGAGAGAGAGAGAGAGAGAGAGAGAGAGAGAGAGAGAGAGAGAGAGAGAGAGAGAGAGAGAGATCTTGGTTACTGGTGTCAGTTTGCTCTGTCGTCAGTACAGTATTGTGTTTCTCTGTCCTGCATCTCCTGCAGAGATAATAATAAGAAGAGAAGATACACTAATATAGAAAATAGGAGAGGAAGGGACACTGAGGAAATAAAGTGGAGCAGATTCAAGAGCAGCTGAGTGATCCAGTCTCTCAGGTTACCTTCTCTAAAAAAGACTCCAACTGGCACCAGGTCAGCAGTTAGGGGTGACGGCCTTCTCGTCTGCAGGTAAGACAGCTGGTGGTCCTTCCAACTCATAATAAAAAACGATGGGATGTGTGGAACATATTTTAACAACAGAAATTGTAATTGTATTGTAATTGTATTATACAATACATCTCGTTAAAGGCTGTTTCCTCATCTATCTCTTTTCACAGAGGGATCTGTTCTTATATCATTCATAGCCTGATTTATAGAACATTTTATTCATAAAGACATGGAGAAATTAGATTTTTTTTCACAACTGTTGTTAAATATTCTCTGATTTATGTTGTGATAAAACAAATATACAAACTTCTCTCTGTAAAAACCTTTGACTGATCTTCATATTTCCCCTTGGAAATGTATGCATATTTTGTACATAGATAATGATTTGTTTGCATATTTAAACATACAATTTAAGAAATCTTGTAAAACAAAAAAATTCTGTAAGTCATTAATGTACTGTAAGTAATTACCTGGGAAAGTTTCATGGTGGTATAATTATAATAATGATAATTTTTACTCTATTCATCTATAGTGTCATCTGTAGTGTAGTATCAGTGGTGGAGAAAGTATCAAGCTCAGTTTTATGCTTGCTATGAGATGTCTTTCTTTAACCTGCTGCTGAACTCTAATTCAACATTTAGTTTATGTTGAACACGACTAACAATGTAAAATGTCACTAGCAGCCTCTAGAGGCCACGATGCTCATTACATGCCTGACAACAAATGGTTGAATAAGAACATTTACTCTTGTACTTGTAGTACAAATTTGAGATACTTGTTACATTACAGATGGAGATATTGTACTTTTCCCTCCACTACATTTATTTGATTATTTTAGTGACTAATTATGTGTAGTTTCAGATGAACAATGCAAAATATAATTAATCCATCACAGTTACCAGCTCCTGGTAAGATAACAGCTACAAATTACCAGTACCTCAATGTTTAGGGCAGGACTTTTACCTGTAACAGAGCATTATACTTGTACTTAAGTAAAGGATATGAATACTTTCCTGTAAAACATGTTATGTTCACCCACAGGAAACTCTCATACTGCATCTGTGGTACGTCCTCTTGATGTTGACTCGTCCTTGCCTTGTCAGCGATGGCAGGATCAGGTGTTGCTCTCAGGCTGCATGAGTTCAGAGAGACTCAGGACTCCAGACAGCTTGATGGACCAACCACACTGACACCAAAGTGAGTGAGCAGCATCAGAAACCTAAACATTGAGGACTTCCAAAAATTCCAAAATTATGTTCAATCATTTGAAAAACAACTGATATCATTATAAAACTGGTGCTGTTAGTGCAAGGAAATGATTAATTGTATTCCTGAGTTTGATTTCATACCATGTTTTATTTAAAACATCTATCATAATGAGCTTTGTTTCTACAAGCTACTTTTTAGTTGTAAATGATTACATTAATTATTAAATATTGTAAAAATGAGTCATAAAGCATAAAGTAAAAGTACCACACTTGAATGAACGTACGTGTTACATTTCAGAGCTGACTTATAGCAATAACATTGAACTTTATTTATAATGATTGATCTGTTAATTCCTTTGTATTCCAGACCATCACGTCTCGGGAGAGATATATATGGACTATATCCATATACAGTTGGGTAGGGTCCATATTGTCCACTCAAAGAATCATGGGTAAGGTTTTCAGCAGGTACTGTGTGTAAATCTCTGCTCTGTTTTATGTCTTGAACATGATGATTTTTAATATTGGATGATCAATACAGAATATATGTAACACAAAAAACATGAATTACATTTGAAAATAAACAATTAAAGATAATTGTGGCCAGCCCCGCCGACAGGGGGGGACTAAAGGGCTTTTTGTCGGAATAGAGGGGGGCCCATAACTGGGCCCCCATGACGTCGGGCTCAATTATGATACGTTCACTTCAAAATGTGTTGGTTTTTAGGGTAGAAAAGTGCTTTAATTGCATTCAAACAATGACTTATAGATGTTTGCCTTCATTGCCCTTGAAAAAACGGCCAATAACCCCCTATCACCCCTATTCCAAAATGGTTTGGTCTTTCTAGAAAAAAAAGACGACAGCATTCGATAAGTGGTCAGTGTGCGCGAGCCTGTTAGTAAACATGCACAAGTCGGGCGCGGCTGCCGGTGGACGCCCGCGTCTCCGCGCTGACCGCGCCCCAGCTGTGCGCCGGCCCCGGCGGGGAGAGGAGAGGGTTCTTCGGGTGGACGGCGGGTCGCGCCGCCGGCCTCCCCGGCTCCTGACCCACGGGTGAAAAGTGAGCCTCTCCTCCCCGTCCTCCTCCTCCTCTGGTCGAGGCGGGGAGGGAGAGCCACGCTCTTCTCTGGGCCCGCCCAGAGAACCCCTTTCGACTACGACCTCAGATCAGACGAGACAACCCGCTGAATTTAAGCATATTACTAAGCGGAGGAAAAGAAACTAACCAGGATTCCCTCAGTAGCGGCGAGCGGGCGGGCGGGGGGGGGGGCATTGGGAATTTTTTTGTCCCGGGCCCAGCCAAACCTGTCAGCGGCCCTGATTGTGGCAGTCCTCTGATTAGATTTTTAAGGTTATAATTTTGGTCTGCGCCGCAGTAAAGATGGAAAGATACAAGGAGGGTGCAGAATAAAAAGTTTTTATCTTCAGGGGAGTATGACTCTGATGCAATAATTTCAACAGCAATCTTGACAAGGGTACCTTGACATAAATGTTTTGTTCAAGGGGAAAACTGTGATCACACTTAAACATGTAAAAGTTGGAGTATGAGTATCTCAGATCTTGTTCACAAGTTATGGTACGAGGAAGCGTGATGATCTGCATGTTCTTCCGGACTTAGCCAGGAGATGGCTCTTCAGAAACATGTGGGTGTCCATGTTTTATACTGTCTAAAGTACAGTATAGTATAGTATAGTATAGTATAGTATAGCATAGTATAGTATAGTATAGTATAGTATAGTATAGTATAGTATAGGCAAGGCAAGGCAGGGCAAGTTTATTTGTATAGCACAATTCGTACACAAGGCAATTCATAGAGCTTTACAGAGGCAAGGAAAAACATTGGACATTAAGACAAGCAATAGAAATAAAAATAAAAAATAAAAATGAGAAGAAAATTTTATCAAAAACATCAGAATGTCATTTAAAATCAGCAAATTTGAAAACAATTTAAAACATTAAACATTTAAAACATTAAACATTTAAAACATTAAACATTGGGGCTGATTTCAGTCCTGCTGGTAGTTTGTTCCAGTTGTGAGCAGCATAACTGCTAAATGCTGCTTCACCGTGCCTCGTTTGAACTCTGTGCTCCACTATCTGACCTGAGTCAGTAGATCTCAGAGCCCTACTGGGTCTATATTCTACTAACATGTCGTTTATGTATTGTGGGCCTAAACCATTCAGTGATTTGTAAACTAGTAGCAGAACTTTAAAATCTATTCTGTAGCTAACTGGGAGCCAGTGTAAAGACTTAAGAACTGGGGTGATGTGTTCTGACCTCTTTGTTCTGGTCAAAACTCGAGCTGCTGCGTTCTGAATGAGCTGCAGCTGTTTGATACTTTTTTGGGGGAGTCCAGTCAAAAGACCATTACAGTAGTCCAGTCTACTGGAGAGGAAAGCATGGATCAGTTTCTCCTGATCTGTTTGGGACATGACGCCCTTAACTCTGGATATGTTCTTAAGTTGGTAGAAGGCTGTTTTGGTGACTGATTTTATGTGACTGTTGAAGGTCAGATCTGAGTCTATCAACACGTCAAGGTTTCAGACTTGGTCTTTAGTTTCTTGAGACAGTAACTCAAGGTGTTTACTGACAGCAACCCTTTTCTCTTTATTGCCAAAAACAATTACTTCAGTTTTTTCTTGATTTAATTGAAGAAACTTTTGGTTCAATTTTGGTATAGTTTATTCACTGAAACTATCTTCTGCTCATCTTCCATGTCACTGTCTTGCTGCTCTTGTTCTTTCCTTTGTTGGACTTAACATGATAGCTGTTTTCAGAACATTAATGTCCTAACACTCTCTGTATTCACTGCTGTCATACTACCAGTGTTGACAACCGATCCTCTGAAATTATAAATGTGTTATGATGACGGGGGGAGATAAACTGTTTCACCATATCTGGTTTTCAGTCTCATGATCAGGTCTTTTCAAAAGGATGAACCTGTAACCTGTAAATAACCTGTAAATAAGAAAAGATGCTTTCAGGTAGACAGATAATTTTTCCTCCAGCGACCTCCTTAGAGCTCAGAAACCCAAAGCTAAGCATGAGATTTGGCACAACATTGTGCACTTCCAGGCCCCTGCTTCTAGGCATCAAGGGAGCAGCCTTTATCTAAAGAGAACAAAAGATGTTTTTTCTGGTTCGCCACCGGTTGCTCTGCATAACACTATATATATCATGTCGGGTATGTTTTTCAGAGACTTGAAGACAAGATGAGTGTACTTGTGGTGTGTCTCCTGGCAGTGCTGGGCTGCAGTGTGGCTGAAGGGGCAACTGTGTCCAAATATGAGCTGAAGCAGAACCTGACAGACAAGCCTCGTGATCGGGCAGAAGACACAGCATATGACGTGGATAAATTAGTGACTAAGAGTAAGTATTGGTTGTAACTTTTGTAACTTTTACATTAGAAACACTGACACTTACTTTTACTGGATTTGAAAATAAATATATTGAGTTGATTACAAGTAGGGAGGATGAAAAATTCCCTCAAATTTCAGATTTGTTCAATGTGATTCATATCCCGATGGGGAATTCCATCAAGAATCAGTCGTGATATCGGCACGCACTTTGTAAAGGCTGCAGTGGAGGCAGTGGGACAGTTCTTAGGCATTGATATGAAAAAACATTGTGTATATCATCCACAGAGTGGGGGAGCAGTGGAGAGAGAGAGAATAGTATGCTCAAAGCAAAACTTGCTAAATGTTGTGAAGAAACAGGTTTGTCCTGGACGGATGCACTCCCCGTTGTTTGGTCTTACATGAGAATGGGACAGAGAAGTCGGGTGAAACTCCATTTGAGATCCTATTTGGACGTCCTCTTAATGTTGGCATGGACCCCTATAGGGACAGACTGCCACCCACTTCTTTGTGTGATGATAACATGATGGAGTATTGTAAACTGCTCTCTGGTATGTTGTCTCAAGTTTCTCAACAGGTTACAGCAACCGTTCCTCAGCAGACTCCAGTTCCTTTACACTCAATTCAGTCTGGTGATTGGGTGGTGTTAAGAAGGGTGTGAAGGAGCTGAGTGGTGGCAAGGGCCTTTCCAAGTGTTACTCGCGACACACACAGCGATGAAGGTCGCAGAGAGAGCAACTTGGATCCACGGCCACCACTGCAAGGAGTGTCCAACTCCACTGAGGCGTAACTCGCACGCACACACAATGCACGTTCCAGAGAGCACAAAAACACGAGTCAACTTGATCGACCTTCGAGGGATGATCATCATGACTGATCAAAGAAGATATTTGGGTTGTGGGACGAGATGCATTCTGTGGTTTTCTTTTGTGATTGCATGTTTGATTTTTTCCCCTGGTATGGTGTGACTTTTTTGGCAGACCACATGGATAATGTCACTTTTTCCATGTCTTTGTTTGCTAATCAGACCATAAATGGCTTTAGGCTTCTTTTAACCACTCAACAATCTCATCGCATGACTTTGCTGAAACATGTAACGGCCCTAGATTATCTTACTGCCCGTACCGGTGGTTTGTGTGTAACCCTCAAATTGACTGGTGATGCATGTGTGACTTTAATTCCTGATAGTAATGACAATATAACATCTGTCATTCATGCACTTGAGAAAATTCAAGATGAGTTTGGGCCCTCTGCTTCGGCAGGAACCTCCTTTAATGCATGGTTGAGCGCTAGATTCGGACCCTGGGGCGCAATGGTTTTCCAACTTTTGATACCTGTACTTATCACCCTAGGATTAATATTATTCTTTTGTACATGCGCCCTGACCTGTGTGAAAGCCTTGATGCATCGCTGGATAGGCGAGACAGTGACTGGTCAGTATGCACTCTTGTCACAGGCTGAACTTTCGTTAAAAAAAAGATCCTTTCCCTGTTAGTGATTATGGTTCCTCAGCTTCGTCTGAGGATGAGATCTAAACATATGATTTCTTCCCCTTTTTCCTTTTTCTTTATATATGCTTTTGTAATCGACACAGCAGGGTCTATCTTGCACAAAAAATAGCAAGCGTCTATTTCTAACAGGCAATCTGTATGATGACATGTCTTAAATCCTTGAGAATTGTCATGTTTGATGTAAAATGATTGTCTACATTTATATTTCTGTGTTTAGCTTTGTATGAACTTTGTCCTATTTAGGAGACTGCCTCCTGATGGTTTGATATATATTTGTGTCCTGGCATTTCTCTCTGTCCCTGAGATGTTGGTACCAGCCACGGTGTAGAAGGGGAGTAAAGCAGAAATTTACGAGGGTAACCCCTGATGCACTTAGGGTCTCTCCTTTGATGACCTCAGAGGAGAGGGAGGGGGAGAAATGTCTACAAAAGGAGCAGTTGAATGTATTAGCAGCAGAGAGAACTTTGCGACTGTTGTACTCGTACTGTTGTCTCTCCTTGGCCAAGAATAAAACTTCTTATTACTGTAATACTGATTGTGTTCTCAGTCTTTATCGAATTTCCACGACAGCGGTTACACTTTCTTAATTCTGAGTTAATTTTCATCTCATCAGTTAATTGAGTCATTTTGATCACACACCTTGAGGGACAAATTATCACATGTCAAGATTTACTAGTTTGAGTTAGTTATGTTCCTCTATCCTGGGAAGTAGGACTTTACAGGGGGGTACGTGAATGCGGCATTTCTCTCCTCATGGCATCCAGGGCTTTTGTTGGTCCCTAACTTATGTTGTTGCTCCTATCAGCTCCTCTTATTTCTTTAATCCAATTTATTACAGTTTTTTCCATTTGCTTAAACACAATTTTGCAAACTAGGCTGGTTTTATCAAAAAACTAACACAATTCACCAAACCACACACCCAAACTCCAAAACACCTCATATGCCGCAAAATGAAGCACTGCAACAAAAATCAAACTTATGCACCAGATGGCACACACTTCATTCGTAGCTTTTTGTCTAACCAACTACACACTGTTGGGCATAATGAAAAGCACTCTCATCTTTTGTATGCTTTTGTCAGACCTGGACAGGAATGAGGACTCAGACGCAGAGGATATAACGATTAAGCAGTTTATTGAAGTCAGGTTCTTCTTAGAAGAGTGATGAAATGAAAGGGCTATGTAACTGTCTATTCTTAAGAGACCTGGCTAAAATGACAGGGCATAAACACTTCCCAAAAGAGGGAAAAACACATTAAAGGGAGGGAACAAAATTATATACAAACAAGGAAAACAGAAGACTATTCTAGAAATGAAACTCACGAGGAAAATAAAATACTAGATAATAAACATAAAATGCTCCCGAAGAAGGAAAACCAAATCTAAACAAAGGGGATCAAAGAAAAAGGCTCACCTAACAGGGGCTCTACTAATATCTAATGCTCTCTAACAAATAAAAAAAAAAAAAAAAAAAAAAAAATCACTCCACAAGCGGGACAAACAGAAAACAAAATAGAACACTAAACTTAGAAAAGATTAATCAACAAAAAAAAAAAAAAAAATCGCTCTTAAAAGAGGAAGATGACAACAACTTACGTGGCAAAACAATTTCTTTCTTAAGGCAAACGGACTGTGACAAAGAGGGCTTAGGTGATCGGACAAGACGAAACACTTTGGCACAAGACAAAGGGAGACGCAGACTAAATACACATGAGGGAAATGGGTAACAGGTGGAAACGATCAGGGATCAGGTGAGACAATCAGACCGGTGACACATGAGGAAGGGCAAGTGACCTGAAACGAGAGGAGAGTTAGATTTCAAAATAAAACAGGGAGTAACAAGACAAAAACCCCAAGACAGGACAAACCTCATCGCGGTGTGACAGCTTTGCCATAATACTAACATAGTTCAAACTGTAGAGAATTCTTCAGATTGTTAACATGCACAGAAATATTTGCAGATACACACACATGCTATTGAAATATTATTTTTTTATTTTAGTCAGTGTAACATAGCAGATATATTTACATTGGAGTGAACTAAAATATGCTCACAAAACAACAAAAAAATAAAAATAATAAAGAGGAAATCAAAAAAATTTGACAACACTGCTCTACCCGACCTCTCACTCTTCCACCCCCTCTCATTCAAACCCTCCCTTTTCCTCTTCCTCTCTCAGCACTGTCTTCTGATTCTGTAAGATGCTCACCTATGATCTTTTATTGCCTACTTCCTGATTGAAGTGTTAACAATTACATAACACCATGTTTGGCCAGGTGGCACATGTAGTGGCCAAATAAAATCATCTTTATCTGCACTTGGAAAAAAACAAATTGAGTAATGTGCAAAGTCTACATCATAAAAATAAACAATAAAAAAACGTGCAACACAAAAGTAACAGTAAACATCACAGTAAGAAATTAAAAGTGTTTGAAACTCTGCATGTTGTTGTTAAGAGTTTGTTTCATTGATGAACAGAAACACTTTTATCTTCTTCTTTTGATGGTTATAATGAAGAATACAGTAATGAGTCCTGCAGTGTGTGTGTGTGTGTGTGTGTGTGTGTGTGTGTGTGTGTGTGTGTGTGTGTGTGTGTGTGTGTGTGTGTGCGTGCATGGGTGAGAGAGAGAGAGAGACAGAGAGAGAGAGAGAGAGAGAGAGAGAGAGAGAGAGAGAGAGAGAGAGAGAGAGAGAGAGAGAGAGAGAGAGAGAGAGAGAGAGAGAGAGAGAGAGAGATCTTGGTTACTGGTGTCAGTTTGCTCTGTCGTCAGTACAGTATTGTGTTTCTCTGTCCTGCATCTCCTGCAGAGATAATAATAAGAAGAGAAGATACACTAATATAGAAAATAGGAGAGGAAGGGACACTGAGGAAATAAAGTGGAGCAGATTTAAGAGCAGCTGAGTGATCCAGTCTCTCAGGTTACCTTCTCTAAAAAAGACTCCAACTGGCACCAGGTCAGCAGTTAGGGGTGACGGCCTTCTCGTCTGCAGGTAAGACAGCTGGTGGTACTTCCAACTCATAATAAAAAACGATGGGATGTGTGGAACATATTTTAACAACAGAAATTGTAAACCCAGATTCTGGAAAAATAAGTTTTGTCAAGTTTACAGTAAAATATTGATGCACTGAAGTAGTGTTGTGTGGTTTTAAAGTTTAATGTTTCCTCCAAACCTAGAAAGACTTGAACAATGCCTCATTTGCATGTTTAAACATAAAACTCATCATATCTTACACCCTATCCACCTGTACTGTACCTGTCTCAAAATGTATTACACAATACATCTCGTTAAAGGCTGTTTCCTCATCTATCTCTTTTCACAGAGGGATCTGTTCTTATATCATTCATAGCCTGATTTATAGAACATTTTATTCATAAAGACATGGAGAAATTAGATTTTTTTCCACAACTGTAGTACAAATTTGAGCTCAGCTCCTGGTAAGATAACAGCTACAAATTACCAGTACCTCAATGTTCAGGGCAGGACTTTTACCTGTAACAGAGCTTTATATTTGTACTTAAGTAAAGGATATAAATACTTTCCTGTAAAACATGTTATGTTCACCCACAGGAAACTCTCATACTGCATCTGTGGTACGTCCTCTTGATGTTGACTCGTCCTTGCCTTGTCAGCGATGGCAGGATCAGGTGTTGCTCTCAGGCTGCATGAGTTCAGAGAGACTCAGGACTCCAGACAGCTTGATGGACCAACCACACTGACACCAAAGTGAGTGAGCAGCATCAGAAACCTAAACATTGAGGACTTCCAAAAATTCCAAAATTATGTTCAATCATTTGAAAAACAACTGATATCATTATAAAACTGGTGCTGTTAGTGCAAGGAAATGATTAATTGTATTCCTGAGTTTGATTTCATACCATGTTTTATTTAAAACATCTATCATAATGAGCTTTGTTTCTACAAGCTACTTTTTAGTTGTAAATGATTACATTAATTAATAAATATTGTAAAAATGAGACATAATGTTGAGACATAAAGTAAAAGTACCACACTTGAATGAACGTACGTGTTACATTTCAGAGCTGACTTATAGCAATAACATTGAACTTTATTTATAATGATTGAACTGTTAATTCCTTTGTATTCCAGACCATCACGTCTCGGGAGAGATATATATGGATTATATCCAGGACAGTTGGGTAGGGTCCATATTGTCCACTCAAAGAATCATGGGTAAGGTTTTCAGCAGGTACTGTGTGTAAATCTCTGCTCTGTTTTATGTCTTGATGATTTTTAATATTGGATGATCAATACAGAATATATGTAACACAAAAAACATGAATTACATTAGAAAATAAATTATTAAAGATAATTGTGGCAGTCCTCTGATTAGATTTTTAAGGTTATAATTTTGGTCCCCTCCTGGAGCTGCCACCTGGAGGGGTTTGCGTGTTCCAATGAGCCCAGGAGCTATGTTGTCGGGGGCTTCATGCCCCTGGTAGGGTCACCCAAGGCAATCAGGTCCTAGGTGAGGGACCAGACCAAGCACAGCTCATATACCCCTAATGAATATATATATATATGGAGTTGCCCTTGCCCGGACGCGGGTTACCGGGGCCCCCCCTGGAGCTAGGCCTGAGGGTGGGGCTCGCTGGCGAGCGCCTGGTGGCCGGGTCTACACCCCTGGGGCCCGGCCGGGCATAGCTCGAAAGGGTGACATGGGCCCCCCTTCCCATGTACCCATAGGCGGTCCGACCCCCGGTTGCAGAAGCTGGCTCTAGGGACATGGAACGTCACCTCTCTGGCGGGGAAGGAGCCTGAGCTGGTGCACAAGGTTGAGAGGTACCGGCTAGATATAGTCGGGTACGCCTCGACGCACAGCGTGAGTTCCGGAACCAGTTTCCTTGAGAGGGGCTGGACGCTCTCAGCGCCGGTCCTAGCCACATTTGCGCCCTGGGCGCCCCCCCCGAGACGAAAATTTTTTTGTGCGCCCTCACGGCCGCCCGTGCGCCCCTGGATGCGCTGTGCGCCCCGATCGGTCTGTCCGGCGCCCGCTCCGCTAACTCAATGAGCAGTATCGAAAATTCACGAGGTTTTTTTCATTTTCGGGCGCTCGTGCGCCCCCCACGGAGACGGCGCCCTGGGCGGCCGCCCACATTGCCCATAGCAAGGACCGGCCCTGGACGCTCTACCACTCTGGAGTTGCCCCTGGCGAGAGGCGCAGGGCGGGGGTGGGAATGCTTGTTTCCCCCCGGCTTGGTGCCTGTACGTTGCGGTTCACCCCGGTGGACGAGAGGGTAGCCTCCCTTCTTCTTCGGGTGGGGCGACGGGTCCTGAATGGCAGCTCAGAATACCCACCCCTTCTGGGGTCTTTGGAGAGAGTGCTGGAGAGCGCCCCCTCTGGGGACTCCCTCGTCCTCCTGGGGGACTTCACTGCTCACGTGGGCAGCGACAGTGAGACCTGGAGGGGCGTGATTGGGAGGAACGGCCCCCCTGATCTAAACCCGAGCAGTGTTCTGTTACAAACTGTTCATAACAAACACCATGTTCAAGCATAAGGGACTCGGCACCAGGACGCCCTCGGTCGCAGTTCGATGATCGACTTTGTGGTCGTATTGTCAGACTTGCGGCCACATATTTTGGACACTCGGGTGAAGAGAGGGGCGGAGCTGTCAACTAATAACCACCTGGTGGTGAGTTGGCTCCGATGGTGGGGGAGGATGGCGGTCAGACCTGGCAGGCCCAAACGTTCTGTGTGGGTTTGCTGGGAACGTCTGGCTGAATCTCCTGTCAGAAAGAGTTTCAACTCCCACCTCCGGGAGAGCTTTTCTCACGTCCCGGGGGAGGCGGGGGACATTGAGTCCGAGTGGACCTTGTTCCGTTCCTCCATTGTCGAGGCGGCTGACCGGAGCTGTGGCCGTAAGGTGGTCGGTGCCTGTCGTGGCGGCTTCGAACCCGCTGGTGGACACTGGCGGTGAGGGATGTCGTCAAGCTAAAGAAGGAGTCCTACAGAACCTTTTTGGCCTGTGTGGCAGCTGATGGGTATCGACGTGCCAAGCAGAGTGCGGCCTCGGTGGTTGCGGAGGCAAAAACTCGGGCGTGGGAGGAGTTCGGTGAGGCCATGGAGAGCGACTTTCGAGCGGCTTTGAGGAGGTTCTGGACCACCATCCGGCGGCTCAGGCGGGGGAAGCAGTGCACTGTCAACACTGTGTTCAGTGGGGACAGGGTGCTGCTGACTTCGACTGGGGACGTCTTGGGTCGGTGGAGGGAATAGGAGGCAGAGTCTGGGGACCCTGTGGCAGTCTCGCCCATCTCTGGGGCCGAGGTCGCTGAGGTAGACAAAAAGCTCCTCAGTGGCAAGGCCGAGTTCCGCCCGGAGTTCCTCAAGGCCCAGGATGTTGTGGGGCTGTCTTGGTTGACACGTCTCTGCAACATCGCGTGGACATCGGGGGCATTGCCCCTGGACTGGCAGATCGGGGTGGTGGTTTCCCTCTTCAAAAAGGGGGACCAGAGGATGTGCTCCAACTATAGGGGGATCACACTCCTCAGCCTCGTCAAACCTCGGATCCAGGAGGAGCAATGTGGTAGCGCGGTCCTGGAGGGTGCATGGGACTTTGCCCAACAAGTCTACATGTGCTTTGTGGAGCTGGAGAAGGCGTTCAACCGTGTCCCTCGGGGAGTCCTGTGGTGGGTGCTCTGGGAGTATGGGGTTTCGGACCCACTAATTCGGGCTATCCGGTCCCTGTACTCTCGGTGACAGAGCTTGGTCCGCATTGCCAGAAGTAAGTCAGACCTGTTTCCCGTGGGAGTTGGACTCCACCAAGGCTGCCCTTTGTCACCGGTTCTGTTCATAACCTTTATGGACAGAATTTCTAGGCGCAGCCAGGGCGTTGAGGGGCTGCGGTTCGGTGGCCTCAGGATTGGGTCGCTGCTTTTTGCGGACGATCTAGTCCTGTTGGCTTCATCGGAACGTGATCTTCATCTCTCTCTGGAGCGGTTCGCAGCCGAGTTTGAAGCGTCTGGGATGAGAATCAGCACCTCCAAATCCGAGACCATGGTGCTCAGCCAGGAAAGGGTGGAGTGCAGCCTCCGGGTCGGGGATGAGATCCTGCCTCAAGTGGAGGAGTTCAAGTATCTCGGGGTCTTGTTCACGAGTAAGGGAAGGATGGAACGTGAGGTTGACCAGCGGATCGGTGGGGCTTCTGCAGTGATGCGGACTCTGCACCGGTTCGTTGTGGCGAAGAAGGCGAAGCTCTCGATTTACCAGTCGATCTACATTCCTACCCTCACCTATGGTCACGAGCTTTGGGTAGTGACCCCCTGGGAGAGCTGGACGAAGTGGCCGGGGAGAGGGAAGTTCAGGCATTCTGTTGGTAGTTTTCTGGGCATGCACAACTGTTAGGAGACCCTGGGGTAGAACCAGAGCACACACTGGAGACACATAATCTCTCCAGCGTGTCCCCCAGGAGGAGTAGGAAGACATTCCTGGGGAGATGATGTCATCTTGATGACCTTGCTTAGCCTGCTGCCCCAGACAAGCGTGAGACAATGGATGGATGGTTGGAAGTTGAAAATTTGAGCAGATGGGGGTCAAAGATGAATAAAAACCAGCATTATGGAATTGTCTGTTTTTTTAATCTGACCAGTGGATGTTAAAATAGTTTAAAAATAATGTTCTGGATCAGCGTGTTGGACAGAGAGAAGTAAAAATAAAAGTTTATATGTAATTCTAATAACACCCACAATACTCTCAAATAAATTAAATGATTCCATTCTGTCTTTCAACAGCTACATTGTTCGCAGTGGAAAGTTTCAGTCCCACCATGAGTCTTGTCAGTCTCTAAACCCTCCATGTGAAGATTACCAACAGAGTTTTGATGTTCAGACCCTCAGAGCGCTCACTGTCCTCCGTCACAGTCCTGCTGTCCTGGATCAGCGTCCCCCTCAGACGACTTACCAGGAGCAGTTTGGTCTTCAGTCTCCACTCTTTCCTCAGTAGTCAAGCACAATGTGATGGACAGAAATATTTCAGCACTAATGGATTCTTCACACATTCTTTTTGCACACATTCTCATACGTGCAGATTTGCGTGGCATGTACGAGTGATTTAAGAAAATTGTGGTATTACAATGTTCCTGAAATTAACAAATATATCTAAAATAAACTTGATATTCTGGTCACCATTTCAATCATTCTGGCTTTCAAATTAACTGACATCACATCATCACATTCTCACCACAAAGGACATCACTGTGTGTAGGACCACAAAGCAGTTTTTTATTTAGTGTAGTTTTATCTCTGTCTCTGTCTGTAGACAAGTAATAATGTGTCTTACTGGGGATATTTTTAGTACTGATTAATGATGAAATGTTTTTTGCTTCTGACTTTTCATGAGCAGAAGCAAGTCTTAAGCTATTCTCACCACTAGAGGACCCTGTTCACTGTAACCTGAGCTGAACACTGGAGCTCAGTTTAAACCAGCCTGCTAATTTAAAACATCCTGATATTTTAAAACAAACACTCACAGTAACCCATCTTCCCTAATAATCTCCTCACAGAAGGTGTTGACATGAAGTTGGGGCTGCTGGTGGTGTTGGTTGTGGCAGTTCTGGTGCCCAGTCTGTCTGAGAGTCGAATCGTCTCCAAATGCAAGCTGAAAGAAAAGCTTGGGGAGTCCATAGAGGTGTATCTGGAGGCTTCGGAGATTCAAGGAAAGAATTGTGAAGATAGGTGAGCTTAATGAACGCTGAGTTGGGTGTCCTGAGACTTAGAAAAGTCGACACGTGACCTAATCAGCGCAAATCACTCAGCTGTCAGAAGAAAACCAGAGCAGGAAGACAAATAAGAGTATGAGTTTGTTCATGCTAATGAAAAGAAGTGTGCACATGTATAAATACATTGTGGTTATGGGTGTATATCACATGCAGCTTTTCATGCAGGAGGTTTGCCTCCAATCACAGACCTGCTAATAACATTTGTGTTTTTACTGACATATCCACCATCTTTTCCTTGCCTTATTCAAGTTTTTAGTTGCCTAATCCCAGCCATGCCAACTATATTTTATTTATTTTATTTTATTTAAGAGGTAAAATAAAGAAAGAACATTCTTTTATAGTGATATGGTTGCTTTATTAAGTCATAATACAAGAAAGAATGTAATCAGGGCATGGATTGATTACTGAACAGGTTCACTGGGCACAGGTCTGGGGCCCTAAGGGGTAAGCAGCCTCCTTTTTGGACACTCAATGAAAGCACAACAAAGAGACACAAAACTACTACAAAGAGATGAAAAAATATTACAAAGAGATGTGAAACAGCTACAAACGGACAGAACATGACTACAGAGAGACACAGAAAGACTACAAATAGAGAAGGCACCACATAGAGAAACAAAATGACCAGAGAGGGAAATGGTTAGAAACACAAAATGAATGAAGACATGAAAAAAAGGATTACAGAGAAAAAAACACACACTACACGCAAAGATCACATTAACCACACACAAACATCTTGTCTGTCTTAAAGCTATAAAGGAGGGGTGGGGAACCTGTTATATGTCTGTGTCCAGGGGCCAACTGTCTCTTAATCTGTCCATGAATCAGGAGTCCAACATCAACACCAACTCCAAAATACATGAAAGTATACACATGCGAATGGTAAAGGTCAAATATGTCACTCATTGACTATCACTTTTGTTTTTGTTTTGTGCTTCCTGTCTTCTTGTGTTCCCGATTGTTGGAATAAATTTGTTTTAATACCTCAACCACCAAATTACAAACTGCAGTCAACCTATAACATAGGCTAGTGCCTGATCATAAAAAAATTGATTTTTTTTTTTTTAATTTAGAGTCCTGAGATACATGAGACCTTTTCGATGACCCCGCCAAAATCTTTGCAGCAGAACACTTCCGGGGATGTCTTGTTGAAGAGGGAGTCTTGGCTTGAGTAACAGTAGACCTAAGTTTAACACCTTTCTGTGATGATATTAAATAACCTCTAGCTGTATTGTATTACAGCAGAATGACCAGAGTCCAGAGTTTAATTTGATGGGTTTTGTAACTATCTTCTGCTCATCTTCCATGTTACTGTTTTGCTGCTCTTGATATTGTGCTTTCCTCTGTTGGACTTAACATGATAGCTGTGTTACCAGTGTTGACAACTGATCCTCAACTAAACAACTGAAATTATAAATGTGTTATGATGACAGGAGGAGATAAACTGTTTCACCATATTGGTTTTCAGTCTCATGATCAGGTCTTTTCAAAAGGATGAAGGTGTAACCTGTAAATAAGAAAAGATGCTTTCAGGTAGGCAGATCATATTTCCTCCAGCGACCTCCTTAGAGCTCAGAAACCCAAAGCTAAGCATGGGATTTGGCACAACATTGTGCACTTCCAGGCCCCTGCTTCTAGGCGTCAAGGGAGCAGCCTTTATCTAAAGAGAACAAAAGATGTTTTTTCTGATTCGCCACCGGTTGCTCTGCATAACACTATATATATCATGTCGGGTATGTTTTTCCGGAGACTTGAAGACAAGATGAGTGTACTTGTGGTGTGTCTCCTGGCAGTGCTGGGCTGCAGTGTGGCTGAAGGGGCAATTGTGTCCAAATGTGAGCTGAAGCAGAAGCTGACAGACAAGCTTCGTGATCAGGCAGAAGACACAGCATATGACGTGGATAATTTAGTGGCTAAGGGTAAGTATTGGTTGTAACTTTTACATTGGTTGTAACTTTTACATAAGAAACACTGAAACCTACTTTTACTGGATTTGAAAATAAATATATTGAGTTGATTAGAAGTAGGGAGGATGAAAAATTCCCTCAAATTTTATATTTGTTTAGTGTGATTCATATTTTTGTGATTGACAAGTTAACATTTGTTCAGAGACTTTTGGGAAATCCTGGACTGAACTGTTTAGATTTTACATTATTTGAACTGATATGAATTCCCCTTGGTTCAGTAGATACTGTATTATTATTATTATTATTTCTGTCAATTCTTGTATAAGTTAATGTGAAAGAAAGTATCAGAGCCCACCCCACACACCTCTTTTAAAAAAAATATTTTCATGCACATGTAGATTTAAATCTATCCTTTTTATATGCAATGTATGTGTATGGATATATAATTGGAACCACTATGGAACTGTTATGGTGGCCGGTACACTACAGTATTTTTGAGCTGAAACTATGCAAAGGTACTTAGGTTGCTTTCCTAAATAGATTTCATTAGGCTAAGGATAGGGAAACTGAAAATACAGACACATTGGTGGATTTAGTGTTTTCATGTGATTTCAAGATAATGAGAAAAATAGAGGATACTGCCAGCCTTGTCCTTTTAAGCTGGGAAATATGGTAGATAATTGTAGTTGACACTGCTGAGAGCTGCTTCTTCTCTCATACTCTGTGCTGCTTGTCACAGTATTGTGAACAAACTTTGCAGTGACACCAATAATGGGCCAATATCGGCTCTACATAGGATAAATATTTGCTTTTTTCAAGCCTGAAGACTAAGCTACATGAGATTCTAACTGTAAATGCATTTGATGAAATCAAACAGGAGCAGCAGACAAAATTAGTAATGATTAAACACTCTGTGTCTGCATGGCTTCTTTCCAAGGTTGATTGCTGACTCTAAATTGCCCGTAGGTGTGAATGCGAATGGTTGTTTGTCTCTATGCAACTTGTCCAGGGTGTACCCCCGCCTCTCACCCTGAGTCAGCTGGGATAGGCTCCAGGTCCCTGCGACCCTGAGGAGGATAAGCAGTCTCCAGGGGACGTTTTTGAGTCCTGACACCGCCACCATGTTGTCATTAGTGGTTTCACATGTCATTCTAAACTACAGAACAGACTAACAACATTGTTGATTTATTAAGTTTTCATTTAACAGCAGGTATTAAATGTATCCAATAATTTTCTGCTATGTTTCTGGGATGATGTGCAGTACATTGTTTTAGTAAACTCCCTGTACAGATGAAGATTTGGGCTGATGGTGGCACTAGAGGAAAGATTAAGTGGTTGTAAAATCATTGGGAATCATCTTCTGGGGACCACAAATATTCACAACAAATTGAATACTAGTTTGTGAAAAATGTGAATTAAGAAGTGTGACATTTGGAGGTGTCAGTTTGTTTCTCATCTCTCCTCTGCTTTCAGTTGTCTGTCACGTGGAGTATGCAGCGGGTTTTAACACCAGTGCAGTGAATGAGCTGACTATCGCCAAAGGACACTCTCGGAGGAAGAGGAGCGACACTGGCGTCTTTGGCCTTGCCGAGTATGAACCCATTCCAACCACAGCCCCTCCCCGGAACCGAAGGCATGCCAGTGAGGCTTCATCAGAGGCTACTGTCTGGACACTGTATGGTATTTTCCAGCTCAGCAATCACCTGGTTTGTAAAGATAGCAAAGCTGAGACGCCCAACGTCTGTGGTATGGACTGCAGTGGTGAGTTTCAGTTTGTGTTTGGTTTATATCTACATGTCATGATGACATCTGTGTGACAAGATGTGTGCAGACTGAATGCACAGCAATGTATTTATGTTACAGCTTAAACAGGAACTGCTGTCTGTACATTTCTTACATCTTTACCTTAAACCAGCAAACTTGTTTTCTTTCCAGAATTGGCTGATGACGACATAGAAGATGACCTCAACTGCGTGTTGACGCTCTTTAAGCTTCTAGTGTAAGTTTATTCAAAATGTATTGTACGTTGATTTATGTTGACTTTGTTGTACACGGGGAAATCTGGCATTTGGAATAAACTCTCTGTGAGTTCATTTTATAATATGAACAGTGTAAGCATGTTCCAGCAAAATTCACAGTCAAACTGCTAAGGGCAGCTTGGTCAAAACAGATGGTCAAATGGAGTGCTGTCCATGACAAATTAAATTATTGGATAACCAGCATAACTTGTGTCACAGCTTAGACTGCTTGAGGTTTAGATGGGCAATCTGTGGATCACTAATAACAACATCAGGATACAGGACACATACACTCAAAACTCAACCATTGCAAAACTACCATATATGTTAGGGTACCATGGATGGCCAACCAGTACCACATTTTCATTCCAAGATCACATCAGCCGGTCATTTTACTGGCTCATCAGCTATATATATATATATATATATATATATATATATATATATATATATATATATATATATATATATATATATATATATATATATATATATATATATATATATATATATATATATATGAAAACTGAACCCCAGTCAGTGTTGTGAATATAATCTATTTCTATTCTGAATATTTCCACAGTGAACAGGGTTTCTCAGGCCCCAGTCACCTAACAGCCATGTAAGTAATTGTGTTTAACTGTTTTGTCTTCACCTCACAGCAAGAAGGTTCTTGGTTTGAACCAAGAACCTTCATGCTGGGCCCAGGTTCTGGGGCCTTTCTGTGTGGAGTTTGTATGTTCTCCCCGTGGGCTCTCTGGGTACTCGGGCTTAATTCCTCCCACACAAAGACATGCACTTACTAGATTAATTGGTGACTCTAGATTGTCCGTAGGTGTGATTGTGAGTGTGAATGGTTGTTTGTCTCTATGTGCCCTATGATGAGCGGGCGACTTGTCCAGGGTGTACCCCTCCTCTCACCCAAAGACAGCTGGGATAGGCTCCAGCCCCACCGTGACCCTGATGAGGATAAGCAGTTACAGATAATGGATGGATGGATGGATGGATGTTTTGTCTTTAAGTTTCATGTACTGCTTTTGGTTATCTGCCTTTAAATGCAATAAATCCTAAGCTAATCACAGTTAATTTACATACAACATTTGAATGCCTCATGTGATGTTCTCTTCTATTTGTTTGCAGGATCAAACTCATCATGCAGGACGAGTGCATAAATGTAAAACCCTCGGAGTACTTCGAGGAATGTGCAGTCTGAATTCATTCAGTACGATAATTATCACTGGAAAAATAAACCTTCCTAAAAATGAGTGACCAGTGATTTATGTCAATAATAAAGCAAAGCATGTTGCACTTGTTTTTTTTTTCTGTCATGATCATGATGTGATGTAAGGCTAATTTATTTGGATCTTCTCTGACTTGAAAAAAATGTTTTCCAAATATTTCTTAAAAATGGTGTCAAATACAGCCGGTATCTATTTTTAAAATCTGGGTGTTGGACAGTGATCACAGTCACAGGAAGAGAATAGGTCGCTGATTATGATGAGAAAGCTGAAGCCTACAGGGATGGGTATCATTACACAAGATTTTACTGATACAGGGATGCATAAATACTGACAACAGCATCATTATATATGTTTATAAGTCATTTAGTCAAATATGTAATTTTTAATGTAGAGTTGACACTGTTGGTCTTTGTTATGATTTTATAACCAACAGCTTGACCAGAATCAAATATAGCCTCTGAAACAGAGACCAGCGAACACAGCACCAAGGTGGTTTTCTTGACGGGTTTGGCTCAGTTAGGATTTAAACTGCCCAGGTAATCAAGTTAACTGGCTAACAGCAAGTAAAATTAGCAGCAATTAGGGGTTTGCCTACTTTAGCATCACGTGAAGGTGTCTGTCCATCAGGTAATTATTCATGACACAGTTATAAAACCATTTCCAAAATAACAAAACAAATCCAAAATGCACCACTGTAGCTGAGATCAAGGAGAATATTTATGATACAATTATAGTCCA
The DNA here is from genome assembly GCA_004119915.2 of Collichthys lucidus. Lineage (NCBI taxonomy): Eukaryota > Metazoa > Chordata > Actinopteri > Sciaenidae > Collichthys > Collichthys lucidus. Next base: position 22,352,546 of record CM014080.1, on the reverse strand, counting down.
ATGACAAACAGCCAATGTTACATCCAAGTGGCAACCTCTGTGGCTGTAAAGTGAAGCCAATGTGGAAGTGCAAAAAACTACAGTTCTTCAAGCGCCATAAATACATGCATAGAGTAAGTCTTATAAAACTGCACAGCCTTTAAAGTAATGTTTTAAATACTTCTGTAAACAATTATGGTCATTGTTGTTCTGACTGGTCAGCAGTAGAAGCCATACTTTACTCCATTACTGTGTTACTGTAGTGTATATGATAGCATTGTGATTGATTAATCCATTTGGTACCCTTATACTGTGTGTGCAGCCATATACTGACATCCTACAAATCAAATCAATCACATTCACAGGAGTGCAGACACTGTGCAGTGTCACCGAACACCTTGGTCAAGGAAAATTCATCTTACATGCATGTTTTTAATGATGAGGGTAAACAGAACATCAGAGAGACATTTATTATCTCTTTTGCGTTTACGTATGCATAATTAACAGCATGGCCGCTTTGATTGGCAGCTGGGTCCCAATACAGGTGGCTTGTTTGGGCTTCCTTCAGCACACCTCAGGTCTGCTGATCTGCATCTTTGTTGCTCACTGTCTCAGAAATCTAGTTGGTTAACAAAGGGTTTGAACAAAGACTTTAAGTGTTCAGGGCCAGCATGAGTTTGCAAGTGAGACTGCAGACTGGTCTGACAGCCTCATTGATCACTGAGGTGCAAAATTCACTCGTAACAGCCTCAAGGGGAAAAGCGCAGGCAAAATGCAGCACGTGAACCTTGTCTCATACACTCTGTACAGCCTGTTCCAAAGATGTGAACTAGGTGTTTGTTCTGAAGTGGCATGAACAAGTGATTTAAGAAAAAATTGTGGTATTAAAATGTTCCTGAAATTAACAAACATATCTAAAGTAAACTTAATATTCTGGTCACCATTTTAATCATTCTGTCTTTTAAATTAACTGAGAGATTAGATCTTTGTTTAATGGTATATTTTGGCATGGCAACACAGTTCAGTAGCTGGTACAAAAGGCAGCTGTATAATATATTTGTAAAGGTTTTAGGTCCCTACAACACTATTATCGACATCTGATGCCAGAACCTGAAGCTCTAGACTACAAAATCCGTAGATAGATAGATCACTGCCTCAGAAATCTAGTTGAGTATATAAGTAAGTAAGTACAAAGTACTGTGGCAGAAAATGCAAATGTACCTCAAAATTGTACTTAAGTACAATACCACTGAGACTGCAGTAGTTTGCCTGAAGGCTGCTGGGACCTCATCAGAGGTTCCAGCTCACTCACAAGATTTTACATGGTTGAACTTGGACATGTGCTGATGACAGTGACATTTTCATCGTGGTGTAAAGTTGTATCGATGACCAATACCCACTTACTTTTGACAGCAATTCTTAAAGCATTAAGTACTGTAATGACGCCTCCTGGTTTCCTCCTCATGTCATGGAAATATTTAATTAAGCTCTTCACATAAACGTGCCACGCACACACACACATTCGGGGGTTTCCAGTTTCCATGTACAAATACAATGTGTCAGGCCTGATGACAATAGATCATTGATGATTACCAGATATTGACTTAATCAAGACATCATTCGCCAGTTTCGAAACCAAACTACAAGGAAATGACTGGCTTGGTACCGATCTCAGGCCAGTTTCTGTTCTTATTCGAACTCATGTTTACGTAACACAAGCAGAAATACAACAAATGAAATGAGAAAATAATCAGCAGACAGTGTGCAGACACTCCTGATAGTCCTGAGAGGTAAACAGAAGAAATATGTGAGAACGTGTGGGTGTATAGCGTCTTGATTTAATGTCTCTATGTAAGATTAGACAGTTTGCATGCAGACAACAAACATTATGTCTTCATTGTGACATGAGAATGTCACGCAGGTACGGTATGTTAGCCACACACCTGTTTGTCTCTTACAGAGATCAACGGTTAACAAAGGGTTTGAACAAAGACTTTAAGTGTTCAGGGCCAGCATGAGTTTGCAAGTGAGACTGCAGACTGGTCTGACAGCCTCATTGATCACCGAGGTGCAAAATTCACTCATAACAGCCTCAAGGGCAAAAGCGCAGGCAAAATGCAGCACGTGAACCTCGTCTCATACACTCTGTACAGCCTGTCCCAAAGATGTGAACTAGGTGTTTGTTCTGAAGTGGCATGAACAAGTGATTTAAGAAAAAAAAATCCTGAAATTAACAAACATATCTGAAGTAAACTTGATATTCTGGTCACCATTTTAATCATTCTGGCTTTCAAGAGAGATTAAATCTTTGTTTAATGGTATATTTTGGCATGGCAACACCGTTCAGTAGCTGGTACAAAAGGCAGCTGTATAATATATGTGTAAAGGTTTTAGGTCCCTACAACACTATTATCGACATCTGATGCCAGAACCAGAAGCTCTAGACTACAAAATCCGTCACACAATTTTACGTGTTCATCCAGTCTGAGAAAGGAAATATTGTTTGTTTATGCTATATTTATATAACTTTGTGGCAAAATGACACAAGCAGCAGTGAAAGAAAGGATGCTGATTGGCTGCAGAGACAGAAGTTAATGAAAGTGTTTGATTAGAAGGTGTATACTTGATACACTACTAGTCCACTAGTGTTGCTAGTTCCTGTTGTTTATGTTTTCTTGACTATTTTTTAATTCACAAGTGAAAAACCAAACACAAGTAAAGGTTTGTCTTAAAAGCATCTTGTGACCCTTAACGTGGTCATGGGCCACAGTGTGGGCGACACAACCTTTTGAAAAACATCATCGAAAATTAAGCACTCCATTCTCATACAAACAAAGAAACAAGTCTGGATTTGCATGCATGGGTGAGTTTAAAATAGAGTTTTATTAAAGTCATACATCAAAAGCAAATACACCTGATACTTCTTGCATGACAGCACAAAACATATCACTTTTAAGAGTTGAGTCAAAAAACAAATCACCATCCCACAAAGACTATTTACCCCTTGTTACTGGTGAACACCTTTAGTCAGGAAGTGAAACTAAAGCTTGTTAAGTCATATATAAACACCACTGAGGACAGTCACGTCTTTGTTTTTTAATTTTTCTAAAAGTTTTAAGAAGAAATAATAATATTTTAAATTTTACAAATTTTACACATTTTACTTGCTTTTCACCTCTTTATGAAAAGACTTGCGTCAGATTATGCATGCATGAGTAAGTATGTGTTTGTTTAGTTTAATGTTATATAATCTAAACTGGTTTCTTGAATCATGAGAACTTCATGGATTTCCTGGAAAGCAAAAGTGTGTTTGTACAGTGACTCAGCAAAAATAAAGCAGACAAACTAGTTAGCCTTGTCCTCTCTATCATTTGGCTCAGGAATGGGGATACATGGGTACAACCCTGACCTGGTAAGTCAACACATTTTCATGCCAACCAAAAAACCCAGTGTTGGAGATGCAATTTGTAAAGTGTTATGAGCTAACATTAAATAAATCTTCATTATGCTGAAGCCAACCTTCAGAAAAAAGTAGCAAGCTAAGCTACAGCAACATGGCAAATGCTCAATCTCAGTGATCAATAAGTATTTATGTACTTAATGTACTGTTAACATTGTGTACTTAACAAATAGTAAATTATACCATAGATACCATCTTTCACTTTCTCTGCATCTCTCAAAGGCAGAGCAGTTGGAACACAAATCTCAGATCAAACCAAAGTACAGATTTCCTCTATACTAATGTCCATTCCTTGTGTTTCTTAGTTTAAACAATCCTCTTCTTCTTCTTCTTCTTCTTCTTGTTGCACATACAGAAAGGCTCTGCTCCAGCCAAGGATCAAACCATTGTTCTTGCTGTGAGGTGACAGCACTAACCACAGAGACACCATGCTGCCTTACCAGTGAATCATTGCACTGTTCCTGTCACTGTGACTGTCTGTATTTGGTCCCTTTTCCTTGTTGGCTTAACACACTCAATCCAGCAATACACCTAAATACAGAAAAGCACACAACTACAGAAAAACATGCTGAAAATGAGCCACAACTGTTTGTTTCTTTTTTTTGGTTGTGTTTTGTTTGTCACATTGGTAAAAAAAAATAAAGTTTTACTTGTGTGTGTTCTTCTGTTTGCATGTTTGTTGAATATCATCATTGTCTTTGATGTCACTGGGTTTTTTTTATGTAATCCATGTTTTCACATCAATCATAACAAACTTTAAAAAGTTTCCTTCTTCCTTCAGGGAAGTGATGACAGAAACAATGACGTTAAATACAAATGTCAAGTAGTAAAACAGGTCGGTCCACAGATCGTCACCATGTCATGATATATAAACTCACATATTTGTCTGCAAAGACAGAGAGGCAAACTTCCATCTGCAAATTCAGGAAAGAGAATCTACTCTGTAGGTGGACGAACGTGGTAAGAATCTTTTCTTCATCTTTCCATATTATCTGTTCTCATTTGTATCATAAATGATATGGTATTTCATTTCCAAAATGTGTTAAAATAATTATTGTTTTTAACGGATACTCTTAAATAAACATTTAAAATACAATTTAAACAAACAGCTCTGCACATATACTACGAAAGTGTAAAAACCCTGACAGGTGACTTCAAGATAATTTCAGGTTTTGCTTAATAAAAATGTTTTGATAATGCAGTAAGATAAATCCTCTTGTTCTCTGTATATTTTCCTTGTTTCATAAACTTTCCAGAAAACAGGACATGCATAGAAAAGTATTTCAGCACAAAACAATAAATACAAGACTTGTTTGTTTGAAGCAATAATGTGTCCTACTGGGGATATTTTCAGTATTGATTATTGATCATGTAAATAAAATGTTTCTTGTTTCACAATGATTAAAAATCTGAATCATAAACAACAGTTTCAATTGTTCTCACCACTAAAGGACACCACTGAACTGAATACTTTTCCTATTCCTGCCACAGAAGGTGTTGACATGAAGTTGGGGCTGCTGGTGGTGTTGGCTGTGGCAGTTCTGGTGCCCAGTCTGTCTGAGAGTCGGATCGTCTCCAGATGCGAGCTGAAAGACAAGCTTGGGGAGGCGTTGGAGGGGTATCTGCCTTGGAGGTTACAAAGGTTCAAGGAAAGAATTGTGAATATAGGTGAGCTTAATGAATGCTGGGTTGGGTGTCCTGGGGTTTAGAAAGGTCAACACACAAACCATTCAGCTGTCAGAAGAAAACCAAAGCAGGAAGACAAATAAGAGTATGAGTTTGTTCATGCTAACAGGAAGGAAAAATTCTAAAGACGTCCACATCCAGTCCAACCTTCTAATAACATTTGTCTTTTCCTTGCCTTATTCAGGTTTTTAGTTGCCGAATCCCTTTATTTGCCCTGAACATGCCTTAAACATATCATAGGTCCCATCTGCAGATATCATGGAAAGAAACAATTGTTGGCATAAGAAAAAAAATACTAGGGGTTTCACTAAACATTCTTTTATAATGATATGGTTGCATAGTGAAGTCATAATACAAGGAAACATCTAATTTCGTTCTCTGACCAATGTAAGGAGTCACTGAAAGAAACTTAAAAGTATACATATGCAGATGTTGAAGAAAAAAAAGTCACTCATTGACTATCACCCTTTGTTTTCTTTTTTCTCTTTGCTTTCTGCCAACTGCTCGCATGCCTGGTTTACATCAGTTGTCTGTAAATTGATGAGGATGTCCAATCTGGACACTGGCCTGGTCAAGGTGCGTGGCAAACGTAGAACTACAACAACAGCTAGGCCAACACCAGTGGTTACTACTAGAGCAATCACTACCAGACCAACAACCACTGAGGCAACCACTACCACAACAACCACTGAAACAACCACTACCAGACCAACAACCCCTGAGGCAACCACTACCACAACAACCACTGAAACAACCACTACCAGACCAACAACCCCTGAGGCAACCACTACCACAACAACCACTGAAACAACCACTACCAGACCAACAACCCCTGAGGCAACCACTACCACAACAACCCCTGAGGCAACCACTACCACAACAACCACTGAAACAACGACTACCAGACCAACAACTGCTGAAGCAACCACTACCACTGAAGTAACAGCTCCAGAATCAGGTGCCCCACGTTCAACCCTTGAACCAAACCGAACAGCTACAGAACTTGGCAAAAGAAGAAGGAAGCGGGGAGCTGACAGTAGTGAGTCCGATGAATCGAATGAGCTGGAAGGCAGCCTGGAGGAAATACTGAACCAGGAAGAAAACTTGTTTGATGAGGAGGAGATGGAGCAGGATGACAACAGAACGGACAGCGATGAAGAGAGTAGTGAGCAGGACAGTGTAGAAAGTGGGCAACGTGAGAAGCGATCCATACATCGCTGGAAGCCTAGAAGAAGGAGGACTTGGTCTCTTGGCTATTACGGGCTCTTCCAGCTGTCTGACAGCCACTTCTGTGATTCTGGTTATCGTTGGTCCCATAATAGGTGCCAGACATCATGCTCAGGTAAGTCTTTCAATCTAAGACATACAGAGAAAAGAGTAACCACTAATGATCATTTAAATTAGTTATTTTGCATATTAATAGTATTTGCTTTCTTCCGCTAAAGCTTTCACTGATGACGACATAACGGACGACATGAAATGCTTCGTGGAGACTGGCTATTGGTGGTAAGTTAAAGTGATACCTCATGTTACCTCTACTGTCAGGTGTCCTATGCAAAAGAGATTTCTGACCTCAGTCAAACGTACCATCACTGTTTAAACAAAGGTTGAAAAATAAGATGTTAGTCACTATTGTTGCTGAAAACTGTGTTTATATATTAAGGAAAGTCACAGTGAAGAGTAATGAAACAACATACCCATGACACCAGCTGATTGTTTTACTCTTCTTTCATCAACACAGGCATGTACTTATGAGCGGGTCCTTCTATAGCTGCCATTACTATGCCCATCATCTCTTCAGAGCATGTATCTGAGCAGCTGTCAGGAAGCAGTCTCTACCTGCAGGATGTCACACCAACAATGATTTCTTCTTCTTCGGTGACCTCTGTGCTTTGAACTTCATTTCTTCACTGAAGTCATTTTATTGCACTTGCACTTGTGGGTGAATTCGCCCCCCTAAAAAGTTCCCAATCATTGTATTTTCTGCTATCTGTAATCTTTCAATAAATGATTTTCTGCATGGCATGAATTTGAAAATATGTTTTTTATATTTATACTACACATAGTTTCTATATACTGTATAAACACACACACACACACACACACACACACACACACACACACACACACACACACACACACACACACACACACACACACTCTCTCTCTCTCTCTCTCTCTCTCTCTCTCTCTCTCTCTCTCTCTCTCTCTCTCTCTCTCTCTTGGAATAAAATATTTTTACCTTTTCTCATGAAATGATTGTGACAATGTAATTTCATACCAAAGAGAGATAGTGTCTTATCTGATGAACATTTAGTGTTGTTACTGTCTGTTACCTAGGATAGAAATTTTGACCTAGCCAGAAGCTCTTGATATTCTTCTTTCCTTTCTTGGACTTAACATGATAGCTGTGCTCTCACGACACAAATGACACAGTCTCTGTATTCACTGCTGTCACACAGCCGGTGTTGACAACCGATCCTCTAAAATAAGAAATGTGTGATGATGATGTGACAAGTTTCACCTGTTTCACCGATCATGATCAGGTCTTTTCAAAAGGATGAATGTTTAACCTGTAAATGAGAAGAGATGAAATCAAATCAAATCAAAATGATCATCATTTTTCTTTCCTCGACCTCTTTAGAGATCAGAAACCCAAAGTTAAGCATACTGATTGGCACAGTGTTGTTCACTTCCTGCCGCCTTTATCTGAAGATGCTTTCAGGTAGACAGATCATTTTTCCTCCAGCGACCTCCTTAGAGCTCAGAAACCCAAAGCTAAGCATGGGATTTGGCACAACATTGTGCACTTCCAGGCCCCTGCTTCTAGGCGTCAAGGGAGCAGCCTTTATCTAAAGAGAACAAAAGATGTTTTTTTTTTCTGATTCGCCACCGGTTGCTCTGCATAACACTATATATATCACGTCGCAGATGTTTTCAGAGACTTGAAGACAAGATGAGTGTACTTGTGGTGTGTCTCCTGGCAGTGCTGGGCTGCAGTGTGGCTGAAGGGGCAATTGTGTCCAAATGTGAGCTGAAGCAGAAGCTGACAGACAAGCTTCGTGATCGGGCAGGAGACACAGCATATGACGTGGATAACTTAGTGGCTAAGGGTAAGTACTGGTTGTAACTTTTACACAAGAAACACTGAAATCTACTTTTACTGGATTTGAAAATAAATATTTCAATTCAATGTGATTATAAACTACAGAAAAGATTGAAATTTGATACAAAATTCCTACTGGATGAACTGTGACAACGTTATGTCTGATATCTTAAGTTTTCATTAATTAATCCTACCTCGGTTTCTAGGATGGTGTCAAGTAAAATGTTTTAGTAATCTCCCTGATGGACCTATTGTTTCTTTCACACAAGAAGAAGTTTTGTGCTGATGGTGGCACTAGAGGAAAGATTAAGTGGTTGTAAAATCATTGGGAATCATCTTCTGGGGACCACAGATGTTCAGAACAAATTGAATATTAGTTTGTGAAAAATGTGGATTAAGAAGTGTGACATTTGAAGGTGTCAGTTTGTTTCTCATCTCTCCTCTGCTTTCAGGTGTCTGTCACGCGGAGTATGCATCGGGATTCAACACCAGGGCAGTGAATGAGCTGACTATCGCCATCACTGGCATCGCTGACCTTAACTCTACTGTCTGGACACTGTATGGTCTTTTCCAGCTCAGCAATCACCTGGTTTGTAAAGATAGCTCAACTGAGACGCACAACATCTGTGGTATGGACTGCAGTGGTGAGTTTCAGTTTGTGTTTGGTTTATAGCTACATGTCATGGTGACATCTGTGTGACAAGATGTGTGCAGACTGAATGCACAGCAATGTATTTATGTTACAGCTTAAACAGGAACTGCTATCTGTACATTTCTTACATCTTTACCATAAACCTGCAAACTTTTCCAGAATTGGCTGATGACGACATAGAAGATGACCTTGGCTGCGTGTTGACGCTCCTCAAGCATTATGTGTAAGTTCATTCGAAATGTATTGTACGTTGATTTATGTTGACTTTGTTCTACACAGCGAAATCTGGCATTTGGAATAAACTCTCTGTGAGTTCAAATCAACTTAGTTTGAGTCTTGAGGTTTCTGGAAGAGGACCCACTCACTCATTCTAAGGTAACAACAACATAATGATTCTTATTTTCAGGAACTTATACACAAATCAAAACATACTCATGAATGGTATATAAGACATTTAGTGACTAGATTCCCCCTAATTTTACAAACTGGACCTTTTTTCTGGGGAAAGATTCTTCAACCTTTTTCTAGAGTTAAACTGAACTCTTGTGCGAGCTAAAAACTAAGCCCATGTAGAGAAATACAACTCTCACCTTACCCTTATTTCAATGTGAGTGTGCTTAATGTGTGTTTTCATAGTGTACATAGTAACAGTCAATGGAGTTAAAACAACAAAAACATCTTGATACTAACTTCTGTAACATGTTACATTTGGAAGATTTTTCAACTAAGCATGTTACAGTAAACCTTCACATTTAAAACAAACTGCTAAGAGCAGCTAAACAGATGGTCAGATGGTACCATGGATGGCCAACCAATGCCACATTTTCATTCCAAGATCACCTCAGCCGGTGATTTCGCTGCCAACTTCTTCCAAACCTCTGGCAGGGGAGTTAATCAGCTAGCTAGCAAGTTCATCCGAGGAAAACTATACAAACATACTACACTGACAGCATAACTAAAATGGCACTTTTACCTGTGTCACGACACAAGGAAGTGCAAGTGAAGACTGCACCCAGTGAAAGCACCAAAATATTACACTGCCACAGAGTATCGCTGAACACAAGGTCCAAAATATCTAACCCTTTCACACTTTTTTGCCAAACTCCAGATGATTAAACCAGATGATAAAATCATTTTTGCCATGGCAACTATTCTTATTATTGCGTGAGCTGATAAAGATTCTCCATCTTTGAAATTGACACTGAGACGATGAAACTACTGGTTAGGTTGTGGCCTGAAGTGCGTGGAGCTTGAAGTCCACAGAGTGAGAGAGAGAGTTTGTTCACCTTGTTTGATCCGAATATGAACTAAACCCTAATCAAAGTGCTGCGATTAAAATGTATTTCTATTCTGAATATTTCCACAGTGAAGATCGTTTTTCAAGCCCCCACTATGAGGACTTAAAATCCATGTAAGTTATTGTTTTCAGCTGGTTTGTCTTTTTTTGTTTCATGTACTGCTTTTGGTTATCTGCCTTTAAATGCAATAAATTCTGAGCTGATTTCCATCTAATCACAAAATCAATGCAGTTCATTTACTTTTACAACAACATTTGAATGCCTCATGTGATGTTCTCTGTTTGCAGGATCAAACTCATCATGCAGGATGAGTGCAAAGGTGTACAACCCTCTGAGTACTTCAAGGAATGTGCAGTCTGAATTCATTCAGTACGATAATTATCACTGGAAAAATAAACCTTCTTAAAAATTAGTGACCAGTGATATATGGCAATAATTAATCAAAGCATGTTGCACTTGTTTGTTTTTTCTGTCTATAATCCCATAAATGAATCTGCCATACATCTAGATAGATTTTAAACTACATTTATTGATTTTTGGAAGAAGATCAAGCCAGCACCTAAACAACTGCCTGTTTATACACTCGGTAGGTCAGAGCAGCATTTCTATCCAACAGAGAGAGGAATCTGCGTCCAACATTCACTGTCCTTTAACGATCTTCTACTTTCTGTAGCTGTTTGGTGCAGGACAGGTAGTGTACAGTAGATGTTTGATGGAAACAGCGGCTTGATGCTGCTGGAAATGAGCTTAAGAATGATGACTTAACGATACAGGAAATGTACCTCAAAATCAAAACTATGAGCTGGAAGATGCTAATAAGGTGCAGAGTTTTATTTACGTGTTTATAGTTTACAGACAAACAAAGTTATAAAAACACCAAATATTGGAGTTATAATGTCTATTTACACAGCGGTATTAACACATTATCACACATATCGGCTGCTGGATTTGAGCTCTGGACACAGCTTGGCCTCCAGATCTTCTATCTTAATCGACTCTGCATCTTTGGAGCTGGAAAGACTGGCGGCCCGAGTGATCTTGGTGAGTGTTTCCTCATAGGGCGGAGGCAGGTATACCATGACAAAGACCCCATCTGATCCATCAGAGCTGGTGCTGGCGTGGCGCTCTGCATTTCTGGTCAGGGAGGAGAGGAACTCGGCACTGCCCTCTGCGTCCTGGAGATCCAGAGCGATGATGTCAGCCAGACTCAGTTTACTGCGGGAACACCGGCGGTAGATCAAACCAACCAGGACAGCCAGCACAAGGACGAAGAGGACCGGAAGGACAAGATAGACCACTAACTCTAAGTTTCTGTCCTCTCCCAGATCCAACTCGTTCAAGTTGTAGCCCTGTAAATTAAACAAAAAGACTTGTGTCCTTGTCTGTCCGGGGATTCATACAATGAGGAGCTTAATATCATAGTATATACAGTAATTCGCTTTGACTTGGACTTGGACTTGTTGTAGTCTTTTGTTATTGAATCACATCTTAATAACAATCAGTAAGAGTTTTATTACAGTTTTTTCGAGTAAAATAAAGGTGCTATCGAGTCAGACTGATCCTCTGTGAGAATGAGCAGCAGTAGCTGTAAACCTGTAGTGCTGCTGCTCATCACGCATTACAAGTCTGTGTTTGATCCAAACAAGAAGGGTGACCCTGCACCTCTCCGACTCTGAGAAAACGACATGTGGTGGTGCTGCTTATGTCCCGTTCAGTGTCCCAAATTCCCTCATGCCTCCGTTTTTCTAGCAATTAGTTAATGCTGCCTGGGTGACCCAGCACCCTGCTGACTCTGGTCGCTTACAGGACTGGACAGCTTTAATTCTCAATCTGTCTGAGTGTTGCTCTCCTGAAAGTCTGAGACTTTATAGGAAGCTTAAAGGACGTTCAAGCAAAAACGTAAACAAAGAAAGACAAAGACAAAGTCTCCAGTTCTCAATCCTGCTACACTTTACTACATTTCCTCCTCTGGTTTATCATTGAACATTTTTAACTTAACTTAAAACCATTACAAAAAGAGACAATCCACTTTTTTTCCTTTGTGCAGTTTCAAACAGACCTGGTCAGAAATGTTAGAAAATCAGAGGGCACTTTAACCTGCTGAATAAACTAAAAAGAAAAAACTCAAAACTCAGTTATGCAGAGAAAAACCTTCCTTTGGACCAAAATAAAAGAAATAACAGCTTACAAATTATAAATAAAGTGTAATTCATTATCGTGTCATAAATGTATGCTTATGTTAACTTACTTGCCCAATCATCTAACTTAACGTAACTTAATTCAAAATTAAGTTGCACAAGACTTTAGTTTAACAATTCTCTCTATGAATGATTTGCCTATAAGCAATAGAGGTGTTAAGAACAGCATGCATAAAATGTTTCTTTTTACGATTGATGTTTGTGTCTATGATTTGTTTATATTCTGCTTTGATTTAATCTTTTAATTCCTGTCCCCCAGATTTATAGATTTAATATTAATCTGTTTATTTTCTGAAGCTCAGGTCTGTGACAAAAATGTGAAAAACAATAAGTAGGCTTCTGGCTAATGGTGCCATTTTAGACTCAGAAACTAGAAATTTGTAAGTATGATTACTTTTTTATTCTCTTACATACTGTATGGTACATAAATGACAATAAACACTGAAAACCTCAATACGTGAGCTTTAGAAATCTCCTTCTGCCACACAGGTGGGTAAATGTTGTTGACTTGAGATTAAAATGACAGTCAAGATTCATCTTAAACGTAAAAGTTAGACTCATTACTACACTCATTACAAGATATGAATGAATGGATGCAAAAGACAAATAGAGTATTTTCATTTGATTTTCATTGATGGCTTTAGCTGTAGAAATTAGTGTCTTGTGTTTAAATGTTTCAGCTTCAGTCCAGAAACTCAACGTAAGAGTGGAAACCTTTACTGTCATTTTAAATCCACATACGTAAACGGTAAGGATGAAATGTCACATTTACACTGCTGAGCTTGAACTCAACACACCTGTTTCTCCTGGGTTGAGGGTGATCCTGTCACCCAGTCATACGACCCTCTGCCTGCTGGTCCAAACCTCATCCAGCTGCTCTCCAGTAGCATCCGCATGATGCTCAGGTGATGTTGGTGGATGGACGGGTGGAGAAATGTGTGTTTGTAGAGTAAATAGATGGTGATCAACTAAAGCATCCAGTTGTTGTTCAGTGGAGTAAACAAAGCAGAGGACAGCGAGGGGATGGTTATTGGTCAGAGGGGGGAGGGCGGTGTTGGGAGTCGAGGATGGCGCCCAGCTGAGGGACCTGATGGGAGGAGCCACGAGCTAAGCAGCCGCTCACATGCCAACACATGCAGCAGAGCAACAGGATTCAGGCCAATGATGGGATTTAGAGCCATGCAGCTGCCCTATATCATAGACAAAGTGTGTGTGGATCCAGTGTGTGTGTGTGTGTGTGTGTGTGTGTGTGTGTGTGTGTGTGTGTGTGTGTGTGTGTGTGTGTGCTTGCATTTCTATCCTTCTTGGGACCTCAACCGGTAAAAGTACCTTCCATATTAGGACCGATGGACAAGTTAGGACCAAAAACCTGGACCTGATAAGGGAAAACCATTGCATTGGATAGAAAATGAGTTTTTAGTACACCTAGTGGTGAAATCTAAAAAAAACAGTACGGTCCCAAGAAGGGGGTATTTTTGCGAAATGTAGGTAAGTGTGTGTGTATCAGTTTTAAGAGGTGCGCCCCCTCTGGTCAACATATGTAATAACAAGTTTTGTAAATGGCTTACATTTGGAAAAAAAACAAAGCACATATTTGTGTATTATGTATACATTATTTATATAGTTAATAAAAACAAATTTAGGACCACAAAAATAAATAAAGTATGATTACATATTTTATATTTTTGTAAAAATAATGTACATATTTAATTTATATTTCATCATATATTTTTTTAATTATTTACATATTTATAATGTTTGATACATAATTAAATTTCAGGCAAAGAGTAGCTCTGTACTCATGTTCCCAGTAATATAATAATATTACATTTTTCACTGGCTCCCTTTGTCAAGTTAAAGGTTTAATACACCAGGAGATGATGTTACATGATGTCTACTTTGTTTGATGACATAGGCAGACCTGCCAACCCTGAAAGAATTTTATGAGTACTGATTCCTCGACTCGACCCCCCCCCCCCCAACAAACACGATTACGATAAAACGTTACCCATTTCACCCAACTGTCTTATAGATGACGGTGTGACACTGACATTGTGGAAGGGGGGTATTTGTGTGTGTGGAACTGTGTTCGTTCGTTCGTTACCTTTCGGGTGGTTCAGCCATGTCTCTGTGAACGCGCGGCGGCTCCAGTGTTCATTGAATGGCTCTGACTGCCTTGCAGCCCCGACTCTGCTCTGAACTGAATTGGTGCGCTGCTTGAAGTGAGGCAGGGCGGGGTAGTTGGGAGGGATTGGTCGAAAGCAGACCTCTGAATCTGTGGTTCAGCGGCATTCAATATCAGTTGCAACTTGACTGAAACGAGGTTAAAAAAAAAAATTGAAACGCGGGAAATATGCGTATTTTAGAACAACAAATCGTACAAGCGTACAGGGAGGTGAAAATGCGTGCCCGCTACGAAAAATGCGTACATGTTGGCAGGTCTGCATAGGTTTAAGTGATTTTAAAACCTTTTGATTTTTGGTCATTGTGAACCTGTTTGCTTAAATTATTATAATATAAATAATTATGCTACCCAATGCCACAGCGCTTAGAACCTGTTAGCCTACTGGAAGTATTTATTATGTTTTATTTATGTATATAGTTAGGCTTATTTTATTCTAATTTATTCTATAATTTTTTGTTTGTTTTGCATGAATGTTGGTTCTATTCAATCCAAAATGCACTTGATGGCATTAAAATGTTAATTCTATGTTAATCTTAGGAACTGTTTTAAATTTGCCTAACATAATGTATGTGTGCAAGACTAAAGACTAAAAGGAATCCCCAACACTCCGGGTTCACTTACTGGGTCCTCTCTGCCTCGACTCCACAAGTCTATCACAAGTCACGACTAGCTAGCAGAAGGCTAAACAAGTGGTTTGAGGGATGGCTTGAGCTTAACATGCGCTTTTGGCATTTTGCAAAACAAACTATGCTTCTATTTTTCAAATGAAATTTAGTGTGTCTAAGTGCATTTCACCATCGGCAGGACCAATGCTATTGTACTGTTGTGAAGCACCAAGCTGCACATCAGAACAGAGGGGGAAAGGCAAGAACACAACAATGGTGACTGTTTTAAACAAGACTATCAATACTGTACTGTTCTAAATCAACCAAAAAAATCAATTACTTTGACACCTGAACACTACTCTACACAAACTTGTGCCAGTCAGCTTTTTAATGTTCTTACTGACATTTTTAACATATAACTGTCACAGACACCATCGTCTAAATGACCTAAAATGTCTAAACTACAAAAGACGTGAAGTTTGGCATAATTTGGAGAAGTTGTATTGCACTTGTTTTTATGAAGAAAAGTGACTTTGAGGCAAAGTACTTTTAAACGTTTGCATAGTACTTAAGCCTTAACTCTGCAGTATAAGATTGCTAATAAAAAGGAGCCAAGATATCTCGAGGATGCAGTGAAACAGGGAAGGTCACACAAGCTAACAGAAAAAGCACTACAGGAGACATTACAAAGGCACATAGCACTGAGGAGACACAACTTAGGAACTCTGACGAGTAATATAAGGGACGTGGAGACAATGAGGAGTGATGCTTAAAACTTACAAAGAGTGATATAAGTGATGGAAAATGATTTTGCACTTAACCTACAGGAGTTTAGTTGGCTCAATGATGAAGTTGCAAATCTTTTGGCTGAAGATGAAAAAATATATGACCAGAAAATATGGCTTGAACCCAAAATGACATCCATAACAAGATTTATGAAAAAAAACTAAAAAATGGATTGCAGATATACAAGAATGTATACTGCAAAAGGAGAAGTATGAGGATGTTGACACCCAAGATACTGTCAAACCAAGTGACAGTGTTTCTCAGATTGATGTCAATGATGCAGGGTACCCTGCCCAGGTGGATCTCAGGTTAGTTGCACGTCAGTCACAACATGAGTCTCATCAACACGCATTAAACAAGAAGCTGAACATGCAGCCCTGCTTGAACGTGTGGCTGCACAGAAGAAAAGGCAGCAGCTTGAGCTTGAAATGACCAGACTTAAAGTTGCAAGAAAGGAACTTGAGCTAGAGACTGCATTAGCTGAAAACAGTACACAAATAAAGGTGCTCAAATAGTATGAGAACTCAGAGGATGGTTTGAGTAGCCACAGACTAGCACAAAAGCTTCAAGGTGGGAACGCGAAGCAAGAAAGAACCAGCTTTCCTCTCCAACCAGGCAGCATGAACTTTTATGCACCACCACAAACGCTGCACAATGTGGCTCCACAGGATTTGAGCTATAACGCACCAACCAACAGAGGTGAGGACATAATAAAAGTCATGCAAAATCAGAATGTGATTACTGAACTGCAAGTTAAACAACAAAACCAATCTCAGCTACCAGTGAAGGATATTCCTGTCTTCAGAGGTGATGCACTGCAGTACAAATCGTTCAGTAGAGCATTTGAGCATTCAGTAGAACAAAAGACAGATAATGATCAAGACAGATTGTATTTTTTGGAACAGTTTACAGCCCCAAGAGTTAGTCCGCAGCTGTGCTTACATGCCATCCAGCAAAGGCTACTATGAAGCGAAGCGTCTTCTTCATAAACACTATGGGGATGAACTACAGATCGCCAGTGCATACATCGATAAGGCATTAAAGTGGCCACATATTAAGTCAGACGACGGGAAGTCATTGAGTGCTTATGCAATGTTTCTTGTTGGATGTCGCAACTCTATGGAGGAGATAGACTTAAACGAGATGGACAATCCTACCAACCTACGAATGGTGGTGTCTAAACTGCCTTACAAAATGAAAGAACGCTGTCGTACTGAAGCTTTTGATATCAAAGAGCGAAGAGACAGAAGAGCGAGGTTTGCTGATTTAGTGAGCTACATAGATCGCCAGGCTAAAGTAATGCTTGATCCCCTCTTTGGTAATATACCAGACAGCCGCTCAGTCACAACTGGAAAAACTGAGCTCAAAGAAATCCTGCAAAGAGAGAGATCCATGGAAGCAGTTTTGCCACAAACATTTCAGCTGAAAACAAACAGCCTCCAGGATCATATGTAAAACCAGCAAACTCAAGCAAGACAGAGATTGCCTTTGAGAAGCCATGTTTGTACTTTCAGCAATCTCACACCCTAGCTACATGTAGCCAAATCAAAATGCAGCCACACAAAGAACGCATGAAGTTCTTGCCTGTTTTGGATGCTTGACCCCTAGCCATCTCAGCAAATTCTGCAAAAGAGGAATAGACTGTAAATAATGTGCATTAAAGCACCCAGACATTCTACACACAGCAAAAAGGGAAGTTTCTGTCTTACCTGACGAGTGATGGTAGCCACGGAAATAAAGAAAGTTCTGTTTCATATCATCATATCATGTGCTCAAGTTTCTATCACTCAAGAATCCTGTAGCCTCACAGGGGCCAGAGAACCTGAATGTGTGCTGTCAATAGTACCAGTAAAGGTTAAGTCAATAGTCAATAGTCGAGTCCCTTTAGAATTTGTTCTGTTTTTTCTAGTTTCATAGTTTAGTCTTAGATCATTTAAGTCTCGTTCCTCTCAGTAGGAGATTGTTTTTGTTCCTAATTGTAGTTTTTTTCCTTTAGTTTTTAGAGCTGTTTTTATTTTCGCCCTTTATGACGGTAGGATTTTTTAGTTGTAGTTTTCATATTACATTACATTGCATTTAGCAGACGCTTTTATCCAAAGCGACTTACAGGAGGAGGACATAAGCTGAGAAAGGTGTAAAGGAGCTCATAATAGTTGTTAGTTTTGTTAGTTTTGTTAGGCAGGGAAGCATTCTCAAAACAGAAAGGTTTTTAGAAGTTTTTTAAAGGTCGAAAGGGATGTTGCAGTTCGTGTAGCCGTTGGTAGGTCAGCTTCCACCCGACGCTCCCGACGCTTAAAGGCAACAGGAGCAGGGTCCACACAAAAATGTAGGAAGAAAAAGATATTTATTAAACTAAACATACCAACACAACCTGAACTGTGGGTGATATAATTAGTTGACGCCATTACACTGATCTGCGTTTTACTTATATAATATCCATGTGAGTGAACATAACCCTGCCTGTATATCAATTTATGCTGATTACAATGAAATACCATTGATCATATTTTTGCAATATTTTTTAAATGATTATGATGATGCAGAAGCAATGATGATGTCAGGGGGTGGTTAGTGTATATGTAGATGTCACCTGAGCACAGGTAAGGGGGTGTGTTTGGCTAGAGAGCAGAAAGGCAAACAATTTTCAACCGCATTTTGAGAGACAAAGCAAGTATTTCTGTTTAATTACAAGTTTAATGTATATTGTCGTTACTGATACCAATAAAATGAACGTATTTTGTGGCACTACGAAAGTGTTGATTTACTGACCACTCCTACATAACTAAATAATCAAACCCCAAGAACAAATTAAATTTACCATGTAGCAGACCTGCTGGCTGCCCAGAACAAAAGGGAGAAAGATCATAAAATGGCCACCCTATTTATACCTGCCAGCCCTGGCCGTTTGAGGTGCAGCCGACCAACTGATGGCCTGGAGGATGCTTAAATGCTATGGAGATAGAAAAAGGAGAATGTTAGTAAGGCCGTCACACAGTCCTTCCTTCTATTATGCAGAGCATTAATGCTTACTGTAGCCTACTTTAATATTTGTGTGTGAATGGGAATGCAGCATGTTGGATGTATGCATATATGTTAATGTCTCTACTGTTTCTATCACCCACAACAATGCAACTGTGATCTTCATAAGACCCCCCTGTCTGATCATGTATCCACAGACTGTGGGCTGTAACACACCGCGGTCCTAATAAGAACTATCTAAAAACATTAGACCCCTCTGTCTGATCATGTATCCACAGACTGTGGGCTGTAACACACCGCGGTCCTAATAAGAACTATCTAAAAACATTAGACCCCTCTGTCTGATCATGTATCCACAGACTGTGGGCTGTAACACACCGCGGTCCTAATAAGAACTATCTAAAAACATTAGACCCCTCTGTCTGATCATGTATCCACAGACTGTGGGCTGTAACACACCGCGGTCCTAATAAGAACTATCTAAAAACATAAGACCCCTCTGTCTGATCATGTATCCACAGACTGTGGGCTGTAACACACCGCGGTCCTAATAAGAACTATCTAAAAACATAAGACCCCTCTGTCTGATCATGTATCCACAGACTGTGGGCTGTAACACACCGCGGTCCTAATAAGAACTATCTAAAAACATTAGACCCCTCTGTCTGATCATGTATCCACAGACTGTGGGCTGTAACACACCGCGGTCCTAATAAGAACTATCTAAAAACATAAGACCCCTCTGTCTGATCATGTATCCACAGACTGTGGGCTGTAACACACCGCGGTCCTAATAAGAACTATCTAAAAACATAAGACCCCTCTGTCTGATCATGTATCCACAGACTGTGGGCTGTAACACACCGCGGTCCTAATAAGAACTATCTAAAAACATTAGACCCCTCTGTCTGATCATGTATCCACAGACTGTGGGCTGTAACACACCGCGGTCCTAATAAGAACTATCTAAAAAAAAAAAAAAAAAACTGTCTCCCCTCCTGCACCTGCTCTGATCACGTGTCTATGTCAGCGCCCCACCCCCACCCCGAGGCGAACTGTGTCTTTTTCGCTCTTCATATTACTATGTGCGTCGTTACATAAATGTACGTCGTTACTTAAATGTGTGCGTCACTTAAATGTGTGTCGTCACTTAAATGTGCGTCATTACTTAGGTGTGCGCTGTGTCGTAAATCCAGCGCTCCTTTTCCGTCTCCGCACGTGAGCCCTCGGACTCCTCAGACCAGCTCGACTCGACACCATGCGAGCCACACATACACGGACTACTGCAAGACTTCTAATGAATAAGGTAAGTTTTGAGTTGTGTTGCTCCCTGTAAAATAAGTGCGCTGTTTATTTTACATTTGCATTTGTTTCCACACGTTAAAGCAACGTAAAAACGGCTAACTGCGTTAGCTAACGTTAGCCATTAGCTGCCCATGTGGCAGCTAATGGCTAACGCAGTTAGCTAACAGCTACGGCCAATTAGCGGCCTGTGAACAGAGACAGAGAAACTTCTGATAGAAATTAAAACTAACGTCTGTGCACACTGAGTTTTTCTGTTGTTAAAACACTTTATGATGAAGCAGCTTGTTTCTGTCGTAGTAAAATAGGATGCATGTTGAGTGAGGAGGACAGATAATGATGATGATGATGATGACTTCATCCTCCGTTTTTCATGAACAATGAGCTTTCGTTGTTTTATCAAAGTAATATACTGTGTCACTGCCACATGAATAGTTTTGGGCATGTTTTTCCTCACTCGAACCGAGGGTGTGAGGACAGAGGGTGTGAGGACAGAGGGCCTAAGGGTGTGAGGACAGAAGGCCTAAGGGTGTGAGGACAGAGGGCCTAAGGGTGTGAGGACAGAGGACAGTGGTAGACCCTCTGACGTGTTTGTATGTTTGATGCATTTATGAGTCATTCACAAACCAAATATCAACATTGAGATGATGTTTAGATTCATGTCACGATGTTAACTACATCCATAAACTGCCAAATTGTGAGACTGCAGCTTGAAATGCAGAGTGCTGTGATCTGTTGAAGTCTGACTGATGTGTCACTGTGTTTACAGGAGGAAAGCTCAGGTTCCTCTTCTGACTGCACAGGTGAGATGAGGAGACGTAATGAGGTCTCATTATAAAGTTTATATTAAGCAGTTTGTGGTAGTGTACAGTGTGACTGAACAATAATTCTTAAAGCTAAAGATTGTAATTTTAGAGAAATTAAATATATTTATATCTGCTGCCTTTAGTGAAAATGCATATTTCATAAAACCTTAGATTTATTTAGGGATACACGATGATCTCTGCACAGCCTCACATCAGCAGATAAAGGCTCTTTGTAATTATCAGTGCATATCCCTACATCTTGTCCTGTTCAACATCAGGTTCAGTGGTCACACTGCTGTCACTGGCAGCACAGTGTTTATTTTTAGTTCTGTCAAGTATGAATAATTTTATGGTTACATGAAAATATAAGTCATGTTATGTTGATTTCTGTGTAACAACAGGTGTTGTTCGCGCACCTAGAACCTAAAACATTTTTCTTTCTTCTGTAATTTAGTTGAAGTTGCTGATTTGACGGATAGCTTCCACGTTAAACGGACGACAGAGGTAAGATATGTTATCTTTGTTGGGTTCTTAAAATCGATAGTGGAAATGAAAATATGGTCCTATCTGAGAAAGCATAAACGTCCCAAAAACAATGGCTTAACAGTGATGAACATTGTAAAACTTAGTTTTCTGTGTTTTGCAGGTTCAGAGTCGTTACTTAAGTCGCCTTCAGAAACTCAAAGCACATCACAATGTGTGTGAGAGGCGCTATAAGAAGGCGCACACAAAAACATTAAATGATGAGAGAGAGAGAACCTTGTTCTTCCACCATAGCCTGAACAAAGCGGTTAGTTGGATGACCCCTTTTTATAATGTACTTTAGAGTGACCAACAAAAACACATAATGACAGGGATATTCATATACATACATATACATGTATGTCTTCAGTTTCAGTGACCTCTTTGAAAGTCACTGCAGTAGTCTGAGCTGAAAGAGGAATTTGTAATGCCTGTCATCAAAATGCTGACCAGTTATGATGGTACATGCATTTATACCTATTATGGACACTGCTGTGATTAAAAATTAATATTAAACTGTATTACGATGTACAGTGAGAAACTATTAAAGACATCAAGACATGTAGGGCTGCTCAATTAAGGCAAAAATCATAATCAGTTATTTTAATCAATATTGAGATCTTGATTATTTAACACGACTACTCTTTGACTTTGGAAATACTGCATTCATTGCACTTTGTTGGAAAAGTTGTTGTGGGGGGAAAAGACAACATTTGAACACATACTGATCAAACTTTCAGATTAAGTAGTTTTGATCAAACATGACAAAAGATCTTGTTACTGCAGCCTGTTTCTTGCTGAACATGTTTTCAGAAACATATTGTAGTGTACTGTTTAGCTTTTAATATGAGAAGAGGGACAGAGAGGGACTAACCTGCATCCACAGACTAAAACATTGAGAGTGTGACTTCTCTCTGCTCAGGGTTCCATGACTCCACTATACTTGCATAGCAAAAAGCCACCTGGCCTCTTTCTGTCACTAACTTGCATAAAAAATTAAATTATACTGATTGTAAGCATAAGTTGTAACTACTTGATTTTGCAGCAAATATAACATTTCATCAGTTGCTGTCATAGTGAGGCTCAGAGCTTATAGAGCTATATAACTGAAGTTTATCTATTGTTCCACAAGTTAGCCTGCAGACCTTAGGTTTTCGCATAATTTACATTATTAATACAAACCTGTAATTAATCTTTAATTGCCTGTGATATTTTCAAAATGCTTCTATTTAAATATTACAAATTTCCCTTTACAATTTTTGCAGATAGAAGATGACATTGAGGTTCCACCCTTAACAAGAACAGACAGCGTATTTGTAAGTAAATGCAGTACAGTGTAGTACAGTGCAGTACAGTGCAGTACAGAGCCGTACAGTGCAGTACAGTGCAGTACAGTGTTGTACAGAACCGTACAGTGCAGTACAGTGTTGTACAGAACCGTACAGTGCAGTACAGTGCTGTACAGTGCAGTACAGTGTTGTACAGTGCAGTACAGTGTTGTACAGTGCAGTACAGTGCTGTACAGTGCTGTACAGTGCTGTACAGTGTCGTACAGTGTCGTACAGTGTTGTACAGTGCAGTACAGTGTCGTACAGTGTCGTACAGTGTCGTACAGTGTCGTACAGTGTCGTACAGTGCAGTACAGTGCAGTACAGTGCAGTACAGTGTTGTACAGTGTTGTACAGTGTCGTACAGTGCTGTACAGTGCTGTACAGTGTTGTACAGTGTCGTACAGTGTCGTACAGTGCTGTACAGTGTTGTACAGTGTCGTACAGTGCTGTACAGTGTCGTACAGTGTCGTACAGTACAGTGTTGTACAGTGTCGTACAGTGCAGTACAGTGTCGTACAGTACAGTGTTGTACAGTGTCGTACAGTACAGTGTTGTACAGTGTCGTACATGTATGCTAACGCTTACTATTATTACTGTTGTGGAGAAATTGCTGAAGTCAAAGGTCAATGGTGAGGTCAGGAGGGAAGAAAGTGTTCAGGAGCCTCTGATGTCTTATGCTGTATTATTTATTGACGCTTGGCCAAGGAGAACTAGAGACACTCTCAAAGTACATCTGAAGTGCTTGAGTCGGTCTCGCATTCTGACGAACTTGTGATGGTGCATATACTTTAAACCCAAAGATCACACCCCAAATACTATACGCACCAGAATTAGTAAATGAATGTCTTTACTCTTGGAGGTGTTATTGTCAACACATCCTAGTCTGGAGACACAGATGTCCGCTTACGCAGATTGGAATGGCAACAACAAGCTATCTATTATGACTAGGAAGGCAGCAACAGGTCTCTTCGACCCTGGCCACCACAGTGAGATATGGTGGCACCTAGTCATAAGACAAACAGTTAATACTGGCGTGGATCACAAGGCTCACATGTGGCCTCGTGTAACCTAAAAAGAGAAAATTCCATAACAATTACATTACATGATCGCCTAATCTGCATGGGCCCGTCATTGCTGCTTGCAGCTATATTTGCATTATGACGTTGCTCACTTTTGATTCTAACATAAATTAAATGTCTCTGCTCTATTGTA
Source organism: Collichthys lucidus (assembly GCA_004119915.2). Taxonomy (NCBI): domain Eukaryota; kingdom Metazoa; phylum Chordata; class Actinopteri; family Sciaenidae; genus Collichthys; species Collichthys lucidus. The sequence goes on along the minus strand of CM014080.1, from coordinate 22,328,439 downwards.
GCTGACCAAAGAAATGCTTGAGTGCCACGAAGATTGTTCACTTTCCACTAACGGCATCAGTGAAGAGGAGTATGTCCCAGCATCATCAGAGGCCAGTTCAGATGAATACTCTGAAAAAAATAGTCCGAAGCAAAGACCAAGCACTTCAGAATCGAAAAAGAAGCGAGGTAAGAAAGCCAGTGTGCATTTCAGAGAAGAGGAATCAGATGAACCAAGACTGAAAACAAAGAAACGATACAACAGAAGTGACAGTTCTAGTGAAGAAGAGGAATCAGGTGAATCAAGATACAAAAAGAGTATTAAGACAAGCACAAGTTCTCGAGTAGAAGCTGACTCTGCATCAATCAAAAGAAAAAAAATTAGAAAGACTTACACAAAATTGAAAAAATCTGCTGACTCTGTCTCAGTTGAGAAAAGTGAGTCTCTTGTTATAGCTTGTGTTCCAAAATTAACTGGGTCCAAGAAATACCACCAGAAGAGAAACTTCTGTCTTTACTGTGGGGAACCGCAATTAAAAATTGCACGCCACCTCGAACGTAAACACGGGGATAAAAGGGAAGTTGCTAGTGCAGTGGCTTTTGCAAAGAACTCCAAAGAAAGGAGAAATCAGCTGGATCTCCTTCGCAAGCAAGGAAATCGGGCACACAACATTGATGCGCTGACAAAGGGAGAAGGGACGCTGGTACCTTGTAAACAAAGTGATGACAAGAGCAGTCCAAATGACTATCGGCACTGCTTCGCATGCTTTGGGTACTTCAAGCGCAAGTCCCTGTGGAGGCACGCAAAACGGTGCTCACTTGCTCAAAGTGTTCGCCGAACACTACCTGGTAAAACAAGAATACAAACACTCTGTGCTTCTGCTCAACCTGTACCCAAAGATGTGAACATGAAGGTATGGGCCCTCGTGAATGGCATGACTCAAGATGAAATTTCACATACAGTAAAAGAAGACCAATATATAATGAAGGTTGGAGAGAAAATGTACAACCGGCAACGTGAAACTGCCTCTCAACATGACAATGTTCGTCAAATTATGCGAGGTCTGGGGAGACTCGTGATCCTAGGAAGGACGGTAACCCCTCTGAAAAGGATGGAGGATTATATTAATCCACAACACTTTCACCATGTGATTCGTGCTGTCAAAGAAGTAGCTGGCTTTGATGAAAAGAGGAACAAGTTTGAGAAACCCACCCTAGCCACAAAGCTAGGGCAAAGCATCCAGAGAGTTGCAGACATCATGGAAGCTGAAGCTCTTTCATCCCAGAATAATGAGAAGAAGCAGGTTGTCCAAGAGTTTAGACGCATGTACTCTCTTACCTGGAATGAGATGATCTCTTCTGCTGCATACCGTACACTTGAGGAGAAGAAATGGAACAAACCGAAGCTCATTCCGTTAGCAGAGGATGTGAAAAAAATGCACATGTACATGACTGACAAGCAGAAAGAATATTACAGGCAGTTGTCGGATGAGAAAAACTCAAGGAATTGGAGCAATCTTGCCAAAGTAATATTGGCACAGATAATCCTTTTCAACCGAAGGAGAGAAGGCGAGGTCTCAAAGATGCGTTTAGAAGCATTTATTACCAGGGACAACTCCCCATTTAATGAAGACATTGGTGAAGCGCTGACAGCATTGGAGAAAAGGCTCTGCCAGCATTTTGAACGTGTGGAAATTCGAGGGAAGCATGGCAGGAAAGTGCCTATCATCCTTACTCCAGCAATGGTGCAATCTCTGGAGCTACTTGTGGAAGACAGAAGCTCATGTGGAGTAGGTGAAAACATCTACTTATTTGCCAGAGCAGGCTTTGAAACAAGGCTTAGGGGGTCTGACTGCATCCGTGAGTTGGCTAAAAACTGTGGGGCCAAAAAACCTGAAGCTCTGTCATCGACAAAACTAAGAAAACAAGTAGCCACTCTGTCAAGAGTACTAAATCTAAATGACACTGAACAAGATCTTTTGGCAGACTTCCTGGGACACGACATCAGGGTACACAGGAAGTTCTACCGCCTCCCTGAAGGAACTTTGCAGTTGGCAAAGATTAGCAAGGTACTGATGGCCTGTGAACAGGGCAGACTGGCAGAGTTCAAGGGGAAAGGTCTTGACCAAATCTCAATCAGCCCCAATGGTAACGTATTACTTATTATAAGAGCAATGTTGACTGTGCACCAGTATAACTTCAATTCACACATATTTAATTCGCCTTTGTTTGCCATCATGCAGACCAATCTGAAATAATGGAAGAAAGCTCAGAGGTGTCATCTGAATGTGAAGATCATCCAGCTGCTCCAGCAGGTATGTCTATGCTTCTGACTTGTGTGCTAGATCATAATAACATTACCCTTTTTTGTATTAATGCTAACATCCTCAATCTATACACAGTAGTTCTGGACATCATACAGTCAGACTGTATAGGTGGCTAGTCACGCCACATACTTAACTTTGTTTCCTATGAATGTTTTCCAGGAGAGGAACCTGTGACTCGACGTAAGAAAAGCATGTCAAAGCAGCAGCTTGGACAGAAGAGAGGCTCGGGAGGTAAGAATGTGGTGTTGTCATTATGTATTTATGTGAAAACTCAGAATTAACAAACTAGAGTTGACTGAACTAACTGAGATCAACTGTTCTGGTACTGAAAACTCTGTGAAGAGAAGTTTCACTTCACAGGTTTAGCTCAGGGTTAGGCTCAGAGTTTGTTGAACCTCCTTTCTGGAATACCCCTCAGGTTGAACACTAATATACATATGCCAAACCACTGGTCTGGTAGCTAAGTAAACAGCAGTGAAATTACCAGACACATAGTTCCTTAACAATGAATTAAATATGAACATGAAATTAAATTAACAATTTTATATACGGGCAACATGTCCAGGCAAAACATAGGTAGGCTCTCAACCCAATCCATGTTATTTAGTCAATGACGTCTTACATACACAACAAGCGCATACACCTGTGCATGTATTAAATTTCCTGTGTAATAAATGTTCTTTACAATCTCCTTTCCAAGGTGGTAAAAAGGCAAAACAAAAGTGGTCAACAGAGGAGGTGAAAGCAGTTGAAAGGACTCTGATGGTTTTCATTCGTATCGGCAAGACCCCTGGAAAAGAAGACTGTGAGAGGTGCATCGCTGCTTCACCTAAAGCCCTCGCTCACAGGGACTGGAGAGGTGTGAAATTCTATGTTTACAATAGAATCGTGTCAGATCAGAAGCTGTAGACATGGACTATGTTTACAAAGGTAGGCCTACACCTTCCACACCATGACAGCAGGCCTTCTGTTTCCATAGGAACACTTTAGTCACATATATCTATTGTATCTTAGCTGCACACATAGTGAGGCTGAAACTGTTCGTCTGTTGGAAAAACCCCAAAAATGTCACAATCCACTCCGGTCCCCTGCCTGCTTTTCCCTCTTACCTGCACCCAGGGGAAAAGCAGGCAGGGGACCGGATTGGATTGTGACAAAAAAAGTTACTTAAATAATTGTTACAGGGTTTGATTAAAGGACCCCACCGGTTCAAGGGCCTTTCACTTATAATGCAATGCAATACAATGCAACAACTTCCTGGTTCATATTTTCTACTGTACCTTTTGATATGTATGTGTTCTGTCTGAGAAGGTACTGTTATGGCTCTGACATGTGATCTGTATGTCATACCTGTTCTAACCCTTTGAGTAGTGAGGGTTTTGTTTTTTTCAAATGCTGCTTTTATTTTGAAAGATATTTCAAGGCATTTTACGAATGTTTGCATGTTTTGTTCTTAAAATGCACTTTTACCACTTTTCTTGGAATTCAGGTTAAAAAAAAGCTGTGTTGCACAAATACAATGATGTCATTTGTACAAATAGTACATTGGATTTAAAATTGTTTTGTACAATGGTTTTGTATTGGAGCTGGTTGCTCTAAAAAAGCATCATTAAATGCTAATGTTCTGGCAGAAGTATCCTTGATTTCATTAAGTCCTTTAGTTGACTGTGGTCTTTGCTCTCACTTAGACACTTTGGGATGGGAAAGACGTGGCTGTTTGAAATGTAACAGCTTTAGACTATAGCACAAGCTCAACATGTTGTATAATTATTGTCTAAATCATCTTCATTAAACAACACTGTTGTGGTGGTGTTGTGGACACAAATACAGGGCACACAGGTGAGGTGAAATTATGGAGATTTATTGCAGGCTACCAGAGAAGTGAAGTGGAGAGGAGATGATGGCTGACAGAGGCTGAGGACTGAGTATAGCTCGCTGGAGAGGTGCAGGGACAGCAGGCAGGTTGGAAAGAGTCCCAGGTCACAATTATAAAACACAGAAACAAAACAGTCTCTAAAATGACCGGAACTTTTACGTGGCCTATGAACCTGAACAGTCAAGCAAGGGGATCCAGGACAGTGAGAGAGGGAGCACCACAACACCACTATGCCCACAGCACAAATAGAGAGAGGAAGGAGCACACGAGATGCTTTATACCATGCTTTATGCTGTCTGACAAAACATATTTGACATTTTTTACTTTAATCTGTTTTTTTCACTTCTGTCAGGACAGAACAGCTCATCAGAAGGATGGGATAAATACAATCATGTTTATAATTAATAGTTAGTGCTTGTTGCTTTGTAACAAATAAGCTGTTTTCGAGTACTGAGTATCAGAGTACTGACACATCCAGGATATTTAAAACTTTACTCTATGTACTTGACTGAACTCATAAAAGCCAATGCAGTAGGGTTACTTTAGAAAAAAAAAAAAAAGTTGAGGCGGTCCTTACAAGTACAGTAAAATATCTGGGAAATAACTTTTTTTTGTGTGTGTGTTTATCTTAAATCTGAGGTGATATTATTAAAATAGATTTTTTTCCAAGCTCAGGGATGTCTTTAATGTGTTCCTATCAGGTCTAGAAAGGGTGGTCCTGGTAAGGTAGTATTTAATTGGAGGTCTCAAGAAGGTAGCAAATACGAGAATGTGTGTGTGTGTGTGTGTGTGTGTGTGTGTGTGTGTGTGTGTGTGTGTGTGTGTGTGTGTGTGTGTGTGTGGATCCAGTCCATGTACCAGTAAAGCTCAGTGACCGAAAAAGGCGGGACTCCTCTGCAGATCAAATCTGAGGCACGTGGAACGAACTTAAGAAAGACACTATTGTAAAATTACACAGCTGTTACATCTGTGTGTGTGTGTGTGTGTGTGTGTGTGTGTGTGTGTGTGTGTGTGTGTGTGTGTGTGTGTGTGTGTGTTTTCTGTTGTTGTACAAGTGTATTCATGAGGGTGAATCATGAGGGTGAACCATCAACCACCTTTTTAACAATTTGTTATATTTCCTTTTAAATATTTTTACTTCATTCATTTATTATGTATTTGTATTTCTGTATGAACAATAACTATTAAGACTTTAGCAAACTGATGTTTGCCGGAATCAGTAAGTAAAACTACTAATACTACTCTGTAAAAACACTTTGGTATGAATAAAGGTATGCATTGAAAATGTTACTGAAGTAAAGGTGTTTAAGTCTAATCATGAAAATATAGTCTGGGGTCTAAGCCATGTAAACCTATTTATTTTTATTTTGTTTTTTCAGATTTTTCGTTCACCTGGTCCTGGTCTTTGATCATTTTTATATAACCCTGTGATTCTGCACATATAAGTTATATACATCTTTTTGTGTGTTTGTTTGTTTGTTTTCAGGATAACCCAGAGTATTAGAAGATTTTGTACAGCTTTTTAAGAAGAAAATTTAAGGACTTTTCAAGCACTATTAAGGTACCTAAAATTAGTTTCAATTTAGTCAAATTAAGTTAATTCCCTTTTAGAAATCCACAGCTTGCTAATGTTGACACCAAGAAACAACAAAGGACTTCCAGTCTGCGATGAGACAGAGGGCTATGTCAGACTCCGACAGACCTGCCTGATTTTCCTGCAGTGGATACAGGCATTGTGTTCATACAAGGCCATCTTGCTTGTATCAGATTGCTTTTTGCCACAGGTACATTAGCACTCTTTGCTTTCGCAGGAGGGGCTGAAATTTTGACACCACACAACAAGGCTGCCAGCCCCTCCAGGAAAGTTATGTGGGTCATGGGCTCCTCTTGCTTCTCTCTGCAGAGCTCCTTGTAAGGGAGGAAATGCTTTGTGGCTGCAATATCCAGGAAGTGGAAGAACAATGTACAGTACCGATGCATGCTTGTGTGGTGAACAGGGTAATACTGGATCTCTAGACCAGTGTTTCTCAACCCTGGTCCTCAGGGACCACTGCCCTGCATGTTTTAGATGTTTCCTCCTCCACCACACCTGATTCAAATGAGTGGCTCATTATCAGGCCGGACTCAAAACAGGACACAGGCGCAGAGGTGTCAATGAGCTTATTTATTGAAATAACAAAAAACCCGACAGAGTGAGGCTATGGCAGGCTATGAAAACAGGCTACTAGGGGAAAACAAAAATCACTTCAACGGAGGAAAACTCTAAACTACTTTATGAAAAGGTTATCAAAATCAAAATCACTCACCAAGAGGAAAAAACAACAGGCTGCAAAACATTAACTGAAAACGCTCTGAAGGAGGCTGAAAAAACACTATAACAGAAAACAAATAGCTAGACTAAGAATTTACAACAGAAAATCACTCAATTGAGGAAAACAAAAGAACACTCAAGCAACAATGCTAAGGCTATGGACAAGGAAACAAGGCTTTGGCGATCGATCTAATGACGAAACACTTTGACACAGGACAAAGGGAGACGCAGACAATATATACACAGGGTAATGGGGAACAGGTGGAAACAATCAGGGCGGGGAAGACAATCAGACCGGTGACACATGAGGAAGGGCAAGTGACCTGAAACGAGAGGGCAGGTAAATATCATAATAAAACAGGAAATACTAAAAGCAAAGTCCAAAGGTGTAGCCACTGTTGCTGTCAACTAAAACAAAACGTTTCAAACCCCACCTAACTGGCTTCCCTTTCATATTGTGTTTCATTCCAGGATGAGCCTCTGTCGCCACCGTGCTCTTATCACTTGAAAGGTTTTGCCTGAGGTGTCCATAAAGGGCTTCAGTCAGAACAGATTACCCTTTCTTTCTGTCACCCTTCTTTATGTGTTGATGTCACAGGGGAACACCTGTCCTGTGGTATAACATTAGCTGGAAATAGCAAACTGCACAAAGAACTGTGTGTTTCACCTGCACAAAGAAGAAAGTCGGCCCCTCCTACTTAAAAAGTCTTGGATGTCGTTGTCAGTGCATGAATATGATTTGCTGTGTACAGTATTTTTAGCAGCTTGTTTATGTGTGTATTGGTTTGAACAGTGTCATTGCTGCAGTTTCTTCTCTGTCTTGTTATCCTGTCGACTGTACACCTGTGTTCTTTGGTTTCATTGTTAGTTTGTCTTTGTCCTATGTTCAAGCCTCATGTTTGTCTCATTTGGGCAGATATTTGGTTGCGTAAATCCCGTCTGCCTTTTGGACTTTGAATACTGGCTTACAGATTTGTTTGCTTGTTTGGACTGTCTGTCCTAGTTTTGTACTGAGCCTGGCTGATCCAAGAGATTTTATACATTTATATTTGCCATTATACCACTGCGAGTTTGCATTTGGGCCCCTCTCTTGTGCTGAGGATGCTACCGTTTTAGACTAAGGCAGTATAGCCTTCTCCCACTGCACCACAGCGAGCTAACAACTTATATTTCCTCTTCTATACATGGCAGTGTGTCTCAGTATTTACATTTACAAAAACTAGTTACTTTCGTTGCATGCATCCCAGGTTAAGTTATTAACACATTTCTGGCCTGCTAAAAGTACCTCTGCCGCTTCAACAGAATGTGTCTAATGCTTCTTGTTGTAAAGTATTAGATGTCTTCTCAATGCAGGTATGTGTGTGTGCACACACGTCCCTGTTTTCACTGCTTGAACTGAAGTGAATATATAATCAATATGATATATTTCATGTATATTCCCTCTGAAATTTAGAAGTAAAAAGCAGCATATATAGTACCTGAGTAAATTTACATTCCACCTCTGAAGGTGAAGGGTTATGGTTTGGGTTTTATAAATAAATAAATATGAACTTATAAGCTGCACGAGAAGAACCTGATGGTGTTCAACATCTGCTGAGCTGTGTGTGCGTGTGTGTGTGTGTGTGCGTGTGTGTGTGTGTTAATAAAACCTAAAGCAGCAGCTCTGTGAAACAGAAGGACAAACACACGAGTCAGCTGCTGGCGTGCAGCCTCCTCACATTAATCCTTATTGAAATTATGCACGAGAGAGAAAATACCTCAACCGTTTGTTGATTAAATGTCTATAGGACGGATTAAGGACAAGATTTATTTGGATCTATGGAAAATGTTGCGGTGTGGGGAAGGTCAGGTGATGATCTGTTTTTAATCACTGTAATTGATTTATTAGAATCACCTATACATTTAAACCAGTAACTAATTAAGTAATGTTAATTATTTTTATTCTCATTATTATTATTATAATAACCCTTTCAACTGTATTTCATGGTCTTCACCAGCAGATGGGGTTTCAGTCACCACAGAGATTGACAACTGAGCAATGACATAACATTTATTTATTCCCCGAGGGTTAAATAATATTACTTGAATTTTGTCACAGTCATCAATATTCATCAGTTTCTTCTTCCATACATCACACAGACGCTTAAGACACTCAACAAAGTCTGTTTTCTGTCGCTTTGTTGCAAATCAGCAAAATCTTTCCTCACTCTGGTTTAAATCCTCAACACGCCTTCAATCAAGGGATTGAAAAAAAGCCATCGGGCTCTGACTGCTGATGATGAGGATGAGTGTGGCGACACTCCTCCTGTCACAATTGTGGTGTAAAAGCAGAATTTGCACGTCACATCTTTTCTATGCATGCACGCTGATGGACTTTCAGTTTTTAATTGTGCAAACATTTCAATAAAACTGTGTTTTCATCAGAGACAAAAAGATGTGAGGTAAACGCGGAAAGAACCGATTGGTTGAACAGGATCTACTGGATAATGAATCCTAAGGTGTGGGCTGCATCTCCAAGTGCCATAGTCCATGCGCTCATCAAAATAACAAAAATAACACAGTACAAGTACAAACACTGCATCCATCGAGACCAAGTGTAATAAGTCAGAGGAAACGTGATGAATTCAGTTCTTCATTTAGGCCAAAGACTCCACTGTGTTTATCTGCCTCTGTGTCTCCACCTGCAGGAAAGGGTGAAATTTCCCGCTGAACTTTAATGAAGCTGTAGAACTGCAGTTACCAGCACTTAAGGATAAAAAGGAGAAAGATGGTGCTTTATACTGTAGTTATTACAACCAGTTGTTGTGTTGATGTGTTCCTCCCATTGATGAAACTGTTATGGCATAATGTGAAACCGGCAGTGGTATAATATTAAGTATAATTATGTAGTTGTCTCTCCTGTCTGTGGGTCAGTATTTATTGCTAATTTACACCTCTTCTGTGGCTCACGTTCATTTCATAATGATCCTTACTCTCTGCAGTCAAGCAGCAGAAGTTAAGTGACAATATGTGAACATTACTGACGCAGTGTTGGGTGAACTAAATATGTAACGCTAATTTAGAGAATAGCCACATCTTTGCCAGGCACAGCTGACATATACAAATACAAAGTATGGTATGTTTTGATCTGGGTTTCTACTGTTTATTTAGTTATGGAGATACATTATACTAAATGTTTCTGTTTTCTGCTACTTTATAATTCTACTCCACTACAATTATTTGATCATTTTAGTTACTTTATGGATTAAAAATACAAAAATAATCAACAAATAAATGTTTCATTATGTATATTATTTACTTCCTGAGTGCAAAACTTGTAACAGCAGACTGTTTTTATACTGTGTGTTACCTCTTAGATTAATTTTTTTTTTTTTGTTGGAGATCAAATATTTTGGTTGAAGGACCAAATTTGCCTTATGGGCCAGTGCCTTCCTGCTACTGTCTGCTTACAGCATTTGATTATGTTTTTAGACACAAATGTTTCTATATTTTAACAGCTTGTGTTTGTAGGGATGTAGTTATACACACATGACATAGGCATGAGATATTTAAAAAGCAGCACTGAGAAAAATAAATACTATCTGTATGCTGACATCAAGCCAAATCGGATCAGACCAGTTAGGCCAGCCTTTGCTCCCCAAATGCATTACTGGCCCTGTCATCAGTTCACTGCTTTTCCTTCCTCAGACTACCTTTGAACAACAAGAACACCCCACAAGAGCTTCAGTTTAGGAGATACTCTAACCCAGTCATCTACCCATCACATTTTGGCCCTTGTCAAAGTTGCTCAAATTCTTATGCTTGTCGATTTTTCCTGCTTCCTGGCTGATTGGCTTATTTCTACAAGTAAATGTAGTCATTGTTCTGTTAATTAAATAAACAGCATTCACTTTAGATACGATGCTGATACCAGCACTGATCAAAGACATGTCCACAGTTTCAACATCTGTCTGGACTGGACCCAGCGGGAGGCAGCCAGTGGGATTTGTCCCTGCAGGATTACTATTCTAGGCGTGCAGACGGCAGCTGTAATTATTCGTCACGTGGCAAGCAGAAATATGAGAGCTGGGTCCGAGCATGCAGGGGTGGAGCGGAGGATCATGGGTAAAGTCAGACCTGTCATGACATCAGTGATTGTGCCCTGAGTAATCCCAGTGTCATACCTGACATCACATTTATTTAAATCTGGATGACGGCCAACTGTTGCAACTTAAAGGTCTGTCAGATATAAGTAGCCCCATTTATAGAGTATGGCAGAAATGGAATATAATATTGATAAATATGTTTTCATCACCTGAAATTAAAAATTGTAATGTTTTTACACCTTGGAGTGAGTATCTACAGATGCTGCAAGTCACCACATTGAACCTCCATGTTTCTACAGCAGACCAGAACAGACAAACCAGACACTGGTCTAGGTGGAGACTTTTGTATTCTCACTCATTTTGCGGCCATCGTAGTCTGAGGTGACAGGGTAGCAATCAGCACTTTACACTGAATCCTACACACCGGTCACCAGTGCTGGAAGACAGAAACAGATTATTTATTGCAGTTTTGGTTTCTGAATATGGGCCTTTGTCACATTTCAAATGTTTCTGAGTTGTTAACAGTTCCACCACATAAACATTTCCTCTCTGAACATCTCACATGGTTCAATTAAAAAAAAAAAAACAGAATGAAAGTAGCTCCACCTCAAAGAGCTACAATGCTGCTCCAATATTTTGCTGCTCTTGCTTTAGGTACATTTAGCTAGTAATATTTTTACTTAGTATTAGGCTATTTAAAATTCAGGACTTTTATTTTCATCAGTGCAATCCAGTATCCCGGACTGTAAAAATGTTTAGGGTCAAATCTCCTGAAAATCTGACCTAATTTTTAAAATTTAATTTAGAGGTGATTCTTTGCAATAGATTAAATGTCCCGAGTACTTCTTAATAATTTGATTATTTTTCTGCGAGAATATTGTTTGTGTGAGTGGTGAGTCCTCTCTTCTCTTCTCTGCATCTGACTCAGTAAAAGACAGCGGCTGTAATCCCTTAAGAGGCTTTGCTTTTCACTCTGCAGAAGTTGGATGCTGTTGGCACGGTGCGATAAACATGCTTTGTCACAGCAGCTCAGGCTAAAACAACAACTGGATAACAGACATGTGACATGGAGAATGACTGGCCTTGGAATGAGCTGGAATGACAGTGATATATATTTTATAACAAGCAAGATTCAAATTATACTTAATCTATTTTTATGTTGTTGTTGTTTTTAATTTTACTTCTCCTCTGTCTGTTAGCCTGATCACTACACACCATTTTCAATTAATTCACAATTAAATCAGTGGACAAATCAGAAACCTAAGTATGTAGTTCAGTGAAATATTGTATACTGTATAATATGGCTATTTTGGCCAGAACAAAGCAGGTTTATTTTCAACAAAAAGGCATGTAAAATGTCTTTACACAAAGTTGAACCAAACACATTTTAAAACGTTGGAGGCTTGTATTCATTTTATTTGGGCTACAGGTGTGAAAATAAAGGCATTGCACTGTTAGGTTATGAACAGTAAGTGGCGACAAAAACCAGTTATATTCATGAGCTGGGTCACCTGTGCAAAACAAGAAATTGTGAAGGTTTATGCCTTCACAATAAAAGCCTGTGGTAAAATAATTCTAAATACTCATGGAGCGATAATACGTTTGACAAGTATCTTATTTCTCAACATGTCTGCTTCACTGGGTTTATCCATTAATTCATATAATTCTATTATTAATAGTGTTTTAGTTCTCTAAAAAAAACGAAACCTTTATTTTGAAACAAAAAACATAAAACAAACAAACGCTAGTCTTGATTGCATCCGGTGACGCCATCAAGGTGTTAAAATCACGTTGGGCAGGTAAATGTCTCAGTCATTCAAGCACGCTCGAGGATGTGAATCATCGCGCACAGGCGTTTTTCTGTGGAAGTTAAAAGGTGCGGGAAAAGCTCACGCGTTGTTGCGTAAACTTTGTTTCAGACGAAGTCACGTTTGGTTTTCATTCATTTGATTTTGGCTCCTCGGTGTTGAAAAGGAAGCCGGAGTTTTTTCTGCTGACTGTCTGGAGGCCTGAACCATGTTGTCCCTGCTCCTTCTTATCAGCGGAGTCTCTGCTGAGACTGGTGAGTAACTGGACTCAGAGTTTCTACAAAACAATTTAGTTTTATAACGAAATCAGATTTATCATCACGACACACAGAAGTACACTTTGAAATAAATAATGAATACAAGTAAAATTCACGTTTATAGAGCGGACTTTTTATTGTTGAGGAGCCAAAACTTTGGCGTCCTAATGCAGAAAATAAAGCACAATTCAACTTAAATTTAACAATGTGTGTACACCATTGGTTAGAAATAGTCAAAATGAAAAAAATTTCCTGAAATGTTAGATTTAAGATTAAAAAAAAAAATGTTGCTTTTACTTGTACTGGACATAGTTCAGTTTTATTATGATGTATTTCTTTGGGATTAAAAATAGTATGTCGTATAAATGGCTGTCTCTCCAGAAAGTTTAGTTCAGAGTTAAAATTTTAATACCTTTGGAAACGACTTCAGTTTCAGTAATATGTGGTTTGTTCAAGGGAAAATCTGATATTTACCATGTCAAATGAAAGTTAAACTTACCACTAACAGGAATCTGACAGGCTTTTCCTTAATATGCAAAATATAGTCGAATGGTTTAAAAGTTTTACCTCTGTCAATGCTGCACGACCTCAAATGTATTGTGTATATATATGTATTATATTTTATTTTATCTGCACCAAACAGCACATATTGTACAGTTGTAATATGCATGTACCTGGGTATTGTTTTCCCCAAAGCTAATAGAAGTAATGAGTTAATCTAAAGAAAATCCCAGTTCTAATAATCCAATCTAATCTAAACCATGAATTCATTTATCACGTCTGCTCTTTCTAGCTTCTGAAATGTAAAAATTAGTTGATAATACGTTTAATTTCCTTACTGTTGCAGCTCATGATTGTTTACAGTTTATAAATATTATAGGTTACTCCACAGTGCCTAGCCCTGAACTTGACATGGCCACCACAGACCAAACCTGTTGTTGTCACTGTAGTGAGTCATGTAAAAAAAAAAAAAAAAGGACTTTCTTTAGGGTTATAAATGTGTTCAAAGTCCAGGTAATATCTATAACGCGTGGCTGTGGTGATTACCACCATGCAGTGAATTTATTTTATAGTTGCTTGATAAGCCAGACAAGCTTTCTGTACCTTTAGGACTCATACTCATGAACCAAAAGTTAATTTGATTCATAGATTTAAAATGACTTTTTTCTGATGTTCCTCTGTTTGGGCAGGAAGGAACACAACTAACCAGCCCTCTTACATGCTGTGTTACGTTCACACTGAGTCAGACAGTGTTTCCAGGCAGTGTTTTCTGATCATTGCGTGATCTAGAGCGTGAAGCAGCAAAATCACCTGCATTGTAAAGCAAAAGTTGAGGTGAAGTGTGTTTTTGTAAATAGCCAGGTGTTGCTTGTTTTTTATATGTGGACTTACTTTTGATGGAACATTTTTAAGGATTATTCCAGTGTTTTCTAACCTGGGTGCAACCTTTACAGCCATTTTACAGCTGTCCACTTGTAGATAACCTAGGACATATGTTAATGTCAGGTGTAAACAGAGCCAGAGACTGTAATGGGGGCTGTAAAGGTTTTCACATTTCCCTTTCTCTTCAGGCGATGTCTGCGTACTTTATAAGATTCAATGTAGGCCAGGCAGTAGCTAAAAAAACAGTGAGAGCAGACTTTGGTGGAATGCTGAAGAGTGACCAGATTAAACTAACTACTTCCTTATAGCTGCCAGATAACTGTGATGAGGTAGGTGATGGGGTGAAGCATTATTGGCATGTTCTTCCCTGGCATGTTGCTCTGGCAGATAATGAAAGGTATGTGTTTGCTCTTGCATTGATAACTGATATGTAGCAGTGTGAGTGTGATTACTGCAGGCTGGTGCACAGATTTGCTTTGATTTGTTCAGACGTTTGATGCCTGTATCTAGCTCTCTCAGCGTGGGTGAAAGTTATCTGGTCCAGGATGTGGCCTTGAGGAGCTATGCATCAAATTGACATCATTTTAATCTAAAACAATTGGTTGGCTTAGCTCAAATACTAAAAGCAGCAAGCGCTGCTAACTTAATGAAAGATTCCCTTCAAGAGCTGAAAATTATTTTATCATATCTGTCTGCTAATTTGCTTTCTTGTGGCAAACTGAAACATTTGTGCTTGCTGGGTTATCCCCAGAATACTTTCTTTTTGTACATGGTGTACTGAACCAGATGTCCATATGGCTTGTGATAATGAATAGGTGCACTTTTGCATGTCTATTTATGAGTCTCTCCTCTTTTCTTTCTTCTAGTTCTTTCTCCAACAAACGTGGAAGTGAACTGCCACAATCCCAAAGTCATAGTCAGCTGGAGATACAGCAACGAGCAACCGCAGACCATCTTCCGTGTAGACATCTTCAGTTCTGACGGCCGTCGGTAAGACTCAACTACTCATAACTTGAAAAATGTAAATTAAAATGAGGTAATGCTTGACAAAGTTTGAATAAGAGTTAAATTAAACTTTCGTTGGTATCCGCTCAGTGCAACTCTTGACTAGAAAAGTGGCTTAAAAGGTTTGATAACTTATATAATACTGTATTCTTCATCTGTTTGAATGTATTTGTGATATAAATAATAATAGTAACATTGTGTAAATCAGCTTGCTATTTGTGTTCCTGAAAACTGATTGGATGAAGAAATAATCTACTGTACTGTGTTCATATTTAAGCCATTGGAATACCACAGACCATCAGTATGATCTCACCAAATACATCTGGAAATCTCAAGATAGCTACATGGACAATTATTATGTCACTGTAACAGCCATACAAGGAGAGAGAACGTCAGGACCAGTAACATCTCAAACATTCAGCTTCAACAATTTAAAGACCACTTCATTAAAATGTAAGTAATATGACATGTTTATTTCCCCATAAATTAGATGTAACGTAATAGACTGTGTTACAAGTTAGATGTTTCAGTTATGAATGAAGAATACTTCAAGTTAAGACTTAATGTTCTCTTCACAGGTATACTACAGTTCCCTCCTGTGAATCTGGACGAGAAGGATTCAGGAGCCATAGTGAATTTCATGAATCCTTACCACCACTACAAAGAACTGAAGCAAGCTTCAAAGTCGGCTCTTGCCTCTTTTACAGTCACTGTCACTTCAGATGATGTAAGTACGAATAAAGTTTAAAGACTTTACTGCAGGACGCACTGCATTTAGATGTATAGATGTATTTAAATGTTCAGACTGACAAACAACAAAAATATCAAAGGTAAAGTCTTTAAAGGGTGATAGGAGACTCCGGAAGCTCAGTCAAATGTTTAACCATATTCAAAATATTTGACCTACAATGCAGGTAAACGGGTAATAGCGCTCAAATATATGGTGATTTAAAGCACACCGGGAAATTTCTCAGTAAATTTTTATTGCCATCAAATAGTTGAAGTTGTAGCACTGAAGTTTAAAATCCTTTATTATGACCGCAGTTGGGTTGTATATCAAGAACTAGTTTTTGTTTAATAGGAACTTGGGATTTGCGTCTACCCCAAAACAACAGAGGTCAGAAGTTTTGCTCATTATTGTAATAATATCCGAAAAGGTTAAAAAAAAGCAATATGTTATTAATTGTTCGTGTTCTGTGATATTCAGGGAGATCACACCTTTGATTGCTCAGCAAAAGAGGAATACTGCAAACATGAGGTCACATTTCGTGAGGGTGTGAAGAAGTGTGTCACACTGATAAAAGGATTCCTGGGTGCCCCCGATTATATTGGCAGCGTGGGCTTCAATACAACAGACCCCATCTGTGTCACTGAATCAACTGGTAAGTCTGAGCTGGGAAGGTTTCTTCAAAAACTTTGCATGGGTAGAGGGTGAAACGAGGGGGTTGCAACCAGCAACTGACCACTAGATACCACTAAATCCTACAGTTTTCCTTTTTAATGCAGATTTAGCAAATGTGTGTTGAACTAGGTTTTGCTGTAACAAAATCCACAATCTTTGTTTTGTGCAAAAATACACACACCTGGCGCACAGGCTAATGCAATTCAATGCAAACCTCTAATAACACCTGGTATGTAAATTCTATTAGGTTTATTACTGGGGTCAGTGAAACGTGGTGTTATAATGAAATTGTTATATTTTTGTTCTTCCCATTTACTTTTGCTACATTCTTATTATTTTCAACAATGTATTTTTTGCTTTGTTGGCAGCTTTGCTGGAAATACACTTACTCTTACATTAATGATTAAAGACAAATGAACATTTCAGTGACAGTTCAGACAAATAAAAAATAACATTGTAGACTACCTGAAAGCAGACTTTATGATAGAACAGTTGTAGTAGGTGTACCTGTGTAATAAAGTGGATACTGAGTATATATTTGAAAGAGGCTTCAGTAGTCAGAATCAAGTGGGTATCTTTCAAAGTTCAAACTTACTTCTCCGACCTCACCTTGCTGAGCTGTAGTGGAGGGTTGTTATATTTAACTTTGGGTAGATTGGAGATACTTTTTGTCCAACTCAAACCTCTAAAACCTCACATCAGGGTCAATAAACCTCCTTTTGCAGTGTATTTTTGCACACAGCCAGACTGTGGATTTGTGCCTCAGGTGCATCTGAGAGGAACATTCAGAAGGAATGATTAAAGCAAGCAAAAACTTACACATACGGTCACCTAACTTGAGGGGAAAAAAAGATTTTTGATGAAAGAAAATTGCTCTTTGCTCTTAGAAAATGTTCAAACTAAAAAAATATTGTTTTGATTTCAGCAATCCATGTGATTACTCTTGTTACACTGCTGTCCGTCGTTGTCTTCATAATCGCCGCAGCAGTAATTTGCATCTGTAAAGTGAAGGCCTGGACGATGGACGACACGCCTCTACCAAAGCCTCTGGTAAGTTGTCAAACAGGGAAAAAATAAACAATGTTAATTATGTTGCTTCGGTTGTTTCTACCCTTTTGTATAAAACCCCTTGTGTTCTTTTCACAGATACTAGACCACGGAGAGCAGGACTTGGATTATGACAAGGTGTCTATCGCAAACATCACTGTGGGACCAGTTTTCATGTCCTACAAGGATTCTTTAGTCAGCTCCGAGGAGGAGAACAGTCCCACGAAGAACCTTCAGGATCGCAGTAGTAGCAGCAGCGGCTCGGATTTTGAGAATTCTGCTCACGAGAAAAGAGGACTTTCAGATAGCAGAAACCAAGATCTAGAAGCTGCAGGGTTGTTATCAGAGGGACAGAGGACAGATGATGACTCTGTGAAAACCGAGTGCACCTCAATGGATTTGGGGGAGGAAGAGGAGGAGGAAGAAGAGGAGGAGGAAGAAGAGGTGGAAAGGTCTCCCTATGACTGCCCACACACTGTGCAAGTGGACATGGGAGATGGAGACATCGCCACAGGTTATACCGGGAGGTAGAACAACTGTCAAAGGACTTGATTTGGGATTAAAGTTTATTTAATGATGGTTTTACCTCCAGGACCTTCGTCACATGCTTATACCTCGGGGCTGATTTTTAAGTCTAAACCTGCGTACTTTGGGAGTTGCTGCCTTGCTTAACAGATCTCTGGGTGGAAGTTGGGAATGTCAGGATTGTTTGCGGCACTGTGGGCAAATGGCTCCAGAAAAACAAGTGAACACAGATCTCCAACCTATACACAAAAGAGATTGTGGCTGTTTCGAGGCAAATACAGATATGAGGAAGAATCTGGGAACAGCCAAGTCCTTCACTACAAAATCAAAGCGGGTTAAACAGACCTCAGGGAGGGTTGACTGTGCACTGAACAATGCATAGCAACATTTTTGAGTGTGACTTGTCACCAAGATGCAGGACTTAACGCTGCTGTTTGACTTCAGGGAAACAAAGCGGTGATCTTCCAGTCACCTTCCAGCAGTTTTCTACCTGCTTACAGACGTTTACAGCTTGAGCTGTAACCCTCATTGTGACATTTTATCTTGTACCAGTGCAGATTGTCAAGAAACGGGTACTTCAAAAGACAAGGGGCATTTTTATTTTATCTCAAGGAAGTTGTATAAGCTCTTTTGTCTTTTAGTATAAACTGAAACTGGTGGTTGCGTGTAGCTGCTACTCATGAAGGAAAGTCAATCTATTGCGGCATTTAAGTTTTTCATGTTATTTTTGAGCTTCAGAAACATTAAACTCCCTTGCACTCAATAGTAGGGACACTTCCTGGTTGCTGTGAACAAGTAAGTTATGTTTTTATCTAACTGGGCACATAAACGTGTTGACAGTCACACCTATCAATGCCACGCACCGGTACTTGTCACTCAATGTATCCATTTACTGCTGCTTGACCTGCAGAACTGGCTCTGTGCAATGCGGGGGAGTGTTTTTCTTTTGTTTGAGGGTTCAGCTTACTTCTTACCTCTTGTTGTTATACAGTTGCTATTGTAATTACAATACTCATTTTCTAATTTATTTACACTTCACCATATTGACAAATGGTTCCACTTCGAATATGAGATGTAAATTTATCAAACGAAATGGACTTAAACCAAGTTATTTTTGTCCTTTACAGCCGATGCTCGGTTTCGTGAGAGGAAGGAATGTCAACATGTTGCTTTGCCAAACATTTACGATCTGCTGTACGTCTTAAATGAATACAGAGTCAGAGAGATGATTATCAGTTCACCTGTGGGGAAAGTTTATTATGATGAAATCAACATGAAGTCTCAAACTTTTTTAAAGTGTTTTTTAAATAAAAGATGAGAACAATATTGATATTATTTTGTTATCTTCACATAACAAGGACGTGTTTGTAGGCTCTTTATTTATGGACATTTTTAGATACAAATCCTGGTGACGGAAGTTTTAGCACAGATGCCAAAATATTTTTTTCTGATACCTATTTTTTTTTTGGAAGAATAAAGTATTTTCTGTATAACAAAAGAAGCCAAGGGTTTTTGAAGAGAATAACTTGCTATGCTCATTTGTTACCAGTTTTTGTGCTAAGCTAAATTAGCTGGTTGCTAGTGTACAGACCAAACAACAGTATCGATCCTCTCTGTTAATAAGAGTAAGAAGAAGTGAAATTTCCCAAAACGTTGTGGCTTAACATTAGCAGACCACACAAGAAAAAAGTCTTGAATTGCCAAAACATAATTTTTTTATCTGCCAAACAAAGTTTTCCTTGATTTTAAACTGGTAATGTCCTGAGCTGGTTTACTGTGTATAAAAAGTTCATATTTGCTCCTTGAACATGAACTTTCTCATGATGATTTGGGGAAACTCCGGTGGAACAAACACAGAGCCTCTGCACACCCAGTCAGTCCTCTTGTCTGGGGTTTGTTCGCCATCCTTTCAGCTCCAATGAAGTGAAGAGCAGTGTGTCCAGCGATGACTGCATCGGCAGGTTTTAAGTCTGTACAGGCAGAGCACCTAAAGCTTCAAGCCTTGAACGTTTGTTCTCAGGTTCAACATCTGTTTTTCTTGTCTGACTTTTTCTTCCTTGAACGCCATTTGGTTGGCTTTCTTCTCGACTCTCCTCTCCTACAGAAACGCAGAAGTAGAATTTTACACATCACGTACAGCACAAATATTTTCATGCCTGACTTACTTGACGACATCTTTTTCTCTGTGGTTAACATAACTTCTCATGCCCACACCCTTTCTTACTGTAACACGTTCATTGCAATAATGACGATGACCTTTGGTAAATGCAGGTTGTGCTGTCTGTTTGCAGAGTAAAGACAAAAGGCTGCACTTGGCAAATCATTGGCATGGACATCTAATTGAGCTGACTGATGTTTGTTGTCACTGTACTGTCCCTGTCGAAATCTTATGAAAAGACCAAAACCGACAACATGTTCGTGCGTCTCTCTGCTTCCTGTCTGTGTCTCTGTGTTCAAGTATTTGGATACACAAATGATTTGCAGAATGATCATTTAAAAAGGTCAGAGATTTGCACAGTTTATTTCATTATCTGACATGAGACATTTCTGTCTGTCTTTGTCTGTAGTTCTTTCACTGGGTTGAAGTGACCGAGGCTTGGAAGCTGGAAGATTTTAATCAGGATGTGAACTGCGGTTGAATGTTTCATTCTTGATCTTATCTATCAGATTCGATCAAACCACCTACACTGTCCTCATGGGGAAGATGTTTTTCTACCTTTCTACCTGCGTATATAGTCATGAATGTTTACTGCCAGAGAAGTATTTAAGAACTAAAACACCCCTCAAGCCAAAGACACAACATTGTATTTACTGACACCGGGCTGTCTTCCGTTTCACTCTTCCATGAGTTTAAAATGATGTTGCACGAAGAAATGTAACAGATCGATCCTGTAGAGTGAGAAGGAAAACCTTTTAAACACTTTTTAGATCCCAGAGTGAACCTTAAATATCTCTTACCTTACGTTCCTCCTTGATGGCCTGTTTCCTTGCTTTCCTCTCCTCTTTGCTCTCATCCTTGCTGCGGGGTTGGGTGGAAACACGAGGCAGGTCGGAATCGTTGATCTTTGTCATGCGTTCTGCCTGTTTGGCGGTCAGGCCTCTGGCAGGAAGGACGTCCAGAGGGATACCCGTTTTACTGGACACACGGATCGACTTTGGCTGAAGACGGAAGAAAATAAAGAAACAGGTTGATTCAAGCCTTATTTTTAGTCCATGTGCAGATCGGCTGGATTCAATCAGTAATCTTGTTACGTAAAATGTGTAGGATTTTGTTGCATCTGATGGTGTACCTGATCGTTACCCTCACCCTCTCCTGCCAGTTATGCAGTAAATGGCTCAAAGACTTTCTAAATATATTGCTGTAAACTCTGGCTGTTGCAGACTGCAGTGCACTTCCCTGATATTACAAAAATTTACAACTATATATATATATATATATAAAAATAAATAAAGGAACCTGTGCTGTTTTGAATAATATTAGACAGTGGACAGCGTCTTTACCATACTTTTCACTCGTTTGTTGCCATGACAGTTTCAGCTGTAGCCTCATCTCACAGGTATCAGTGTGACGTGTCCTGTCTTACAGGAAGGGAGACCTCCCGTGTTAACAGCAGATTTTTTTCACCACAGCACTCCAGTAGTGGGTAGTTACCTTAAGCACTTCATCTCATTTTGTATATTTAGTGTGTGCATCTTACTCTACAAACAACTGCAGGTAAAAACAACACAAAAGATTTTTTTAATACCTTTGGTGGGTCTTCAATGACTTTGGGTCTGTTATATATGTTGGAATATGTGCCTGAAAAAGATGAGAAACATCATGCAGTCAAATTACAGTCTACAATATGTACAGAATAAATGAATACAGTCAAAGTCCCACCCGCACCCTTCTCACCATAAAACGCTGTACTATAAAGGAGTTAACCATTGATAAATAAACCACAAACGTCACTGCACTGATATGGAGAACCAAATTAACCCAATGAAACACTTTATGGTTTCAGCAAAGTAGCAGCAAAGTTCACGGATAATACAGAGACCCAACCTAATGTTGGGCAGGTTTCCGAACATTTGCATACAGAAATGATGTCACAATATGGACTGGATGGATTTTTGCCTCCTGCTTAAAGCTGCATATTCTCCACGGACATTTTATGACAGGTCCTGCGTCTTTGTTGTCTGACTGAGTTAGATGAGTTTTTAAGTTTGATCTCTATCCTTTACTTGCACAGTGTAGTATGACGTAGTGTATGTACAGAGCTAATGATGTGAAGTAGATAATTTAAGGATAATTAGGGCACTGAGAGGTGATCAATGAGGTTTGGGGTGTAGGTGACATTACTGTAGTAAAGTGAAGAAGGTAAACAGGCGTGCATTTCGTATACTTCACACTACATCGTGTAGTAGCAGTAGTAGCAACTTTTGTTTAGCTTAGCACAGGCACTGAAAGCGTCTAGCTAAATCAGCAGTGTCTTATAACAACTATAAATCTCCTTTTTACACAGTGTGTGTCAACAGCTCATGGAAAAACAACAAACAAAGTGAATTTATGTGTGTGTGTGTAAACTTGAATGTGTTTGTTAGGTTTGCTTAGACTGATGAACACTGTCAGGTCAGGAAATTACATTAAAGGAGGATTTTCTACTGCTGATGAAGAAAATGTGGAGTGAGTAACTTTACAGACAAGTGGAAACTCACTGATGATGGTTTCACAGTCCCACTTCTCTTCTGGAGCCTCTATAACAACAGTTTCCAACTCTTCCTCTTCCTCCTCATCTTCCTCTTCCTTCACGACAGGCAGCTCTTTGGGACCCAAGTCATCAGGCCTCTGGTATCTAAACCAAACGCAGGCACAAATCAACACAACAAACAATCTGATGTCACTAAAGCATGATAAATAGTAATAAAAACTTGTCATCACGAAAAACATGACTGAATCAGATCAAGAGGGCAAAGAATAAAATGTACTCACTCCTTCTCTTTCTGTATGAAGTAGTCTTTGATAATTTCTTCCAGGCGAGCGCTGTCCGGTTCAATGAAACCTTCCAGCTCTGCATTGTCCAGAGCGCCGATCTCATCATCATCGAACTGTTCATAAAACTGGAACAACACCACAGATGCAGTTTATGACCGAGTCTGCATTTCACATATGAAGAAGTACGAAACAGAGTCACGACCCCGTAGCGAAACAATCTGGAGCTCTTGCTTTTGTTGATTGTTCTCTCGTGTCTCTGCATTGTATTTTTTTGTATTAATGAAACATTATCTTTTATAGTTTCCATAAAAAACATAAAAGTCAAAAGGTGAGAGAAGAGAACATTAATACACAAAGATATAAAAACTATAGTTTGCCAGATTCAGGTCTATCATGCAGTAAACTGAAAAATAAGTGACAGTGAAGTGACAACAGCACTGCAAATATAATAATAAACGGAAATCATTATTATAATCCTCATTACCATTTAAACAAATTAATTCTTCATCATCAAAAGCAGATTTGAATGATTATTAATTCATCTTTGTACGTATATGAAAGGTGCGATATAAAGAGGCCGTGTTCGTACATAGAATCGCTGATCACAGGGAATCTGCAAGATTAGTCGACTAGTCAATTGTTACAGAACCGGATAACTTGTTGTGTCTAAGCAGCACTCATCATTATCCGGGGCATCAGCATATCCCACCACGTAGACGGGATCTTGTAAAACCAGTGCGCTTTTGATTGCAATAGCTGCAGATAACGTCTGCAGTCACGTGAGTTTACCTTCTCAAAGCGGTCGTCCAGCAGGGTGAGCTGCTCGTTCCTCCTCATCACAGACGACGTCATCGAGTACTCTGTGAATCGACTCTTCGTCTCCTCGTCCATGAACAGGAACTCTCGACCGTGGCCGCCCCCTTTAGTGTCTTCATCATCCGAAAAGCCACCTTCAGAGTCAAAGTCGCCTTCCTCATCTGTGTCCTCCCACTCATCATCGTCGCCATCGTCATTGTCTTTGTCGTCACCTCTATAACAGGTCACACACAGCCGGGAATCACAATGAAGTGTCATAGAATGACTGCAAGCTGAAAATACTGAAACACTCTCATTTGTGTCTGTAGGTCTGTGAGATCTGCATACAGTGGAGCACAGTGGAGTTATCACAGTACATATATTATTCTGAAATACAATGATATCTGCTAAAATATGGTTAGATGAAAGATAATGTTTAGTCATGATTAGTCACGAGTAACAACAGTACAAACAGGAACTACCTCTGGACGTCAAAAATATTTTAGACCGTCTAAAGCCTTTAAGTAGAAAATTCTTAACTTGAATTACCACACAAAAAAAATCCTCAAAGACTCTAAAGAGAAATATAAATCGATATTTAATTTCTTACTGCATGCCCACAGCTCCACTGTTTGCTTTGAATATGAAGTCATCGTCCAGGATGTTGTCAGGGTCTTCGTAGTCGAAGTCTTCGTCAAGAGCAGCCACGATGTCAGGGTCCATGTCCAGCCGTGGTCCTGCAGGGTAACACAGAAAACCATGAACAAGATGCTGACGTCTGAATTTGAAGGCAACTTTAAAGCTGCTTTGAGCTGTGTTCAGTTTCATTCGAGTGGTGGTAGTGCATTTTGGCTGCGGCAGTGTGGGCTACAGGGGTGTTCTGGTTTTATTTCCTGTGTGCCTGTGTTTCCATGTACCAAGCTTCTAAAACTGACATGTGGAAGTTTAGTTTGTTTTGTGCCCGATGGTTTGAGAGAGTAAGCTTCGATCGAGAGACATAGACAGGAAATGAGAGTGAGGGAGCAGCAGCATTGATGAAGTCTGTTAATCAGCTTAAGCAACTTCAGATGTTGGAGACAACAAACAGCAGCAAGAGGTAAAGGTAGAACACCATGAAACAGTTTGAACATGAAGTCCAGTTGACGCATAAAAGGAAAAAATGATTATGTTCCAAACTGTTTAGCATGTTTTTCTCAAGTATTGGTATATTAACCTTAGGTGTAACTTATCTCTTGTGACTTATCTTCAGATTGAAGTCTTCCCTGAATCAGGAGGACGTGACTGTTTATAATCAAGTCTGATTTTTTTTAAAGTTGCTTGATCTAAAAGATTACGTAAACATCATGTCCTATTTTAAAAAGGTAACAAAACCAGCAAAACATAGTTATCCATATTATGTTTAATTTCTGCCATATTCTGTCAACAGAGCCTAAATCTGTAACATTGGACCTCTGAGCTGATGAGCTGCTTACCTGAGATAGGAGCAGCTTTGTTCAGAAGTCCCACCTCCTCTTCAAACTCAGAGGCGAACACCGAGGACGGCAGGTTGATGGAAGATGCCTGTTCATCAAACAAGGTGGGAATCATTTCACAGCATTTTTTTCTTTAATGATTCAATACAAAGCACACAACTTCAGAGAAGTTACAGCCTTACTATGTTATATCAAAAAAACAAAAAAAAAGCGAACAAATGAACATGAGTGACATGTAAGGATAAACCTCTGAGCAGTTAAAAAAATAAAATCCTTTTTAAATAATAATGAAAAAAGTCTTAATCTGCAATATTTTGAGTTTCAGTTATTGGGGATCCTGTTAAAATCCTACATGGAATGACACAAAAATGTATTATTTAAAATGATTAATTAATTAAATTATTTTACTTTAATGCGTCAACTATTTGTAAAACTGTCCAGAAAAGTAGATGCAAGTAAAACTATAAATGTAAAGTGCTTCAGGGATTGCCACACAGTGGTGCCACACACAAAGAAGTTCTATATTGAACCCACTGCCTACTTTTCCACGAAACTTCACTGAAACCTTTTAACAAACAAACAAGACTTAAAAAATATTTTCCACAACTTTTCATGCCTGCGGCCAACTTACAGGAATGACCTTGTCTGTGTCACCCTCCTCTTGGCTCTCCTCATCGCTCTCCTCATCTTCATCACGGAGATGAATAGATGGCCTGTCAGTGTGTGAGGGGCCGGCTGCCACCAGCTCAACTGTGCCCGACGCCTCCTTCAGGTGCTGCAGGTAGTTGTAGTCATCGTCGAAGAAAACGCCAAACTCCCTTTGCTCCTCGCGTCTCTTCTCTGCTTCCGCCTAAATGAGAATATCATGTTTTTAAAAATCTTCAATATAGCCACAGAATAGTTTCTATAACAGCTAGATGAACAGTCTATTTACTTCCTGTCATCTCCAATTACACACAGGCTCGCACACACTCTCTGGCTTGTTAACGAGTGCACTGACAGAGCTTTTCTATAATACTTATAAACACAGATTAACATAACATTCATTGAAAGACAACACACTTAATCTGTACCTTTGTGGCGGGCAGGAGGACGTGCTGTGGGGCTTTTTCATCTGCAGCAAGCGGGTCCCTCTGACTTCTGTGGACGAGGTGAAAAGTCACAGCCTTCTTCTTTTCAATGAATGATTTCTTCTTTCGATGAGGCTGAAAGAGATGAACACAGCAGTGAATACTGGTGATGATGATGATGATATAAAAGTGAGGTCTTTGGTCCCAGGGTAAACCGGGGCGGTGAAGAGGTGGAGGTGAAGCATTGTTTCCCTCTCTCATTACTCCAAGTGAAATGCATGAGTTTCAAAGTTTGCTCTCGACTTAACACAGCAGCTGATATAACAATTCCACCACAGGGTCCATTTTATTAGGCGTTGTGAATTATTTTCATCAGCACATGCTCAGTTAAACTGGGCATACGCCATGTGTTGATGTGATATAATAAAAAGCCCAAGAACACCTTTGACAGTAGCTTCATTCAATTCAATATGATGCTAACCCAGTACAAGCAGGGCTGCAACTAACCAACTATCATTTCAGTATCGATTAATATCGATCATTCTCTGCATTAACTGATTCGTTTTATGGTTCATATAATGCTCAAAAAGGGTGAAAACTGCCTGTCAGTGTTTTTCCCAAAGCCCAGAGAGGACAGCCCTTAAACTGGTCTATGATATGAAATCTGTCCTCTGTATGGGACACATGAACACTTTGTCTTTGCATCTTCAACAGGCTTACATGAGCATGATAAAAACACACCTATGAAAAAATATATGATGTGACATGTTAGATAACTTGAGGAGGGTCAGGATTTTATGAAACTTTGGATCTAAAGACATTTAAAGACATTCTTCCATAGAGGAAGTGGGTGAGAGGAGGATGTTAGCTAAGCTGACATCCATCATGGACAACCCCTCTCACCCCCTACGTGACACTGTGGAGTCCCTGAGCAGCTCCATCAGCAGCAGACTGCTACACCCACGGTGTAAGAAGGAGAGGCTCCACACCTGCACCACCTGATCATGTTGTAGTCTCCTGTTCATGTCTCTCTGCAGTTTATTTCTATTTTATTTCATTTATACCTTGCAGTTATTATTGATATCACGATCACTTAATTTTGTAATATTATTGATATTATGGTCGCTACTCTTGCAATAATATTATTGATATCATGGTCACTTTCTTTGCGATATTTCTTAAACTATGTTTAATTTACATTACAATACTCTTTTTATACCATGCCACTTTTATCCTCAGTACTTGTCTGTTTTGAAAGTTGATTGTTTTTCGTGTTTATTGTGTAGGTTAAAGATATTTCTGTCTGTTTATTGTGTTTGTTTGTTTTTTGCCTTTTCTACTTTTTTTCTAATGTAGTGTATGCTACACTTTCCTCTGTTGCTGTAACAAGTAAATTTCCCCGTGGTGGGATGAATAAAGTATATCTAATCTAAACTAATCTCAAATGTAACACTTTCCATCAAATATCACTGTTAGATAGATAGATAGATAGATAGATAGATAGATAGATAGATAGATAGATAGATAGATAGATAGATAGATAGATAATGTGTACACGTGTATAAATATATGTATATATACACAAGATAGGACATAACATAGTATATGTATAACATGTGCATAGCTAGTTACAACGGGGGAAATTGTACTTTTTAAAGAAGGCATCGCTGTCTAAATGTAATCATGTGAGTATGAAACATACAAACATTTAGTTGACGATGTCAGTTTATATTTTCTCTACTTTTCAACTCAGTGACGTTAGCCGCTGTTGGCTAACCACGTTAGCATGCTTTGGGAAATATCGTCTTACCATGTTGTTCCGGAGACTCTGTCTGTTTTCTGGGACTGGTCGTGTTTGGAGACGCTCACACGTCAAACTGCAGGACGACGTTAAACCGGATTAACCGTTTAAATCAACAAACGGCCGTTGTTGTTGTTTATCCACGTTGGACCCTCCGTGCGCGTGCAGCTGCTACCATTGTTGGAAAGAACCATCTCGGAGAACAACGGGGAGGTGGAAACGATATTAATATGCTTTAATTTGGAGAGTACGTGTGATTCACTTTAATTCGCGACAAAAAACAGAATGAATGAATAATTCTAGATACATGTGTTTGTATTAATTATGTTCTTGTAGACTGCGGTTGTGTTTTTTCCACATTATGCATCGTTGGTATCGTCCAATGACCGTATAAGTGACGTCACCCGTGTGAAGCTGAAAATATACGGCGCTGGCCGCCGCCATGTTGGCTGTACTGTTTCTTCCGCCTCACGGCTGCTCTAAACAAGAATGAAGCCTCTGACGATGCTCTGAGAAGTTAAACATGGTTATTTCTGATGCGAAGCTGAACTAATGAGCTAATGATTAATATAGTTGTGTAACTACACTGGTCCAGTGAAATAATAATTATGTAGATTTTTTGGATGTTTTATTCTCTCTCTCCCTCTCTCTCTCTTTCTCTCTCTGGTCATCAGACACTGTGAAAACTATTAAAAAAAATAAAGAATACAAACAGTTTCACACATACATCTCTCAAGCTAGTGTCCATAACTCAACAGGCTCGAAACATATGGTCATAACAAAAGAGTAATCTTAGATTAAATCACATTGTTCATATTAAACCTTTACATCATACATAATATAACCAACTGAAATGTAACTATTACAACTACAATGTTTCTTCTTCCCACGATGACACAGTTATGCTCAACTAAACTCTGATCATGAGACTTACTCTCTGGATTAAACAATATAACCTTACAAAAAAGGGCAAGACACATTTGATATACCATCTTAAACTAGTACATTTTAATGTTTAATATTACCATTTTAACAAACTTAATCGAATTAAATAATGTCTTTATGAATTAAATTAACTATGAATTGTATAACATAAAATACTATAAACAACCCAATGAAACCTGTCCCTTGGACAGTAACAGACCAGTAACGATTAGACTAGTTTTGCTATGGAGCAGAATGATGGCTAGCTAGCTGCCTAAATGGCTCGCATATGATTAATATAGATTAGTTAGCAGGCATTTTTCTAACTAATTTAATGATTAACTTAACTGTAATTGTCACACAGCAAAAGTGAGATAAGGTAACGGGAGTACTGATTGTTCACTGGGTCTCTAAGCAAAGTACAATGAAGCTTTGTGCCGTCACTGTGTTTTCTGTTGTTGGTAAGTGCTGGGAGGTGATGAGTTATTGTATACAACAGGCTTTTTTTCCTAGAAGAGGAAAAGCACATGGGTGAATACGCAGCAGTCGCTAATGTTGTGAGTAATAGTTCTTGGTAACACATAATTTGAGGAAAGGATTTCCCACCCAACAAGTTCACTCTGGTGTTTTTCCACATCTCACTTTAAACATTAGTGAAAACAACCTCTATGGTGGCCGTCTCTTGGCAACATGTCCTGCCATGCAATAATGCTGGAAAGTACATTTACTCAAGTACTACAACCTTGCACTACTTTGTACTTGAGTTTTTCCACCTGATTGCGCTTTATACTTCTACTTCACTACACTACATTCTAATGTATATTGAAATATTGCACTATATGGGTGCACTGCCTTTTTTAAGATCATTTTAGTTACTAGTTACATTGCAGATACTGAAATGAGTCATTGTTTGCTACGGGAACTGCAGGACTTCTACTTGTAACAGAGTTCACTATTCTATCGGTACATTTATATTTCTGTATTTACATTTGCATTTAGTCATTTAGCAAGTGACTTACAAAAAGGGAAACAATCAAGGTACAGTGTGACAAGGACGTGTTAGTGCAGCAATAGGTACTACTCGCATACAATCAAGTGACAGTTGTAGGGGTACTCTCTAAAGAGCTGGGTCTTCAGGATTTTTTTAAAAGTAGAGATCTGGTAGGAACTGGTAGTGCGTTCGATTAATGGGGAACAACAGACGAGAAGAGTTTGGACTGCCCTGATCATACGGGTGGCAGAGCCAGGCGTCATTCATTGGAGGAGCGTAACAGTCCGGAGGTAACATGTGCCTGTATAAGGACGTTCATGTATGTACAGAATAGAGACTACTTTGTAGGTTAGCATTAGGGATTTGAATTTAATGCGAGCTGTTCCAGGTATCCTGTGGAGCTTGATGAGCAGAAGGGTAACATGTGACCTTGGTCAGTGTGACAGATAATCTTCACCTCTGCCACACAAAAATATTTGACTGATCAAACTAATTAACAATTTATTAATCGTTTCAGTCGCTCTACATTTTAATTTTTCATTTTCATTTCACTGAAAGGATGGTCATAGAAAAACACAAACTAACTGCACATCCTATAGGACTTTTGTGAAACTGGCTGACTCTCTAATTATTGTAGTTATTAGGAAAAACTTTTTAATCAGTCCACATTTTCATATGAATATAACAAATGTAACTGAAATCTGTCCAACTTATTTCTCCACATCAAAGCCAGAAAGTTTTATTCAAAATTCATTTCCATTCATGCAAAGAGCAGAGAAAATTCAATGTTTTATCCAAAACCACAAGTCAGCAGATTTTAGCACCTGATCCCCCCGTTTCAAATACTTTAGTGCACACAGTATCTCACATTAATTGTTCAACAACAGATAGATGTTGAGAGACTGAGACATGAAAAAGAAAATGCATGTATTCATTATTTCAGCCCAAGTATTTAACACATAGTACTACAACACAGTTTGTGTGTTTTGTTCTTCTGGTGGCTTCTGTTTGCTTTCACCATCTCCTCAGACATTCATCGACATTAACAGGAACTGTGAGGTTAAGAGAAAATACAGTATAGATTAAAATAAAACTAACTGCAATTAAATCAAGTCCCAGAACATTACAATCTAAATTTGCTTAAATATTAGGAATAAAAACAATCAAAACAAAGCTTGTGACCAGAAAGATAATCACAGGTCCTAAATAATTCTCACTATAATAAAGCAAACACACAGAATTATTTGCAGTGATTAAATATTAAAAATGTGGTTTTACCTGCATCATGTTCATGTTCACACGTCCCCTCTTGTATTTATCCATAGCCTGGAAAACTCCTGGTTTTAGACAAAAAGTTTCAGTCAGGACAAAGTGGCGAATAACTTTAATTTTAACAATAATTAATTTTCGTATAAATTTTTGTATTTAATAGTTAATATTAACATCACTAAATCTTTATTAGGATCATATTGAGACAATAATGTAGCATTAAGTCACACACCTATAACTATTTCACTCATTTTGGTGAAACTGGATCAGAAAATGTTTTGCCCTCTGGCTGCTCTGATTTATCTGATGGACAGTAAAGTAAACTGATGGACAGAAATGTAGCTGCTGTTAGCTAACGTTAGTCAGCTCAGTTAGCTGTAAAGTTACTTCTCAGACTAGGTGTTCAGAGAACCGGGTTGCACAGGAGCTTTAGTGCACGAGGAGGAGGATGTTTTCAGGTCGGAGGTGTTGGGCGAGTCAGAGGCAGACAATGGTAGAGGCTAGGAGACTCAAGAGGATGGTGACAGATGAAGAAAAAAGGAGAGAGTGACCGAGCAAGAGTCTCTATAAAAGGCTGAAAGACAGACTCCGAGCTGGGCTTCTTGCTGTTAGACTATTAAGTAGTATATGCTGTCTGCTACATCTTGTGTTGTTGCACTTACTTGATGTTTGTCTGTAATCGACTCGCTGTTTTTGGGTTATAAGTAATATAATCATAACAAATACACATGTACAGCTGTCTATTTTTTTTTACAAATCTGGATGTGCCTTATCACAATAAGTAGCGCAGTGTCACTTTAATGTTGTCTTTTTTTTAACGTACTGAACATGTTCTCCAGACGGACGATGCAGGTGAGGTAGTCATCGAAGTCGATGTCGTAGTTGCTGTCAGCAAACCTCAAGCCAATCAGCTGCAGGAGCTTGTTGTTCAGATGTATGCCTACATGGAAACAGAGTTGTACTGTTAGGCTTCAAACCCAAATACACAATATTTACACCCAAGAACTAAATCATTATTTATTCATGATCCTAATTCTTTAATTATTATTATGACCGACATTTTACATAATTTTAAACTTTATCACATGTTTTTTTACTGTATGGAGTTCCCTTCAAATTAAATATAAAAAGTTAAAGTAAAAAAACAAAACAAAGCCTGTTAATGACTCTGCACAAAGTTTTAACAGCCTTTATTCGACTCACCTGCAGCTTTGAGAGCGATACGAAGCTCGTAAGATGACATCTTTCCTGAGCGGTCAGTATCAAAGGACAAGAAGAGCATCTGCAATGACAGAAGTTCACCTTTTAGAGAACTGAAGTACTATTTTATACCTTCAGTTACTTTACAGATTCAAATTAATAGATGATCAAAGAATAAATTGTGATATTATTATCCAGCAGTTGATAAAGCAACATATATAGAAGAATTAAAATGTACTTTAAGTATATTAATAATCATGTAATATTAAGTAATACTTTTGTATTTTTACATGACTACTTTTACTTAAGTAAAACACTTGAGTACACAGATTTTACCACACAAATCAACACTTACAATCCACTTCTTCATCTTTTCCCAGAAGACCTTGAACTCTTGGAACTCCAGCTTCCCCGTGTTGTCCACCTGGTTTACTATCAAGGACAAAACTTTGCATGGTGGTAACTCATTAACAGTAAATGGGTGAATGAGATATGTAGTGTAAAAGTGCCTTGAGGGGACTAGACAGGCACTATATACTGTACAGTCTATTTACCATTCTTCTACCCCTTCTAATCTAAGTTGTGTTCTTTTAAAATGTTATTTTAGAGGATAGATACTGTGTGTTAACAAGCAAGTCAAGTCAAGTGAGGTTTGCTCATATGAGCCTGAAATCACAGGTTTGAAATGATTCAGTCAGTAATGTGGAAGGATACATCCATCAGGTTGATAATACTGTGGCAGGTGCTGAGGGTCAGGCCATCAAATTTGATCTCTTTTCCTGAAGACAACATAGATAAAACAGTGAAACATAAATAATTATAGAAATAATTCAGTATTAATGCATGACAACTTTTTAAATTTGCAACATTAGAATAATAAAACATGTAGAAACATAACATAACATAGAAACAGCACACCAGAGATGCAGATTTTACCTTCTTTTACCTTTATGTATAATAATGATAATATATAGTGCTCATGTTTTTACAAAATCATGAATATAGACTTGTGTGTCATCTGTGTAGCTATGTGTAGCTGGTCATTCACTTACGTCTGCTGAGAACACCATCCAGCATCTGCTTCAGCTCTCTGACGGAGATAGCCTGATCCTGTAGACACACCAGGGTTCAAAATAAAACTTTAAACTCATACATACTAATGCAGAATATAATAATAATCACAGGGAACACTGATTGTCTACAAATTTGCAAATTTGTCTTACAATATTAGCAAAATGTTTGAATGTGGAATACATGAAACTCCTCTTAAATTAACAATATTTATGCTTACATTCACATTTGTTCTTGAAAATGTTTTGACCCTTGGGTTTCAAAACATTTTTTAAAACCAGTCATCGTATAATACTAAAGCTGCATTAACAACAAAACATTTTGACCACTTGAAGGCAGAATAACTCAACAACAAGCTAAAAGTCCAACACCCCTGACATATTATCACCATAGTTTGTCATGATTATTCTTGTTTTGCTGTTTTGTTTTGTTCTCTGATCTTTCCCCTCCTTTTTCTGTTTCTCTACCTGGCAGAGGGCGAGGCTGGTGTGCAGGTCTTAGTAACAGGGCACACCTGTCTCTCATCCAGAAGTCAGTACTACCATAAAAGCCTGGTCAAGACACCACTCCTGTGCCAGATTATCATGTACCAGTCTGTAATGTGCTAAGTGTTTTTGAGCTTTAGTGATTTAACAGTTACGCTCGTGCGTTTCACTATCTTCTTTGACTACAAGCTCCTTTCTTCGTTGTGACTCATTCAAGTTTTTCCTGTGTGCAGTTGTCTTACTCCACCTGCAACATTAGACGCCTCTAGCCACCACCACGTGCCTGTTTGTGTTAATTCTTGTGATAAACTCCTTAAAACTGCACTGTTCTCTGTTCTCTGCACTTTGGGTCCACACAAAAAACTGGAAACTTATCACAGTTGCTTATTTACACCCCCAACAAACAGGAAACAATATTATCATTAATTTATATTAGTGTTTATGTCCACCAGTTGAAGTTGAAGTTCAATATTCACTTTTCTTTCAGTTTTGTTTTTGGTCTCTTCCAGCTTCTAGGAAAGATATCTGTTTTTTTTAAACTGCTAAATATTGCACTTTCTTTACCAGCTGGTACCTAACTGTGTCTGTCTGGTGTTTGGTGATGTTTACAGTGAAGCTGCTGTTTTCTTACCTCACCAGCCAGCTGTTCAAACAGCCTCCTCAGGCCTTTCTCCTCGTCTGTTTCCTCCTCTGGAGCGCTGGGTGGGGGTGGCTGGTGGAAAAAAACAAAGCATCAGTACAAGCAGACATGACTGGTTGATTGATTGTACTGGTGGGTCTACTTACATCTGGGAGGTCAGCATCAACGTTGCTCCCCATCTCACTGTAAAAGAGAAACACAATAGAAATTTAAAGAGAAGTCTGTGATTGCAGATATGAAACAACATTTCAGATTAACATTTATTCACATTGAGTTACTCCAAGGATTACTAATACTGGATTTAGACCAACACAGGACTCTCAAACTCCTCATTAAATATGTAGTGGGAATAACAAAATAGGGAGAACTACTTTTTGACTTTATTCCTCAGTTATGATCCATACTCACAGTGCTGTGGCCTTCTTCTCAGAGAAGACTCTGATGAGGAAGTCGGCCTCATGGTGAGGCTGAAAGGTGGTGGGAATCAGCAGGTATTTTCCAGGAGGCAGTGTGAAGCGCTCCGACACCTCTCTCATGTTGATGTAGGTCTTGCTGCGAGCCTTGGACGCGTGGTAGCGGAAGAAATCTTTCCCCACTTGGTCCTCTTCATCTGGAGCCTGAATGAACAGAGACAGAATGAAAAGGACGTTCTAAATGAATACATATTGATCATAAAAGTATATTAAGAAAAAAGTGAAGCAGTGTGGTAGAAGTACAATGTTGACATATAAAGGTTTTTAAATAAAAGTCGACACAATTCATTAACAAAATCGTATAACCTATATTTATTCATTGATCAGAAGTTTTGTAGTAAAAATTCAGTACAGGATAGGAAATTAACCTAGCTATTTTCACAGGCTCTCAAGTGTGTTAATTATAACTTTACCATCTACTTGTATACTTAAGATATGTATATTTGTAGAACTAATATGTGCTTACACCAAGTATAAAATTATGTTATATTTTTTTCACAATTATACACATTTATTTAGACAATGTATTGTATCATATATGTTATAGCCAGCATGGAGTCACTGGTCTGATGAGTTGCCTCACTTTCAGCTACGTCACTCGAATACGAACAGAAATGATACAGAAAAAAGAAAAACACATAAAATTTGTTTTTGTATTTTCTGACCTCGTACACTGTGAAGCCGATGGTCTCCATGTCCAGGCCTTCCTTCCTCAGCTTTCGTCTGTTCTTCTGCATCAGAGCGATTACCACACTGCACACATCATCATCATCATCAGCGTCCTCCAGCTGCAGCTTGAACTGTGGGTTAGTCCAAAATGTGTCTGCAGAATAAAGAGATAGAGAGGTTTAGAGTGTTCTGTACATAACAATGCAAAATAAAAATAAAAGGAGTAATTTCATTCATTCTATCATTTGAAATGTTGCCAGTAAATTGAACTTGTTTTATGTTTTAAAAAAATCTCTAAATAAATCTGATTCTGTGATGAGAAAGAGTGTTCAGAAAAATCTCTGCTGGTCTTACCGATGTAGTTCCTGCAGCCTCCAGCGGTGGAACCACGGATCCAGTTTCCTTCAAACATGCTGACCTCCCAGTGGCGCTTTGTGTTGTCGTTCAGGTCATCAGGGGTCATGTTGCAGATCTCTACCTTGTCGTAGTTTCTCTTGAAGTCCTCAAACTCCATCCTGGAGTCACAAACACAATCACTGTCATCTCCCAATACTTTTATTATTTACATTTCGGGTCAAAACACATCAACGCAGATTATAATTATAATGTAAAACAATGTTCAAAAGGCAACAGAAGAAAGCAGATTTGACTGTTTTCATAAGATCATTTTTTAAAAGCATTTTCACGATTAGATAACAAAGACATTATTTTCTCCCTTCAGGAGCACTGGACAAGGCTAAAATAACTACTCAGAACTGAGCAACGGATTGACTTCCTAATCGTTAGTTTGGACCAAATTCATCACATGGACTCACCAGAATTCACCGTCCTCTGAATTATTCAGGATGCGCTTCTTTTCCGCACTGTCAACATAACCCCACTCACTGGAACTGGAACACACAAAAGACAAAACAATGATTAAATGAATGGTTTATACAGACCCAAACAACTAAAGGGATGTAAATGACTACAAAAACACGTGTATCAACTACTAAAAGACACAGAGTGTCCAAAAAGATACAGATGAGTCTGTTTCAGCAGTTAACTTTCTCATAATTTGTCCTTGAACATACTTTATATATTTTTTCCCACGTGTGTTGTGTATTTTGAAAGACAAGATAAAGTGGCATTGTCCTTTATGCTTACTTATCACTCCAGGGGCCATTCCACTCAACCTGACCCCAGGGGTTTCTGATCCGGATCAGCTGGACCGTCCTACCTCTGTAATTCACCTAAAAGTTAGAGATACATGTCAAATTTTAACTCTTTTAACTTTATTGTTAAAGAAACACAATATCTTAGTCTTGTTTTCACTTTAATATCAAACTGTTTGACTGACTCAATATACAACTAGTATAATTTGTAAAAAAAGATTACAGTGCATTTATGTGTGTTTGTATGTTTTCCTCATGCCCATAATAATCAATATTAGCTTAATAGCTTCATAAATCTGCATTTGAAGTTCTTGTGTGTAATTGATCTGCAGTACTGATACTGATTCCAGTCAGAAATACATAAAACACCTCCGGGACGGGAGTCTTACCTGCTCCAGGCCTGTGATGGAGTATGCATGTCCTTTCACCAGGCCGGTGGTCGTTTTGGCCTCAGACTCCGCAGAGCTGCTAATCTGGAGAAAATCAAAACACCCAGCGAGGTTTACAACAGAAGTACTTCTAAACCTTCTAAATATGAGGTCTTAGGTCTTTACATCAATAGAGCATCCCATCATGGAGCCTCTGTCCAGGGCCTTCTTCATGATCGAGAACAAGTTGTCAGGAGCTTGCTTGGTGTCATACATTTCCCCCACACCACCGGTAAAATCCTCCATGGCCTCCATTGTGCTGCCGCCCTTCAGGGACTCGTAGCTGCCGTGTAGTCTAAAATAAACAGAGTGAAACATCACAGTGCTTAACATAAAGTGAATGAAGTTGAAAGCCAAACAAACGTAGATATTCATGCTCATGTTAGTGTTAGTGTTCTGTCACTGTGCTGGAGCGTATGTCTTCATTGAAAGAAAAACAAAGACAGGGCATGAATTTTCACAACAAATCATTCATGAGTTGTTAGAGACATTTTATTTAAATCCACAGATGTGTTGTATGTATATAATCTGTCCCTCAGGAGGTATAAAATGAAGTGCAGTTACTTGGCATAGGCTTTCTCCAGCAGGGCACTCCAGAACTCGTTGTTGGAGGCGGAGTGAAGCATGATGAGCTGATTTCTCACCGATGGCAGCCTGTCGTCCACCACGATGTCCAGCCATTTGTTGTGCTGCCAGAACTGAGGGGGAAACAGAGAGAACTTTGTTTCTGTAGCTCATTATTTATTATCTGTAACATACAAAGTTTGCATCGCTCCACTTTAAAAAAGAGACAATATGTGAAATCCATCTGTTTTGGATTGTGCAGCAGGGCACAGACTCCAGCCTCTCGCAGTCCTACAGAGGATAACTGGGTAGAGCTACATGGATGTTTGGGCTATTAAATGTACACTATATGCACCAGTTACTTCCTCATGCAGTCAGTACTTTGTTATTTCCATCCTTTCTGCAGTGTGCTTTATTTGTGTCTTTTTCTAGGTAGCGTTTTATTTTCTCCTCCCTAACACAGACTGAAATGTCTGAACAGGACCAGCAGGAGTACACAAGACTCATCAGTCTGCAGCCAATCAGCAGGCAGTGTACCTGGAAGTGAAAGATGCCGGCGTATTTGTAGTCGAAGTCCTGGTTGTGGGGGACGACCCGGGCAAGGGCTTCTTTTTTGAGGGTCAAGGATGCAATGGCTGCCAGGAGCCAGCAGTCCCCTGTGGTGGCAAACAATTGCAACGTGGGTAAATATAGTATAAAAGTATAGTAAATATAAATCAATCAATGCAGACAAATGAAGTATACCAACCAAGCTGTCCTTGACAGATGTCTGTCCTGTCAGCGCCGCCTACGATGAATTTTGGGTTGTCGCAGAGCTCCTGTAGAAAAGCAGGAAAGGAACAGGTTAGTTTATTACACATTTAAAAAAAAAAGTTGAGAGTCAGTTGAGAGGTGATAGGTGCCTTTCATAGGTGTGTTCACATTCCTGGCATGTTAATCAGTCTGAAATCCCACTGTCACTGAAACAGAAAAAAACACACCACACACCAAATGAATGCAGCCGAAGCATTTACTCTGCAGGAACGCCCAAGAGAGAAATGTGAAGTCATTGTAAAGAGCATGAGCAATGAGTTTTCTCCAGTCTGAGGTCTCAGTGCTGAGAGCATGTTGACAGGTAAAGATTGTTAAAATTATAGATTTAAAGATTACATAAAAAAAATCATTTGGATGTCTTAATTCATCAGCTAAAACCAACCGCTGTGTCAACTTCTGAACACCTGCAGATAACATCGAGGCGTGTGGTGTTAAAGTCTGCGTACGGAGCTCAGGATGAGGAAACTGCCCTGCACTTCACTCTATTTACACTGTTCTCTGACAGAACTGGTTCTGCAGCTATGGCTGGATAAATACTTAATAACTCTTTTTGTATTAAAATCAATAAAACCAACTTCAAATAAACTCTGACTTCATTCATTCATTCAATACTATAATGTAATTACCGAATCTCTGTCTTGTTATGCTGCCGCATGCTTCAGTGCAGCAATTTACTTGTTTTAATTTATTATACTGAAACAGATTTTTGTTCAAGTGCGTGCTTTATCACTAAAAACATACAACATATTAAAGAAAGTGTCGCAGCCACTCATTGGACAAACAGTTCTCCCTAAAAACACATTTCATTCATTTAACCTTTGCAAAACTGAATTTAAATTGCTCAATTTAACAGATTTCAAGACTACTTGTGGCTTTGATACATTTGGACATCTTTCTGGCACAACTTGCTCAGGTGTCTTGATGCAGCTTTCATCAGAGCATCTTCCATGAGCCCTACATCTTTAAAATATGAAAATGTTATATGCCTGCATACCTTGGGCCTCTTCCATTCAATCTGTACAGGAACACTCTGACTGAAGAAGAGCGATGAGTCGACAGCTGGAAAATCTGGATCCTCAAACAGCACCCCCTTGCTCAGACATTCCTGCCTCAGCTCCTCAAATGACCTCCCGTCCGACTGTGTGTCCTCGGCCTGGATGGAGCTGGAGCTCCTGCCGGACAAAGTGGACTGGAGAGGCATCGTCTTCTTCTTCTTCTTCTTCTTCTTCTGCTTCTTCTTCAGGTAAGAACCTCAGCAAGTGGAAGAGAAGGAGACGTTATGTGTTGTGTGATGGAGTGAGTCGCCTGCTGAGTGTTTGATGCAGAAACAAGCCTGTCAGGTTGGTAGAGCTGGATAGTACACACCCTCCAAACAGAAACTGGTTTATCCTACCGTGGCAGTGAACCTCGCCCCTGCCGTGTCTCTCTCACTCTCCAGTTTCTTATCTCGCTCTGTTTGGGCTTGGCCTGCAGGAAACTCTAAGAATTCATTCCTGATGGTTTGCCAACAAATAAATTCATTCTCATTAATTTTAGCATTTATAAATGTTTATTTTATTTTTTATCACCATATATTTAGCGTAACTGGGTGGTCACCTACTGTTGCCTCAAAGCAAGAAGGTCGTGGGTTCGAACCTCAGTGGTCGAACATAAATTAACTCCAGTGCAGAACTTAAGTACAAATTTGAGGTACTTCTACTTTACGTGCGATTC
This sequence comes from Collichthys lucidus, assembly GCA_004119915.2. NCBI lineage: Eukaryota > Metazoa > Chordata > Actinopteri > Sciaenidae > Collichthys > Collichthys lucidus. Next base: position 22,287,928 of record CM014080.1, on the reverse strand, counting down.
ACAATTATGCAACATTATACTTCCACATCTCAGGGACAAATATTGTACTTTGTACTCCACTACATTTATCTGACAGTTTAAGATTTTGAACATATGTACTATATGATTTTTTTTTAAGACTTAAAATGTAGAACTGTAGCATTTCACAAGAAAATAGCAAAGACGAGAGGAAATTTTGCAAATAAAAAAACATTTCCTACATTGATAATCTGTTGGATTCATCACATGGCCCTCCAGTTAGGAGCCAATGCTACAGTGATACAGTCGTGTAAGTACTGTACTTAAATACAAATTCAAGGTGCTTTTATTTGAGTATTTACCCTTTCTAAACTTCATTTGCTGTGCTTTAAACTCTTTTTAAGCTAACTCTTTTTTAACTTCATTTGTGCGACAGCTTTAGTTACAGGAAGCACCTCTGAATCCTTTAATGATCACAGAGACACGCAGGGGACAAGAACTGAAAAACACTACACACTATAGGCCAGAGGTTTTTAGAGTTATGTCTTTTGTCAAACAATCCATCCATGGTTACAGATGATAGAGTCACGCCCTCCACCTTTCTCCGTCTCTGATGACAGAGTCGGGGTGTGTCGACGTCGTACCTGCTGCACCCTGCTGCCACCCACAGCAGTATGTCTGTCTCCTGTCTGTCAGCTACAAAATCCACATTCCTGCTGCGCATTCTTGACATAGCTTATGATGTGTGTGTGTATTTACACAGTTGTATGTTGTGTTGTGCGATTAACATCTGTGAGGGTTTACTTGTACCTTATGCATACGTTTTAAATCATACAATCACATATACAAATCATTTTTTAATGTCATGTGACCTGAATTAATGAGACACAGAAAGATGGTGAGTAGCATCCATTCATTATTGTGTTCATCATTTTAATGTTCCAGCTAGTAAAAGTGGAGCTATAGTCTTAAATCCCTGTCTTTCAAGAACCACACTTCCATGTTCTTAACACAAGCTTTCTTACACATACTTTTAATCTGTTAAGAGAGGCTTAGGACAAAAATATACCTTTTAAGCCCTTACTGACTCCAAACCTACCACCCTATTCACCACAAAGTGTCACATCCAGGGCAAATGAGACTCCTTTGCTGAAATAATAATCAATCTGTGTGTCTGATTTGATTTAACATGACTTTATTTAGGAATAAGAAGTACAATATTAACTAAAACCATAACGCCCTTAAAACAGAACATTTAATTTGAATGAACAAGTTAGTTGTTTTGTGAAAGGTGGCATATTAAATCTGTTTTTGTCTCATAAGGATCTGGACACAGGTGTCCATGCTTCTATCACCTCTTGGCTTGATTCCAGTATATTACAGTACAGTGTATTATATATTCCTTGTAGATGGAGTTCTACATTTTCTGACCACCAAATGGTTCAAATGGACAACAAAAAAGTCATCACATCACTCCTGCTCTGGCCTACCTGCACTGATTATCAGTGAAATACAGACTTGATTTTAAAATATACAAAAAATATTTCTGACCAGCCCTCAGGTCACATAGCTCAGTGTCACAAGTCCTCTCAGTCCCACGCTCATGCCTTAAAACCAAAGGTGACCGAGCTTTCTCGTGTCTCGTTCCACCATTGCCCATTTTAAATCATGCCTCGACTAGAAAGCATTGCGCCCAAACTGTCGTTATTAAACGTGCTATATAAATTAACTGACTTAACAATTCTTCATGAAGGTTATGTTTGCTTTTGTTTTAACTGTTTTGGAGGCGTTGATTCAACTCTGTGAACATCTTGGAGGCTGTAATTGTGTTACACTGACAGATGAGGTAGAATAAATGGCACAGAGAACAGCACCCTCTACAGGGCACCCAGCACACAGGTGGAGGTCACCACCTCCAGGCCTCACCTGCCGCCAGCTCCACAACCACTGCCCGAAATTCCACCTGCTGAGCAGGAGTGGTTCATAGTAGGAAGGAGAGCGGGGAGGAAGGGTGCTGCACAGAGCATAATCTTTCATTGTTTATGTTGCCATACATAATGTCTGTCAGTCATTCCCTGTTGTTTGTCTTGTTCAACATCCTGCTGTGACAACATGTCAACAGTCTTTGCTGTCATCACGACCACGTAATGTGGAATTAAGTTTGTCAAATAGACTCAAAATCATCAAGATCACTGTGTTCCTACGGTATGAAAGTAAGGATTAGAAGAAAAGACTATAGGGAGACAAAAAAATGTTGAGACCCATAGAAATGCAAAATGACTACAACATTCAATGGCATCAACATCGAAGTTTTTGTGGTTTGTGTTCCTAAACTATAAAAATAAGGATTAGATGACTTGTATGACCAGCTAACCGAGGTTCCAAGTTTCACTGATGTGGGTCATGTCTATCCAGTCTGATACATCAGGTTTAACAACATGAGTACCAGGATGTTTTATATGCAGTGAGGCAGAGTCACAACACACAAGATGACTGTACAGCCAGTACATGAAAGAGGATCAAACCAACACGTGTAAAAAAAAAAAAAACTGACTGAAACATTCGTTCAAATAAATTCTGTTATTTATTCCTTGTTTTGGGCTACAGAAGGGAAAAAGATTACTGACAAACAGAGAAGGACGACATCCAGGCTGAATGAAATATTCAAAAACTACAAAAAAAATCCTCAACCACATTTTGAATGTATGAAACCAGTAGAGAAATATCAAATCAGCTTCTATTTTTCAGCCCTTGTTAAGCACAACCTGGATGGCAACTCTTGGTAGCCAAAATATTACAAAAATACAGTATATTTACACTTTTTAAGCATTGCACAGTACATGCCACTCGCAGAATAGTGTGAAAAATATACAGCCTTTAATCCTCAGCATGGATATTTACACTTTGTTATTCAAAACCTACAACAGGCCGACTCAGAGACAAAGTATTCACTGCTGCTGTGAGAAGACAGAACCACTTCCTATCGTGGTTTTAAAGTTGACATGGTCACTCGTTAGCGCCTGAACAGTATTCGACCATGTTTCTAAAGTCCTTAAGCATCAATTCAAAACACACTGTCTTGAGTTTCCTTTCTTTTCCTTCTTGTAGAAGTGAACTTGTCCCACACACATGATGAACGTTATTTCAACCATAGAGGGGTGGAGCAGGTGAAAGGAAGTTTGGGTCAGGCAGGTACAATACGAAGAGAACTTTAAAAGGAACAGTCCCACATTTTGGGAATGTGCTTCTTTGCCGTTTTACCCAAAGTCACATCAGAAGATTAAATTATTTTCATCTCAGTGCATCCACTAGAGAAAAAAGTCCAGAACACGGTCTTTGGTTAGGTTATTGGACCTTAACAGAAAGCCAAAGTGAAACCAGAACCTTCCTGTCCCGTTTCAGAAGCAAGAAACGCTCACTGAAATCATACTGACATTTCTTAACAGCATGTGTCTGTTTAGATGGTTTTGAAAAATGTTACGGATTCAATATTTATGGGTTTTATGCCTTTGAGGGCTGGACGTCACGGCTTGAAAAGAGGAAAACGGTTGGCAAAGTGTTTGGTTAGATTAGGCATGTGAGCACAGAGAGGACTGATCGTTGTGGGAATCGAGCTAGTGAGCTAATGGTACAATTTTATTTATTTTTTTATTACTTTAGAAGACAGAGCGCTGAGAGGTTATGGATATGGACGAGATCAAGAATAAGCGAACTTATCAGCTAATCTGGCAACAAAGTATTAAACACTGTCAACGCTAGCATAAAATTCCTGGTCGCATTTTTAATTTTGTATATTTCATATTTATTCAGATTTTATACCGTTTTTCTTGAGATTACTTGTATGTCAACTTTAACATTGTGAAATATTGCTTTCTTCTTTTTTGGTAGTAAAGCATGTTAACGTTCCTCACAGTAAACTTTATATATATGGAAGCAGGATTGAAACTGCTACTTTTAAAATCAAGCAAGAGGTACGCCTTCAAGAGTCCATCACGCTTATTTCCATGTACCTTTTTACAATGTTAGATCTATAATGTAGACACAGACTGTTTCCTCATCACGCAGCATCATAAAAGGTTTGAGCTCTGTGCCAACTCTACTGTCAACCACACAGAACTGAATACAGGATGGACTGGTCAGAAACAAGACACATGAGATAGTTTCAGAGTTGTGTTGAGGTGTATGTTAGTCATTGTTTTTGATGGAGCTGGGCTAGCAGTTCCCCCTTGCTTCCAGTGTCTATGCTAAGCTAGGCTAAACACATCCTGAACGCACAGAGATTAAAATGACTTTGGGTAAAAGAGCTGAGCGTTTCTCCAACTGACGCGAACAGGTTTACTCCTGATACTCTGTACAACAGGGAACAGTTTATCCCATAATACAATTCTGCAGCAACAAACATTTTGGTTTCAGTGTTTCTCAGTCCAGGATTTCAACATTTTCATCTCTGGGCCAAACTGCTTTGAATATGCCGCTTTTAAGAAGGTCACAAATCTTGTGCATGACTGCAGAGTAAACACTTTGACCACCACGGCTGAACCAGACTTTTAAATCATCAGGTACACGAAAAAATGAGGAATTCTTTAATACTGACATCTAGTGAAGACACTTTGGTCATTAGAAAATACCACCAAGAACAAGTGATCATTTAAATGAATATCAAACCTAGTTTTTGGAAGGATGAGACTTATGGATTACCTGAAAAGATATGTATCCTTGCTTCTTTTTTAACTAACGATGGTGTCCATGAACCTCTCAGTGTTTGGCTCAGGGAAGAAAACACAACAGTCTGACTGCTGACAGGCATCTTCGAACTTTTCAAGCTTTTCTCCCAAACATAAAACACAAAAAACAGACTGCTATCGCTACTGTTCCGTTTTCTCTTGTGCGGTTCCTGTCACCAGCAGCAGGTTGCAGGCCATGAACTGGACGTTCAGTACGTTGCTGGTGTTTCCAGTGTACAGTCCCACCAGTTCGCTGGACGAGCCGTCAGCCGGCGTCCCGCCGTGGGAATTCCGGATGTCCCACACCCGGACTGAGTTGTCCATAGACGACGATGCCACCAGGCTGCTGTCAGGGCTGAAAGACAGGCTGGTGACGCTGTCTGTGTGCCCCCGCAGGTCTTTGAACAGCGTCCCTGTAGCCAAGTCCCATAGCTTCACCCTCTGGTCCTCACCAGCGGACGCCAGATACTTCCCATTAGGTGAGAAAGCGAGTGACAGCACCGGGCCACGGTGGCCTGTGAAGAGGCGAACAGACGCCCCCTGCTGGGTGCTCCAGAGCCGGACAGTCTTGTCTGTGGATCCAGTGGCCAGGTAGTTGGAGTTTGGGTGGAATTTGACACAGTCGACGTCTGAAAGATGCCCAGCATAGACCCGCAGTGGGTAAGTGCGAGAGAAAGTCCAGAGGCGGGCCGTGCGGTCGTGGGAGCCGCTGGCAAAGTAAAGGCTGCAGGGGCTGACGTCCACGTCCCACACCGGGTAGGCATGGCCCTGGTAGAGCGCCGTGTTGGTGAAGCTACCCAGATCCCAGTAGCGGATGGTTGTGTCCTCAGAGCAGGAGAGCAGGCCGGAGCTGTCCATCAGGAAGGCGGTACGAAACACTGGGCCGCTGTGACCTCGCAAAGTCTTTATCTCGCTGCCAGAGCCATCTTCCTCATCCACCTGAGGAGAGAAGATGTGTGTAATCAAGGCAGCTAACATCAAATGTCACAAACTATTGGAAAAGTTTCACTCAGTATGATATCAAGCAAAGCTTGGCTACACGATTAAAACACACTCAAGACATTTGTAACAACCCTGAAGTCAACTCACTTCCTCCTCCAGTACGTCGCAGGCCAGGTGGATAAGCGACACGTCAGCCTGATGTGGTTTGGCCTTCAGCTTTCTGGCTCGGAGGCTCCACAGCTTCACGGTGGAGCTGTCAAAGCCGGCAGACAGCAGCCGGCTGTCAGCCGATACCTCTGCAGTGTTCAACATCTGCTCTGTGTGGTGGAAGGCGTAAAAACACACGGTGGTGAGCGTCGGAGGACCCTCGCGGACTTTCTTGATGCAGTCCTGCAGAGCCTCCAGGGCCGCCTCACTCTGAGGTATACCTGCGGGGACCTCCACCCCTTCCCCACCCTCTGCCCCATCCACTCCAGCCCAGGAGGAGGTGGAGTTTGGGGCTGCGGTCGCTCCACCTGCAGCTCCGTACAGCTGGTAGTCTGTGCGCCTCGAGGCAGTGACCTCCACCTGCAGGTGTGTGCTGAGAGCCCTGCAGAGGGCGCTGTTGTCTTCGCTCTGAAGGTAACGCAGCAGGTAGCTGTGGGCTGGCTCCGTCAGGTGAACCACGTACTTGTGCTCCAGGAAAGCGCTCAGCTTGGGGTTGGCTGCAACATCCTGAGCGGTGAGAACATGGCGGAGCTGCTCTATAGTGGCACGCTGCTCGCTGTCCTGAAGAAAGGCACTGTGGAAACGACTGTAAAAACCATCTACTGCCCCCTTCAGGCCACAGTGCACCATATCCAGGTGGAGGTACACGAAGAGTGGGTAGAGAATGCTGCTTACCTCCTTTGCCCAGGATATTTCTGTTTCTGATTTAAGGGAAATTCAAAATGAGGTCACAGAGCATCCAAATATGACATAAATATGATTTGATGGATAGAGCAGACATTTTAACTAGTGATTAGTCATAATAGAGCTTGACTGATCCTGGAAGATATCAACATATATGAGACAACATGTAAGCCATCACTGATGTATTTTTGATAGGCCAATATTGGCCAACCGATAAAACACACAGTTGTGTAAACACACATTCATCTTTAGTGGCGGTGCAGCAGGAATATGAATGTGGTACCTGACAGAAAGGAGCGCAGCCTGGCGTACTGAGCCTCATACTGCCCTGGGTCAGACTGGCAGGGTGCAGCCGAGACGATGTTGGCACACCCGGACTCTGTCTGCACTGCTCAGAGACAGAGAGACAACAGAAAGTGGAAACACCATCAGTGTGAGCAAAATATATGTTATGCAGAACGGCCCATTTCAGAGCGTATCACAACATTGTAATATAGGAAGTGTTCACATGCAAGCATCATTTTAAAAAGAGCTGGTTGCATGAAGCTAATTTAAACCATTAAACCTGGACAGTTTGAATAACACAGACGTCCTGTACAAGAAAGGTCAGAGTCGTCTCCTTTTACTGAGCACTGAGGTCCTCTCTCACACCGATGCGAAGGTGGATGCACAGAGAGACAGAAAAAAAGACTCAACAAATTGGTCAAGAGGGCCAGCTCTGTCCTGGACTCCAAAGAGGAAGTGAGGAGAGGATCATCACCAACAACTCCTCTCACCTCCTGCATGAGACTGTGGTGGTCTTTAACGGCTCCTTCAGCAACAGAATGATATTCCCACCATGTAGGAAGGAGTGCTACCACAGGTCCTTCATTCCTACAGCTGTCAGACTCTTTAAGGCCTGCGTGACTTTATGGCTTTTGTCTTTATATCCGATGGGTGGTTTATAGATCCTGCACACTCACACACCTAGGTGGTATTTGTAGTTCTTTAGTCAGATTAAACCCCTTCTCAGGGCTGTGTAGCTGCACACAAACTCTTACTACTGCAGGGACACTACACACCTGTGTATAGGGCCTTCATCTTTGCTCACCTGTGAGGCTAGCAGCCATCTCCTCGGCTGACTGGAAGAGCTTGGCTCCCTTCAGGGACCCATCAGTGTCAACATACTGCCTCCGCTTCAGGTACTGAGCCACGGCATACTGGATCTGCTCAGTGCGAACCCGCTTCATGACCTGCACACCAAACAAACAGTGTCACACACACCTGCACATCACTTCCTCTGCTACAGATAAGCCTCATCAATCACACCAGAGTGAGAAAAAGATTAGGAAACACAGCGCGTGTGTTACAAAGTGCTTTAAACGCGGTCCATCGTCTCCATGACGACATTAACCCCCTTGAACGCAGCATCTTCCCTGTAGCTAATTAGCTAGCGAAGAAGCGAGCTAATGTGGCGTTTACTATATGAATACGCGCCTGTGTGTAGTCTAAATACTTGTGTGCTAGCCTGAATCTGATGTGGAGCCTGCACCAGCTTCAATCCAGTCCAAACACCGACAGGTTTCTACTTTGGAGGCGGGTGTCTGAGCTGAGCTAACCGGCTAACTTAGCGCCAGTGGCAGCGGGCCTCCAAACTTTTAGCGGGATTGATCCGGATCCCGCAGCCCCGCCGGCCAAACGGGAGTACTCACTGCATATCGTCCTGTCCTCCGTCCTCTGTTACTGTATGCAAGCTGGTGGGCTTTCAAAAGCGACTCAGTTTCCAGGTAAAGCTACGCCGCTGCCTGTCGTTGCCGCCGCTCCATCGTGGTTTTCCGCCCCCCGGTCAGCCGAGCTTTCATCTCTGATGGGTAACAGCGGCTGTCGTCGATCGATTCGTCCGCCTGGCTTCATCATCACCATCATCACCATAGACATATTATGTCTATGATCACCACCACGGTACAGCTATCGAGGATCAACTACTAATGTCTGGATCATGTCTTTTCGAAATTTAAACCAACAAATAAACAAACACGCGCCAAAAATATTCAGCTAATAATTTATATTAGTCAACTTTTAGAAGAGCTCCATAGTGCTCACCAGTATACCATTAACAAAAATCAAATCAAATCAAATCAGATCAAATAATAATAAGAGTCACTGAAGAACATCAGAAAAATGTATAGATAAATAGATAATAGATACTTTATAAATGTATATATATTTATAATGTGTTTAATAAAAATTTTATATGTATTTATATATGTATACTGTCTTTAATACATATTTTATAAATGTATATATATATTTTTTAAATTAATATTATATATATATATATATATATATATTTATGTATACTGTCGTTAATAAATACTCTATAAATGCACATATATTTTTAATAAATACTTTATATAGATTTATATATGTATACTGTCGTTAATAAATACTTTATAAATGCACATATATTTTTAATAAATACTTTATATATATTTATATATGTATACTGTCTTTAATAAATACTTTATATATATTTATACTGTCGTTAATAAGTACTTTATAAATGCATATATATTTATTAACAAATAATTTATATATATTTATATATGTATACTTTCGTTAATAAATATTATATATATATTTTATATATTTATACTGTCAGTGACGTTTCTCTGGTGGGCGGGACTTCTCGTTGACGCATTTCTCACGCGACAGCACCGCGCGCTGTTTGGAGAAGAGCTCGCGGTGGCGGTTGGTGGATGTCGGTGTTTGTTTGTTTGTTTCGCGGTAAAACTTGACACATTTCTCCACTTTCTGAGCAGCACGGGGTACCACAGCAGGCATGTTTAGTCCCCGCACCGCCCCGGGCTCCGGCCGCAGGCAGCAGGGCAGGACCACCGGGAGGAAGAGCGTCTCCAGCAGCCTGCTGTTCTCGCCGCGCAGGACGCCTCTGTCGTCGAGGTGAGAGGAGACTGAGCTAATGTTTAACAGCAGTCTAACACAATACCAAACCCTACATTAATGCAGATAGTGGTGTTCAGGTTGTGTGTTGATTGAGCTGTATGTTCGTGGTGCTGTTGAATTGATTACTGTTATTCTTCGACCCTTTATATAAACGAGTGTAGTCTGGATATTAGAAATGTCTCTTCATATAATGTATCAGCTTCACAAAGTGGTGTCTTTGACTTTTCAACATTTAGCTGATGGTCCTGAACATATGTCCACTGTGTCTCTCCCCATCAGGTCAACACCCACCAGAGTACAGAGCCATGCAGCTGCTGAATGGATCAACTACGATGTGCAAACCTTTGGCTCGTCGCTGCCTGTCAAAGTGATGGAGGCCCTGACGATGGCTGATGGTAAAGGAAGTTTGTTTTCTGTGATGTCTGTGATGTGTTTTCTGTCTCTCAGGGTTTGTTAAAGACACTGACTCCTGTTCTTTGTGTTGTCCGTCCCTCTCAGCTGATGATCAGATTTCAGTGAAGGTGAATGAGAGCGGCTGGGCCTGGATGGTTTGTGGAGAGCGACTAATCATCTGGAAGATCTGTCAGACTGCTGTGGCCAAGGTATAGTTTAGCCCCACGGAAACCACAAAACAACAACTGTACCCCAATCCAGAGGTTTACTCACACAGTGAAATAAAAAGAGAAAAGAATACTTTTCAGGACAGTTTCTACAGAGCCACCGTCACAAGAATTGTTTATACATTTAATTATCCAGCATTTGACCAGAACAAGTTGCTCTACAAAACTTTAACTTTTAATTTTTGTTATTCAGCTGTAAAATGTATATATTTGACTGTAAAAACGCACTGCTCTGATGTAAGAGTTTCACCAACTCTTTGCATGTCTTCCTGCAGCTGTCAGTGTGTAAGGAGCTGCAGCTGCCCAGCAGTGAGTACAATTACACAGCTGACCTCGTGGCTGTGACGTCCAATGCTCCTCTGGAGACGGCTGCCGTTCAGTCTATCTCTGTCCTGGCGGTGGCTGCAGAGGGAACGGCTCGCTTGTGGCCCAGCCTGGCCCAGGAGGGCAACTACACAGAGACAGATGTGGACCTGGGGGATCTCTGCAACTTTGTTGTTGCTGTCAGAGTAAGTACATCTTCAATAAATCTAAAATGTACACTAACCTGACAGCAGACTGGTTACCAAACTCTCTCTAATGCAGTAGCTGCTACAAGCCGCTTTTTATTTGTAATTCATCACAGAAAAACGTTTTCAGAGTCTGGTTTGAACCTTCAGCTATAATCAAAGAGGACCTCCCTGCTGTTGTTTTCTGTTCTTATCGCTGACTTTTCTCTCCTCCGTCAGGGTGGAAGCTTCGTCTTGTCCTCAGTGAGGAGCCGGCTGCTGAGAGCGAGTGTAGATTCTTCGGGAAAGCTGCAGTACCGAGCTCTGCTACAGGGTCAGGGAATGCTCTCTGGCATCGGACGTCGGGTCTCCAGCCTGTTCGGCATCCTCTCCCCACCAGCCAACGACACAGTGAGTCATGCTAACACCACAATCTCTATAAAAATGTAGGTGTTGTGATATTGTTACTGTGTTCAGTTAGTTGTACGTGTGTGCTCAATGGTAAGAACATAACACAGATGTTATGTTTAGGTCTTGTTAGTTTATTCAGTTTTTTGAAGCCTCGGCTGTAGTTTCAGTTGAAGTATTTTCCGCACAGTTGTTGTTTTCTGCTCTAGCTCCACAGTGTGCTGTGGATTGGCGGAGCCAGCTGCCTGTACACGCTGACCAGCTCCAGCCTGAGTAAATGGGAGGTGGATGACAACTACGAGCACCAGATCTTTAGCTGGGACGCCCAGAGAGCTCTGACAGAGAGCATAGCAGACGCCATCTGGGTCAGTAGAAGAATAGAAAGCTAAATAATGTAAACAATCCAGAAACTGTAATTCAAAATGCAGTTGAAAGTGTTTTGTTAAATCAAATATTAATTTTTATACACAATACTTCTGAATGTCTATCAGCGTCAGGCTTCTTCTTTCTCTCCACCAGGGTTCAGAGAGCAACTATGAGGAGATGAAGGAGGGAGTGAATGTGACATACCTGGATATGAAGCTCAGCCAGTAAGTGTGTGTGCGTGTGTGTGCGCGTGTGTGTGTGTGGCCTTCTGTGTACAGAAACACAAGAAGGTCCAGGGTGGCGGTTTCCAGAAGAAATTTAGAAATAATCACTGGAAGTCAGGGCGTAAGAAACATGGGAAAGCGCTAAGTGTGTGTGTGTGAGGCCTTCTGTTTTTTTCACACTTAGGAATAAAATTATTTTTAAAGATATTTTCAGCTTAAGTTGAAATATTAGGTTCTAGATTTAAAAATGTACCCACCTGAAGTGTCTTTCAGTTGATTATCATTATCATCAATCCTCTCTAAACTGAATATGATGGATAACCTCTTAAATCAAGGTAAGCAAATAAATCTTCCCTGCAAGTAGCCAAATGGAAGCTTGAGATTTATAATTGGGAACAATTTGTGATCAAAAAGGAGGAGCCTTCCATCCAGAAACTCACGCATCAAAAAAGTGTGCTGGTGAGTTAAAGGAGTATTTCTGAGGGGTAGATTTGCTAGCTGCAATAAGGTTCTGTACAAACAGACACGTTGTCTTTATGTTCATGTGCCTTCTCTACTATGAGGAGATGTTATCAGTATGCTTTGCTCTACACCACTGGTGGAAGAGTATATCTCAGGATGAACTGAGCTGGAGTCTGTGCTGTATGTTTTCCAGAGCCGGCCTGGTCGTCTTGGCTGCTGCCTGGCACCCGTCTGACACTCCCTGCCTGGCTTACTTCTGCCTGGTCACCCTGCAGGACAACGGAGCTGCTATCTCAGACCAGTTCATCGTGGAAGTCACCAAATACAACCCTCCTTTCCTGGTCAGTCCTGGTCCTGATACTGCAGGGCTGGGTTAAAATTTAGTTTAGTGTGTAGTGAGTCTTTTTCACTGGATCTATTCAAGGTTCAGTTACAGACTCTTATCTCTTTTGGTGTCCATGCAGATAGTACTGGTTTTATTTAATGAGGTTTTTAGATCCCTGCCTCCTGTGGAGGCAGTACAGTGGGGGTGAATGTACATTTTTAAACTTTTTAATCACCCCTGATCCAGAGTAACTGGGACAATTTTTATTAAAGTATTGTAAACAAACTCATTTCCTTTCACTGCAACTGTCAGTGAAAGAAAATGAGTTTGTTTACAATACTTTAATAAAAATTGTGTCTCAAAACTTGGACAAATGCAGTCCAAACTATTTTAATACTAGATACTATTGAAGGTCAAGTATTGAAAATAGCAGTATTTTTGTAATTGGTGTGAACTGATCCTTGTGCGAATATAGTAGATCAACTTGCAGACTTGCAACTGTCTTGAGATGATGCTGTTGTCTCTACCTTACCCTAAGTTTTATTTTCAGTCATGTATTTCAAAGATGAAGACTTAATTTTGCACACGTCTTGTTTCCTCAGAGTGAGGAGGCCCTGCAGTCTACCCGGCTGGTGTTGCCACGTTCCCCCGGCTCCACCGCCTTCCTGTATAACGAGGAGATGGTGTTTGCTTGCTCAACAGGAACCAGCAGGGGAGGACTACCTGATGAGAAAATCAGCTTTAACTCATCTGGTGAGAAAATAAATCTAAAGGGAAATGCTTCAGATGAACATGCATTTTATCAGATTGGCATGATAGTTTAGCAAAACTTTATAAAATGCAGAGTGATGAAATTAAGATTAGATTTATGAACAAACACTGAATGTCTCTGCATGTCTCGCGTGTTGTTCCTGTCCAGGTGATGGTGTACGTGGAGGAGGCAGCTGCGCCAACCTGCCAGTGTTTTTCTCCCAGAACAGTGGCCTGGTGGCGGTGGTGGCCAGGGAGAGCGCCTCTATTTTGCCAGAGACCATGGAGGACTCGCTGTGCTCCTCATTGGTTGCAGGTCCAGAGGTAAAACTCAGACTGGAAGCAGCCCACCATCCAGGTCCTGCAGTTATGGATGATACAACACAATAACACGTTATGATCGGCTGTATGTCCGAAAAAAGATTAGAAAGAAACATTAACTGCTTCAGCCCATCGTCTGTTATTACCTGCACCTGCCGAGCGACTGGCTACATGAGAAAGGAAGCAAGAAGAGTGTTTGTTTGTGTGATATCAGCAGGCAGCTGATAATTAGTTTTACCAGCCTCTCTCAGGACTTCCAATTAAGAAGAAGGAAACTGAAAAGAAGCAAAGAAAATGTGATTACGCACATTACTGTGATTATTGAAAATGCACTTTACGATTCTGTGTTTTCAGGTTTCAGCAATGGAGACTCCAACCAGATCAGAGCCTGTAGCTCAGGAGGACAAAACCAAACTCCTGAAGGCGGCTTTCCTGCAGTTCTGTCGGTGCGTCAATAAACTGCTCCAAAATCAAAATCTTTTTATTGATGGCTTGAAAATCCTACATCAAACGGTCTATCAGTTTATCAAAAAAAAAAACCCTGCTCTTTATTGACAAACCTTTTGGGTTTATCAAGTAATAATCAATCAAATATATTGGTCACAAATATAAAGAGTTGCTTTTCTCTGCATCCTGTTGTAAATTGTCTGTTTGCATCACTTTGGATTTTATTGAACATTTTATTGAACAAAAGGATTTAGTCGCTGTTATATGGTAAATAAAAGTCGTCTTTCTTTTGTCAGTAATGATCTTGTGGGAGCTCAGACGGTCACAGACGAGCTCTTCCCCACTGACGGTGATGGTGAGGAGGGAGCTGAGCTGGACGGCGTGGTGACACGAATCAACCTGGATCTGGTGGACGATTACCCGGCCTCAGACCCCCGCTGGGCTGAGTCTGTCCCTGACGGTGAGGGAAATAATAAATACCGGACAAAAATCTAACAGTATTGTTTGCTCTAGATGTCCAGTAATATTGATACAGATCAGACCTATAATACAATACAACATGTATAACATGTTTGTTTTTTAATTTATGTGCCCTAATGGATCTTTTTTACATCATGTCCATCACATCTGTCTTCAGTGCTTGTCCTACTTTTTCTGGCAAATCACTTTTAAATACAGTCTATGAATCATTGCAGAAACATGACAGTAGTCAATGAGAAATACCAATTATATTAAATAACCTGAAGATCATGGACATTCTTAAACAACTCCTTCAAACTCTTTTGTACTTTTGATGTGTTTTCTAATTACAAATGTTTCTATTTTCTCCCAGAGAGCGCTGGATTCCCTCTCACCTCTCTCATCATCCTCCACCAGCTGGAGGACAAGATGAAGGCCCACGGCTGCTTCATGGACTTCCTACTCCAGGTACAAAAACACAAATACACCCTGTGTTATTTAAAAGAAACATCATATTTTAGAGGTGCGTTGATCTCTTAAAGAATTCAGCATTTAGACTTAATATCGTACCTACCTATAACATCATAAATGTCCAGGTGGTGGTGCTAGTGTACCAAAAACTAATCTACTCTGTGGGCAATTTGGTCAGAGATTCAGGCGTAGCCTTGTGTCACCAGACTCAAGCAGAGGGACCTCACTTTTAAGTAGTCATAGGTCAAGAACTACTACTTTGTGGCTGAAAATAGAAACTTGTTGGTGGATGCAGAGATCAAAGAATCATCCATGTCCTCTCCTGTCAGGTGGGTCTGCTGGACCGGCTCGGCCAGGTGACAGTGCGCTCGACCCCCATAGCAACACGCCTGATGTTGTGCGAACACGCCGAAAAGCTTCAGGCAGCCATGGTACTGAAGAACCACCACACCAAACACCCCGAGCTGGTCAACCGGGCCATCGGCATCGCGCTGCAGAGGAACAACACCGCCGTGCCTCCCAGCCTCACCGCCGCAGACGTCTTCTTTAGAGAGGTTTGTGCGTGACTCTGTCCTGCTGCGATGATCCACGTGGTGTGGTGCGTTGGGTTAAAGCTCTGCTTTTGGCGCGCCCACAGGTGTCTCAGATCTCCTCAGTGTTCGATTGTCTGCTGGAGGAGGAGGAGCGCAATCTGAAGGACAACCCGGTCGACTCAGTGCAATGGGCTGAAGTGGTTCTCACCGTCAACACCATCATCAAGGTACAACACCTTCATCATTTGCTACCAAAGAGGGAGACAATGACATTACCTTAAACACACTTGTAGTGATTTTTTTAAAATAAACATTGTCTCTGTGTGTTTGCAGGACATTCTTCAGGCAGCCGGCCAGTACAGGGAGACCAAATCCTCCATGTACAGAGCTTCTGAAAATGCTTCAACAGAACCCGAGTATATTCCATGGACAGGTAAAACTTATGATCACTGCAGCCTGAAAACGATCCCATAGACTCATCATTTGTTTAAGCTCTGAATTTATATTATATCAGAAAAAAAGCTATTTGACATACAATAAGTTATTAACTTCTTAATCTTTCCTCCTCCAGCGTCTGGAGGTGTCAGCGGTGTCCGGACTGTTATCTCCCGCCAGCATGAGATCATCTTGCGCTCCGTGTACCCGCATGCCGACTCGGAGCTGCGAAGTGCCCTTTGCGAGCAGCTGGTGGCGTTGTTGGACATCTACTTAAGCGGCTACGTAGCCCAGCTGACCTCCCTGCAGCAGCAGAGGCCCCCTGGGGCCCAACAGGAGCGCTACAACAGCCTGGAGATGGAGTACAGCCAGCGCCGCTCCGAGCTGCTTGCCCCGCTGTGTAAGAGACAGTACTGAGGAACAGACTGAGAGTCTAATAATAGAAGAAGATTCAATTAATAGACATTACAAACTAGAGCCTGACTCGTTCTGGGTTTTTTTATGTAGAAACTTAATGCTTTTAATAACAGAATGTTCTGGTGGCACCACTTCAATCAATCTTTATTTATTATTTATATAGCAACTTTCATACTTATTAAATACATTTCAAAGTAGTTAAGATAATACATGACTGTAACAACAGAAACATTGACACCATTGTTTCTAAATGTGTCATTTGAAACGTTTAAACATAAACTTGAAAAAAAATCTGTTAGAAATTGGATCAAAGAAGTTAATAATTATAAAAACAGTTTTTCCCACTTTGTGTAAACAAGTCCAAACATGTCAAAGGGCTTAGAGGAAATTTCTCCACAATACTTTCAGTAAATATGTCTTTGTTGGTTTGTGTTGTTGTGATTCTCACTGTGAAGCTATTCTTCCATGTTGCAGTGGATCTGGGTCAGTACCAGTGGGTGGCAGCGCTGGCTGAGAAGTACTGTGATTTTGACATCCTGGTTCAGATGTGTGAGCAGACCGACAACCAGAACCGCCTGCAGCACTACATGGCCAAGTTTGCAGACCAGGTACACACACCAGAACCAGAAACACTGTGGGGGCGTGAAAGAACCGCGTTGTGTTAACACGTTAGACAAGAGCTTAGTTAGACGTTAGAGCTTTAGGTCCCGTTTCAGATGTCCTAAAACAGCTATAAACAGAAGACAAACCATTTAGATTGAACTACTTTTATTTTATTTTTTTAATTTATATTTTTTATTTTTTCAATGAATGTTTCAGTCTCATTGGACCACAGTTTTTGTTTTGAAGAAATTAAATTGCTCATTTAGATCAAAACTGTTTTTACACATCACTGGGTAGAATAAACTCGTGCGAAAGATGGTAGTAAACCCCGCACACAAGCAATGTGTATTGAGGACTTAATGCTTGCATGTTATTAGATATTGGAGGTGTATTTGCAAACTGTGGCTCAAAAAAAAACACAAGGGTCTATGACAGACCATATTTAGAGCTGGCAAGTGTGAAATTGTGGTTTCACTTTCATTATATTCGCCGGTGCTTTTCCTCACTCATGCTGCTCGATAGCTTCTTTGTCCCATGTGTCACTTTCTGCTGCAGAACTTCGCTGACTTCCTGTTTCGCTGGTACATGGAGAAGGGGAAGAGGGGAAAGCTGCTTTCCCAGCCGGCTGCACAGCACCAGCAGCTGGCCAGCTTCCTGCAGTCTCACCAGCATCTGAGCTGGCTGCACCACATCCACGTCCACGACTATCGCAGTGTACGACACACTAACACTCACGTGATCACACAAAACATTGTGCTTTAGTTGAAAACCACATCCTTTGTGAGGCGAGGGTGTGTGAAAGCAACGCACACTTCCTTCCTTCCCGTTTCTTACTTCCTTAATAACTCCTGTGACCTTTTCCATGTTTCTTCCTCTCTATTTTTGTTTCCTCTGTCCGTCTTCATTTCTCTTACTTTCTACATTTCACTTTGTTTTTAGTAAGAACAAAAGAGGAAAAGCAAAGATCTTTCCTTTTTCCTTCCTTCCTTTCTTCCTTCCTTCCTTCCTTCCTTCCTTATCTTCATTCTTCTCTCTCCTTTATCTTTGTTTCCTCATTCCTTTGTTCTTTTCTTACCTCCCTTCCCATTGCAGAACAAAAGAAAACACACACACACGCACACACAGTTTCCTTCCTGTTTCAGCATCTTAACGTTGTTGATACTTACAACCACCAGAGTGCAGCAGCACAGGACACACACAGACACGCACACACGCTCCACCACTTCCTTCCTGTTAATATGCATATTTACAGTTTATTAAACACGTGCAGGAAAGCCACACACACATCTCAGTCTTTCTCACGCAAACACACGCACGCTTGCATGCACACACACACACACACACACACACATACATACATACACCAGTTCTCTTGTTCACACATGCAAACAGACAAAAACATTCCTGCTTTTCAATCTTTATCTTCCACAACACTCACCATTAACCATAACTTTATGTAGTCTGTACATTTATTTATCTTTATTAAGTAACGTGTTTTATGTGTAAATATATGTGGATATTTGCATTTACATGTCATGATAAATTGGTACATACAGATTCTGTTTTTAAATGAACGCAGGACTTCATCAATTCATAAGAACAGATTTGTTTTCACATTACAAACATAACCATTGTTCATAATGTCCCTTTAAACAGACATTCATGTTCAAAATACTTTGGATAGACCAGAAAATGTTGGAATATTAAACACATTTTTGTATGTGTGGTCAGGAAATTATTATTTTTTGTGATGTAAAGGAGCAGTGTGTAGGATTTAGTTGCTTCTAGCAGTGCAGTTGCTGATTGCAACCCCATCAGCTCACCCTCTGTTTCTTAGCATAGCATGAAGGAGAAACTACGATGGCTGTGAAATGTTGGTTTGTTCATTCAGGGCTACTGTAGAAACATGGCGGTTCAACATGGCGCATGAAAAGAACCCTGCAGTGTCTGTATATTATTCTAATGTAACAAAAAGATAAAGGTTATTTTCAGGTGATTAAACACAAATTATTACAAATATTATAGTATATTTCTGCCATATTCTGTAAAGACAGAGTCCTACATCTGATTCATGAGATCTTTAAAAAAAAAAAAAAAAGAGAAAATCCCAAAAAATAAGATTAGAAATGGTCCTTAGGAAAATTTTTAATTAATTTGTCTTTCAGGGCTTGGTAAGACCAAATAAGCAGTTAAAAAGATGCTTTAGAGTAACTTAACATTGATTGCAAAATAATTGTTTTCCAGCATAAACGGCATCGTTCACAGAATGCACAGATGATTCATTCAGGTTTTTAGTTTGATGCTGTGACTGACTCTTTTGTCTCTGCAGGCTCACAGGACTCTCTACAGCCAGGCCAACATGGAGACGCGCTATTTTGTGAAGAAGAAGACGCTGCTGGCGCTCAGTAAGCTGACGGTGCTGGCCTCCGACCTGCCAGAGGACGAGCTCAACAAAAAAGTTGATGGTAACAACATGAGCTGTTTATTAGCAGACTTACAAAACATACACCAGTATGAGGTGGAAATGTTATTTTTATTCACCTGTTCTCTTTTGTAATCTGTAATTTCTTGATAATCTTTGTTTTGTTGTTGAGTTGTTTGCAGTGTTGAACGCTGTCATTTATCTGTTTAATCAGACATCGTGGAGCAGGAGCGCTTCCTGCTGCATCAGGAAACTCTGCCTCGACAGCTGCTCGAGGAGAAGCAGCAGAACCCCGACACCATGCCTCTGCTCAGTGCTTACAACCTCATACAGGTGAAGACACACCCACACACACACATACAAACACACGCACACAAATATCCTATGTTCGCACAGAGGTCTGTGGATGTCCAATTGTTTCTGAAAAGACACTATATATATAATATATAATACGTGCATCAAAATACCCCAAAACCTGGGAGCGCACACACAAGCATGCACTTAAGAGGGAGAAAATGTTGTTTGATTTATGAAAATCTATATGATTTTAAGTGTACGCTCTATCGAGAATATTTTCACCTCGTTACTTTGCTGTTAGGCAGCCCTTTCCAACAGGAAACCGAAGCAGTTGTATCACTCTCTCCAAAGCAACCAGGCCACTTACCACTGCCTACTGTAGGCAATACACTGACTATGGATGAGTACCTCAGACAACCCCGGTTTAAATAACAGATAATAGATAACGCAGGTGTTGTTGGTTGATTTCCTGTCTACATGACATTTCTGAAACAAGTTTACTGCCATAAGCGAGGAATGATCATATTACAGTGAATGTCGGCACACTAAGAGTAACTTCCTCTCCTCTCCACAGTTGTACATCTGTGATGACAACAGACGAGCCAACGAGTATGACTTCAAAAAGGCTCTGGATCTACTGGAGTACATCGACGAGGTAACTTCCTGGTTTATTAAGCGCCGGTCTGTTTGAGGTCCAACTTTGATGATGGCTAAAAGTCGACTTATGTGTTTTCTGTGTTCATATTTGCAGGAGGATGAGGTGGACACGGACTCGCTGAAATGTGAGATCTTCGGGAAAGCACTCAAGAGAGACGAGTAAGATCCATCTGTCATGTTTTTAGCGAGTCATTCAAGTTTACAACATGTGAGTATTGTTATTTAGTAGTTTTAAATGTTTGACTATGATGCTTCGTGTCTCACAGCTGGTCCTCTGGTGATGGGACGGACGACCCTCTAGAAGCCGCCAAAGACAGCACCTTCGTCAAGATCCTCCTCAAACTAATACAGGAAGGTGAGAAAGGTTCATGAAGCTTCATTAAAGTGCATCAGGGATCATCAGAAATGACTACATTGTATCACCCTGAATTTAACGATGTCAGTATGATTTAATATTAAGTATTATTATTATTATTATTTATTTTTTACAAAAAGATTTTTAGTATATAGTTTTAAGTATAGATCAGTGATTCCCAACCAACCTACAGTCTGCAGTTACTGGGTGGAAAGAGAGTAGGGTACATCTGGATCATAAAACTGGAGGCACAAGTCAGACAAAAGATCTGCACACTGATGGAACCACTAAAAGCAAGCATATTAATCTGTAACATTGTGATTTCATGATCATAACTCCTGCTGATGTTCATACATGCACTTGTACATAACGACTGTGATGTACCATAAAAAACATAAACATGCTCATGCATCACCACTCAGTTTCCTTTGTCTTCTGTATTGTCATTTAATCCATAGTGATGCATGTAATAATAAAGGTGTTCTTCTAAATGATTATTAAAAATGAAGAAATTAAATGAATCTCTGTATTTTTCAGGAGTTCCTCTGCAGACGTACCTGCCTGATGTCAAAGAGCTGCTGGATCTGGACGAGCTAAGCAGTTTGAAGTCAAAACCTTATTTTGAGTTTGTCCTTCGAGCCAATTATGAACATTACCTACAAGCCCAGATGTGACTGCTCCCCTCCCACTAACACCAACTGCACTTCAGCTTCAGATTCCCTCTGCGTCCTCATGATTTTCTAGAGTTGTTTGAATTGTGCTCTTTTCTAAATAAATGAACGTTTTTTTTCTGTATCAGACTGTGGCATTTTTATAAAGTGCTGCAATGTAATATAGACATTTTGTCATTTGGTAAAGGGTTATTAGTGTAAAGAAAAAGATCAAAAACTTGTGGGTTTAAACAATAATACTACTATACTAAGATATACTGTAAGATAGATTCTACATCCAGCACATTTCTGTTGAACAAAATCGCATAATTTGGTTTTAAATAAAGTTGAGAAACTAGTGAAAAACAAGGTACATGCACAACCAGAAAAAGTTTTGAGCTGTGTCCCCATCACATTAAGAGTTGAGAACCTGATTTCACGTATAAAGTCAAAATCCTTTGGATCCATTGAGTACATTTTTAATCATGTCAGCCTATGCACTAAGTACAGGTGCAGATAGTTAGTTCTAAAAGTCACATAATTTGTCGTATAAAGTTCACCTATGTATAGTTGAAGGGTTTAAGCTGACTGTAGCATAAATGCTGTATATATGTATCCAAAATAAAAACAAGCAACTCTGCAAAAAAGTCGAGCTACACAAGTTAAAGCTAGCTTGTGAGAACCACTGCAAGACTTAGCCAAAACCAAATGTACTGACTGATCGCTGCCTGTTGATAGTGAATTTACAGCTTGGGAATTCAGTTCATTATTCCACATAACTAAAATGAGAAGTTAGTCAGTTAAATCCAAACCTTTGTGCAATTTGGTAAGCTGTTGACGCAGGTTCTGCAAGGAACCATTTACCTATTGGTTCTCAGAAAACAATTTATTATCAAGTTCTTTAGACAATATTTTATTTTGGTCAATAGGATAGGCATATAGCAGCGATTAGTTGAAGCCATATGTACTTCAGGTCCACAAAAAGGGCTGTTAAAGGGTGTTCAAACTGATCCTTTGTCAGTTAAGTTTTTATGAAGGCCAGGTCATGTTGCTGTCAGTAGTAGTAATACAAAGAACCTGTAAAAGGCAAAAAAAAAAAGTTAAATATAAAAAAGGTTCTTCAAGGCACAAAAACTTGTGCAACTGTGACTTAAAGAACTCCTAATACGGCTTAATACATGAGCATAAAATGGTTTTCCAGAGCACTAATCAAGAACAAGTTTTTCTAAGAGTGCATTTATTTTGTAGATACTGTACCTTGCAGTCCATAAGAATAAGGATTAAAATGTGATGGTAATTAATTATTCAAAAACACTGCAATCGTGGCTGCAAACAGGAAGGAAGAGCAGTGTGGATCAGGAGTACCCTGTTTCCACCGAATCAGCTCTAGTTCTTAAACTGGTTTCATTCAGCAATAATTAATATTACCTGCCTCACGTATGAACTGTCCTATCAGCCTGTGCTGCTGTATTTTCCATGACAAGCCAGCCTGAAACTCAACTTCACTGCTTCTGTGCCTTTGTACTTGTAGGGAAGTACAGATTCTCTGCAGGAACTACACTCTGCTTCTTACGGTCTGATATCAGAGCCTAGAAAGTGACAGAAACCTAAGCCTGTAGACTCCCAGAAACTGGCCTGCATTAGTCAGGACTTCCTCCTGTTGGGTGACGAAGGACAGATGTTGGCTATAAATAGAGTTTCTGGCTCACTGAGTGCCACCCTAACAGGGATCCTCCATGATGATCCACTTTCACAGCTACAGTGGTTGCAGATGGCTTTCAGGGTCCAGCTCACCTAAAAATAGTGGAAGTAGGTTAGATTAGGGACATCAGCTCTACATAACTGTTCTGCTTTTGGAAGCAGGACAGCTGACAAAAAAACTTTAGTTTTATCATTCTAGTGATTAACCACTCCCCAAGTCACGTCCCTCAGCTCCACTGAGCAATTTAGCATCTTTCAGCTCATTGTTTATGTTTCCTACAACTTTATTGTTTTGATGTAGGCTCACATTTCTCACCAACTTGCACAGCAGCAGTGTTAACCAATAGTAGTTCAGTTCTGTATAAACTGTAGCCTCTTACAGAGAATTGAAGGTTTGTTTTAAAGGGTCAGAAATGTTGACAACGTGTTGAAGATTTTTCTGAATATCCATAGCCATCCAACTTGTATCGTCTTTTTTACCCTCCTTTGGAGTGATGCCAACACTCTACTGTCATACTTTCAGGTCATCTTCCATTTAAAACTGTGAATGCCAACACCTCGGTGGAGCTCGGTTAACAGTTGGATAAACACAGGCTGGTCTGTTGATTCAGTTTTTGTCCCTCGGAGGATTCCCGTCTCAGTCCTCCAGCTGCAGCTGTCCGATGGGTTGGAGGTTCTGACCTGCTTGTTTTAGAAACTGAAGTATGAACGTCACGCAGCTGCTGTGTGGATGTTGTTGTTTGAGCCTCCAGCCGAGCAGTAGGACCTCAATACAAACTTGAAAAGAAATCTCAGGGTGTTAGACGAAAATCCTCTTGAAGTCTCGAGGATTTCTTTTCTTTTCTGGCTCACGATAAGAAAGATATCACTGATGTTGATTCAAAGATAGTATTCACTGACTCAACAGCACCAGCTATGCAGTTTGCTCCTTTTAGACTTGGTCTGTAACTAGCAGATTTTTCAGTTTCTTCCAAAACACTTTGACACTTCAACTCCTTTCAATTGATATATCGACTGTTTGCTTTAGGTTTTTACATTAGATTCATTTTGGTGCTTACACTTTATGTTTACACTTCAACTCCTTTCAGTACTAATTGATGCAGATTTAACTCAAAAACAAAAAGTAAAAGTATGCAGTAGTATCTGTAAGTTTAAACTCATTTTGATACTTAGACTTTGTGTGATAGTTCTACTGCTTTCAGCAGTTGTATTTAAGGGACACTTCAACTCCTTTTACTGCTCACTCTTCAAATGACTTTTCAGTTGGCATTTGCTTTATGGTATTGCACTCCTTTCAGGACTTGACTTCAACTGAAATTTCTATTTATCTTGGTGCTTACGCTTCACCTCCTTTCAGTGTTGATAATACTGATGATTCAGATTTAACTCAGCACTAAACACACAGATTCATTCATCTCAACTTACCATGCAGTACTATCTGTTGATTTAAACTCCTTTAGTACTTACTTTCATCTGATACTTCTACTGCTTTCAATGCTTATACTTGAGCTGACACTTCAACTCCCTTCACGGACGATGTTTAAATGACTTTAAGTGACATCTGCTTTAAGATTTTACACTCTGTTCAGGATTTAACTAAAATTTCACAGGTCTTAGACTTCACCTTCTTTCTGGACTTTTACTTAAACTGATAATTCAGATTAAACTTCACTTCAACTTATTTTAGCATTTCTTTCTGAACTGCTATCTTATTCAGTGATTCAGTTCATACTGTCACTTCCTTGAGATTTATAAGTTAAACCTATGCAAACATGTAAAATATAGTAGGCATTCAAATTCCTTATAGCACCAACACTTTAGCTCTCTTCACTGCTTACACTTCAAATGACACTTCTAACATCTGCTTTAAGTTTTTACACTCCTTTCAGGACTTGATTTCAAGATATTTAGATTTTTCAGGTCCTGTCTTGACTTCCATTTCAACTGATTCAACTAAGAACTTCACTTCAATAGAACTTCAATAGAGCTTCTCACTTGGCATGTCACAAGGCATGGCATTTACACTCCTTCCAGGTTGGACTACAATAAAAATATAGAAGCTATCTGGAAATTCAAACTAGTTACAACACTCCTTTCACTGCTTCCACTTTAAATGACACTTCTGACATCTGATTTGAACTTTTTGCAGGAAGCATCCTAATTAAAATTTCATGTTATATTAAGCATGAAGTGGTTTTAATGCTGATGATATACAGTAGCTTGTAGTTTTGTTGATAGTGTATGTCGTGCTGTTTGACACCTTTACATAAAGGACCACAACTGAAATATGTGTTATAGGTCTACATTACATTTTTAATGTTAGGTGTGATTTATGCTCTGCAGTGCAATGTCACATAAACTAAAAAAAACAACAACAAGAAACTAAATTATATTGATTATGAACTAAAGAGGCTTTCTGTGGTCTGAATGTGCGTGTGTGTGTGTGTGGTAGTAGTAGTACTCCACACGCGCCGGTAACAGTCGGTGCGTTGGTCTAGCCTCGCTCCATACACGGGCTCGAGCGCTCCGCGGCAGCCTCGCGGGGGCTTCCTCTCCATATATGGCCCGCCTAGCGCGCGAGCTTCTGTGTGCATACATGCGGCGGACCTCCCGCGCGACCAAATATGGACGAAGGGCCGTTTGAATTCCTGTCGAATACTCGGACATTCCTAACGGTTGTCTGGGGAGAAGCAAAAAAACCGTCCGGGTGGTATGGAGGCCAAGGAGTATATAAGGACCCCGGTGGCCGCTGCCCGTCACCCTCACATCAGCTGGAACCAGTAGCAGTTAACGCTTCCTCACTGACAGCCGGAGACAAACAGAGGTAAGCGGCTTGGAGGGCACCGGGCATGGGTTGGGTGGATGGAGGCAACGAAGGAGAGAGTTGGGATTAGCTGGAGTTGATGGAGCCTGGTTTGTTAGTGTTAAGTGAGTAAAACAGATGGAGAATAATCCGGGACTGAGCGGTTAACTGATGGGAGCTGGCAGTGAACCGTGTCCTGCTTCTGTTCGCCTTCAGCGGTTAGAGAGCAGCTTCTGTTGTGACAGAGTGCGGGGCCGCCAGGGAGCCATCCCGGCTGCGTTTAAGTGCTGTCGGATTTTAATAATCTGTAAAATCTGAATTATGTTTAAAGACACTGTGCGAGCTAATGCATCGCGTATGTTAACATTAATGAGATTCTTTTCATTGCGCGTTTTACAAAATGCATATATAAGTTGCCTAAATTGGTCTGTTGCATGATTTTTAACACAGAAAGACGTGAACTCTGAAATAAAAATTTAAAAAGTAATTAAAGTGAAGTAGAAGAAAAAGGACTAAACCTGACATATGTTGAGATATTACACTCTGCTTGTTTTAAAAATACATCAAATTCCTAACAAAGGCCACTTGGATGGTTGATAGCTTTACAAAGTTCAGATGTTGGAGTTTATGAGGAGCACTTGAAGGCATCATTACACTAAATGAGAGTTAATAGTGTTTCTGTTTGGGTCTTAATGATTACATGTCACTGCAGGCAGAGTAAATTGTATTCAGCTGATTAACTACCGTCTGGTTTAATAATATGCAGGACCCAGACACTGCAGCGTATTTAAGAAGACTGAGTTGTAGCCATTAGCCTTTGGTTATTCAAACAGTTTACATACAACAGAGAGTGTTGTATACTAATAAAAAAACAACTAAATAATAGAAAAAAACACGATATATTTGTTGACTAGCTGTCATCATACTCCACAGATGAAATACATGAATCATAAAATATAAAATCATGATACATAGTAATAATTATAAAAGACACAAAAACACTTTATTTTAAGCATGTGAAGCAACGTTTTTGGTCAGAAATAATAAAATTACCAACAAAAATTACATTTGGTGGCATAGCTGCAGACTCTACTGCACAATTATAAACATACTATACATAACACTGTATATCCAGTGTAGCTATGGCTATGGTGATACATTATGTAATTCTTTCATGGTCTGTGCACCCAAACATTACATAACCACAGCTCAGGAAACTTGAGAAACTCACCTCTGTCTTTCCTTCTCCAGAATCAGCAGACATGTGTGACGACGATGAGACCACCGCCCTCGTATGCGACAACGGCTCTGGCCTGGTGAAGGCTGGGTTCGCTGGAGATGACGCCCCCAGGGCTGTTTTCCCCTCCATCGTTGGCCGTCCCCGTCACCAGGTACACGAGAGCTCTTGAAAATGTTTGTACTGAAAGTATTCTCAAAGTTATAAAACATTCATAACATCTCCCCTGTTTTTCTCCTCCCCTCAGGGTGTAATGGTCGGTATGGGTCAGAAGGACTCCTACGTGGGTGACGAGGCCCAGAGCAAGAGAGGTATCCTGACCCTGAAGTACCCCATCGAGCATGGCATCATCACCAATTGGGACGACATGGAGAAGATCTGGCACCACACTTTCTACAATGAGCTGCGCGTGGCCCCCGAGGAGCACCCCACCCTGCTCACTGAGGCCCCTCTCAACCCCAAGGCCAACAGGGAGAAGATGACCCAGATCATGTTTGAGACCTTCAACGTCCCTGCCATGTACG
Organism: Collichthys lucidus; assembly: GCA_004119915.2. Taxonomy (NCBI): domain Eukaryota; kingdom Metazoa; phylum Chordata; class Actinopteri; family Sciaenidae; genus Collichthys; species Collichthys lucidus. Next base: position 22,260,495 of record CM014080.1, on the reverse strand, counting down.
TGGCCATCCAGGCTGTGCTGTCCCTCTACGCCTCTGGCCGTACCACCGGTGAGTCTGTAGTTACTAGCTTCCACACTGGATTATAATTTCTTTATCAATCCAGACAATATGACATGTGTTTAAACTTAGATTTAACTCATGTATTTCTTCTCTCCAGGTATTGTGCTGGACTCTGGTGATGGTGTGACCCACAACGTGCCCATCTATGAGGGTTACGCTCTGCCTCATGCTATCATGCGTCTGGATCTGGCTGGTCGTGATTTGACTGACTACCTCATGAAGATCTTGACTGAGCGTGGCTACTCATTCGTCACAACCGGTAATCATCAGCACAAAATACAAAGGCCATGAGCCATCCAGGAGCATTTTAGCTGGTTTGAGCCACAGGGCGTGGTCCCTTTTCCTTTTGTTAGTTTAACAGACGTATGAAGCATCCTGGGTCTGAACTTTGAAGATTTTTACGGAATGTGGAAATGCCAAGTTTTGATATCAATAACTTGACCTTTACTCTCTTTCCAGCTGAGCGTGAGATTGTGCGTGACATCAAGGAGAAGCTTTGTTACGTGGCTCTGGACTTTGAGAATGAGATGGCCACTGCCGCCTCCTCCTCCTCCCTGGAGAAGAGCTACGAGCTTCCTGACGGTCAGGTCATTACCATCGGCAACGAGCGTTTCCGCTGCCCAGAGACTCTGTTCCAGCCCTCCTTCATCGGTGTGTAGTAGTAGTATGAACTGTACTTCATTTTATTTTGTGAAGAGAAGAGCTGATAGCTCACGGTGTAGCAGCATTTCTTTGTGACTAACCTGAATCTCTCTGCTGTGCACCTGAACAGGTATGGAGTCTGCTGGCATCCATGAAACCGCCTACAACAGCATCATGAAGTGTGACATTGACATCCGTAAGGACCTGTACGCCAACAATGTGCTGTCTGGTGGAACCACCATGTACCCAGGTATCGCTGACCGCATGCAGAAGGAGATCACAGCACTGGCACCCAGCACCATGAAAATCAAGGTATGATAACACTCAGCTTAATCTGCATCACACATGATGAGATGGACACCTGAAAAATACACCCATGTGATGGTTGAATATCTAAATAACCTGCTTTCTTTCTCTTGTGCAGATCATCGCCCCCCCTGAGCGTAAATACTCTGTCTGGATCGGCGGCTCCATCCTGGCCTCCCTCTCCACCTTCCAGCAGATGTGGATCAGCAAACAGGAGTATGATGAGGCAGGTCCCAGCATCGTCCACCGCAAGTGCTTCTAAACAAAATAGCCTCCACAACGTCCTCAGGATCAGGATCCAGAGGAATAAGACGCTGCTGTCCTGGGACTCTAAAACAACATCCTCACCAGATCATCGCGTGGCGTCTAACCTGTACATATTTTATTTATTCCTTCTGTTATGTATGTGATGTTTTGAATGTGAATTCTGTCTGGTGTGCATGTGAAAGCAAAGTGAGTGTTGGCTTTCGAGGGTTTGACACACTGCAACTCGGACCAACTAAGAAAAAGGAGAAGAAAAAAAAAACACAGAAAAGACCAAAAAACAAACGAAACAAATAAAGTTCATTTATTTTCACATGTGACTCCTGTCTCTTTTTTTTGTTTCTGAACATTTAGGTTTGATATAGCTAAAACCATCCAAATATATTTATAGCCTATTATATTAGGGATTATATTGGCTCTACTGATCCAACAAGTCAGCGCCATATAACTCTGATTATGGCTGTGTATAGTTTGAATTGTTGTAGATATCCAGTGTTGTACTGCAGTACTAAGATCCTCTACTTATATAAAAGAAATAATATCACTAAGTAGAAATACTCTCTTACAAGTAAAGGTTCTGCATTTAAGCTTTTATTTCAGTAAAAATGCTAGGTATTAGGCAAGGCACTGGTCAGTTTTTAGATTTTCAGGGTTTTTTGTGTGTCTCCTTTCAGACTAGTGAAAATAAAACGTCTAAAATCCACATTTAGGTGTTTATTTTACAAATTTTATTTACTTTTTACTTCATAAAATGCTGTGTAAAAATGTAAATGTATTATTAATTGAGCCAACACTGCTACAAAAATAAAATTGTGATTTAAATCCAGAACCATCTGATCAAAGAATACATAAACCAGAGTTCAAAACACCAAACAGTGTTCAGTGTTTGGACGTTTGTCTCATTCAGTACTCATTAATGTTAAACCATTGAACCAGTGAACCATTTTTGTCATAGCACTGAATAGGTGGGTCACTTTCTTGCTGAGTTGCTCAAAGTGGATCAGACAGTAGAAGCATCATCATGTAAATATCTGTGAGTCATCACCCATTTAAAAAAACCCACTCTACTGGTCTGACTCCAAACACACGAGTGAAACCAGACTTATAGTAAACTTAATGAGTCTCTTGAAGTGCCAAGACAAACAAAGAGGTCAGGTTCAAGTGTTCAAATAAATCCAACAGCAACTGTGAGCCAAACTAAACAATCATGTCATGATTTAACAGTATTGTTAATATCCTCTACCTGCTGCTGGTTTCCTGCTTACTGTCAGCACTTCTTGGCTGTATTCTTTGGAAATTAATCTTCTTCTGTAATAAAAAATAATGCATGTGTGTCTCATATCTAAATGGTTTGAGAGTTTATGCCTGTCTCCATTAGTGCAGTGACTCAGTCAAAGTCAAACCTCACAGTAAAAAAACACTTTCTACGGTGAAGGTTTTCCTCTTAAATCCAGTGAAAGGATCAGTTGGCTTTCTCCAAAGCTTTTACCTCTATCACATGGTCTTCATCTTGTTAATTTTAGGAATGAACATAATAATAATCCAGGATTTTACAGAGAAAGAATTAATTTTGGTATTTTGGTGTATAATTGTCACAATAAAGAGAGAACAAGTACTGCAAAAGTCAATATAAATTAAATATATACAAGAAATGAAACTCCTTCAAATAAAATAAATAAATAAAATATATTGTTTTTTTTCTTTCAAAGAAAAGAGCTGTACGGTGTTCTGGTGTGCAATATGAAAAAAAGGTTCAATTTGTAAAAATATGCCAAAATAATGAAGCAGGAAGCAGAGGTCAGTCTTAAATCAGATAGATGTTCTAGCCAAGCCTTGCTTTATAATTTCAGCTAACCTTACTGAGATTATATGAACCACCTCATTCAATTAAAAGTATATATCTTTCTTAAAGTCCCACAAGACTTTTAATGATTTAGAATTATTATTTTGTGTTTTTTAAGTCACGGCATATTTTCAACAGTGTGAATTAGTTAGTTAATAAAACTTTTGGACTTTCCTCCTCTGCACTTTACTTTTTGTTGTAGGTTTAACATCAAAAAAGTAATGTAAAGAGCGTTAAAGGGTCACCTCAGTGTACTTCCATAAAGCTGGGGGACAGATTATAAAAAGAAGGATTAAATTTAGCACCGCAGAGGGCAAAAGACATCCTACTTTTAGTTGATTCTTGTAACAGTCAAGCTCCAAAAGTCACTGGATCCTACATTTCCCATGATGCATCTACATAGGATCTCTTCCCTAAGACCTCTAAAAGATCTTTCAGTGTCCATGTCCTCCATTTGTAACACAGGCATTACCTTTTTCATAAATTTGTGGTCCATAAACTCAAAGTTTAGCTAACTTTGATGACATCACTATGACATCATCAGGGTTATTTTGTTTTTGAGCTGCGCTTCTCCACTGGAGACATAATTCATTTTGTAGTGGCCCTTTAAGAGACAATGAACAAGTAACCTTTCACAGTTTGAAGTTGACCTGTTTGTTTTCACCTGTTATCGTTACTGCACGGATGAAGCACACCACGCATGCGCAGTCTAATCTCTGCATCTTCACGGGAAATCATATTTCATTCTTCATTACTACATTTCTGCTCTGCTCCAAGTTGGCGGGAGTTATTCAGAACTGTACCGGAAGTATAGAGTTTTTTCTTTCAAAATAAAGGTTATGCTGATCTGACATTATTCCACATTGTTTGAGTTAGAGGGTCATACAAAGAAGTTGTTTACTTGTATAGCCATTCTACTATACTATATATATATATATATACTACTTTTATTCCACTTTATTCTTCTACTACAGTTCTGAAAGAAATATTGTACCTTTTATTCCACTGCTTTTGTTTGACAGATTTAGTTTTCACAAAAACATAGAAATATAAATTATAAAATACATTAAATTAAATTTGCAAAATAATTATGCTGTGTTATATATTACATTTGGTAAAACCTGCTACAATTTTACCAACTACAACATTAAAGTGATAAAGCTTACACATAAATACATCAATTATTATACACCAATTAGAACATTATTCAGAAATACTAGCTTTTATACTCACAGGAAAAACATGAACAAACATTCTGGAAATGTCCTTTTAAGGAACCAACTTCCGTCGTTGTCTTAACTTGCCATAACCTACTTTACTGTATCTGTTTCATTACTAAGAGAGAGATAACAAAAGGTCATGACACAGAGCCTATCACTCAGAGAGAGAGAGAGAAAGTTCAGCAGAACCTCTCACCTGGAGAGATCATAAATACTATAGAATGCTTGTTCTTCACTTAGAGAGAGGTCATTGCACATTCTTACAAACATGCACTTCATATTCAACTGTAATCTTCAACTGGAGAGATCAATGAACTACTATGGAAGGCCTATAAGAATTATGTTTATAATGTGATACTTTCAGATGTCTTAAATCATATGATGTGTACATGAGTTCCTATTCCTCACACGTTCTGTTTTCACTTCTATGACTTTGTTGCTAAAGCCGGCAGGGTAAGGTAAAGTATAAATAGAAGAAGTCCAGAACAGAACAAGGGTCAGGGACAGGTCAGAGAGGCTGCATTTAAATTGGGAAAATGCTAACTATTAGAGGAAATTAAGAAGACTTATGATGCTATCTGTATCTATGGGGAGGTGTTCGAGACAGCCCATTAGAAAGTGTATAAGAACCAACTGTTTTCTCTGTGACTCCTTTCGTGTGTTGCACTGTTAAACGCTCCTTCTTGTGCAAGAATAATAAATTCAGCTTAAACTTTGATACTTCAAATTCAGTCCTCCTTATTAAAGGGTCATTTGAAAGTTCGTAAAAACAACAAAAGCAACAAAAAACAGATTGAAATTTCTTTTATGTGTACACCTACTGGACCAAAAAATCTGGATGGAATGGACGGCACATGTGTGACATTACCCATAAATTTCCAAAGAGTGGTTTTGAACCTCAAAACATGATGTAGTGCCTTTTCCGCTGAAGCTGAGGCAAATGAAATGACACCTGGGTGCTCAAATAAGCCATCTGTAACGGCATCTCCCCGTCATACAAAATGCTCACTTTGCCTTAATATTATTTGAACAGGTGAGTTCAAATAAAAAAATCACCCCCAATAATACAATTGTCATGGATGGGGAAATTAGCTAAAGGGACTAAAACTGTTTTCTGAACCAGGCTGTAAATATGGAGACTGAATTGTTCTGTAGCTAGCCTTAAGCGGACATTTTACGAATGACAGTTTTTGCCACTTTCCTTCCCCTTCCTTGACTTCTTATTGTGAAGTTTAAACTTCCCTTGCCTTTATTTTGAAAGTCTCCGCCGGAAGCGGTGTGTTGTATTTAAGCCAGCTTGTTGCTCGGCTCTCGGTGTTTGCCGTCAGTCACAGAGAAGCGGAGCAATGCTAGCTGTCTGACCGCAGGACCTGGAGGCACAGACTGGGTTTAAAAACAGACCGGACCCCTCTGGGATGAGGTCTACGTAAGTATAACTATAATTGAACTTTAATATCCGGCCGTTAGCCTGAACGTTTAAACGTCACCGTGGTTACAAACGGGGCTTAACGGTCCAGGCAGGTGAGGGTAACGGCTGTGAATATAGCCTCCGCACGATAACTGTCATTTTAAAAACTACAATTTAAACATTTCTTTCCCTTTATTAAATAAAAATGTTTGTATTTGTTTTCCTCTGCGGCGTGTTTGTAGTATAAATATTTGAAAAGACGATATTGTGGGGTGTGACTGAGCGAAATAAACCCTTCATAACAAGAGTCGTCTGCACTAATTAGCTGTTTGACGGTAAATTAACGTTGAATATTTGCACGGTTTCCTACTCGGATCAAACGTAGGCCAGCTCAGATGAATGAATATTTAATGTGGTTTATTTTCACTGATGATAGCAGGCATTTATGTCGAGGAAAGATGTGTGTAGGCGGGAGGACTCCTCACAGAAATACATGTTGTGTTGTTGGCCGTGTGTTGGGAGTGACAGCAGCAGTAGTACAGTCAGTAGTAAGACTATAAGAAGCCTCAATCCTCCTCTGCTCTGACGGTGTAATCTGTTGTGGAGGGTTGGGTGGGCGGGGCTTACAGGTAGACCACACCTGGCAGAGTCACGTCACCAGAGGGCTGCAGGTATAGATCCTCTGCGAAACCTATAAATTATTTCATCTGGCGCAATAGCATGAGCAGTGGTAGAAGTGCATTTACTCAATTACATATACACTTGAGATCTGGCATTTTGAGTATTTTCTTTTCGTACACGACGTCTCAGAAGTGATCTGAGGTTATCTGATGGCTTTAGTTACTTTAAAATTTTAAATTTCAACACAAAACATATGAAGAGATTATAAAATATGATATTTTGGGGCAGCAGTAGCTCAATCTGTAGGAACTGGAGGATGGCCTGTTCAAGTCCTGGGTGGACTGGTAGCTTGAGAGGTGCCAGTTCACCTCCTGGGCAAGGTAGCGAACCCCAAACTGCTCCCAGGGTGCTGCTAAATGGCTGCCCAACACTCCAGCACCTCTTCAAAAAGACAAAATAAATAATGAAACGAACAAAGTTGAGGGACAGCTCGAGAAACCGCACTTGTCCCTGTCAGCATCTTGTTTCCAGTGTACACTGAATACTTCCTGCACCGCTGATTATCATCTCTGTTCGGTGGCATTAATGTTAAATGCATTTTAATTTAATTTAATTATAACTGTTTGGGTGAGTGCTGGTTTTCACTATACCTATAGAGCTTTTAAAATATGTTGAGCTGTGATGAGCTGGTCCACTCTCCAAACACTTAGATGACACTTTTAGACGAGTATGGACTGTATCAAGAAAACAGTTTCAGTGATCATATTTGCAGGTTAAGAAACTGTTTTAAGACTAAAAGTGTGGACCTGTTCTTTAATTTATCTTGTTGCAGATTTGAGAGTCAGTAATCCATTAAGTGGTCGGAAAGGCGTAAAGTGTGTTTTTAAAGTATGATTTGGGAAAAGTTATGTTGATTCACGAGTGTCTCAGCCTATCGCATCTGACCTGAGCATCACGAGTAAAGCGTCTGTACTGCTGTAGAAACCTTCAGATGGTGCTGAAGATACTGCACCTGTGTTTTTTTAATGCTAACTAACTGTGTCTGCCTTTTTATTACAAGGAAATTAAGTATAAAAAAGTGATAAATCTATTGTGTTTTTACTGTACTAATGCTAGCACTGTGGTTAAAATCTTGTGGTTGATTACAGACTTCATTCAAAGCTAACACTACAGTCTAATCCATTTTAATATGTTAAGATAAAACTAATATGCAGTTCTGTTTTTATTGAATTATTTTATTCCCTCTTCTGTTTTCCTTCAGTGTTTCGAGAACCAGATACAAGCAATAACAAAAACCATGGTGACCAAGAAAATCCGGACTGAGTACATGAAGAAGTTCAGGGATCCCAAATGGGAAACTTTTTCCAAATGCTACGAGGACTCTCTGAAGTATCGTCTTACCCGGCGGGTGATGGAGCACTCCCACAAGCCCTGGATTTGGGAGGGGTGGGAGAGCGTCTCTGACTCCAGCGGCTGGTCCACGCCGAGGCTGACCAGGAACAAAATCGCCCCTCTGTCCCTCCCACCACCGATGCGGAGGTTGCTCAGCCCGAGACCACCTCCTGAGGATGGAGACACTGATGTAACATCCGGTGAGGCAGCAGTCGTAGACGCTGCACCGACCGTAGGTGAGGAAATATTTGACTGACCTAATGGATGAAATGATGAGTAGATAAACAGAAAAATAATAGAAACATTTGAATAACTGATCATTTAAATAATTTGTCAAGCAAAAATGTCAAATGTTCCCTGGTTACAGCTTGTGCAATGCGAGACTCTGCTGCTTTTCTCTGTTCTAACTTGAATGTTTTTGGGGTTGTGAATAAATGGCGACCTCTGTGGCAGGTGCCGTTACAGATAGCTTGTTTGAGTCCGCCTCAAGTCCACTGATGATCCACGTCTTTGCCTATTTTTAGATTAGCCGGGAGGTGGAAGAGGCAGGCTCTTTGGAAAACTGTGGGTGACGTCACGCATACGCTGTCCATTCTTTATCCTGTCAATGAATTTGTACTGGTGGTCGGACTAAACAGCCACAATTTTCTGTTGATGTACTGCAAGTTGGGCTGTGCTTGGTCCTGCTTGGTTACAGGCGTTCTCATATTACAGATAAACAGCAACTAAAATACTTTTTAAAAACATTTCGGGAGAGAAATAAACAATGGAATAACAAAATCTTAATTCATACTTGATAAGCACTGCCATGTTCTGTGTGAGTTGAATGACATGTCAATCAAAAGGTAGCCACGCCTTAAAGCTTACCCCGCCTTATCTGTTTTCTAAGTGGGACCATAATTTACAAAATGAACTGTGTGGAAGAAGACTTCAAAACTAGAGACTGAGACTATAAACTCATGAGGAAACTGTTTGTGTTTGTTGAGAGATTTATACAACCCGTACGTCCTGTTTTTTTGTTTCCTGTCTCTTCCAGAAATATTTTAGGCTAATCTAGCAGACCCCCAAGAGGAGTTTCTTTGTGCTCCTGTGACAGTATGAGGGCCAGAGGCTGGTTTCCCTCAGGAGGCTCTACTGATACCGATGCTAAAAATATTTGTGGACTGAAGGTTCAGCTCAGATATAAAGGACCTATTGTGTATTTTAGAAAGTCCATCTGCACACAATAATATAACAAACTGAAAACCAGCACAGTCTTATTAAAAGCCACCATGATACATGAACTAAACAGTGCTGCGATCTGCCCGGCCTAAACTCTTTTCAGCTAAATGTCCGGCATAAATACCAAACGTTCTCTGTTTTCAGGCCCTGAAATCTGATCATCTGATGCTTTTCTTTGTCATAATACGATCATAAATTTACAATGATTGAACTGTTATTTAAACACAAAACATTCAGATTAAGTCATGATGACAAATTAAGACAGTAACCTGCAGATTTACTGATAATAAAAATATTTTTTAGTTTTTATCTAAATTAACGGTTTTAAACTGGCTGTGATTTCAAAGTGAGAAGCAACAAAATAAGTTTTTGCTTTACACAGTTAATTTCTTTAAACTTGTGACTCTCATAATTTGTATATTGTGATATATGTATACTGTATATTGGTACTGAAAACTCATCAGCATTATTATTGTGATAAAGATGTTTGGCTCTACCTTTAACGACCAATTTTTGTTTACAGAAATTACATTCTCTAATCTAAGAAATGTTTATATTTCATATGTATGTGTTTCAGTATAAAGTATTAATATGTCACAACGAGCATCTGCTCTCACACAGAAAATCAATAAGAAAATGTTTCTTTAAAAAAACTCTTTGCCTCTGTGCCTCAGTTATAGAAAACGGTGTGAACGAAGCCAGCGGCGGTTCGATGACGGCGGTTCCAAACAGCAGCGGACCCTCAGATGACACGGCGACAGACAACGGTCCTGCTGACACAGCGTCTTCTGATGGGGAGCCGGTAAACCCTGCACCAAAGCGCCGCCACCGCCGCCGTACCCCTCGGTCTGAGCAAGGACACCGGGACAGTTCCCATGAAGACAAACCGGTTGTTGTCCGCAAACCAGTGAGAGCGAAGAGCCAACCGCCAATCAGCACCAAGGAAAACCGACGGCCGTCTAGCCGACTGGACTGGACGGAGGTCAAGAGGACGGCTAATGATGTGAGTATTTGTGTCTGTGAAGACACTTTAAATACACACCGAGTCAAAATCTTCATCAGGCAAGTTCATTTTAGTTTTTTATTCATATACCAAAAACATACTTTATATCACATGCAGTGTTAAAAAGGTATTTTTTAAAAGAGGAACAACTAAAGAGGTAGGATGTAAAACATAGAAGCCAGAAGAGTCTTTCCAAGCAGCTCAACCTCGATCGCAGGACACCAGAGACGTGAGGCCATGTCACCCAACACTCGGCAGACATCAATAATAAAACACCTGTGTGCTTTTTATGGAAGTGACTCCTCTCTCTCTCTCCACCTCTCTGGTTTCTCCCCTTAGAGCAGCACGTCCGACGCTTGCGTTCAAACCCGTCGGGAGTCCGACAAACGGAGCTCCAACCTGGACCGTCGGCGGGCTCGCTCAGCTGATCTCGAGAAGATCAGGCGGTCACAGCTGACAGTGGCAGATGACCGTTGGATGACAGAGTACATGCGCTGCTTCTCTGCCCGGCTGAGGTAGAGATGGATCCCGGACCCCAGAAAATAAGTTTCCTTATTGGAGAGCAGATATCAGACAGATGTAGAGGGGTGAGCTGAAACAACAAGACAAACTGAGAGCCGTGTTGTCTCGTTACAGTCCATCAAACCAAAACTATTGCTGTCCTGTCTCCGTATTGGACATAAGGACAAGAAGTGGGCAGAGCTGCAGATACACAATTTAATTTCTTCACAATACATTTAAGTTTAGCTACAGACACAGAAGTATATCATCAGATATAGATATAATTTCCCTTTGACAAATACCATTTTATTCCCCTTAGTGAATGGCTCTAAATACTACAGTACCCACAAACCTTAGAGGCTCCTCGCATAGGAAGGGGACTAGCTTACTCAGAACTACAGCCTAATCGACCAGTAGTGAAAATATGATAGTGATATATCGGCCAGTGGAAGTTCAGACGAGCAAGTCTGGGAAAATTATCTCTTGGAAAGTATGGAGCAGCTATGACTAAAATAATGTTTTTTTAAATCACCTCAAATTAATCTTTGGTATTTCTTTGTTTACAAGTTTCTTAATATTTATAACTCAACCTCCAGCCTCAGCCCAACAATAATAATAAAAACGTAGTGCTCTCTGGGACAGCTTGTATGGAATAACTTTAGTGACTGCTGGAACTTATGAAGCTGCTTTAACGAGTACGTTCAGAAATACAGTATGAAAGACTCAAACTATCAAACTATTGTTTGATGAATTAGTGATGAACAAAACAGAATTATCATGTGAATCTTCAGCTCCCCTCGACTTCACAGAGCTTTAATTTCAGCGGTTTTAGCCATAGACTGTAGAAATAAAGATGCACATTGTATCGCTGACATCACCCACAGGCTCAAAGTCTGTGGCTCTGGCCACCGCCATGTTGGCAGTCCTGCCCCTGCTGCCTATCGGCTAATCCAAAAATGGGCACATGTTACTTAAAAAAACATTCAGACTACAGTACACAGTGAATGGGGAAATTATCCAAAACAGTTTTTTGTACCAGGCTGTAAACATGTTTATTTCTGCTGTGAAGTTTGCATTTTAATATGGGGACTCATAGAGACTCACTCACTTCTGTGGGCTGTCCCAAGTGGTCGTTTAAAGCGTTGTTGGTTGGCTTCACTTCATAGCCACGGAGGTTGCTGCTTAGTTTCAACTCATTCTTTATCTGGCACGACTTCAGTGCTTTGGCAGCTTACAGCAGATTTCCCTCTGGAGTCAGTAGAGACCAAAAACAGAGCTGAAAGTGTGAATAATGGATTCACACAGAAAGTAATAATGGATTTAAATTCATCAGGTGACATTAACACGAGTCCAAATGAAGGATCACGTTACTCTGTAGCTGCTTGGCGTATAAATAAACAGTTCATCATATTAACTAAACTTAAGGGTGTCGCCCTGGTGACCTGATGTAACTCTGCCCACTTCTGATCCTTTATGATGAAATAGCGAGATGATGGTAAGTGTTTTTTTTGTTGATTCAGTGTCACTGCTGCTGTCGAGAACACTCAATTTAAAGTTCATATCATCTGTGGTTTAATTTTAGTTTCTCCTGATCGAAACACTGCCACGACCTGCAGGCCGACAGTGTTTAAACGTCTCCACGCTGATAAAACACTGATTTTTAAACAATGTGTATTTTCTTATTTCCTCTTAAAACACAACCAACATCCCATATTCATTGTTTAAAGGCCTTGTAGAGTTAAACTTTTCAGCCAGACCTCAGGCTGAATGAAACTTGGCTCTAAATCTGACTGTTAATTTATTTATGAGCAATTTCATCGGGTTTTTCACTGGACAGCAGTGATGCAATCTGCAGGAACAGTCTCAGATGAGATGGACTGAAATATTTTTCTGTAGTTTGATAACGAACAAACATGAAAGAGAATCAAGGCTCTTTAAGCTTTTCTAAAACATCACAGATCCTAAACACTATTTGAATGTATTTAATTTATGAGCATGAAAGTCTCCAAACACACTGCTGTGCTTTATTTTAGCTGGTAATCTTCTTTCAGGCACATTTTCAGTTTTTCACGAAAGCAGCTGTGCGTTTATAACTCAAAGTGTTTAATTCAGAGGCAGCAGAAAGGACCAAACTGGATTATTTTTGATATTTCAGTATTTTGGATCTACAGACTCAAGTTTAGATTAGAACAAACTACAAAGAGACACAAGATTTATCAAATAAATGTAATATTTATGGTATTTTCTGACTTTAAAACTAGATTTAAGATGTGCTCCCTTTACTATAATCTCAGATTTAACTTGAGATTTAAGATGCAGCTTCTGGTTTCACATCGATTTTAATGAGAAATCATCTGTTGACATGGTGCTTCTCTGTGTTAAATGCAAGACTTATTCCTCTTAACTCACCAATAGATCAAATGACAGGAGAATTCAAGCTTAATTAATTAGAATGCAACACTATAATACCATTTATATTGGTGTAGATAGTGTCTCCGCTAATGTCACGACAAATAAAGACACATTTATGAAACAAAACCTTCAGGGGAAAGAGCAGAGGCACCGTTTGAAGCTTAAAATGTGATTTATTTAATACGTGTGGCAATTCTAAAGGCTGTCATTAATGAACTGAAGTGATCACCAGACAGGATTAGTCACTGTTGACGATGAGATTTTACAGGTTTGAGAGTTTCGTTTGCAGCTCTAATAATGATTTTTTAAAAGGCAAATAAAAAACAATATAATATTGAATTGGGTTTAGGTGGAGCGGTGTCAATAATTACATACAAACTACATATTGTTCATCGGTTTGCGATTTTATCCAGTGAGGTAATTGGGGAAAAAAATGAATGTTTACAAACAAATAATACAAAGGTAAAATCTCACCAGTTTTTCTGACTGTTTGACGTAACTAAAGATTGTAAATACACGGTGATGTCATCGTCGCGTCCCGTGACTGAACCTGAGGGCTAACGTTGTTCACAATGTTTCTATTTTAACTTCATGTTTGAAACTGAATGCATATAAATTCACAGAGAATGTTTATTGATGTTTAACACCGGCTGAACCTCGTCACTCTGAATGTGCAGAACTGTTTATTTAATTACTTTATTATTCATATTCTGCTGCAAGATGTCAGGGAACATTTTTAAAGGGTTAACACGATGTTGTTACTTTATTTAAACTGCACATGAATTCACTTGTGTTACTATTTAAGTTTAGTCACTTCCTGAAATGTTTTATAATGATTCATTTTTCTCCCTTTATAGGAACAGAAACTCTGGAAATTTGACGTTTTAGAGGAGGAAATGTCAGGTGTTTCAAGTGTTTAAAATATAGCATTTGAAAAAAAGAAAATATTTACAGACAAACATTATGTGTCACGTGTCTGTAAAGCTGTTATATCAATCCAATTTTGATGCTACAAGTTTTGGTTCTCTCTTGAAAAAGATGAAGTTACAGGTGTAAAAACATTGACATCAACCTTCAAAGACTCCTGTTGTTTGAATTGTACTTCCTGTATAATTGTTCTGAAAGTTAATTTTATTAGAAGTTAAATCGTTACAGGGTTTTCATCTGGAGTATTTGACCATTCGACTGTGTGTTGTCTCAAACTGGACATGCGGATGTCTACATGTCTCTTTTTTTGTTGTTTTGTTTCTTGAGGAATGTTTGTGATGTAATGTCTTCGGCGTGACCAATCTGAGCTGCTTCCATTTGTTTTAGCAAAGTTCACTAAGAGTAGATGAAACTTTCAAAGTCAGCTCAAAAACAGTTATTTATTTTAACTCTTTAAAATCCAGTTTTTCTCGTATATTTCCACTTGAAGTACCTTTAAGGTTATTAATCGTCTTATTCGACACTGACAGTGTCACACATCTCGCCTTGTTGCAACCCTCCATTGAAGTCACGTTTCACTGAGTAAAATATTTAGTTTTTATGGCCGCTTTGTTTCATATTTTGTGCATCATTTCACTCCTAAATTCAGCCTGATATCTTTGGCATCTTTTGAAACTTTAAAGTAGCGGTATTCATTTTAATAGTAAGGTTTGGCTGCACAAGTTAAACGCTGTGATAGTTTCAGGAAGGAAGAAATGAAATTCTATTTTAAGATAGATCAGATATATTTCTATGTTTAGAAACAACTGTGAGACCTCGTCTTTCCAAACAAACCCACAAAATAAAGTTAGTTTCCTTCAAAGACAAACTTTAGAAAGATACTTTAGGTTTCTAAATGTAAACGCAGATCCGTGCAACATGTTTAAAATGTGTCTCAGGTAGAAAGAAGCTGACATTCTTCGGATTAAACTGTGAGGAGGTGAAGTGGTTCAAATGGTTGTTAGATGGTTCTTGTGTGTTTTTATTTATTTTGGTACCTGATGAGTTGAATTTTGAGACAATCACAGGAAAATATAGAAAATCCCATATTTAAGCTGAAAACTGGCACTAAAAAAGATGTTATACGTGAGGAGTTTGTGAAATGCACTGTTCAGAGAAACTTTTATTTGCTTGCTGTATCTCAGTCTTTGTGTGTGTGGTTTATTTGCAGAACATGATATGTATCGTATGTTTGTAGCAGTCTATTGAATATATTGATATAATTTTATCTCCAGCCTTGTTTACATTTTTGGTCACTGTATTTGTATTGAAAATGTGCACAGTATATATATTTTCATCCACTTTGCTGTGAATAAAATCATATTTGAATTGTTTACGTTTTGTCTTACTGGCTCTTATTTCAATGTGGAATTAAATCAGTTTAATCAACCTAACTTCACTAAATTCAAAGAGGTCGTTTGGTCTGAAGTCTGAACACGTCTGTAGTCTGGTGCATGCAGATGTTAAAGTCTTTAGATCATTTAAAGCAACATAATTGATTAAAAACTTGACACATGACCTAAATACCTCAACAATCTGTAAAAAGGGCCTACAGAGATTATACTTTCTGCGCAGACTAAAATAATGTTAATGTTTAGGGACCTTAAGACCTTAATGGTTTTGTTTTATAGATCTTTTATTGAGTCAGTTCTAAACTTTTGCTTGATCTCATTTTATGGAAACCTGTCTGTTAAAAACAAATTGCCTGTTCAAAATTGTAAGATGCCAACAAGATAATTGGCATGCAGCAGCTCTGTATCTCAGATCTTTGACAGACGAGTCCTACAGAAGGCTCGGTCCATCCTGTCTAGCCCTGACCACCCATTGTTGCAGGAATTTATTTCTCTGCCGTCTGGACAGAGATACATGCTACCTAGGGCACGAACAAATAGGTATAAATTCTCCTTTGTTCCACGTGCAATCAATTTGCACAATTCTTGAATTGCACTGTTCTTGTGGCATCAGTTTCTTTCATAGACTTTTTGCTTTCTGTCACTTATATTCTTACTTCATTTAGGATTGTTTAAATCAAGTTTTGGTTGCTTTACTTTGTGTCATTGTTCTATGTCACTGTTTGTCTATTGTCTGTTGTGTAAGTTGCATTATCACTGCAAATCAAATTTCCCCTGGAGGGACAATACAGCTCTGAACTGAACATTGTGTACACTTTTCTACATAAAATAAGATTTTAAATCATTTTTCTACACTGACTTGGAATCACGTGGTTGGTGTCGATCGTTCTGAGCCCCATACGCTTGATAAATTATGGAGAAAATCTCTTTGCCTTTGTGGTAGTACACTGAAACCACAGGTAATAAATTGCCAATTTTCTATGCAATGTTGCTTTGAGTGTCGGTTCTCTTACAGCTTCCTGTAAGCTACAAAAATCAGTCTGACCTTTGCGGCAGGGGCACTGTTAACCCTTTAATCCAATCAGAGAGGCAGTGCAGGCGGACACTTGGTGGTCTAAGAACAACTTCGACAGGCTTGTACTCGTGTGCGAGTGATCAGTTTGACTTTGTTTTGTTGTTTAGCTGCACTTTGGGAAAAACAAAAACAGCTGATTAAAACATCTGTACATTTGTTTATTTACAGCATAAAAATGGAAACATTCCAAATCCAAACTGAAACAAATGCTGTAATTTCATAACTGATGGGTTCAACATTATTCAACAACTCAAAACTGAGCAGCATCATCAGTATGAGAAAAAAAAAAAAATACATATTTTCATTAAAAAAAAAAAAAAAAAAAAAGACTGTACAAGTTCTCAGCAAAAATGAGAAAAAAATCCATTAAAAAAAATCTTTGTTCTTGAGTTTAACTTAAAAATAATAAATATGTGATCATGAGGGGAGTCCTGCAGCGAGGATGCTGCCCAGAAGAGTTCGGTCCTTCAGAGCGTTTTCGATGTCCTTCTCTTCGATCTTTAGAAAAACCTGCAGGAACAAACAAACATTTAGATTTCAGATATCGCACATTGTGTAGTGGGAGAAAAATACTGGATGATTTGTTACAATATCTTGATCATTTCTAACAAGTCGCCATTAGTTTAACAAGTGTGCCGTGGTTGAGTAAAGCAAAAACCGCAGTCAAAGCGGGTGGAAATAATTGGTCGTCAACCCCCTTCACAGCTCACAGTCTCGACCACGGCAAGCATTTTTTTGTTATGTCTCTGTCTGACAAAACTTAAGATTTTTCTTAGTTTCCAGGGTGACAACCCCCCCCATCTCATGATTGGTTTGTACCTTGGTGAGACGAGCCTCTTTGGCTTTCTTCAGGGCAAAGATGCCTCGACTCTCCAGCAGATTGCAGAGAGACAAACACTCGCCCTGGCCGACTGCAGACACCTGCCTCTGGGAACACAGACGACTGTAGACCTCGTGGAGCTGAAAACACAAGTTTCATGTTGTTAGACATTGTGTGCATGTGCTGATCTTGAGCACCACCTGCTGGACATTTAGATATTAAAAGATGCAGCCAAGAAGACAGTTACGGAGCAGGTATAGCAGGTTTTATTCTGATATACACGTTTTTTTTAACTCGTACTGTAACGTAACATCAGTTCTAACTCTTGGAAAAACAGAGGAATCTTTGAATCGACAATATAGCTTTTATTTATCTTTACACTGTTTATAATTTATATCAATAAAAATCGAGTGATGTGGATTCTGATTAAGACTTAAGTTAACTCTGTTCTTCCTTTTTGTTCTGGTCAGTAACCCCAGAAGAACACTACACATGCACAACAAAAACTAGAAAGAAAGACTAGAAGAAACAAACTCCGATCCGTCTGCTCGCCATCATCAAGCTGTGGCTGCGTGAACATGAACACAAGTGAGTCTGGCGCCTCACCTTTCCGAGGACGATCTCTTTGCTCTTTCCGTTACGTATGAGCAGCAGCAGGCAGCAGACCAACAGCTTCTGTTGGAGGGGGAAACTCTCTCCGTCAGAGCTGCCGCACTGAGACGCCATCCGGTCTCCGTACACCTCCGACAGCACCCGTGCCACCTGGGGAAGGCTGACCCGCGACACTGCATGCACACAGAGGACGGGGAGCGCTCGAGTTAGTGTTCATGTTTGTCGAGTTGGGAACAAAAGTCAGGCAAAGACAAAATTCACATCACAGCAGCGCTCACCTTTACTTTCGGCTTGTGGATCCGACGCTTTCTTCCTCTCGTCAGACTCCACGACCTCAACAGCTCTCCTGGGAATAAAACGAGAAAAATAAATAAATAAATCAGTCCAATGTCGAACAAGTTCAGCACATCTGTTTAAGATGTCACAAATCTGGTTTAGGTTTAGTTCAAACTACCAGTCTATGCTTTAAAAACCACATTAATGAACCAGTAGAAACTCGTACCTGCAGATGTCCAGAGCCTTCCTGGCATCTCCCGACACCGCTGACACTTTCCTGGCACAGAACTGAACCGCAGAGGCATCCATGATCCCATCAGCTGACGCCTAACAGGAGGAACGTTAAGAACAAATGAACACACAAGAAGCAAACTAAATAAAGACGGTCACCCTGGCTTTATTTAATTCAAGAGGCTGTATCTCGTCTGCGTTTACCCGAGTCAGTCTGTCCTGTACGATGGCCGTGAGCTCCTCGCGACTGTAGGGAGGGAAGTTTAGCAACAGGGGGCGACAATGAGGACGAGCCTGCAGTCGGGGCAGGATGCGGTCGGTCAGATCCAGAGCGTTGGCGATACCTGTGAAGACAATGATGGTCGTCACTCATGGTCTAAAACCTGAATTTTAAAATGCCACTGTCCAGAAATGTAGTTTAAACCACCGGAGAGTACAAACAGACCTTCCTCAATTCTAAGTTTTGTTTTTCATATTACATTTTGCTCATTAAAAGTGATGCATGGCAAAAATAAAACACTGTTGTGTGGAGATCAGTGGCTCTGCTGTCGTGAAGGAAGTGGAAAAACTGATAACAAACAATACAGGGGGGCTTACCGACGAGACAGAGGCGAGACTTTGGCAAGTATGGCCATTCAAAAATGGTGTAGAGGACATCCTGAGCTTTACTGTCCAGCTGGTCCATCTCATCCAGGACAAGAAGCCTGAGGAGGAAAGACAGGGGGAGTTCCTTTTATTGCTGTATACGACAAATATCTGATGTTTTTAAAAAGCCAGAAAATGCATGAACTGGTTCAAATGATACGCTGAACTTAGACACGATAAACCTGTTAAAGTCAACTGTTTCATAGCTTTAATAATTAATTGAATAGCATAATTGGAAATGCTTAAATTTGTATATACCCATTGTTTTTCTCTGGTTATCAAAAACATTTATATCTGTAAAATGCACATTTAAAAAAGGAGACTAATCTGAGGGGATGCGTCACAGATTAAAAACGCAGGTGGTAATCTGATCCCCCACGTTGGCATTTAACACTTTTAGCAGCTGAGTATTCCCCTCATCATCCTCCTGCATCAGGGTCACTCACACAGCGGGCCCCGAGGCCGACAGGAACTTCTGCAGTCCGTTCTGTCCGCCGGGTGCCTTCAGCCTCTCTGCCAGCAGAGGAAAGATGGCGTGGGAGCTCCGTAGACTCATACAGTTCACCACCACCGTCTGTACCGATGACAGCTCGGCCTGATGGGACATTAACAAACACTAAATAACAATAACAACCACCATCACCATCTTTAAAAGAGAAATATAAGGGACCATAAGTACCTTCATCTCCTGCAGCACACAGTTAAGGCAGGCTGTCTTGCCAGTTCCTGGGGCTCCGGAGATGTAGAGGCTGCCGGGGACACGCTGGAGGACTTTCTCCTCCAGGAAAGACCGAATGGACGTCCGCTCGGCCTCCCGGGACAGGAGCCGCTCGGGTACAGCAGTGTGGAGCGCCTGTTTCACGTTCTGAAACCTCGACTCTAGAAAGAGAAACATCAAGTCAGAATTGAATGATAGTGTGAAGTCAAGTCCTTTCTGGGTTTACAAGGACACGCTGAGACAAAGTGAATCGCAGTGGATTTCGTTGTGGATTTCTGAAAGCAGACACACAAGAGCTCTTACTTTCTGCAAAGAGCCGAGCGACTGGTAGCTTCTTGCAGGCCGGGCTACCAGTAGGCGTCTCCTGTCGCCTCGGGGACGGTCTGGCAGTGGGAGAGCGTGGCTGTCGTGGTGATGACGGGACAAGCTGCCGGCGAGCTGGGACCGGAGAGTTCTCGTCAAAGCCGAGCTTTCGCGGTGATGCCAGAGACGGCTTGCCCTGCTTTGGTGGCGAACCCAGCAGGCCGACACTGAGGTTGCAGCTGTTGTCGTCACCTTGAGATAAAAAGACAGGAAGTTAATGTGGAGGAACTCAGATTAGACTCGGGACATCGGGCGACTGGAGTTAAGGCTTTACTGAAAGCTGAAGACTCTGTACAGATTCTCACCTGTGCGTTTTCGGGGGCTGAGGGGAAGCCGTGGCTGTAGATGGGGTGATGAAGGTGGTGGTGCTTGCTGAGCATCTGGACGTCTGGGTGAGAGCGGTCCGATCCGGGTCAGGGTCCGTGCGAGGTGCTGTGGTTCAGGTTTGGTCGGCGATGGAGCCGGAGGATGCTCCTGCTGCGGCGTCTTGGGGTGGGAGGACACTCTGCAGGATTTGCGGCGAGGGAATGACAGCGTGGGCTGAGCCCGGCCCTGAGAGCGAGTGCTGGGCATTTTGTATTAAATCTGAAACATTAAAAGGGGAAAGATCATTTAACACAGGGGCTACCAGGATTTCTGTAACAGGCTTGTGGCTACATAAATAACTAATTATACAATATTTGGAAGGATTAGCTTTGACTCTCAGCTGCTTTTTGGAGAAAACTATGGATTTGCTGACCACACACACTAATATTTCTTTACATTTCTTCACTTGTCTCTCACAATTGATGGATATCAGTTTGATTTTGTATCGTTTTATTGTCTAATGACACTGAACTGCTCACTTTCCACAGCAAACTCTCCTATCACATAAATATCACTCACTACCAAATAATCTCTTTTCCTGTGTTTGATTTGACCATTTTTTATGATGAGTTTCCACGTGTGACTGTTCATGTAAATAGTTTCGCTTCCTACAAGAATCGATGCGTCGTGTTAAACCTGATTAATTGGCCTCAGTGCACGGTGGCATTTTAAATACAAGAGGGTTGATGTTAAAGTTTGTTCGTCCTGAGCAGACGCTTGTTGTTTTTCTCACATTAAAAGGCAGCAGAGCAAACAATACAGGCGGGTTGTTAAATGGCGCCAACACACCAGAGGTCCAAACGGTGACGTCCGCTTAAAAATATGCAAATTTCGACATAAACATCGTGTTAAGTTTTTAACTTCAAAACACAACACGTCAACATTAAAATCAGTCTGAAGTCACAGGTTGTAAATACAAGACGTGTAAAAAATGTAAGAGAGGTTTCTGTTGGTACAAGCAAAGCAACTCCACTGCAGTCGGAGGACTCTCTTCCGGTTCGTTAAACACAATACTTCTCGTCTTATGACTTGAATCAAAGTGTTAGTGATAAACTCACCTTTATTTTAAAACGCTGATAAAGTCCCTGTTGTCTTCACGTCCTCTCTGCGTCTGTATCTGTCCGTCTTCTGTCGCACACTGGACTCAAACTTGCGCGAAATCTCCTTCAGCTCCTCCTCGATCAGCTGTGTTTCCCGCCGCGGCTCTCTGATTGGTCCGCTACGGGTCACGGCAACAGCCTCCGCGATGCTCATTGGTTCAGCGTTACAGGCGGATATTACGTCAGCTGTTGCCAGTAGCTTGTGGCGGGACTTTGAATAGACATCTGTTGGCGGACTCTAAATTTCCCGGGAACTTGTTTTGTTACATCAGTGACAGTGAGTGTAAATAAATATATAATTAAATCAACTCCAAGTGCAACAACAAGTCCTATAAAACTGACTGATGTTAGAAACAGTCCTGATTTATAGTAGTTGTAGTAGTAAAGGTTATTTTGTAGAAATAATCACATCTGAATACTTGGCATCTGTAACAGGAGTCAGTTTGAACAAAAGCAAAGATGTAAAGGTCGTGAAATGCACAGAGTGCATCAGTACACTGGGTAACGAGCTTTTAGATCATGACACATGTATGTTGATGCTGTGGATGGTCTAACTATGCTACTCCAGTAGATTAAACTTCATTTAAACATATTTTGTTTTTCTTTGACACCTGAGCCTGATACTCTGTTGTAAACTGCATTAACACACAGTGTTTGTAGGCAGAGCTGTTTCTTGCTATAATCGGACTATGCGGGCCTGCAGCCACCAGGGGGAGAACTTTTTTGTAGCCAGGCAAACCATCTCATTTGTTGTGTGAAGCTTATATGATAGGGAATAGCAGTGACTTGTGTTTGTGCAGTAATCAAGTCAAAATCATCTTTGGGCATTGTTTTCATTGTTTGCACTGCAAAATAAACGCTGATTTCTTGTGTTTTTTATTTAAGATCATTTTGCTTTTGCAGCAGCCTAAAATGTCAGACTTGTAGTTTTACATACCACAATATCAGAAACAGATCCAAAAATGGTGATACTACCTGAAACATAAGTATTATTCTTACTACTGTATTTATTATGTATTTTTAGTTAGTTAATGTGGATGCGGTGTCGCTGTATTTTAATTCATTTAACTAAGCTAAGTGTTTTTTATTTATTGTTTTTTTACTGCCTGTCTCTGACCTGACAATGGACCATCCTGGCTCAGCTGGCTGTGATCATCACAGGGTGAAACTGATATCTCACGATACACGTTCATCATCAGTGGTGCTCTTTTTTTTTTTTTTTAAAGGGGAAAAAAATCACCCTCAGCATGGTCCCTCCCACGGACCATGCATCTCCCATGCAGGGAGGAACAACAAGAGAGAGAGGTAGTTCTTATACAGAGATAGAGAGCAGTGAGAGTAACTTCAGCATGAAGAGGACACTTGTGATGTTTCTGATCATCTTGTCTGCAGAAATTATCCTGGGTAAGTTTATGCTTCATTATTTCTGATATCTTGACTGTCAGAGTTTGTCTCTCAGACACATAATGACACATGTTTATTGCTTGTTGGATAGACATGATTACAAGCAGCCTGAGGTTAGTGCATTAACACAGTTGTTCCCAACCTCTTAAAACGTGTTAAACAAACCAGAATATTTTTTAGATTTTAGACTCTTCAACCTTTTGCTTTGATAACAGCTTTGCACACTCTTGAAATTCTCTCAGTTAGATTCATGAGGACCTGTAATGGTTTTCAATGAACAGCTGTGCCTTGTCTAAAGTTAATTTGTTGAATTTCTGCTTCATGTGTTTGAGACAATCAGTTGTGTTAACCCTATTTGACTGCTGTTCTAATAGATATTATGGAAAGAAACAGTTGGAAGCCATATTTTTTATTTTTCAGCTTTCAATGTCATGTTTGTTTCCACAGGAGATTATTATTTTAAACAATAGTCATTTTTATCTATACAGCATCATACTGCCATGTTGTCTTTTTTTCCCTTTAAGTGGCATCTCTCCATGTCGGATTTCTCCCTCCACTTCAATACAATAGAGGTTAATTCACTTTTAATTTGTGTATTTGATTGTGCGTGTGTGTGTGTGTGTGTGTGTGTGTGTGTGTGTGTGTGTCTCCCTCTCTCGGTTTGTGTGAGACAGACAGTGAGAAAATGAAAGTAACATGACTTTGTTTGTTTCACAGCGGTTATATTCAGCATAAGAAACTCCTCTTTAGACCACAGTAGAAGAAACATAACAGTAATGAGCTTTAGAGGAAAAAATCGGTGAATTTCGAGCTAAAAGTCGCGTGATCCGGTCAGTCCTCCATACCGACTCTACAGACTCACTTCCACCGGGAAAGCAGCCTCCGTCTCGGGCAGAAAGAGCCGAGTGGGCTCGCTGTTCACTGACGATGATTGTGTGACATGATTTAGATACTTGAACTAAATGACTTTCTCCTTAACACGAAGGCGTAGGTGTAGGGGATCCAAAGTGAGCGGTTGAGGCAGGCTGACGAAACATTTTCCATAACACCACGCGGCATTATCCCTTTAGGAGGGCGGGACCATGCTGCGGGGGGGGGGGGGGCTGTACAGTATAAAGGCAGCCACGCTCCCATGCAGGGAGAAACATCAAGAGAGAGAGAGCAGTGAGAGTAACCTGACTTCAGCATGAAGAGGACACTTGTGATGTTTCTGATCATCTTGTCTGCAGAAATTATCCTGGGTAAGTTTATGCTTCATTATTTCGGATATCTTGATTTTGTATATATATATATATATATATATATATATATATATATATATATATATATATATATATTTATTTTTACTTGTATATTTTTACTTTTTATTTTATTTTTATCTTTTATTTTATTTATCTTTTTATTTTTATTTCATATTTATTTATTTTATTTTATTTTACATATGTTCGGACAGAGAGAAACGCAATTTCAATTCTGTGTATGTCTTGTACATTTGCAGTCTTGACAATAAAGCATCTTGAATCTCAGACACATGACACCTGTTTATTGCTTGTTGGATAGACATGATTTCAAGCAGCCTGAGGTTAGTGCATTAACATTCATGTTGTTGTTCATATATTTCACAGGAGAGAATCGTCCCAGTTCACCAACTCAACTAATCGAGGCAGAAGTTTACGATAATGTGACTCTTCAGTGTGATCTGGATTCCCGGGTCAACATGGAGAATAATACAATTGTTTGTGAAAGAGTTGACCTTAAGAAGAAGGTTCACGCCTATCGAGGTAAACAGGACCTTCCTCATGATCAGATGGATCAATACAGAGGTAGGACGACTCTGAACCCTGAAGACCTGAGCCGAGGAGTCCTGACACTGCTGATCTCCTCAGTACAGACGTCTGACAGTGGACCATACCGATGCTTTGTCCCAAAACGGAAACCCAGTTGTACCTTCAACCTCACTGTTGGTAAGAACATTGAAGCTCAATCTGTATAGCTCAGATGCAAAATGAAAAAGTACAACTGCTCAGGATGATGATGAAATGTGTCAGTAATTATTTATTATTAGCTGAAAGTATTTCTGTCATTTTACAGTAAGAAGAGATGCACCCAGCACAACGAGCCCTCCACTGGAAGAAGTGACCAAGCCGGACTTGTCTGGTAAATATCTTTGAGTTGTTCTCTAGAAAACTGCATCACCTTGAACCTGCCCTTTTTCTAAACTCAACATCTTCTCTGATATTCTTTCAGACGCTGCACACATGAAGGCTGTCCGTGCTGGTATCATTACCACTGTTGTCATCGCTCTCTGCGTTCTGGTTGTTGTTCTGGTTGTGAAGAGTAAGATAAAATATAAACTCTTGCTCCACAGCTGTTAGTTTTGTCTTGTCCGTGTTATTCACTGTGAATGGTGGTGATCAGTGCTTGATGTCTCATGTCAGTGGTTAAAAGTCATGAAGTGAAACCAGGTTTGACTCAGTGTGCTCACATTAGCATATGATTGGGTTTGAAGAAAACCAGAGCAGATATCAACAACATGGGGGGAAGTTAACACCAACATCTTTTAATAAGTGTCACAAACTTCTTGTCTTTCTCTCAGAGGATTGTCTGAAAAGACTCAGAGGGAAGAAGAGAACATCAAATGGATCTGAAGAGAGGGACGAGGACCAGGAGAGACCTCTAGAGACAGTCGAGGTGAAGTGATGGTCTGACAGCTGTTCATCACCTCTTTAAAAAGCACACTGGCTTCACCAGCTTTACCAATGTAATAACTGTAGGTGTTCTAGTATTGTCAATAACATTGTGCCTTAAGCTCATAATGAGAGCAATATTCCATCACTTTAAAAACCAGGTCAGACTGCTGTAAAACTCTCTGCTGGATTACAACCAACAACATTAAGACTGCTGCTCATTCAAACTGTCCCTTTGTTATCTGTGGATGTATCAGGACATTGTGGGTCAACGCTGCAGATCAATGAGCAGGACTGCTGTATGATGATGTGGGACTTGTTTGCACTGATTTGATGCATGTTTCTATCAGCATCATACAGACATTTGTGAACTGGATATCAGTGTTAATGTCTTTAAAATGTCCTTTTTTCTGTGTTTTGTTACTTTTGTACTTTTTCTGGTGTTGACTTGAATTTCAGCTGTGTCCTCACTGGAGAACAAACTGAGCAACTGTATGTCTTAAAATGTGTTTTTGTCTGTATGTTATTTGTTGCTTTATGAACAATAAAGTCATTTTTATCTATACAGCATCATACTGCCATTGTTGTCTTTTTTTCCCTTTAAGTGGCATCTCTCCATGTCGGATTTGTCCCTCCACTTCAATACAATAGAGGTTAATTCACTTTTAATTTGTTTATTTGATTAAAGCCAACATATACAGCACGATAAGGAAGTGAATTGAATTGAAACGATCAATGAACCAATGCTCCTCAGACTGAGAGCTCAGAGAACCAGGAGCGTGTTAGTGTCTCTCAGCTCCACAGCTCCAACACTGACAATAAAAGGCTTTAAATCAGAAGTATGCAACTTTCACCAGGAAAACGATTCGACCAACAACAGCAGCAGAAATGTTACTAATTGTTTCACTGCAACAGCCTCACAGTGTGCTGTCATAATGTTGTAACAAGACTAAACTGTGATCTGTGGTTGTTCCTGAAACAAGAGCACAACATTGATTCATACTTATTTATTTCAATTTAGTTTCATGTCATTACATTCACCTGATTCACCTGATTATACATCATATATATCAAAATTATTTAAAAGATACACAGCAGAGTGCACTTAGGCACGATTCAGACCAAAACTAGCACAAACCAAACAGCAAATCTAGCAAACAGGTTTCTTGCACTTGAGTACAGCCAATCTGAACTGTGCCGCAGCTTTAGGTGTGTGTGCTGCAACCTCTTGCGTTGGAGTTTAGGAGTTTAACGACTATGTCGACATTGTGTTCTTTGTTGTTCTTATCCATACTCTTCTTTTCTTAGCTTCCTCCTTAAAGGAACAATGTGTAAAATATTTACTGTATTAAATGTCCCGGTGGCTGATCTATGCTCTGAATCGGGCAGTTCCTGGATGTCATACTTTTTAACTAGGTAGCTGCTTTTATGCGTCATGGCTCTGAATCGGGTTGGTCAGAGGGTTAGGGAGTGTTGATATTCTCTCATTTCATTTTGGTAAATGTGTTTTGATTTTTGTTTCATGATACTTCGTCACATGACCCCAATCAGGGAATTGCTCACAGGCACGCTGCCCTAATCAATAAACAGCTGAGCGGGGGATTCATTCAGCATGAAGCAACTTGGTCGTGTGTTATGTGCTACGTTTAACGTTGTGAAGAAAGATGAACAAAATGCTCAAACAGTGAAGACAGAAAATGAAGAGGGTAGAAAGAAAGAATACAAACCTGATGAGAAACGTTATTCTGACAGAGAGAGAAAAAAGCCTGACTTTTATGGTGATCATGTATGTGGTTGTGAGGAGGATACCTACCAATATTGACTACTGTTACAGTACTCCTGTGTAATGTTCCTCAAACATACACAGAAGCAATCACCTCAGTCAATGCAAAACAATGGGCTGATGCTATGGATGAAGAAATGCAGTCACTACAAGACAATGTAACTTTTACCTTTTTACCTTAACCACTCTACCCAAGTGCAAAGATGTAGTGGGGGGGTAAATGGGTTTATGCAATAAAAAAGAACATTGATGGATCAGACGAATACAAAGCCTGATATGTAGCCAAAGGAGTTAGCCAGAAGAAAGGGGTAAACTATGATGAGACTTTCTCCCCTACAGCTAATATGACCAGTATCCGGGTATTAGCACAGAAAGCAGCACAAGATAATCTAGTTGTCCACCAGATGGATGTAAAAACTGCTTATCTTCATGCACCAATTGAGTATGAAATCTACATTGAACAACCTGGAGGTTATGAAGTTGCATCGAAAGAAGGTGACAAACTAGTGTGCAAACTAGAAAAATCTCTGTACGGTCTAAAACAATCGGGACGCAACTGGAATAAAATGTTGCATGATTATTTGTGTGAGATGCAGTTTATACAGAATCATCATGTTTATAGCAAAATTACGGAGTGCACATGATTATATGGGTCGATGATTTGATTATTGCTGCCAATGATGAATGATTACAATGTGTTAAAGAAATGTTGAAATCCAAGTTTAGAATGAAAGACCTAGAGAAACTAACACATTTTCTGGGAATTGACTTTGAACAGTCTGTGTATTGTGTTAAGATGTCACAATGCAAATATGTATAGAAAATACTAAAGAGATTTGACATGTCTAACTGTAAATCCAGAGCTACCCCTTGCGAACAGAAACTTGATTACAGTGATGATGCTGAAGAAATGGATGATGTAAAAAAGTACAGAGAGGCAGTTGGGAGCTTAATATATCTAGCAACTTGTACAAGGCCAGACCTGAGTTTCATAGTGAGTAAACTATCTCAGTATTTCACTAGACCAACTACTGATCAATGGACAACGGTGAAGCATGTGCTGAGATACTTAAAAGGTACTCAAAATAAGGAACTTTGTTTCAAGAAGCACAAAGATGAAAACATAATCCATGCTTATAGTGATGCCGACTGGACCGCTAATATTGACCGAAAAAATACAACACGTTACTGTATCAGCTTGAACATAAATGGGCCATTTGTGTCATGGAAAACTAAAAGACAGCCTACAGTTGCACTCTCTACTTGTGAGGCTGAATATATGGCTTTAGCTGCGACCATGCAGGAGTGTCTGTACTTAAAACAGCTTCTGAAATATTTTGACGGACAGGTATACAGGTGTTTAATCTATGAGGATAACCAGGGCACCATAGCTCTAGCCAAAAACCCTGTACATAGGCAAAGATGTAAGCATGTGGACATTAAATACCACTTTGTAAGATCCGCACTACAGAATGTTGACATGACATTGGAGTACTGCCCAACTAATGAAATATTTGCAGACATCCTAAGAAACCAGCTAGTAAGCTGAAGTTAATGAACTTTGAGACCTTTATGTTTGGTTAAATGAACTCTGTAATTTTTGTGAACAAATGTAAAAACCTGTGATTTGTGTTAACATGATGATTTCTGTAAAATGTGAGCAAGTGGGGGTGTTGATATGCACTCATTTCATTTTGGCTAACATAACTCAAAACACACCTTCACCTACACTTCAACACACAAGATGTTAACCTCGATGTTTGTATCGTTTGCTGTCGGTAAGTCTACAACTCGACTTCGTAAAGTTAGTGAATGAGATCCGGTCGATCACGTCGTCGTTGTTTTCAGCTCGGTCTACATTAATAGTTATATAAACATTACCATGGTGTTATAAGTTTAATCTGACTACAGTTTGCGCTATTTAAACTTTAAGTTTTGACGTATTAAATTTGTGAATAGTCATAAAGTCACAAATGAGTACTGCCTGTTTTTAAAGATTAAGCTGTCGATGTTGTCATTGAGATGTTGGCTTGGTCAACATTAATAGTTAAATATCAACGTTAGGATCTGACTGTATACATGTACCCGTACTGTAATGTACCTATACTATACGTACATGTCCATGTAACTGTACCTGTACTATACATGTTGATGTAACTATGTGTTCCTGTACAGTAATGCCAGTACAGTACAGGTCATCTATGGTAGTAACTTCTTTTTTTGGGCTATATTTTTGGGTTTTACGTTTGAGGGCGTCACCTTGGCCTCCGGTAAACTGTGATTGACGTTGCTTAATATTTTCAGACAATGCATCAAGAAAATAATTTAATAATTTAATTTAATTTACATATCACTCTCTCTTACAGACTTCAGTGCGGTGTTTTCACTAGATGGCTACTGACAGGAAATCTATCTAAAAAAAATCTAAAATATCACATTTTTGCGTTTGAGCTCACATAAACTGACTGACTTTAAAGTGACTTACTTATTGTAGCACTGTTTAAGTTAGTTACACTTAACAAAAAACTACGGTGTAACAACAAAACAATCTCATTACATTAAACACACATCTCACAACATTACCAAACACACATTTACACAAGGTCCACATCCTGAATTTTGTTTAGCGACAAACAGTTTTGTGAAGTGTTCCTGAGCCCATGTAGTGATGTCCTTTTGGCCTGGAGAGCCGATTTTCAGCGTGCAGAGATTTCTCTGAAGTTCAATTCAACTGAGTTTAGGTCAGAAAGGATTTTTAAATCATTGCATTGTTTGTTTCACACAGCGACCAATGATTTGGAAATGATGATTTCATGAAAAGATCCAGTGTGTCCGATTTAGCGAGCTGTATTTACAGAATGTCAGAAATGTAATATAATATGCATTAGTGTATAATCACCTGAAAATAAGAATAATTATTAATATAATATAATTTTTTATTGTTATGATGTTTTAGCTCTTCTATCGACTTTCCTAGCAGCACACAGTCCAGAAGAGCGGAGTGGAAACTCCCTCACATTAAGTGTGGAGGAAGTGAGAGAGAGAGAGAGAGAGAGAGAGAGAAAGAGAGGAGCAGCAGCACAACCACTATTCGCTGAGAGAGAGAGGACTAAGAGAAGGAGCAGCGCCTGTGACTTCAGGATGAAGAGACTTGTGATGTTTCTGATCATCTTGTCTGCAGAAATGATCCTGGGTAAGTTTCGCATATATAATACAGTTTAGTCGAAAGTTTGTTCTCATTAAAAGATTTTCTTTTTCAAAATATATTTTCTACATTGTAGATTTATATTGAGGACATCAAAACTATAAATGAACACACACGGAATCATGTAGTGAACAAAAACGTGTTAAACATGACACATGTATGTTGATGCTGTGAATGGTCTGATGCCGGCTGAGAGAGAGACAAAAATAGCATAATTATTTGGAAATAGTCATATATATATATATATATATATATATATATATATATATATATATATATATATATATATATATATATATATATAGAGAGAGAGAGAGAGAGAGAGAGAGAGAGAGAGAGAGAGAGAGAGAGAGAGAGAGAGAGAGAGAGAGAGAGAGAGAGAGACAGAGAGAGACAGAGAGAGCCACCACCGCTACGCAGATGTGCAGAGATTTCTTCACGGAGTCAAAAAAGTCTGACTCACTGACTCAATGAGTTCAATGAGTTCAATGAGCAGTGCTTTTATGAAGCAGCCACGCTCAATTGTCCCTCTCCTTCATGGAGCAAAATAAACTCTAGACAACAGTGGAAAAACAAATAAATGTCAATGAAATTAAAAACTTGTTAAACAAACCAGAATATGTTTAATATTTTAGACTCTTCAACCTTTTGCTTTGATAACAGCTTTGCACACTCTTGAAATTCTCAGTTAGATTCATGAGGACCTGTAATGGTTTTCAATGAACAGCTGTGCCTTGTCTAAAGTTAATTTGTTGAATTTCTGCTTCATGTGTTTGAGACAATCAGTTGTGTTAGCCCTATTTGACTGCTGTTCTAATAGATATTATGGAAAGAAACAGTCGGAAGCCATATTTGTTATTCATCAGCTTTCAATGTCATGTTTGTTTCCACAGGAGAGAATCGTCCCAGTTCACCAACTCAACTAATCGAGGCAGAAGTTTACGATAATGTGACTCTTCAGTGTGATCTGGATTCCCGGGTCAACATGGAGATTTATACAATTGTTTGTGAAAGAGTTGACCTTGAGAAGAAGGTCCACGCCTATCGAGGTAAACAGGACCTTCCTCATGATCAGATGGATCAATACAGAGGCAGGACGACTCTGAACCCTGAAGACCTGAGCCGAGGAGTCCTGACACTGCTGATCTCCTGAGTACAGACGTCTGACAGTGGACCATACAGATGCTTTGTCCCAAAACGGAAACCCAGTTGTACCTTCAACCTCACTGTTGGTAAGAACATTGAAGCTCAATCTGTATAGCTCAGATGCAAAATGAAAAAGTACAACTGCTCAGGATGATGATGAAATGTGTCAGTAATTATTTATTATTAGCTGAAGATCAGTAGCGGAGATTTGGGGGGGGGGCCGCGGTGCGAACAGCCGCCGATAGCGAGTTGTCTAATGCATTTTTGTCAGTTGAACATTTTGTTTATGTACGTCATTTCCCTCAAAAACGAAGTAGTGAGGTTCAGGGTTCAAAGCAATGTGGCTACCTGACGTCGTTAATAACAGTGTGCACGCTTAAATTAGCAACATGAAAAGGAGATATAAATCCGGGGCTTGTAAACGTAAAGAAAGACTGGACGACCAGCAGAGGAAACTATCAGTCACATCTAGCTGTGCCCCACTCACTAGGTATTTTTGCCAGGCTCGAGCTGACACGTCGCCTGAGGTGACAGGGACGGACGGTGCTGATGCTAGTGCTGTGGAGACAGAAGTTAGTGGGGAGTTAGAACACCTTCCTGCTGTCCTGGAAAATGTTGATGAAGGAGGAGGTGGCGAGGTTCCAGACCACGATGCGGCGAGGTTCCAGACCACGATGCGGCGAGGTTCCAGACCACAATGCAGATTACCACAGTGATTCAGGGGATGTAGGCCTCAACTCAACCTGTGATTCACCCACCCTCAACAATAGCAACGTCAATGCGCTGGACACGGATAGCACAGCGTGCACTTCTCTTGGGCATGCACATGTCGATTTAAATGAGCCTTACCCCACGGATCCCCACTTTTTTAGAAACCAGTCACTTAGCACCAGCTTGGTCAGAGCGTTGATTAGACATGGGCCATGTCAACCAGGTTTAAACGACAACTTCTCTGACTTTCCATACAACTCGGATAATAGACGATTTAAAAAATCATGGTACAAGCGCAATGTCGGGAGTTCGTGCATTGACCGACAGTGGCTAGTCAGTAGACTAGCCACTGTCGGTCAAAGGCCAACGTCTCCACTGCTTTTGCTGCTGGCTGTTTGCCAAAGGGGGTGAGAAGAAGACTGGTAAGTGGGCAGATCCTTGCAGAGGATTCACAAATTTCAGGAAGGGTATTGAAAAAATTGAAATGCATGAAAAAAGCGCTTTTCACCGCGAGCCAGAGAAAGACTTTCTGATGACAAAGTTTCTTTGTTTCTTTGAGGATGGAATTGACATTGTTGTCCCTGTAACATGTTACACTTTGCAAAGTTGCTTTTTGCATGTTTGATCTGAAGGCAGGGAAGGAGAAAGTTATTGTTTTTGTTTTCAAAGGCCTATAACGATAGCCGATATCATTTAGGCTCGTTTCTTTAGCGATGGGAATAGCATTGTCCCTATAACATTAGATGAGTTTGCGATGCAAGTTGCTGTTTGATCTATAGGCCTAATCAATTTTTTTTCTGAAATAAACAGCCATTGAATATAGCCTACCACTATGTGTTTTTTTCTGCATGTCACGTGTGAATGGAAAGGTTGCGAATGCGAAGATTATGTTAGATTATGTTTAGATAGCCTGTTGTGTTGCCAATATTGCCTCTTTTCTTTCTTTTTTTTTCATTGGCATGGGCTTAAGCAAGATAAAGGTGAGAGGGGGGGCCCCGTACATCTCCCGCCCCCCCTGAGCCAAAACCCGATCTCCGCCCCTGCTAAAAGCATTTCTGTCATTTTACAGTAAGAAGAGATACACCAAGCACAACGAGACCTCCACTGGAAGAAGTGACCAAGCCGGACTTGTCTGGTAAATATCTTTGAGCTGTTCTCTAGAAAACTGCATCACCTTGAACCTGCCCTTTTTCTAAACTCAACATCTTCTCTGATATTCTTTCAGACGCTGCACACATGAAGGCTGTCCGTGCTGGTATCATTACCACTGTTGTCATCGCTCTCTGTGTTCTGGTTGTTCTTCTGGTTGTGAAGAGTGGAACGATCCGTAAGTTAAAATATAAACTCTTGCTCCACAGCTTTTTGTTATCGACATTTAAAGTCTTGAGGGGAGTTTAATGAAGCACGGTTACCGGTGTGGCATGTGTGAAAACATGTTAGTTTTGTCTTGTCCGTGTTATTCACTGTGAATGGTGGTGATCAGTGCTTGATGTCTCATGTCAGTGGTTAAAAGTCATGAAGTGAAACCAGGTTTGACTCAGTGTGCTCACATTAGCATATTAGCATCCCTCTGTTCTCATTGGCTTTGAAGAAAACCAGAGCAGATATCAACAACATGGGGGGAAGTTAACACCAACATCTTTTAATAAGTGTCACAAACTTCTTGTCTTTCTCTCAGAGGATTGTCTGAGAAGACTCAGAGGGAAGAAGAGAACATCAAATGGATCTGAAGAGAGGGACGAGGACCAGGAGAGACCTCTAGAGACAGTCGAGGTGAAGTGATGGTCTGACAGCTGTTCATCACCTCAGCCATCAAAAAGCACACTGGCTTCACCAGCTTTACCAATGTATTAACTGTAGGTGTTCTAGTATTGTCAATAACATTGTGCCTTAAGCTCATAATGAGAGCAATATTCCATCACTTTAAAAACCAGGTCAGACTGCTGTAAAACTCTCTGCTGGATTACAACCAACAACATGAAGACTGCTGCTCATTCAAACTGTCCCTTTGTTATCTGTGGATGTATCAGGACATTGTGGGTCAACGCTGCAGATCAATGAGCAGGACTGCTGTATGATGATGTGGGACTTGTTTGCACTGATTTGATTGTTTCTATCAGCATCATACAGACATTTGTGAACTGGATATCAGTGTTAATGTCTTTAAAATGTCCATTTTTTCTGTGTTTTGTTACTTTTGTACTTTTTCTGGTGTTGACTTGAATTTCAGCTGTGTCCTCACTGGAGAACAAACTGAGCAACTGTATGTCTTAAAATGTGTTTTTGTCTGCTTATTACCTGTTGCTTTATGAACAATATTTTAAACAATAAAGTCTTTTTTAAAACGTACATTGTGCAAACGATCAATAAACCAATGCTCCTCAGACTGTGAGCTCAGAGAACCAGGAGCGTGTTTGTACCACTGGAGGCAGGAGGAGGTTTTCAGGTCTGTGTCTAGGTAAAAACGAAGAGTGACACTGAAATGTGAACCAGGACTGGAGCCGGGTGACCGGGCACATCCGGTTTGGTCACTTCTTCCAGTGGAGGTCTCGTGCTGGGTATATCTCTCTGTGTCTTGTTCTGTTCGTCTCTTCTTACTGTAAAATGACAGAAATACTTTCAGCTAATAATAAATAATTACTGACATTTCATCATCATCCTGAGCAGTTGTACTTTTTCATTTTGCATCTGAGCTATACAGATTGAGCTTCAAGGTTCTTACCAACAGTGAGGTTGAAGGTACAACTGGGTTTCCGTTTTGGGACAAAGCATCTGTATGGTCCACTGTCAGACGTCTGTACTGAGGAGATCAGCAGTGTCAGGACTCCTCGGCTCAGGTCTTCAGGGTTCAGAGTCGTCCTGCCTCTGTATTGATCCATCTGATCATGAGGATGGTTCTGTTTACCTCGATAGGCGTGAACCTTCTTCTTAAGGTCAACTCTTTCACAAACAATTGTATTATTCTCCATGTTGACCCGGGAATCCAGATCACACTGAAGAGTCACATTATCGTAAACTTCTGCCTCGATTAGTTGAGTTGGTGAACTGGGACGACTCTCTCCTGTGGAAACAAACATGACATTGAAAGCTGATAAATAATAATGTAGCTCATCTTTTTGAATAAATGTATCTAAGTTTTGGTTTGTTTCAGGTTGTACTTCAGGGTCTTCCAAATCTTGTAGTAAAGGACATAATAACCACTTTTACAGTGTAATGTCATCTAATGTAATATTCTGCAGCTGTGAAGCGTTTAATGTTCAGTTTATGTTGAGTCTATGAGAGAGAAAACTGATTTTATTGTCATCAATAACAAATCTGCATTTAAACCCTGAATAGTACATAGGATAAAAACAACAACATAATGCACTAACCTCAGGCAATAAACAGGTGTCATTATGTGTCTGAGAGACAAACTCTGACAGTCAAGATATCAGAAATAATGAAGCATAAACTTACCCAGGATCATTTCTGCAGACAAGATGATCAGAAACATCACAAGCAGGGGCGGTCCTGGCTACATTTGCGCCCTGGGCGAGCAACACCCCCAACAACATTTGTAGCTACTTATGAGATTATGAAATAGGATGTCTGGTCTTTTATTTATTTACTTGCAATGCAAGTCTGTTGCTCACGTAAGCACAGGCAGCACGGAATCGTGGGATCACTTGCAAGTTGAACGTGGAACAAGCAGGGGAAATGTAACGTAAATGTAAGGGGGTAAATAAATGTATTTATGGAAACCTCGGACATGCCCACGGACCTTACTGTCGGTGAGTTTAATTGAACTATCTTGTGATGAAACACTGAAATGTAGTTTAAAAAAAAACAGTCGCTGCTGGATCTTTGGATACAGCAACACAGAGAATACCCCGCGCTGTCCGTGGTGCAGGATGGATGCTGAGCCAGACCTAAGACTGAAGCTGAGCTCTCGGTTGAGCCAGACATCAAGTAGAGTGTGCACAGAGTCAGGCACCCCGCCTTCTTACTTAGCGATATGCTGGTCAGTCAATATCTCTGACAGGTTCATTGTCTCTGTTTTTCTGATATAGATGTTAGAGGGGTGTTAACAGTAAACCTGGTTTAAAGAGGACAACAAAAAACAAACAAACAAAAAAAAAACCCTGGTGCCTCCAGTACGACACATCAGTTGTGCACCCCGGCCTCATTGAGTGTTTCGGCCTTTTATCACAGTACACCCTCACCCAAGGTTGGCCCACCACTGGCTAATCAGACCTGGGTGTGTGTCGCGCTGGAGGCTCCATGAGGTCACTTGGCCTCATATCGTCTCCTTCCGCTACAACCACAGCCAGTGGCTGCTTCTTTCCGCAGCAGTTGCGAGCTGCTTGATGGTCTTCGGCTGAGCCTGTCCTCTTATTCCAACCTCTTTTAGTAGCCTTAAGCTTGAACTGACTACAAAGCCGCTGCAGCCAACTTCCACCGGACGCACAAATACATTCCAGCCCTGGTCCTCTGCCACCGTTTCCTTTCAAACGCTTCATCGATGGCTTCTTCCCAAGGGATGAAGACACGTCAGCAGGATTTGGACCAAAGGAGCAGATCTGGGCGCAGGTTGGTCGCTGCAATTTAGGATGGGAAAGTGAGCCTCTGGTTTGAGTCTACCTGCATTTCCCAGTCCCGGGCTGCATTCGGTGGGCATGAGTCTGTAGGCGACCGGTTGGTCAGCTGTTTCTCCCCTTCCCGGATGAAGGATGCTGGTTGCCAAGAGGTAAGGTAAGCCTTGAGTAAGGTTGGTCATGCAACCCACCAGGGTAGCCGTGTTCTGTTATTGGACTTCTGTGATCGTCATGGATTGTCCATAACGAATACCATGTTATGGAATTATGCACTTGGCACCAGGATGCCCTCCGCCGCAGTTCGATGATCGACTTTGTGGGGACTCAGTGTGGACGGGGTGCTGCTGACCTCGACTGGGAACCTCAATCCCACTAGCACGTCTTCCTTAGAAGAGGCAGAGTCTGAGGACCCCGTGGCGGTCTCGGCCATCTCTGGGGCTGAGGCCGCTGAGGTAGTCAAAAAGCTTCTCGGTGGCAAGGCCCCGGGGGTGGATGAGGTCCCACCGGAGTTCCTCAAGGCCCTGGATGTTGTGGGGTTGTCTTGGTTGACACGCCTCTGCAACATCGCGTGGACATCGGGGGCAGTGCCCCTGAACTGGCAGACCGGGGTGGTGGTTTTCCTCTTTAAAAAAGGGAGACCGGAGGGTGTGCTCCAACTATAGGGGGATCACACTCCTCAGCCTCCCCGGGAAGGTCTTTTTGGGGGTCCTGGAGAGGAGGGTCCGCAAGATTGTTGAACCTCGGATCCAGGGGGAGCAGTGTGGTTTTCGTCCAGGTCGTGGAACTGTGGACCAGCTCTATACCCTTAGCGCGGTCCTGGAGGGTGCATGGGAGTTCGCCCAATTAGTCTACATGTGTTTCTGGACCTGGAGAAGGCGTTCGACCGTGTCCCTCGGGGAGTCCTGTGGGGGGTGCTCCAGGAGTATGGGGTTCCGGATCCATGAATACGGGCTATCCAGTACCTGTACTCTTGGTGCCAGAGCTTTGTCCGCATTGCTGGCAGTAAGTCAGACCTGTTTCTAGTGG
Source organism: Collichthys lucidus (assembly GCA_004119915.2). Lineage (NCBI taxonomy): Eukaryota > Metazoa > Chordata > Actinopteri > Sciaenidae > Collichthys > Collichthys lucidus. The sequence goes on along the minus strand of CM014080.1, from coordinate 22,222,542 downwards.
GAGTTGGACTCCGCCAGGGCTGCCCTTTGTCACCGGTTCTGTTCATAACCTTTATGGACAGAATTTCTAGGCGCAGTCAGGATGTTGTGGGGCTGTGGTTCGGTGGCCTCAGAATTGGGTCGCTGCTTTTTGCAGACGATCTAGTCCTGTTGGCTTCATCGGAGCGTGATTTTCAGCTCTCTCTGGAGCGGTTTGCAGCCGAGTGCGAAGCAGCTGGGATGAGAATCAGCACCTCCAAATCCGAGGCCATGGTTCTTAGCCGGAAAAGGGTGGAGTGCAGCCTCCTGGTTGGGGATGAGATCCTGCCTCAAGTTACGTTGTTCAGTAAAATATACAGATAACAGGAAGAAAAAAAACAGTGCATCAGGTACCCTTTTTCCCCATATTTATTTGAAATTATTTCAAATGATAAAAACATGGTTGATTAACATGAAATGACCACAGGGATTTTGCTCTAAGATTGGACAAGGTGAGAACAAGAGGAGATAAACACATCAGTTCACCTGACCTGTGCGACAAGGTGAGCATACATCCAGGACAGGAAGTGTAGTTTTTTTAAATTATTTTTTTTAACTTGTGTGTTTGTGTGTGCGTGTGTCTCGTCGCTGCAATCAGCCAGCCAGACCTACCTCCACCACAGTACCCGATCTTTAGAAACAGGATCCCCAAAAATGTTGGCTCGTTGGTAAAAACCTCACACACATCCATTCAGCTCATTCACCCTTATGGCCAAACATCCAGAGAAGTGCTACAGAGAGTCCGCACTATCAGACCAAAGCTCAGCGACTGGAACATTGTTATAATCATTTCTCTTACCTATATTACAAGCTTTTTACAACATAAAAATAGATCAATAACTATGATTACCATATTCCTTAATGTAAATATACAATATTTATTGCATTTTCAAATAAACTTGTTTCTTATTTACTTTGTTGTCATCATCTTCCCCCCTAAAACAAAACAAAAATAAAAGCACTGGTACCGATGAGAGTGACAACAGATTTGTGTGTAAGGCAAAGACCAGCAGGAGGCGCTGCATCACTGAGAATGAAGAGTCTGACCTGAACAAGCGTTTCTTTTTGTTCACGTTTCCTGCACGCCGTCTTAGTTTTACTATGACGTAGTTAGTGTTTTAAAGTCAAGCTGAAAGAAAGTGTAGTAAAGAACCTCCGTCTGCTTAAACAGTTCTCTGGCACTTAAGTGTTCCTCTTTTTCTTTTTTTGGTTAGGTGCTACCAACTACAATCTGTACAAACTGCTCCTTGCATAGCAATTAAACAATATATCGTCTCTCTCTGGCCGTACAGTCCTTCTATGACAGACAAAAAAAAAAAAAAGTAAATCAATGGATTCAGAACAGAGTGGAGCCTTTAGACCAACTTCCCTGGACAGAAAGCTGATAAATGATCCCTTATAAGCACCTCCAAAACTCCTGAAGCTCAATTGGTCCAGGAAAGAAATAATTTAGTGTTGGCCTCCACTGTGGAACCACACATGAACCACAGTGTGTTTGGAGAAAGATGCTGGCGGAAACGCCAGGGATGAACCCCCTTGGTTTTTCTCATTTTTTGTCACAATGACGTGAAAGTCAGGGTCTTCTATTAGTGTATAAATAAGCGTCATGCACAGTGTCTCCGTTTAGCAGGTAAGATGCCGTGCAACATCGCTCGAAGATGGAAATGTTAACATCCCCAAATGAAGGAAAGTGGGGGGAAAACAAAAACAGGAAATGGTCCCACTCCAAATGTAAAAAAACAAACAAACAGGCAAGACACCCGTCAACTTGGCAAGCTTTCAGCAATGCATTTAAAAGATGTAAATTATATAAAGAATATGTATGGGAACTGTCCTCACTTTGCAGTTCATTTGACTCCACTCGCTTTTGGCACACTGGCACAGAGATGTGATTCAAACGCACCCTCGCCTGGCACTGATGGAATGGCTATTTAAGACAAAAACTAAACAAAATAAAATAATAATATTACGCCCCACATTCATGGTATTATCAGCTTTGTGGGAGGTGTAATTCATCTGCTGAAAACACAAATTCAAAGACCGTTTCCATTCGTAGTGTTGAATTTTCCCCCCACCGGAACAATAAAATCAAAACAAAAATATAAAGATGTTATTCAGAGTTATGAAAATCGCCATCATTATCATGAATATGCATTAAAATAAAAACAAAAACAAAACATGGAATGCACAGATTTGGAAGTGTTCGGAGTTTGGTCCTGATATGTCAAACAGAAGCCTCCACGTCCAGTCAGCAGAGGAGAAGAAGTCGAGGTGGTCGTGGTCACAGAGTCTGATTCTCGCCTCTGAGTGGTTTTTGTTCTCATGTGCAAAGACAGAAGGTGACCGCAGAGTCAAGCCTGCGCTGTGTTGTAGTGTTTACATTTGTCAATGTGCTTCCAGATGATGGTTTAGTGTTAGTGTGTGTTGTAGTGTGTTTGTGATTTGAGTGCTCCCTCCCCTACACCGACCGTCCATCGAGTCGGCTGATTGAGTTCAAGTCCTGAGCTGAGTCGCGCCGTTCACCTCCCCACCGGCGGCGCTGGAGGAGCTCCTCTTATCATGCCTGAGAGCAGGAGGACAGACAAAGTTCACAACAGGTGAGTTGTCGCACATAAAACACACACACACACACACAGTAAAACAGGCTATAAATTCCACACGCCTGCTGTGATATGAACACAAAACAAAGTATTGCGAGTCTCAAGCTAAAAAGGGACAATTCAGAGAATTTAGGCATTTTTGTGCTTTTATGACAGACAGCAATAGAGAGATGACAGGAAATTATGGAGAGAGCCAGCAAACCAAACCAGGGACATTAGAGGCATCTCTGTGACATAAGATCTTTTGGACTTGAAATCATTTGGAGAGCTTATATACACAGACGATAGTGTGACAGTGATAAATTAGAGGAAAAACCATGAAACGTAATGTATGTGTAAAGTCCACCAGTATCCAGATTGATTATGTTATGAAATGTTATTAGGGTTATTTATTTTTATTTTATTAGTTATTTTTGGTGTTGTGGTTCAGTGTATTCAGCTGGGAATTATTTCCGGTTAATGTTGTCGTCGATTCAGGCTGCAATATTCATTTAGACAGTAGTAACATGACAGGACGCACTGCACGGTTTGGCCAGCAGGCTGCGCCTGGAGCAGACCCACTGCTCCGGTTCTGGGATGTTGGTGGGTTGCTATGAGAACAGAAGCGAGCGACAGGACGGACTTTGGACGAGCACCAGAAAACTGTAAACAGGCAGCCCTGACTATAAATTAAAACTTTTTCACTGTGTTAAAATAAATTATTTTCAAGTGGACTCTATCCCAGCATCCACCTGTGTTTCCGGCTGCAACATACGCACATGCTCCCATACAGGATCACCCGTCTGGTTACTTTAGGGCATTTACATGAACAGAACACGTGTGGACAAGCGGAGCTGGACACTGAACCACCACCCTCTACAATTAATGTCCAACTTTTTCTCCACTGCCCGAGCTAAAGCCGCCCCAACAAAGCTCCAAACGAGACAGTACATGGGACGGGAGTTTTGAAACAAAAACATAAATCATTAACTGGCCCCCTAAAGATAACGACTGGAAACAAACACAGCAGGCAGCAACAAAATCTGAGCAAAATCAGCTCATTTGTCACGTGAAATTAAACTTCCTCCTGACACACAGTGACATCACTCCCGTTTATGTCTTCAATAAAATTATTAAATTAAAGAACACTTTTCTCTTTTTGCTGTCATCTCTCTCTTTTTTTTTTACTGGGCTAATAAACGACGTGTCTGTGAGCAGTATGAAAATGTAAAAGTGCACGTAAGCAGCTTAGATAAGGAAAAGATGACAGTTTTAAAATGTGTCAACAGACAGAAGCCGTTTGTCATGTTGAAATAACACGGCAGTACTCACCCTTGTTGGTTTTGCTGGGGTAGACCTTGCTGAAATGCCTGTACTCCTCTGGAGGTGGAAGGTCCTCGATCGGGTGGAAGTTGAACTTGGATTCAAAATCATCTGAGGAGAGAAAGGAAAAACAAAACACAAAAATAAAGCTGTGGCATAAATCAGGAGTTTAACATCATAGGAAAGTAGCTTCACTTCGTCCTAATAATGCAGCTCTGTATTAGTGAACGTGTACTACATGAACCTCAGACAGTAATCGAGGAACCGTCCATGCCCTCGATTGTCCCAGTAAAACAGGAAAAAAAAAGAAAGAAGAAAAGGTCATTTGCATGGCTGCAGTGGAACATTTGACTATCGAGGCTCATTCATCATCGCTGTATCAAGATCAGAAACTAAACCCATGTTAATAACTCCTGCGAGGATGATAGGAGAATAACACCGGTACAGCGGTACAGAGGCCAATGTTTGTTTGACAGTAGAATAACTAATACATTCAAAGAAATTTTTGGGGGGGGTTTGGGTTGTAGAGAACTAAAACGTCAGGAGTCACCACATCTCATTTCAGAGCCAGTCCGAGCCCTTAATTTTGAAGGAGCACTGACAGTATATTTTCCCATGTCTCTTCACATTTGAAATCTTGCTCTGCCAGATTTTAGTCAGGGCACGTGCAAAGTGCTGAAGGAAGTCTGGCTGCACGAGAGTATCACAGCTATGATGATATACTCAAGGCTTGCTACATGTTTTTACAAATAATGTTCAGGTTATCCGTCACAAGGATGACTACAAAGCATGAAACCGGTCGGAAAATGTCCTGGAGGAGTTTTTCTAAAGTTTAGGATAAATTACGTCTAAACTAAACTAAGTACAACACAAACTGAAGGTGCAGCGCTTAAAGGAAGTGGGAGACACAGGGTTGCATTATGGAAGATGTAAGATCTTGTTTTTGAACCCATACTAGAGACTAAAAAAAGCTTCTCTGCTTCTTTCTGACCAGTCTTTTTTTAATCTGTCTCTTGTCACTCCTCCAACTTAATGAAAGTGCAATACTGAATAGCTAAAAACATGAAAAAAGTAGACAAAAACAGCCAACAGGAACTCATCTGGTGAGAATTTATTCAGTAATTTTAGCCACTTAAATCCAGTATGTGATGTTCGGGTGTTGACAAATTCACTAAAAACCAGCATCACACCACTTTTTGAAAACCAAATCATGATTTCTGCTTTTTCTAATGGCCTCCTTGATTCTGCAGTAGTAAACCCTGACCACTCAAAGCTCCGGTTCAAAAGGCCGGTAGGAACACGACAACACTGGAGCGTTTTTTTTTCCGACTCACCTATGACGGACTTGGAGGAGGAGATGGAGGAGTGGCCATTCCGGATGGGCGGGGGCGGTGGAGGGGGTCCAGCTGGGGTTCGGGACGAGTTGGAAGAGGAGGATGATGAGATGGAGGAGGAGGAAGGAGGTGGAGGTGGTTTGCCCACTCGGCTGTGGGACTCTGAAGCTGCAGAGCTGTGAACTCGGTATGGGGGCGGGGGAGGAGGTGCGTCCCGACCGCCATTACGAGTCCCGAGTGAGGGAACCTGGGGAGCTGTGTGGATAACGCACAAACACAAATGATCAGGATGACACGAACGATGTTACTCTCTTATAATAACAACTAGAACTGTTGTTTTACGATAAACATAAGCAGGTATCATGATGCGTCTGCCCTTCACATACTGTAAATGATTAGACACCACGTCACGTTCAGATATTTCCATCAGCCTGACACCAAGAAATGTTCCACTGTTGGTCCGTCCGAGGAGGCTCAACATCTGGGATTGTGGGTCTTATGACTTTTTGTTTTTCCATCTGTATTTAATTCTCTACAAACACAGCTTTAAATTCATTTGGTGAGTCCTTAAATGCACCGCAGAGGAGTTTTGAAAATGGTCCCTGCTGTCTAAATATTCACGGTGATGAGTTATCTGCAGCAAGTTTCAAGACTCTACGCCGACTAGTTAATTACAATATTAGTCAAATCTGTATTAAAATAACAGGCCAACAAGTAAATGATTTAGCCCAGTGTTTCTCAAACTTTTTACACCGCGTGTACCACCTCAGAAAAACACAAAGCTCTCCAAGCACCACCAGTATAACAGACGTTAATTGTTGTCGATTCCTGAAGAGAACCGATTCAAGAACCAGAGAACCACCAATTTGGAGGAAAAGGGGCAACTCCTGATCCGCACTTCTCTTCCTAATATTTCCTGTTCGGAGCTACGATTGCAGTTTTTAAATCATTTACTTAACTTTTCACGTTTTAGCCGTAGGTGAGCACGGATGTCTGTGCTCACTGCGTATATGTTACGACCAGCCGTTTGTGGTAATGTTTCTGTTTTGTTTTTCGGCCAGAGTATGACCTCCTGTCTGTGTTGTGAGCATCTTTGGATAAGTCCTCCTCGTGCTCTTTGAACGAGATCCCTGTGTTTCGTAAGTGACCTGCTTTGTTGTGCTGACTAATAAAACAAGTTACTAAGTTTAGCAAGAGAATCCTTAGTCCTCTTTGTACTTATAGCCACGATTGTCACCTTTTTTGCCACATTTAAATAGTCACTGTTAATATTGAAGCAATAGGAGTGACTTTTCTTTTGACTCGATTTCTCCTGTTTTCGTTTGAGAAGTTTTAGTAACTGTCTTTGTTATTTATTTTGGAACAACTTCCCCTGTTTGTTTTGTTTATTATTCTGTTGGCCTGAGTTCACTCCGAAATGATGCCTCTTTTTCAGCTGTGTGTTTCGTCTGTGTGTTGGTAGCAGCTAATAAACTGCTTCCGTTTTGACCGTTTAAACAAGTGTGAACTCTCATTCATGTTACGCTCCCAAAACTGGAATGTAACAATATATACATGTGATGACACAGCAGGCTGATGCTGAACCAAAATTTTACCGGAAATTATATTTCAGTTATCTCAACCTCAAAAATGATGAGGTATTTCAAAAGTATAACACGTTTAATTAATTTATTTAATTAAAAAAAATATTTTCCTCCACATAGGACTAGAGGGAAGTTGCATACTTGCAGTGGTACAAATAACAGTTTGAGAACCGGTGCGTAAAGCCAACAAAATGTCATTAAATTGAAAAATATGCCACAATCACACATCACAATTTTCTTAGAGCCCAAGATGATGTCTTAAAAAAATCTTTTTTTCTAACCGATGGTCCAAAATCCAAACATATTAAATTAAAAATGAAACAGAAGAAAGCAGCATATTCTCACATTTGAGAAGCTTTATAAATGACTTAATCGATGTAATAAATGTTTTTTTTTTTTTCGACTAATGCGCCTAACACGTACAGAACCACAGATATCTAACACTCTGTGAATCATCATTACACAACACATCTGAAAGCCAAAGCGCCACTGCAGCTGCTGTACGGTACCAGTGAGACATCATTTGGCTCTTATATTTCCTCCAAAGTATCACAAAATAAAACAGTATGAAAAGCAGATAATGGGAACAATAAAAGGAAACAGAAGACGTCTCGTAAACGTCTTGTAAAAGCAGTGGAGAAGCAGAGAGCGAGAGAGAGAGTGAAGAGGAATGCAGGAATATTCCACAGGGCTTCAGGAATGCAGAGAAACCAGGAGGCCTCGTGGCGAGAAGCTCCGTCGTCCAATCACAACACAGAGCTCCAGCTAACAAGTGCCTTCCTGTTTTGTGCGTTCACTGAATTTAAATTATGGAAATGTTTCCAGAGAGCCATAAATATGCTTTGGGAAGGAAATCATCATCTGAAAGTTGAATTTCTGTCAAATACAATAGATTAAATTTATAAAACTAAAGTTTGTCTTAAATCCTTTTAGTTATTTATTTCTACAATCCACACACACACACACACACACACACACACACACACACACACACACACACACACACACACACACACACACACACACACACACACACACACACACACACACACACACACACACACACACACACACACACACACACACACACACACACACACACACACACACACACACACACACTTCTGTGTTTACGCACTTATATACAATAAAGCTTAAAACACGCATGCCAACACAGAGCATATCTGCTCCACTTGATAAAACACTCTAATTTTCTGATTGCAGATCCAATGAGGAAAAAAAAAAAACACAGGAGCAGCTGTAGATATCATAGGAAACATTAAACTACAGCGGGTTAGACGCAACAATCGGAAGAGGAGGATTTCTACAGAGCCAGAAGCACGTCCCTGCCCCCTGCTCTACTTTCAGAAAGGTGTGATTATGTGCAGCAAATGTCTGCTGCTTTAAGGCTGCGTCACACTTTACAGGTTCAAAGATAACGAGTCAAAACTTGCTTTGGCCTCTGAATGAACATTCCTCCAGCTAAGAGAGTGGACTGATATTGTCTTCATCACTGTAACTATTCAAATACTGAAGCGGGAGGCGTATAATCATAATCAATAATCAAAATAGACTTAAGTGGCAGCTTGAGGTCTCTGAAACGTATCTACAGTTTACAATGACACTATGACACTATCTGATCAGAGCTGTTTGGATCCACTCAGTTATTTAAAGACACACAGACCAGTGGAACTCGATCCGATCAAATTAGATGGATTATAATTTGGACCTGGCTCAGGTCTCAACAGAGACAGTTTAAAAAAAGAGAAGACACAATGAAGAGGTTTCCTGTATCTGTAGTCTTATACATGATATCTCTTCTCTATGTTGGTGCTGAATCGTCAGTCTGATCTATAACAATTTTACTAAAAATTTAAATAACTTTCGGAACCATCTCTGACACAACATAATCTGCTTTTATCCATCCGCACAATGATGACAATAGTTCAAACGAGGTATGCAGATCGGGGATGAGGAGACAGGAAGTTTAAGGCACACAAGCAAAAGTGTACTTTGCGTGTGAAGTACACTTCTGCTTGTGTTGATGCTTGATGAGACACAAAATCCTGATATTAAATCTGCAGTACGAATTATGACCTCTGACCTTTAAAGACATAAATACTGACAGTTCTGTGTGTTTACTGTGTAGGTGTGTTTACCTGCTCTGCGTCCAGGTGGCTCTCTGGCAGGTGGTGGTGGTCTGCTGACCTGCTGTGAGGATGGAGATGGTGAAGGAGGCGGGGGTGGAGCATGGCTGCGTCCTTGGCTGCCGCCTCCAGATGTGTGTTTTTTGTGCAAGGAGTTGTGCCTTTGTGGTAGCTCCGGAGCCCCGCCCCCGTCTACGTGGGACGGCCCATTGGAGACGCCGCCCGATGTGTGTGGCCTGTACGGCGGGGGAGGCGGAGGAGCCGAAGAGCCACCCGTTGGCGGTCTGCTGGAAGACGATGGCGGCTTCACGGAGCTGGAAGGGGTATGACCTCTGTTGGGTGTCGGTGGAAGGGGCTTCTCTCTGCTGTGAGAGGAGGATGAGGATGAGGAAGGTGCTTTCTGATTGGGGGTAGGTGGAGCGGTGCCACGGCCACCTCTGTTAAACGGTGGAGGAGGAGGCGGTGCGGAGGTGCTGTGCTTCATTCCGCTTCCTATGGAGGAGCTGCTGCTGCTGCTGCTGGGGGGGCGGGAGATGTCAGGAAGCGACGGGCGATGGGAGCGCTGGTGCTCTGGCGGAGAGGGCTTGTTGGGTGGAGAGGGTGAGCTGGAGCGGCCCGTGGGAGGGCGAGGGGCCGCGGGCCGGGACCCTGGGGGACGCAGAGCAGATCTGCCCACTGAACCACCAGCTGGACCATCTGGGTGGAGGACAGAGAGGTGGTGTTTAAGACACTACAACAAGAAAAAGCTAATGACTAACTGACTAATGATCAATTTCATCATCAATGAATCTGTTGACTATTAATCAATGAATTGTTTGGCCTATAAAATATAAAAGAAAGGTGAAATGACAATTTCAAGTCTGTTCAACCAACAGTCAGTTATCAGAATACTGTAGTTGCTGTTGAATTTTCTGTTGATCGACTTTAATTTGTTGTTAAATTCGACTGTCATGAACTCTTTATCAAAGTACAGTATCAATAATTTTACATCAAAATATCAATATTAATTTTCATTTTCTTAAAAAAGGAAACAAGTACATAAATAAAATAAGCAGACAGGAATATCTTCGTTTTCGCCTCATCCAACAAATATTACAAATTAAACCTCATATTACTGCAAAAATCTGATGATCTGATAAAAACATAACTGACAGAAAAAAACTCAAAGCAGCCCACAATAGTCAAATACACCCCAATACAAAACAAATGTATATATTAATCTGAAACCATCATGCCATGCTTAATTATTGTTTTAGGCATTGGACCCACAATAATTAACCATTAAGGTTCATTTCGACAGAATCAGGCTGCTGCAAAGTGCCGTGTCTCTATTTTGCAGCATAAACTGCAATACTGCAATCACATTTGGAAGCTGGATACATGAAATAAACAATGACTGGAGGCCGCAGTGTGACATCAGGCTGCGTTTTTGTTTTTTTTTAAAGTTGGATTCGGCTTAACTTCTCCACCGCAAGTCGCTGTGATTTTTGGTGGACAACCGTGCAGTCCACACACCGCAGCAAAAACACACTACCCCAACTCAAATAGATGGAAAAACCTGTTTTCACCGCAGTGCCGAATCCTGTCTGAATGCAGCATCAATATTTCCCCAACTGTAGCCACAAGGTCAAAGATCACAGTCACCACATAGCTTTTAATATTTGACGTGTATAAAATAAGTGCTAGCCTTTTATTCAAAACTCTTGTTCCTCACTGCTTTAGCTCCGACCGTACATTAAGCCATAAATGAACACATTCATGAATCATATCCAAATCTTCTGATTGATACACCGTAGATGAGCTTGTGGTGTTTATAAAAGATTTCATATGAGTTGTTTATTTCTTTAACAACAAAATGATCATTAACAGAAAAAAACAATGTAGAAAGAGCTCCTTCTACTACAGTTTGTGTGTATATGTGTTGTTGCTGACAGAACCTCATTGATGATAAGGATGCAAACGGATGCAGCCTACACAGACAAACATGCAAATTTGAAGCCAAACACTTTCAAATATAATTTCAGATATAAAGCCTAATGTTTTTACCTCCTACTGGGCGTAATTTTGGCACACCTCCTTGGAAAAGGCCTCCCATTCCCATTGGCCCTCCACCTCCAAAACCTCCTCCACCACCGCCGCCGCCACCTCCTCCGCCACCACCTCCTCCTCCTCCTCCTCCTCCTCCTCCTGTTTCTGTTGAAAATATGAGACTCAGGTCAGTGTCAAATATGAAAAGCTGAACCAGAAATACATTTCAATATTCAAATATTTTGAGTTTTTCAACAGCATGGTAGATGGTCCAGAATAAGTGTGTATTGGGGGATTTATCATTGCTAAAAAACATTGGCAATGACAAAACATTGCTTTAAAAAAAAAAAAAAAGAGTTGTGTGGAATTAGTTCCCCCTTTCCATGTACAGTAAATATGAATACTTCCTCTTTCCTATGGACTATGAAAGTGACACAGAGTGCACTGAGCAAGCACAGCTCATTCTCAGCTACAGTAAATGTGTGTGGAAGGCCCAGGAAATTTTGTTCAAAACATTTAACTTTATATTTTCAAACCCTGTGGTGATATTAAACATATAGACAGTACATTCGTTCTTAGCCTTGAAGATACCTGAAAAAATCTCTTAATGAAAAGAGATATTTCTACTTGTGTTTATTACCACTGAATGGAGAACAGAACCTGTGCATCTCAACAGACCACCATCTTTTTCAAGGTGTAACCCATCACTTAAGAATCAGGTCTGTTAACTGAAATGTAATCTCAAAAAATTTAGCTTTTTATTGACTTTTAAAAAGAAATGTCTCTTTGACATTCTTGTATATCAAGTTGCTACACCGGAAGTCCTGAAACTTTTCCTGTTTTCCCCAAAGGCTAAATTATCCTCAGACAATTGTCGATGGGTTCTGAGATTGCAGAAAAGACATGATTCATGTACAATAACTTCCTTACTCCCTTATTAGAGTCTGAATAAGCTCAGTGTGTATGTCGTAATAAACTTGCTGTGACTCACTCTCTAGCATCGGACCGCTCCGGTCATTGACCACGCCGACCTTCTTTAGCTTGGTGCCTTTGCAGATGTCTGACAGCAGCGCTCCTCTGCCTTTAGCCTCGGATGAGTTCAGTTTGGGAGGAGCCGTGTTCGCCTGCGGAGGAAGTTAACAAATATGCATTCACACCTGCGGTTCCTCTGGTCTGAACCATAGTGGAAGGTCTGTGGACATGGTTTGTTTGGGTTCATGCTGCACACTTAAAAGAAAACCACGTCTTGTAAACAGAAGTCACATGACACAGTAGTTGGTTTACTGGACGGCTGGTTATGGATTTTGGCAGAATCTCCCTGAAAATGCATAATTTGCTATAGTTAACCTTCTGACCATGGAAACGTGATAATCAGCACACAAGTAATCTCATAGAGAAAGTATTTGACCTGGCTAAACAAATAAGTACAAGTGACTGCATTACTCTCCCCTATCTAGACTAATCTAGCCAAACAACATTTACTACTATTCTAATCAAGTGTTTTCAAGACCGAGTCAAAGAACAGGCAGCTCACCTGTAATTTTTAAAAGGAAATACATGAAAGCATTGACTCAACTACCGCTTTAAATGCCATAAATGAATCTGTCCTATTATTCCTAACTCTTATTTTTTGCCAATGTCTCAACTCATAAGAATTTAAAGTCACTGGAAACCCAAATCCACAACAGCCTTTAACTAATTTAGATAAGAGAAAAAAGGTAAAAGGAATTAGCTTTAATCCACATTTGAAGTTGTGTCTATTTTTAATATTGGGTTTGAACTCAGCATGATTATGCTCCAACATTTATTACGCAATTTACTCTGTGAAGTAATCATAAAAAAGTTGTCCCACAGAACAAAACCTCTCTGCTCTTACTCACTCTGCCTCAAAGTCAGCCGGAGCTGAAAGAAGCCGCCTATGTTTAGTGTGACAAATAAACTCATAAAAGAAAATGATTAAACATCATTTCCGTTATTAGACACAAAAATACAACTGTACACCTTCTGAACTCAAGTTTCTTTCTTTTTTCTTCTTCATTTTCAAAGACTTTAACCGTCATGTACATGAATTAAGCTACAGTGAACTGTGTGTGTATTTATTTATTTATTTATTCATTTTATTACCATGTCATGCATTTTACCAGTATGACTTTTTTTTCTATTTTTATGACATTTTACTACCCGATGTTTTGAAAGACAGTTGAGTGAATGTATGTATGTATGCAGGGCATGTGCAATGACTGATAGGCTGGATGTGGTGTTTTTGTGCAGTGTGTGTATGTGCTATGCTTTTTTTTTTTTTGTGTTGCTGTCGTTGGGCTGATATGTTGATTTTGTGTAATGTGTTATATGTATATGCTGCTGGATACCCTAATTTCTTTCGGGATCAATAAAGTATCTCTATCTCTATTTCTGTGTGTGTGTGTGTTTAGTCCAGACACTGACCACACTGAAGGTAGGAGGTGGCGGGGGTCCTGGGGGAGGAGGGGGAGGGGGAGGAATAGGCATCCTGTCCCTCTATTGGCACCTCTCTGCGTGGAGTAAGCACTGGTGACTTCACCGTCTCAGCTGGGGCGACACACACCGACTCCTGCAAAACAACATCGCAACAAACTGGTCAAGCAGAGTATTAGACTGGAAATCAGGTGTAAAAATCATGCTACTGATGAATATAAATGTCTCCTTTCTTGGATACAATAAAATCTTTAACTTAAAAAGACTAAAAGTTGAAGCGCTTTCCTGCATTGATATCCCCATAAATAGGAAAGACGTTTGCTTTGTTTTACTTTTAAGGGGTTTTGGTCGTCTTTTCAGAGGGAAGCATCTGCATAGGACACTGTCACATAAACACTTAATTTCTAACTTCAATTTCTGTCAGTCAGTAAATGAAAGTTGCATGTACATTACTGTTCGTCTGCCACAAAAGCTCGATTCAGTACAATGTGGCGACAGACTCTGTACGTCCTCTTTACAAATAGATGTTATTCTCTATAAAGAGTTTGCCACAAAAGTAATGGTTTTTGTACACAGAGAACACAACACTGTTTAATGGTTCAACCAAGGGCAGAAAGAGACAAAGACGTTACTGAGCGACAGCTGAAGAAGAATATAAGAAATCATTCATTCGTGAAATAAACTAAAAGCTTGGCAACAAAATCTGTGCAGACTGAAATGAGAACAGGTTCCTGTTTCGGTGTCAGGTGCACACTAATGTCTATAATAAGCTGGAATGAACAGGTGTTGCTTTAGAAAAGCTGTTTTTAAAAGTAGAAACAGAAGTTGGGTCTATGTTAGCACTAAATATGAGGTGATGGACGGACAATTCATAGTATGAATGCATTCAATCAAATCAAAGTGACTCCAGTCTTTTAATGTCGATGTATTGTTGCGTCCACTTGTTCTGCAGTGATATAGCAGCCTCTGATTGGACAATAAGTGCCACCTACAGCTCCTAATATTTGCATAACAGTAGTGGATGGAGAATTTGCAATATGAAACCCAGCTAATGAGAACACTGTCCAACTGATCTGTGCTGGACAAAAATCTACACAGTGTGAGAAGAGACACAAAACAAAGACAAGAGAAGGAGAAACTAATCAAGTCAAACAAGTACAGCGGTGTACTCTAATAAACTAAGCTGAAGTGAAGTCTGCAATTTTACTTCCCCGCTCCCCGTGTGGACTTTGAATTTAATCAGTCAAACATTCTGCGTTGTTTTTTTTTTATTACCGTTTCCAGTAACAAAGACTAAGGGACATAAGCTGCTGTATTACAAGTGTTTGAGTCTATCACAATGTCTGTACTCATGAGGGAGATGTCAATTAAAATTTGATCTGCCACACCTATACCGAGAAATGCTTGTAGCGGCAAAAAAGGACCGTTTTATAACTAGGTGTTCTCATAGTTGTCAATGTTTCTTCTCACTCACTTTTGTGTAAACTTAATGAGACAGTCAATTTTAATATCATACATTCATTTGTACTATTTCAACCTGACTTCCTGAGGTTTAAAGTAACTGTAACAGCCATGTTAGTGACTCATGTTAATTGTGTCAGGACTAATATGAAACATGACTCAGATGAGAGTAAAAGACCTGACAGAAAACTGTAGCAATGTCAAAATGAATCATTTAATTAAGACTTTGCTCATTGTGATGAGGTATGGGTGGACAGATGTAATGTCATAACATAATCACTCATTTTTAAAATGTCATCAGGGTTTTAGGCAGCTTAAAGGTGAAGAAAGTCACTCCACATATTTGTAGAGCAAACCCTAAAACATGAGATCACTAGGATTAGCTGCAAGACTTTCCTGCTTACATGAACCCGATGTTAAAGAGAAAACAAGATGACAAGCTTGGATGCCAACACGTTTCATTCTGCTCCTTCACAGTGGAAACAAATGGCTGTATCCCAATGTGCTCTCAAAGAAGAAATTCTTGGGAGAAGGAAGCAGTTGCTGAAGTAGCTCCTGGGATACATCAGTGAAGTGTGGAGAGCGAAGATGAGCATAACAACATGGGCCAGGAGGAGAAAGTGGTGCCCCGACTGACTTTGGTGTCTTCATTGTCTGGTAGTATAGAGGTGGGGTTTGTGCTTTTTTAAAGTGTGTAATTCCAGGAGGTCTGTTAAGAGGACAACTTTGTGATACCCCTAAATGTCAATGGAGATGATCACACAATATTAGCATAAAATATTAAATTTTGTTCAACAATTTGAAACGTTGGACTCGTCAGACCACAGCACACTTTCTGGATGTTATGTTTTTTTGTTGTTTTTTTTTGCATGGTATACAATCATGTTGGTTTTAAATGCAGTTGTCTGATGGGTCAAAGGTTGCAGGCATTCAACGTTGGTTTTGGGCCTTTATCCCTACATACAGAGATTTCTCTAAATCTTTTAGTGATAATATAGATTGTAGATAGTGAAATCCACAAATTCATTGAAATTGTGTGTTGAGAAATGTTGTTCTTCAACGGTGGTGAACCTCGCCCTATCCTTGCTTGTGAACAACTGAGCTTTTCAAAGATGCTACCTTCATACTGAATCAATCACCTGAGTCACCGGTTACCAATTCAACTGTGGAACAATGAGGATTACACAACTTTTACAGTTTTTGGAACATGTTGCAGGCATCAAATTCAGAATTAAACACTAAAATATCTTGTCTTTGTACTGTATTCAATTGAATATAGGTAAAAACGGATCCATTTGTACTTCTTACACAGCTTCCCAACAAAAAGATCAAAGTGACTCTAATGGAAGTGAAGAGAGCCCCAGGAGTTTAGTTGACATTCACAAAGAGACTTCAAACAGTCCGAGTTAAACCAATCATAAGTGCATCTTTCAAACTTCCAGTGTCAAATTACACTGCTGCAGGTTGATAGTAACCCAAAGGGTTTTGGGAGTTTGGTACAAAAGAGTACGTACTTGACTGACTAACTAAACTAAACTATTGAACCGTCATGTTAGCAATGACCGAGGCCTGTGGATTTTGTACCCAATCATTGATCTGATCTTTTCATCTGATGTCAATCAATTAAACAAAATTTCTGATTTCTGTTTGAATAGCTACGTTTTGTCCCTTTTAATAATAGAATAGAATGTTTGTCACTATTTACATTTTTACATTTTTTTTTTAGAATACAAATAATTCAGACTCAAGGTAAATATTTACTTAAAGTAGAAAAAACAAAACAACATATGCTTGTCCAAAAATAAAAAAGTACCACTGCTATTCCAATACCTAAAACTGCTATAAATGTGTCAGCCCTGCACACAATGACTGAGGTCTCTGGATCTCCCCAAACCAGTTAGCTGTCTGGCCCCATTGTTAGCTTATGCAGGCAGCGTTGTCTCCTCACCTCACCCCACCCTCACCCTCTGCTGCTGCTCCATTCCTCAGGCTGCCTGGTTGAGTGTTGGGGCAGGTTTTCACCGAAAGAAACCAAAGGAATCTCGCAGAGCAAGCTATCCAGTCAGTGACGTGGTTTAAACGGAAAGACACAGTGGCAGAGACAGAAACTGAGAGTGGGGGGTTATCGCTCCACTGGTGGAAAAAAAAATGTTTTAAGATCTGAGGCCAAAGATACAAACAGGACTAGTTTCAACGACATGCTTTCACTAATAATCCGGATAATTATCCAACCACCATTAACACATGAAACACAATTTCATTCTGTTTTTAAACCTATGACCAATCTGACAGATAAAACTTATTTTGTCATGTGAATGTTTTAGATGACGTTTAGCTCTGACCAGACCTCTGGTCTGTCTGGTACTTATCAGGGTTGTTGTTGATTCAAATCAAGACATTTTGGATAATAAATTAAAGTTTGAAGTCAGTTATTAAGTTAAATTACCAAATACCTGCTTGATTCAGCTTGTTTTATATCAACATAAATTGAATACAGTTAGATTTGCCACATAAACAGCTTTAAGACATTGGATTGGACATCTGATGGGAATTTTCCATTACTATGACATCTCACACACTAAAGAGATTGATGGAAATTAAAAATAGCAGCTTGTTGTAGCCAACATTACTTTCTATATTTGGAATATCTACACTCTTCTATTCTGCATTACAGAGGCCAAACAAAAACGCTTTCTTGCTGACACAAGTATTTTACAAGCACATTAGCAGATGGACAAATCATGAAGCATCTTTAAGAGATTAAAAAAGAAACTGAAGACTTGGTGAAGTTTGTCCTCGGTTTGTCTTCTCTCCTTGAGTAACTACAAGGTTTTAAGTATCAAACTGCATAAAAATTACTGGTTGTAACAACTTGTTCCAATTAGGTAAGTTAATTAAAGTCATCTGCTGATGATTATCTCAATAAAATGATCAAACTCCTGCAGTGCTGGTTGTGTGTGACAACAAGAAATAGCAATACAATTTTATTTAAAGAAGATGAAAGTAGTATTTAACAGTTTAATTTCAAATTACAAATATGATAATTCATAATCAAAAGAGCTGCTGACTAATTTTTAAGCAATTGATAAAATTAATGGTCTTTAGCTCCAAATTCAATCATGAAGAAAGTGCAAATTAGCGACTTGGGTGGCATAAATTGTGAAATATGAAATGCTAGATTAAAGAGATTAAAATATTGAACTACAACAATTCATTCAATACTCAAACAAAATAGGCTAATTTTTCCCAAGCAGCAACCTCTGTGACTGAAGTGAATCTAACACGGACTGCAGTTCCTCAAACGTCAACTTGAGGCTGGCCTCAGAATAAGTCAGTCTCCATAAGTCCCCATGTTAAAAACGTTCAACTTCACAGCAGAAATAAACATGTTTACAGCCTGGTACAAAAAACGGTTTTGGTCTCTACAGCTAGTTTCTCCGTTCACAACAGCTGTGCTGAGTCTGAATTATATTTAACTCAACTGTTCAAATTATATTAAGGCTTAAAGTTTTGCAGCGTGGCTGCATTGATTAAGAAGTAGGTGCCATCACAGATAGCTTCTTTGAGCACCCAGGTGTCAGTCACACCACCTCAGGCCCGCTGAGGGGTCTTTGCCGATTTTTAGATTAGTCGAGATGTGGAACAAGTCGTACAACCAACCCAGTGACACCCAGAGCCACAGATTTTAAGCTTCAAAACGGTTCTTCAGAAACCTGTGGGTGACGTCACGCATACGCCGTTATTCCTCACTCAAAACCAAAAGTGTGGGATCCGACATAAAGACTAAACATGATAGGGGGTCAACATTAGGATTAGGCTCAGCATTTTGTCGATTATATTCATCTTACGGTTTAAAGTGTCCGGACAATACTTATTTAAGTTACATGTGTGTACAACATGAGTGGCTTTTGTAGAGCATGTTCTTCTACTTAAAAAATAATAATAAAAAAATTACTGTATTGTTCTAGTAGTAATATCAAAATACAAAGACTGTATTAAATGATACCCACCACTATCCAACACATGCAAAACTGACAGCTATACACTGATAAAATCCATCAGGTCCTGACCTTTGACCCCTATAATCTGCCTGATCCTTTCAATTCAAGATCAAGGTGAAGTGTGGCCACGGTCGCTGAGGTTTGGTCTCTCCAAACATTTAGTAAACAGCCATTTAATGGAAATAAGTTTCATGGTTCACAGAGAAATACAACCAGGGAGGGAGGGAGGGAGGGGGCTGTATGAGGAAGTCAGATGCTTTTGTGGTCAAGGAAATACACTGAGCTAAAGGCCTGTGGCTGTGTGTGGCTGTGTGCGTCTGTGTTTCTAGGCTTTTTGGGGGGGGCAGTGACAGCCCTAGATTGCCACAACATAGCCCGATTAATGTGCTTATCCACTTCTATAAAAAACATCCTCTTCGGGTAACTTGTGTAGCAAGCACGCATTTACATAATTCAAGAATAAAAAATATAAATCATACATGTTGTTGCTCTAGCTGAAGAGAAATAAATACACAAATAGTGTCACATACAGCTCAGAAAAACAAACAGGATTTATCAGGCCTGGGCAGGTTGTTTAGCAGCTCCAGCCGCTCCCAGGTAAAGATCCGCTGGGACAAACATACCTGGCAGCAGTTTAAACTAAGGTGCGGTAAAGTTAGCTTAGTAACAACTTACTTACCCTGGCACGAAGAACTGACGGTTTGAAAATATCGTCCTCCTAAACAACATGAATGGAAAGTGCCGTTGTGGCAATCCTTCGTCGGAGCAGTTTCACAAAAAAATTTAAGGATGGGGAGGGTGCTGGCAAGTCCCGGTGATGTAACTTAACGCCGCCGAAAACACTCGCAGGTTAGCCGGCTAACGTTAGCTCGCTCTCGACGGGTAACCAGTGGAGCTCGCGGCGGTTAGCTGGTTAGCTCGAGCTGTCAGTGTCAGCGCAGTCCGGCTGGCTGTGGAAAAAAAACACGTCCACAAGAGTTGTTTGCGGTGATGTATCGCATTAAACAAACCGCTGAAAGCGTTTGAGAGTCACTTTTTAACAGCTTCAGGTAGCTACGGAAAACTTTACCCGCACTCCTGACCTGCGAGCAGAGCCATACTCCCCGCTGACACCGTTTATCTGCTCGGAAACCCGGAAACGGGCCGACCGACACAAAATGGAGGCAGATCTGCGCTGCGTTCAGGTGCTGCCGTAAGTTACAGCCTCCCAGTTTATGATGTGATGTAATGCAGTGTTTTCCCAATCCCAACCACTGGAGGCTGGCTCCAGAAGAGAGTCAGTCTCCATATGAAAATATATAACTTCACGGCAGAAATGCATGTTAATGCCTGCTACTAACTAAAATTCTTCCCTGGAGTTTCTGCGCTCTCTCATCCAGCAGGTTCTGCAGGACCATTTTTGGATTTTTAGTCAACATTTAGATTTAGATTTAACAATTAGATTTAGATTTAACATTTAGATTTAACATTTAGATTTAACATTTAGAAATAAATTTAACATTTAGATCTAACAAAATATATTTAAAATATCTCTAAGTCGACAAATATTGTTGCAAATGTGCAAAAAAGTGACTCTCAAAAATTCATCCCAGTTTTTCGAACATTGTTTAAAGCTAAATGTGACAAAATGTTGCTGTTATTTTTAGCACGAGCCACTTTACAAACGGCACCCCATAGTCCACTACATTTATTACTACTCTCATTATTGCTACCATATCTCCATTACAGTTTATAGTTACTTAATGATTTGCTGGTGCTGTGCATCTGTGTCTTTCTTTCTCTCTCTATTTCTCTAAGCTATCTAGCCCCTATGTAGTGTTTTTACAGTGTTATCTTATTACTCAGTGTAACTTTGTGTTGCGTTGATTTTTCCAACGCAGCAGAAAAAGTCAGGTGACTGTCAGGTGACGCATGCGCACATGTGTAAAGACGTCAAACATGCGCGGTGCGATCTAAGGCATTTCCTGTCAAGATGGCGCTGTGCAGAGGAGTGGGTCTGTGGAGGACATGCAGCATGTTGTTGTCCAGACAGCCTCTCGTGTTCCCCGCTGCTGTCCGAACACAGAGCTCTGTGAGCGGGGACCTGGTGCCGCGGACCTCCCTGTCCAGGCCGCAGTGGCCGGAGCAGACGCTGCAGTTCTCGGAGGATGAGGAGCGGAGTCGACACGCCGCCGTGGTGAGCGCCGTCAACCAGCAGATCAACCAGCAGGACTACGGGCGGCTGTTCGCCGTGGTCCACTTCGCCGGCCGTCAGTGGAAGGTCACCGACGAAGACCTGATCCTGATCGAGAACCACATCGAGGCGGAGTGCGGGGAGCGCATCCGGATGGAGAAGGTGCTGCTGGTCGGCGCGGAGGACTTCACCCTGATCGGCAGGCCTCTGCTGGGGAAGGAGCTGGTCAGGGTCGATGCTACCGTGATCGAGAAGACCGAGTCCTGGCCCAAAGTCCACATGAGGTTCTGGAAGAGACACAGGTTCCAGCGCAAGAGGATCATCATCCAGCCACAGACGGTGCTGAGAATCAACAGCATCCAACTGGCCCCCAGTCTGACATGATGAAGATGATGAAGACTGTAATGTTTCACACACAGACTGAGGGTTTATTTGTTCTCAGTGATTATACGTAAACAAACTTCATGACTTTGATATTCAGATTTTCTTTAATGCAGCAACAAAACCAGGATGACTCCCGTGTTTCTGATGAAGAACTGGGCCCGGATGTTGACTGTTTACTGCTGTAAATAAACCTCCATCTTTTCCAGATGGATATTTAAAGATTCTCTGTTAGCAGGAGTTGTTTTCCTGAGGGGTATTAAAACAAACCATCTCAAATCCAGTCTTATGTATAAATCTGCCACGTGTTTTCTGGCCAGAACACAGAAACAAATATTATACCTGATAAAGGTTAAAAAAGATAAGACACAATGATGAGTTGATTGACATAAGAATAAAGATTTGATGTTAATTATTTATTAGGTTAAAAACTATAAAACATTTTCTGGTTTAAAGCTGAGGCAGCACATGAAAACTTGTTTTTAATGCTGCAGTCACACTTTGGAAACAGTAATGTACATTAGATATGGCTGCAACTAACGATTAATGATACGTTGACAATTTTCTCGATTAATTGTTTAGTAGTTTTGGTCCATAGGATGGTCAAAAATGTCCAAGGTGACGTCCTTAAATTTCCAAAGATGTTTGGATGATTGTCACACAAGACTTAAGAAACCAGAAAATATTCAAATTTGAGGAGTGAAAATCAGATAATTTCAGTGGAAAAACTCAAGTGTGACAGGTGGGAATGAAAAATATAACAGCTTACTTCAAAACCATCTAAATATTTCAGTGTTTTGTAGGGTTTTTTTTAGTGTTTATTGGAAAGACATTTTTTTCTGAAACTGTTAAACATTTATTTATACATATACAAACATTAAAATCAATGAATGGCTGCAGCCCCGTTAAAAGCTGTCGTCACTGTCACACAGTATCGGTTGCTGAGAAAAGATGCATCTTGTAAAGAATCTGGTTGAATAGTTTGAAGCATTGCAGATTATGATTGCACTCTTTATCGTTGTAATGTCAGCGAGTCGATTTAGATTTCTCTCTTGGAGTTACAAGAGTTATTTCTCATCATCTTGCAGTTTAATGCGACAAACATGAACTCGACACCTGATATGATTCTGTATATTGATATTGAGCTCTGGTTCCCGACCTTTATCTTCCAGGGTGTCCTCTTCCTACCATTAGGTAAACAGATATTTTATGAATATTTCATTATATTCAGTGCATACAAGAACAACTAAACTACAATTAACACAAATACTGTGAATATTTGATGAGATGAGTTTTCCTGATATTAGAATAACTATACAATTCAGTCTGTGTAATGCATTTTTTTTAAAATTAACAATCATACATACCTGATAGGCTTCTTTCTCGACAAATTCAGTACTTTCTTCTCATTGCTCTATGAGCTCTTTGGTTGTTTTAACTAAGTACTTTAATACAGGATGAGGCTGTTTAGCAGAGAGTTAAGGCTGTGTCAGTGTAGTTCAGGTCTTCACCGTGCTCTCATCCGGTCACGTTTACTTAACTTCACATCCTAAATTATACAATTTAACGATTTCATTTAGATTTCTTCACAGAAAATTAATGAAATTCACTGAAATTTTTTTATGAAAATATAGGCTTACTGTATATACCTCTACATTTAAAGAAATATTCTTACACTCTTTAAAATCAAAAAGACCTCATGACCGCTCATGAAGCTTTGGAGAACCCCAGCAGGGATCAGAACCCTCAGGTTGGGATCCAGTAATATTGGGTGTTTTTCTTCTCATGTTCTTCTCAACCCATTGAGACCCATCATCCAAACTTCTACTTTATGAAATCTGAAACAAAAGATCCACGACACAAAAAGAGTTTAACAGTCTGCAAAACACTTGCTTTATTTAGAAACCTGACTGAATCGTCTCTGGAAGCAGGACAACTGCTCGGCTGTTCACCCTGCAGAGGACTGATCTGAAGGCACTGTTGAACATTTCTGCTCAGTGGTCGCATGTTTACTTGTAACTGAACTCCAACGCAGGTAGGAGGTGATGTTTAAATCAGGAGCTTGTCCAACAGGCAAAAACAAAGTGAGTGAAATGTTACTGATGTTAACGTGTTGGTAGCAGTATCTTCAAAAAACAGATGTTCCCATTTGGAGGCTGAATGAAGGCAATAAATCTGTAAACAGCGAATTAAAAGTGAGGATCAAGAATCATGACAGTATATTCAGCAGCAGCTTTACCTTTACTGACCCAAAACCATCATGCTTTCACCGTTTCAGGCCTTCCTTCATGTCCAACAACAAACCTGTCCTGTAGGAACCTCATGTATGTATCCAAATGGCTGACGATGACTGTATTGCTAAGTTTTTGTGATCTTTAAACCCACACACATCCTGTGTGGTGTTGATATGCAGAGTTAAGACAAGTGGTTTCATTCATCCAGGCCGAGGTGAGAGTCAGTCGCATCAGTTACATCTATGATCGAGTTAAAGGATAGGTTCGAGTGCATCATGACACAATATTCACATTTTTCTTTACACTGTGAAAGTTCTGTCCCTAAGTCAGTAAACTCAAGTCGTGCTAGTTGTACCCTTGGTTTATACCCGGTGAAGCGGCCTTACGATAAACCTACATGTGACTAACAAGACGCATTTCAGCAAAGAAACATGAAAGAATACTGATGGGAATTGAAAACTGGATCTATCAGAATCATAAGCCTCAGAGCTCATTAATTACTTTCATCGATGCTGGCATCTTTTTCTGAGAATTCAGACTTTCAAAAACACTCAGGCGATGGCGTATACTAATGGAGAAACGGTCCATAGTGGCTTAATTTCACAAAAAAAGTGCTAATGTCTGTAAAATTATCATTTCCAATAATGGTGGAAACACTTAACATGGGTTTAAAATTTTGCTTCTTCTGGGCGGGTGTGCAGAGGACAGGTTAGATTTTTTTTCCCCATTCGCACAGTTACCTCTGTCATTGTGCAACACCGTGAATGCCTTCAAGTAGAGTCTGTGTGAAAACATTCACCTCGTTTATAGGATTCATCACATCAAGGCTACAAAAGAAACACAAAGAGCTCTTGAAAAGAGATCAGGAGGGCAGCGCCGTTAGATGTAGCTCATGTGAACTCTGATTGCTGATGCCGCATATCATGTGGATTTTGTTCTCCGTCTTTAACAGTATAGTCACTTCACTTCAACTTATATACAGCATGTGAGTGTTGTGTTAAGATACAGTTAAAAAAAAAAAAAAAAAAAGACTCCAACCTATCCTTTAGGACAGCAGAAACATTAATATCCTCTTGCCCCTTTTGGTTGAACTGCAGTTCAAAATAGAAAATCACAAAGGCTCATATTTAGGCCAAGACTGAACATGTGCCTGTGCTTCACCTTAATATGCTTTGTTCCAGTCTTTCTACGAGGACACCAAAACAACTCCTAATCCGAGAGACTAATGTTCAGTTTTTCTCGTCACCAAACATACAGACACTATGAAACATTTTCTGGCTTCACTGGTGAATTCAGTTTCAACTTCCAATTACAACTTTTAAAATTGATTTGGACTTTTTTTTTTTTTTAATCAAGTTTGTTTGTTTGATCACAAGGAAACGTACATTTTCTCATTCTCACAGAATGAAAGAAACTAATCTTATTTAATGTATAAAGGCTGACAGCCAAAAAAAAGAAAAAGAAAAAAGAGAGAAGCCAAATCTCCTCCTTCTGGTGCAGCAGCAAGGAAGGAAATTATTTTCAAAACAAGATCTCAAGTATAATCTTCAAAAGTCCGATCAGAATTGTCCAAAAGATTGACTCCTCTTCCTGAAAGTCCTCCTCTGCTGCCTGAGGGGGTTTTGTTTTCTTGAATCCGTCATCTGAACTGTATGAGCCCTTATCAAACGGGTCCTGGAGAACCGTCTGATCGTAAAACACCCGCATTTCAAACTCGCTCTCCTTGTGAGACGGGTGGCCGTAAATGCCGATGCCCACGGGCCTTGTAAAGTCCCCCGGCACCACCACCACATCCTGGCCGCAGGTGACAGACTGCAGCTTGTAAGTGTCGAAGCTCGGCCGCAGTGTCTTATCCGACACATAGAGGTCTGCGTCTCCCTTGAGGCTTTGCATGTGCAGGATGATTCTGCCATCGTGGTTGAGGCGCAGGTAGCTGTAGTTTCCGGCCCCGATGTGGCCCTGAACCACATGGAGCAGCACCCACTCGTTGGGGATGTTATCGTCCTCTGGAGGGTTCAGGAAGCCTCGGGCCTGGGACAGCAGGAGGGCGATGACCAGAGCGCTGCAGCTCGGCATCATAATGAAGGCATCTGTCAGTCAGTCACCGCCTGGACGACACCAGACAGCCTGGCAACAGAACGAGAGGCAAAACAAAGGAAATGATGATGTGGTATATTTAATATGTAAACGTTAAACTAGGGCTAATGACTCATTTCAAAATTAATTGATCTGTTTTAGTGTAATAAATATACTAATATAGTTTCTTCAAATTGCTTATTTTGTCCAACCAACAGGCCAAAACCCTAAAAATATGCAATTTACAATAATATAAAACAGATTTCACATCCTAGACGGTGGGAACTGTGAAATTTTGTGGCATTTCGCTTTATAAATTACTTGCCAGTCAATATTCTCTTGATGGACTAATCTTACTATATATCTAATTTTGAAAGAAACTTGTTGCTCTGCCACTAAAATGTTATTTTGTTTAGTGTTTTTCGATCCTTGGCAAAAATTACTCCTTCTGGGGTCTATTCTGTGGTTTTTACACCCACCAAACAGGATGAAAAACAGCATATCTAGTACGATAATGATAAAAAAAACAATCACTAGTAGCCTTAATTGTGACTTTTGAAGCATATAACATGTAGATCAGTCAAATGATGATTAATCTGTCGATTATTTGACCCATAAACCAAAATGTTTCCCAAAGCCCAAGGTGACATTCTCAACTCAAAGATACTCAGTTATCTGTCACAAAGGACCAAAGAAACCAGAAAATATTCATATTTAAAAAACTTGACATCAGACATGTTCATACAGAAACGACTCAAAACAATTGAAAATCAAAAAAGCTGGTGATTAACTTAATAGTTGGCAACTAATCGATTTGTTGTAACTGTAGCATGTTCACATATCAGTGCTATATCTTGACACCCAACACGCCCCCCTGCCCTTTGTCAGACTATACATCCAGTGTTCCTTCAATGCAATAAGACCTGTCCCCAGAGACTTTTTAACAATGCAGACATGCACGCCATTAATGTGACTGTATACCAACCCAAGGACTGGATGCAAACTACAAAACAAAACAAAGCCACCTGCATTATTTCATAAGACAACCTAGTTGTCAGAATATAAATGAAGTCTGTAGGTTTTTCCTACTAATGAGTAAAACATATTAACTAACTCTCCACCATGTCACGGTCCAGTGAAAGCTGAGTCTAAAGCAAAGTGACAAAAAGCCCCTCGGCAGAGCTAAAAATAAACCCATCGGTCTCTTCTCTGCCCGCTGGTGTTTCGGTTTAACGAGTGACCGTGTTAACTGGAGACAATTAAGACCAACGAGACATTAAAAGACGAATCAGATATGTGTTTGGTTTGTTTTTTTTAATACCGTAACGTGTATTTTAAATTAAAAAACTAAGCAAAGAGACATTCACGAGGACTTCCTTATATAACAACTGTAGACGGTCACCGATTAACAGGGTCGCTTGTTAAACCGTGACACCCACCGGTGTGTCTGACCTTTGATTCGAAGCAAAACTACTTTAAACTGTTGTTCCCACTAACGAAGCTCCTCATGTTCACTTTAAAGTGCAGATTTGTGACTTTCAAAGCGGGAACAGGTGAGAAATGTAAGGTTTTAAAAGGCAGCCGTCGTTTCTATCAGCCATAACTTAAAGCTGTGACTCTCGATACTTGAGTTTCACTAAAGCTAACATGCTAACACGGCACCTGCCAGCAGCTCCAGCAGCTCCAGAAAAATACGCGCTCCACTGTACAGCTAAATAAACAGCATCGCGGCCATCAGCTCACACTTTGTTCAGTAGAAATAAGAGTGGTGTTGTCCTGAGCTGACAGCGAGCGACTTATTTAACTAGGTTAGCTTCTTCACACACACTTCATTTAGCCATCACGCAGCTAACGCTTCTGCTCGCTCGTTCAATTTGAGCTGAATCCGATTTTACAGAAAATAGAGACGGCCTTTCAACTTAAAACTTGATTATTAAATATATATTGATCAGCCGTCCAACAGTACGCTTGGTTTACTTACACAGCTGTCATTTCCTAACCAGCATCTTCGTCTAAACCACAGCAACCTGCTGGAAATGAAGTTCACTTCTTCACTTCCTTTTCCTTTGACTCACCAACGTAGACCCGCCCACCGCCGCCACCTACCGGTGGCACCGGTAACTGCACCAGCAGACCCTCAATTAAACCTCAGTTAAACCTCAATGCATGTGTAATATTAATCAGAAAGTGAATATTATGCAAACATTTTAAGTCTTAAATTTAAAAGTGTTGATATTTGTATACCACCCAATAGAATATACAGTCCTTTAACCCCCATAACATGTTTATTTCTATGGTCACTTTATATTTTTAATATAGTTTTATATGTGTATATAACATTTTTATTCTATGGTTCTACAATTTTTTGGTGGGAGTAACAGTCTGTTGCTGAAGGAGCTGTTTAAGGCCCCCACAGTCTCATGCAGGTGAGAGGAGTTGTTCATGATGGATGTCAGCTTTGCTAGCATCCTCCTCTCCCCCACTTCCTCTATGGAGTCTAGGGGGCAGTCCAGGACAGAGATCCTCATCCAGGGTCACAGTGGGGCTGGAGCCTATCCCAGCTGACTTTGCACGAGAGGCAGGGTACACCCTGAACAAGTCGCCAGCTTGTCACAGGGCACATAGACATCTTGTTCTAAGATGTAGATGATAGAAGAAATTAGATACTGTATGAGCAGTGATTTGGATGTAAACAATATAAACCACCAGTATAAACTAAATATATAATCTGATAGAAATCAGAACAAACTACCCAAAAAGAGAAAGCCTAACTGGAGTCACTCTGCAGTGGTCTATTTAACCCTTGAGCCATCCAAACTAATTTTGCCCAAAGTGCCAGAAACTAACCAACATATCCCACACTGGAAACAACTCCAGGTTTGCTTTGTCAGTAATTTAGTTTGATTAAAACTAATTTGTTATTAAAGATCAACTGAAAACTGTATTAAAAAGGTCATAAAGACATTTCTTGGACATCACCATGTAATCCCAACATTCCAAGCTCAGGTCTGGACAGGGGTACTTGCTACGTTATCCCCATTTTTCTTACATTTACTGACAGCAACCTACCATCTTGTATCAAAATAGCTAAATTGCAACAAATAAAATAGATTCTGTCACATGGCCCTCTGCAGCAGTGCTCTCCAACCTTTTTTCTATCATGAGTAAACTGACTAACATTTTATGGATAAGGGATTTAAGATAATCAATGCATTTAAATAATAGAACAAAACAACTAATAAAGCACAGTACAATTACCTCAAATAGTGAACGTATAACTGCAGGTGGTTTGTATCAAAAAATAGATTTGATTGAATTTTGAGCAGATTTCCTGTGAATACGGCATCAAAGACCTTACCTGATATTTTTAGGAACTTTTGTTCTAAGTAACCAGATTATCAAAACAAATTGCACACAAGCAGAGGGAAACCAGCACAGCAGAACGGTTTGGAGAGACTAGTTTTAGACATTTGAGAGTCATAATAGATCTGAGAAATGTCTTGTAGTGACAGATAATGTATCATCAAGTGTTACTTTATTGGACTGCATATTTACGTTTGCCTCAGCATCGCTCAACTCAAAGCTCTCCTGCCTGACAGACTTTTCTCTTTTTAAAGTCAGAAGCACAAAGACATCCCGCATGTTGAACTAAATTCAGATTCATTAGAAAAAGACAAGGAAACATTAAACATCTCTGCACAACACAAACTCAAACCGCCTGAAAGTTTTCTACAGACACTTTATGAAACCAAAATGTGAAGACATTTGAATTCTTTTCTCTGTAAATCATCTGTATCGATCTGTAACCAATTTTATTCTCATCAGGTGTAATCCAGCTGTTATATACACATATTAGTCATCAGTTTCAGTGCTGCTTTAACCATTTGTAATCCAATATGATCATCTCCACGTGTGAGATAATACAAAATAAATTACAAATCTGTTTCCAGGCATGCACATTCACACCCCACTCATTAAAATCAACTTGTACTAATTTCACATCATTTGTTTTTATATTCCTTTTTCACTTTAATGAACACCAACTGTAGTTTTAAACAAAATAAAGAAAAACAAAAAGAAAAACAGAAAAACAAAACCGAAAAAAAAAAAAACAACAACAAATGTTCCAGGGGGAAAAGAGTCTCGACAACAGGTTGGATGACTAGATCGGTATGTTTTCCAAAAAAAAACCCACATCAAATTGTAAATTCTATATAGATATACTCGTTCAACAAGTCTGCATAATCTGTCACATTAAATACATTTGACGTTATGTGGAAGTCACCTATAATCACCACTTCCGTGTTAAATATTTACTGCAAACAAGTCGACCAATTTGTAAGGCTTCCAAGTTTGACAGTGGAGTCAAGTCGATCTGTCCACACAAGTTCGGAGCCGGACTCTCAACCGTTTCCTGATGTTACTTCAAAATGAAAAGGCCCCGAAAAGTAGTGTTGCGATGTTTTTTTTTCCCCCTCTCTCTCTCTCTTCTTTGAATATAAGATTATCTCAACATTTAAATAAATCACTGCATCTGATGTCTTATAAAAACACACCAATATCTTCATTTCATTAAGGGTGGTAGGTAAAGAAACCATAGTTTAAATATGCTTGTTGATGATTACCTCTGACTGGACAGAGCTTGAGGGGTTTTTTTTGGGGGGGGGGGGGGGGGGGGGGGGGTGGAAACAGATAACCGTGAACTTTTCCATTTAATTCTTTTAAAAAGGAACATCGTCCGAAAAAAATAAAAATAAAAATAAGAATAAAATAAAAATAAAAATGCTTGCGTTATACAGTTTACAACGTAGTACCATGCTAGCGCTGCTCGGCTCATCCTAACCATTTATTAGCAATGGAGAATCAGTGCTGTTGGAAACTACAACACACACTAACGTTATTAACCCCATTCTGCCCAGGTGCCTTCTGCTTTCACCCAATCACAACGCCCGAAAGAGAAGGAGGAGGGAGAGGGCTGTAGGGTTGGGGGTGGGGTACAATTTGTTTGTACAGAAAACAAACTGAAGTAAACAAAGCAGCAAATGCAGAAAAATCACACTTCATGCATTCAAAATGAGTGGCAGCAAGGAGAAAAAAAAAAGAAACAAAAAGGAGAGGAGGGTAGGGATTCACAGTTTTCTCAGCTACGACGCAGAGATGGATGAGGGTGTGCATACGGGGCAGGTGATGTGGAGTGCGTTAGCAGGGTTAGCGATTCATTTCAAGGGACGTGGCGTTTCTGCGACTTCGCTGAGCGCCGGTTTTATAACGTGTTGTCTGGCAGATGAGTCGTCTGCTCGAGGACAGAATGGGGGTAAAACTACATTCCTGGTCTGACTAAAATGGATTTGCGCTGTTAACGTAGAAAGAGTCTCTTTGTGTTTCCAACACTTTGTTAAATTCTTGGCTTTGCCTTCTTGTTTTATACAGTTTCTTTAGAGAAATGAAGCCTGCTGTAAGTACACTCTGGTCTCCCGCTCTGGTCTGTATTGAGGGGGTGGGGGGGGGGCCGAGGCAGCTATGATGCTGGGAGGTCCGCGCTGGAGGGAGGGGGGGAGGGGGCTGGAGGAGACGGCATGGGCGGTGGCTCAGACAGGTGGCGCTTTGCGCTGCAGTAGATACTGCTGGATGTCGTCCGAGTCACGCTTCAGCCAGGCAGCGTTGAGGAGGATGTTCTCACAGCATTGCTGCACGGTGCGCTCAGCCGCCGGCGCCGGGTGACTCTCAAAGAAGCTCTGCGGAAACAGAATCATGCAGAGACCAGTTTAAGAAAGGGTGTCGATCTCTTACACAGATTTCACGGAATTGAAAAATTTAAATCTACCATCATCAACAACTAGCAAAACAAAAAGGTGTCTGTCCAATTAAGTCCACAGTTTGATTCCTTTGCTGTATGTCATGACCTCCACCTCTCTCCCAACATTTCCTTCCCATCTGGAGTCAAGTCACACATAAAAGGCAGAACCATCCTGATATCAGGTCAACTTGTCCTGGTGCTTTGTTTGCTTCCTGTTAAACCCTTCTCTGTTGCATTCAGTGATGTATTTATATGCAGCAGTGACGTGCAGAGTTAAAAGCAGAGTGAACATAGGATTTAATTCATTAGTTTAAAACAGAAACATGCCTTTATGAGATGTTAAAGTTGTTTCGTGGGCGAATATGTGGGCAACTGTTCGCTTGCTAAATTGACCACAACTTGGTATGCAGGACTGTTTTACTGACTGTATGCTGGGAGGTCATTCTGCCCTCTAGTGGTCAAAGTACCTGCTCTTTCCAACAAAATTTTGTTGATTTCAATTATGAACATTTCAAAATCAGTGCCAAGGAAAATAAGATTAAATTATTAATTTTGAGAATTAGAAACAAATTCAAAAAACATGGAATAAATGCACCTCCTCCTTTAAAACAACAAAGTGAAACTGCAGAAAACAAAAAGAGAGTAGCTCTCTCTCACCTTCACTTCAGCAGCCATTTTGTCAATGGCAAAACCAGTCAACTGAGAGCTGCAAAGACAGGTGAACAAGAAACATGTGAGCAAATAAAACAAATAATGTTCAAGTCTGACTCCCTTATAAAAAAATATCAGGACATAAATGATTAAAGTTTTTGCTCATTCACCAAGCAGACAGAGTTTTTTCTTTTTTTTTTTACCTTGATAAGCCGTGATATGAGGAAGCCACCCTGGTAGCGGTTGTAAAGCTCCTCCCAGTTGTCCTTGACAAACTTCCAGGCGGCTTTCCGGCCTTGTTTACTGCTTCCTGCCACGCCCCCGATTACTGACACTGTGTCCTGAGGACGAACCTCTTCCTGTCGGAGTAAAGAACCAGAGAGAGGTTAACTGTGGTGAGGTTTGTTCAGGTCAGCATCTCACCGGCTGAACCAAAACGCAACAGGTCTGAAACTTGATACTGATTACTGATGAGCATTTACTGTGCTTTTCTAGTTAAACTGCCTTCATTTCTTCTTACAGTGTATACACCACAATTTACTATAATCATTAAGCACAGCAGCACTGAAAAATAAAATTAAACTCAAGCTCCAAATGAAAAAGACCTAGCAACAGAAACTGTTGGATTTCCTCCTATAACACATGATTATAAGCATGCTGGTTAAAAATACATCCGCAAAACACGCTCGTTTCATTTCCTCACACAGAGAAACAAAACCAACGTTTGGCGACATGCGGTAAATGTGGTCATGTGTACCGAGAGGGCGAAGTTGAGGACTTTCTGGATGAGGTCGGGAGCAGAGATGGCGCCCAGCACTCGCTCGATACGGTTCTTCTCCTCCTGCATGTCGGCTTGTTTGTGGAGCTAAGCGGGGCCGGATGACAGAGACAAACGGATATAAAAGAAATAAAAAAAATTAAATATATAAATACAGTATAAATAAAACATTAATGCATTTGGTTTTGTAAAAATTATGTCGAATCACTCAAGTATTAATGAAATGTGTTACTGTGATTGTCCCTGATGATCTTCATGTCACAGTCTAACCTGCTAGCTGCAGATCTTACCTTCATCATCGTGTCCAATGTGGCACTGTCTCCATGCTTCAGCACTGTTAAATACACCTGAACAGAAACAGCACAGATACACAGTTAAAATGATGATGGAAGAAATTAGATACTGTATGAGCAGTGATTTGGATGTAAACAGATTAAACCACCTTCAATATCTCAGCTAAAGCAGCAAATCCTTATTTAGTTTGTACATCACTTCAGTGTACGCTTGTTTTTAACATCAAAGTGCTACAGAGGCAGGACCAAACAACAAATCCAAATTTAGAAAACAAAGAGGTGGTTTGGGTACAAAAAAGTCAGATGTTGAACAGAACACAATTATCTTGTTTTCATCACAAACCACAGAACAAAACATGTTGTGTATGAACTCTGTTGGAGAACACGCTTCAGAGAAATAGGATGCGTTTTTATTTTGCTTACTGGGCTCCTGAGGTCTGCAGGCAGGACCTGCTTGCCGTCCACGTGGTCCCTGAATCTCCGTCGGGCCTCCTCCAGTGTGGGTTTGTGTCCTGCCTTCCCCAGTTTCCCCAGAACCAGGCCTCTCAACAGAGCGTCCAAGTGACCTGCAGAACGAAAATTGTCATGCTGAAGTTATCGTCTTTCTCCCCGCCGCAGCGCTGTGATCGATCAAGGACGTTCAGAAGTCCGACACCTCCCTCAGATGTTAAAAATATACTTCAGAGTCAGATTCACAGTGGGTGCCGAGTTAAAAATGTAATATCTTTATTTGATACCATTTTCTATTTACACAGCCTCAAATGACAGAAGACACATTTAAGTGCTTCTATAGTACTAAATGATGATATACAGCATATACATGTAGACACCCTGATGCATTTAATGGAAAATTATATTGCAAAAACAAATTTTATAGGAAGTTGGTCAGTTTTTAGCGTTTTAAATTAATACATAAAATTGTAAAATTATGACAGGCAACAGCTTGAATATAATCAGTTAAATGTTAACGAGGAAAGGAATCTACTCAGGTCTAAAGAAGAAGATTTCAACTACACTATGTTTGCTTCTGTCCGTAACCTCCTCACCTTCCCCTGGTTTGCTGTCCCAGCCGAGCTCTAGGCCTATAGGGGTGAAGAGGTCCCGGATGAACTCCTGGATCTCCTCGTGGAAGTCGGTGTGGGAGAGCAGCGAGGACAACACTCCCAGGTTGCAGCTGAGGTCGCTCCACACTGTGTAGTTGGGCTCGTTGACGAATGCCTCCATCAGCTTCAGCACCTCCACCGTGCTAATCATCCCTGCACGAGACTGAAGCCACAAAACAATTACCATCCGTGCTAGCCTTTAGGAACGCCTTTCCTTCTTCTCTCTGATTCTCTAAATTAAACACAGTCTCACATAATAAAAGCTTTGTGCCTTAGCGAAGAATAATTTTTAGGGTGATGATCTGCTGTTCTGAACATGTCAGGTTTCTGGTCTCAAACTGAAGGTTTCACAACAGCAGGAAATAGACAAACATCTGCAGGTAAACAAAACACACGTTTTCCTGTAGAGAATTAAAGGAATCAATCTCTTCTAAAATAAGAAATGTCTACTTTGGTAAGATTTTATAATGATAATAAATTTCCCGAAGTGACTGTCTGACACATCAAGTAATAATTATGTCTAATATTTTATATATTATAACTGATTAGCTCTCAGGGAACTCAAAACACACCTCACTTTTAAAGATGCTCTCTTCTATTCCGCAACATGCATTTGTTTATGCTTTGAGGAGTGGATTTCCTTTTTTATCCTGACAAGCAACTAGACTTTTTAGGGTACCTTAACACTAGTAGCTGATTGTATTTTGCGGTAAGGAATAAAACAAAAGTGGGATGATTGTTGTTGTTTTAATGCCCAGCAGTAGGGCTGTGTGTGACTCACCAGGGAGAAGAGGTCGTTCTGCAGGCCGAGTCGGTCCACAGGCTGCAGGCTGAGGTCCCGGACGCCTGGCAGCAGACTCTCCAGCATGGATGAACTGTACTGGATGCGATAGAAGCCCACAGTGCCGGGGTTGATCTGTAAACAGCAGGGACACAACTGGGTCAGACTGTGGGAAAAATGCAGTCTTGCCATTTTTACCTCTCAGCCTGAGTGCTTTTATTGCTTTTATTCAGCATGGCTTAGAAGTGAGTGAAACAGTGTCATCCTAATGCTAATGCTTGAGGGTTTAGTCAACAATGTCTGATTTAACTGAAGAAACATTAGGAGAGGGACGTGGTCTTTGTAAAATTTCCTTTTTGGCAGATCTGTAGCTCTTAACTGCAGCTGGAAGCCTCAAAATTGAGTTGGTAACAGGAACATAAACAAGTCGTTAAACAGGATCGGAGAAGTGAGGATTCGAGGCATTATTTATAGTTCAGCATCAGCTGTATGCAGCCCAACCCATTTTCATTCCTTTGTTTATTTCCTTCTTCGTTCTGACAGCTGTGCTAATTTGCAAGTTAACACCCACGAGAGATCGAACAAGTCCATTCACATTCTTGCCACATTTCACCAAAATCAAATTTACACTGCAAAATTACCAGAACAAAAAGCTTAAATAATATACTGACTAATCTGTCCCTTCCTTAGTAGACAATGTGTGGGTGAGGCTGTGAACTTTGTTTTAACTTTGATGCTTTTTCATGAAAACCGGACGGATGGAGAAACTTTCATTATGAGTCACTATTTCAGCTTAAGACTCTCTACTCTTGAGAAATCATTGAGTTCTACTTGTTTGTGTGTACATGGCCTTTTTGGACAAACACAGCCACACGTAAAACCAAACGGGCAGAGCCACATTATGACGAAACAGTGTTTAGAAAAGCAAATGAAAGGCGACTGCGCCCTGTAGAAACCCACCCTATGTGGAAATTACTTTGTATGTAATCTCCATTTGTCTGCATACAGTTTGTTCAGCAATGTCACTTGCCACTATCTGGTATGTTTATTCCATCACGGCGGACCTACAAGTATTAAGTACCACATCTATTCCTGGTACATTCATGCATACTTTCATACAAAATCGCTTTATTTAAAATCACACTACATGCCAGGTGCTGTATTGCAGTATTTGGCAGATACCCTGCATTTATGTATCAGACTCAAGAGAAAAAAAGTTAAATCAGTGCGTCCTGGTTGCTGTGGTGACTGTTGGACCACTCAAGCACTCACCTTGACCCACTGGTCGGGGGTGACGCCGCTCAGAGTGATGGTCGTCTCGGGTCTGTCCAGCAGAACCTTGAGCTTGGTGCATTTGGAGTCCTCGCTGGTACAAATACTAATAGGGACCATCCAGTTGGGGCAATCCTCACCTGTCCAACAGACACGTGAAGAAGCCAATGAGAAGCCACCACAGAGTTAACCCTGTGTCTGGTGCACTACATGTACATAAACACTCACCATTATGTGGTCCACTGGCACAGAACTTCTTCTGAGATATCTTGAGGATGCGGTCGTCACCTTGCTATAAAATAAACATCATGGGTCAGTGTGTGTGTGTGTGACAATCAACAAAACAGAACTGCAAGGAGCCACTGGATATTTTCACTGTTCAGTCACGTAAAGCTGATTTACTTGGTCTGGTGAATTCTTGAAACACCCTCTGAACAGTTCAGTCAGTGAACAAAATGATCTGACACTGATTTAATGCACTCAGTACTGTGGGCTGATTCTACGGCTCACCTGTTCTTGGTCCACTACTATTATCGGGAAGCCCATCTGCTTGGTCCACGAGCCCATCACTGCAGCGATGGGTTTTCCACTGGCCTGTTCCAGACAGTCCCATAGATCCTCTGTGAAAGACAGCCAGGTGGTCAGACAATTATGAATTTGTGAAATCGGTTTGCAAAGGGAGGAAAAATCTTACTGCATGTTCTTACCTGTCGAAGCATTTTTATGTTGGAACTTCAAAAGATAGGCATTCATTCCTTTCCTAAAGTCCTACAGAGAAAGAATTAAAGGTGAAACTTAATGAGCAAAATATTAAAATTAAAATGACACTACGCTGCGAGCAACGCAGAGTGTTAGACAACCTACCTCGTCTCCTATGTAGTTGTGCAACATGCGGATCACAGATGCTCCTTTGCTGTATGAGATGGCGTCAAAGATTTCATCTACCTCTGATGGATGGCCAACGTTCACCTGGAGAACATAACAGTTTAAAACTCATGTTTTAAGAGTATTAAGGCAACTTGTATACTTAGCCAGTCACACACACAGTAAATAAATAAAAAGATTACATCCAAAATAATCTTAAGAGTATATTCTGACGTAATCACAGTCGCTAAAAGTAAAAACATTCTTCTTAACAGGCTACATGAGCCAGCAGCTTTCAGCTTCATAACATGAATCCCTTCACAGTTCACCTCGATGGGATGGCTGCTGTCAAGCGCGTCCAGCTCCAGAGCGCGGGTATAGTCAGCCGAAACAAACTGAGTCCAGATGTCGTACTCTGGGAAACAGTGGTCCACACACAGATACTCGATCCAGGATGCAAATCCTTCATTAAGCCAAAGATGGGTCCACCATTCCTGTATGTACACACACACACGTCAAGATGACTGCGTCTTCAAAGTTTTTAAAAACTTTCAAAATAAGATCTCCTGCATTACAAACACAAACTAATTACAGTACTCTCCAAAGGACAATGGTTAAGTTGTTGAAAAGATAAAAATATTTATGTTCTACGGCAGTCAGATAAAAAAGGAAACTCTTCTTGGATCCGACACAAAACAAGTGATCCTGATACGTGGGGGAGGCGATACATGTCAACAAAAAAAGCTTAACATTTATATCTCAACAAAGAAGTGTTCATTGACTTTTCTGGGAGTAAATCTGCCTTTTGTGTTGACATTTGTGTATTACACTGTACCACACACTTTGTAAACCGTCTTTCAGTAAGTGTCACATGTTGTTTAAGGGTAATCTAATCTCTCACAAACTGCCCATATATAAAGGCTGCCTGAAGCCATTTTTAGTAACAAATAGCTGATGGAGGGTTATGGCTGGTTACCATGGTGACCAAGTTTCCAAACCACTGGTGGGCGAGCTCGTGTCCTACTACCAGTGCCACCCACTGCCTGGAGGATGAGCAGGAGTTCTTCGGGTCAATTAGCAGTGCCGTCTCCCTGGAAAACAACAGAAAATGGAAGTCAGCACAGAGACGGCTGAAGGTCGACGCTTCTTCACACCAGCAGGGTTTTTTTTCCCTCCATCAAACCATCCAGGGGACTACAACAGCTGCTAGGCTGTTTATTGAGAAAACCTGCGTGCAGGTGGCGGTAGAAGGCAGATGAGTGCTAGCATGCTAATCAGATGCCATATGAACACCTAACAGATGGCAGCACCAACTAACCACAGAGCAATTAAAAAGCCATCAGTGCTGTCGACCAAAATAACACAACTGCAACAAGGAAGAGAGGGAGAATGTGCTGGTTTCTCAATGACACCTCGAGCTGCACAACCAGGGAAATGACTATTGTTTTCTACATCAATCACTCGATTATTAACCAGTTTACCAGTGATTAACCAGATCAGTCTATGAAATCTCAGCCCAAAGACATTTTCAAAATTGACCATTTTGTCCAATCAACAAACATACCGAACCCAAACATATTGAATTTACAATGATATAAAACAGCAGAAAAATCTTATATTGATCAAACTCGGCAGTGGAAATGCTGCCGCTTGTGTTTACATGGGCTGCAGAATCAACACAAAATGAAAGTTCCTTGTAAATTAAAAACATGATATTTTTAAGCAACTAAAGCTTACCTGTATGTAACAAGGCCCCAGTTTTCCATGGCACCTGAACGGGATGAAAGCAGTGTGTGTGTGTTTGACTTTGAACATTTTCTGTTGAAATGTCTCAAATTACTGAATGTAGCACTGCCAAGTACTTCACCTGCAGCAAAATCAGCAATCGCTATGAGATCAATTTTAGGCAAAGGATAAGGAACACTGAAGTAGTCTTTGTAGAACGGTAAGGTCTTAGTTGCAACCTGCAAAAAAGAACATTTAACCTAATATATATATATTTTTTAAAAAGCCTTCAAGAATGTACAAATAATTTAATCTCTTTTGTGTCAGGACAAAGTATAAAAATGAGACAGAAAGGAGCGAGCGTTACAAATATTCTGGGGTGAATCTACGATCACACAAACGTCTTCTGTGTATTTGTCTACATTCTGTTACATTCTTGACAGTATGTACTCAGTCCACCGTGATATGCTGTCTGGATATGTGAAAGTGTTTACACAACATTCTCACCTCCAGTGCAAATTTCCCTTGTTCCGCCTTCCCAACAGGTGTGTAGACGCGTACCGTTATACCGTCTGATGATTGGCTCTCCACATAGTCATATTCACCGATGACAAAAGCTACAAGGTATGTGGACATAATGGGTGTGGTAGCAAACTTCACTTCCACAAGGTTCTCATCATCTGGATATGGCTTTCGATCGATGACATTCTGGAATAGATGTTAAATAATTCAGCATGGAAGAGTTATATGTTAGTCATATATTACTGAGGTAACAATGGGTTGGGACATTAGACTAAAATATGACTCATCATCGCTCAAGTGCAAAAGCTTCTGACTCCGTTACCTTCTAATGTTTTCGTTTTGGGGCACAGAGTGATGTTATATAACACAAACAGACTGAAAGTCTGAAGCCCCACCAGCAGCTGTTAAAAGCTGAAATATTTATCACACACCACAAGTTGATATCTGGGATCTTATGATAATTTTAAATTATTAAATTCCTAGGCATGCTTGCAGTTTCAGTGCACTGAAGACAAAGTTGAAACCAAAACTGTAAAATATCACAAGTGTGTGATAACCACACCTGAGGGAGCAAAGATATCAAAGAATATCAGCAATTTTTTACTCCCCAATATCGGCACCCCAAAAATGCAAACTCTAGGAATCATTTTCAGCAACGGATTAATCCATGTTTGGTGCTCTAGTGAATATTTGGGGCAGTCAAAATAAACTACAGTGTGCATGTTAATGGTAATGAAGGAACACTGATGTATTTTTAATAGTGCTTGGAGACAATAAGATCTTAGGCTTTGATACACACAGCACTTCATCGCACATCATCTTTCTGGCCAGCAGGTATCCTACATTAGATATCTTTCACCATCTGTACCAGCATGTAAACCCTCATGTTAACACCAAATATCCACTGAACAGCATCTGTACGCATACACAGTCAAGCTAAATGCAGTATTGTGGCGCACTGAGACTTTAAAAAGGTCACAGATCTGCAGTGGAAATAAATTTCAGCAGGTATGTGGACACAAAAGGTCAAGAGTGAGACTGGAAACAATGCAGAGGTCTTAATCCGACTGGCCTAACTAAACACTTTGTTCACTTCAGCCATGCAACTTGCAATTTTTCTGCAGTAATTATTATGTCTCTATAATCATGTATTGTATTATCTCAAGTTAATATCTATAATATTTAGTCATTTCTTCTCCATAATCAAATTTTGCTGTTCCGTCTTGTGGAAGAGTTGTAAAAACTGACACAACAGGACCGGACATGAAAACACACATCATTCAATAAAGACTGACAGACTGCATTCATATTTAGTCATTAGAAAGAGCCTAATTTAGCTTCATCGTCACTACCCGGATGAACTGTGTTAGCCTGGAGTGGTGATGTGGTTAGAAATAATCTAAGCCAGATGATGTTTTCTGATGCAATTTAGCTGCAAACGCCTTCAGAGTCTGTACGACAAACACAACACATGCTTCTTCTTTCAATGACAACTCTCATCGTACGTGTACAGGAGTTACATTTCACATGTAGTTAAACATAACATTAGCCGGAGCCAGAATATGTAGTGACTGTCTGCCCTCTGTTATGTAAGCTACAGAGAGGGAAGAGAAAGGCGGGAAACGACACACACACACACACACACACACATAGAAGAAACTTAGCAGCTGAAGTGACTCAGGCAGTCTGGAGGTTCTCAGAGGGAGGAGCGAACTTATGACACGTACCATATTTGACAAGGCTACCCGGTCCTTGGGAACTATCAGAGCGATGTCAAAGGTGGCTTTGATAGCTGGCTCGTCCCAACAGGGGAAAGCTCTGCGAGCATCCGTGGCCTGGAGTGGGAACACAGAGAGAGAGGGAGAGGGGACACAAACTGAGACTGTGTTGGGATGCAAGCTGAGGTGGACCGCATCTTGAAATGCATCTCAAATGAGTCTCCACCTGCTGTTATCATGTTTTCATCATCTGTGATACACCGTGACTACACACACTCAGGCATACGGGTACAGGAGGCTGTTTGCATGCAACTACCCAGAAAATGTTTAACTTTAATTTAGAAGAAAACGTTTAAAACAAGAATGATAAAGACATGCCAGTCTTATGCGAGGATAAAATAGACAAAGAATTAGATGGAGGAAAGCAACCACCTCATTTATAAACTCTTTGGGGAGAAATTATTTGGGCGGCAACACCAAAAGATTTCTGGAAACTTAACGTTCACACAGTCTGTCAATTTGCTGTGTAAGCAGCCCCAGGCTCCTTCCCTTCAGTGCAGGAGCAAGAAGCACTACAGTGAAGTGTTTTTATCTGTGCCAGGTAAGCCGTTTACGAACCGATACACTGAAAGCATCAAATTTAGCTGTGGCATTTCCTTTAGCTGCCTTCAGCTAAATAGCCTTGCAAACATAGGCGCTGATGCTTTTTTGCAACTGGGCTTCTGAAACAGCTACCATTAAAAGGCTCGCTCATTAACAGGAGTGGACCGACTGATGGTGTTGCTGGTGACCGGTCACTGCAAGCCATTACAGCTTCTATCGGTTTTATTTGTCCAAGATTACACAGTCTGCTCTTATCTGCTATGATTTTAACAATGTAAGAGAGCAACTAAATAAAATATACTCTGAATAAGATTACTCTACTCGTTATTCAGGAGGAAAAATGTATCCCATAACTTACTTTGTGTGTTGATCATAGATTGACAATTTCTAAAAACTAACAGCGTCGCACAGCGACCGCCAAGCATGTAATTATGAACGGATTAAAGCAGGCGGTCTTTGACCTTCCCTTTCAAATTCTCATTTTCTTTTCTTCACACAACTTCTGTCACTTTTTGTGTGCACAGCCAAGTGCAACACTTTGAATGCCTTTGAGAAAAGACTGTGCCATTATCCATATTTGAATAATTATCACATCTCTATGACAGCAGGCTTTTCACCTCACCTCGTGTGCTCATTTGAAGCAGCTGCGATCGCTTTAACCTTTAGACACAACACTTCATGCCATTTCATCTCAGGTATACATCTGTTTATAGGCCAGTGTCATTTGAACTGAGCCGGATTTCATGGTAATACTGGATTTTAGGTATTTTTGCATCAATGAGAAGTCGTCAGTTGATCTGACAGGTATTTATTTAGACATTTCCAAACCTTGTATCATCTATAAACACAAAACCCAGCACAGAGATCTCCATATCTGACTTGCCACAGACTTTTTGATGATTTTTTTTGCCTAATTTGCCAAATAGACAACTCACTCAAGCTTCTAAGCCACTGCCGCCCTACGAGGAGCCATACATTCAGCACAGTAACTTAATAATGTTATAGGCTATTTGAGGTGATTACCTTGAACTTGAACTGTAACTCCAACAAGAATATCCTGTTTTTGTTTTGTTTTTTTACAAAAGTAAAAAAATCTGTTAGGCCACTACATGAGAGCAGCTAAGAAGTCCAACTGTATATTTTCAATTAAAAGTTTTGTTTTTGTTTCAATTTGACGCTCACACTCTCTCTGCTGCACTTATGCCTCTCTCTCTCTGGTATCAAGTCATCTGTGTGCTTGGAGGACGCATGGAGATCATGCCTAAACCAAAATTTTCGTAATTTGTGAACGTGCATGCAATCACACAGCAGCTATGTACCATGCAGGTGACAGCTTCTGGTGAAAGCCCTCCCCTCAGTTAGTGTCCAGACTAGACTGACCTAGTTTTGGCTCAACTTTTCCAGAAACATAAATCAACACGCAGTTTTATTTCAAAACACAAGTATAAATAGTATGAAAATTTGAGATATTGCCTTATGTTTTGGACATTTCTGGTTTACCAACAAGAGTCATGTGACCACCATCACTCCCTCCTATGTTGCAACACAGGCAAGTAGAGCATTAAGCAACACACTCAACTTTCTCAAAAATAAACATGCCATTTCCCTGAGGCCAACAACTTACCTCAAACTGTGTGACAGCAGCATAGCGGATCTCTCCAGCAGAGGTTGTATATTTACTTCTGTAGAATCCTTTCATTTTATCGTTCAGCTCCCCGACAAAGTCTATCTTCAACGTGCCAGAGCCTGAGGAGGCGTGTACAGAGAGAGTTGCACTGGTCATTCAGCCACGTTCAAACAGGAAATCTGTTATTCTTAAACAGCAATTATGGTAGAAAAATGTTTAAAAGTGAAGTCCCTACATACCTTTCTGTAGAGCGCTGGGAAATGACAGGGTGACTTTCTCATCCTCATTCTGATAGTTGAATCCTGTAGCATTAATTTCTATTAAACAAAAAGGGAAAACAAAGGAGGGTTAGTAGAATGTACAATACTTCTTTCTCCTGTATCACAAATTTAAAATCAGCTGTAAGCCAAAACTTGTGATGAGGAGAGATCAAACGTCGTATCTACAAACTACATTTTCATTTATGACAATGTCATAAAAAACAAAAAAGGGGGAAAAAGCTGACGCAGTCTGACACTCACCTTCTCCTCCCTGTGGCACAAAGGACGCTGTGATGATGTCGATGTCAGCACAGTTCATCACAATCTGATGTGTGGCTTGTGTAACCTGTAAACATAAAGCGGCATAACTTATACTTTGATAACCTCTGCTGTGCCATATTTTCAAACACCTATGTGTTTAGTAAAGATGAGGTTTAAACAACTCTCGGATGAAACCAGCACTTGGACTTGACAATGAGTATGTAAAAGAAGCCAGAGTTTTGTTTGTGTTTTGTTTGGCTAGAGCAAATGAAAGTCTGATGGTAAATTCAAACCTGGGTCGGATAGCTGAGACTGGAATGAATCTTCTTACTTTGAGTTAAACAAAGATAAAGAACCAGAGGTATAAAAAATATTAACAAGTGATGCAAACTATGAGGCCTCTGATAGTGCAGGTGACTACTTAACTTATTGAGGGCAAAACACAGTAGCACACTTGGATGCCATGCAGTTTTCAAAGAGGGCAGTAATAGTGACATTCACGGTTTGTGGCACTGCCGGTTGGACGCTGCTGTTGTTTGAGACACTTGGGGGCTGACACAGCGGTAGAGAGACAGTAATTCTGAAACATGCCGGGCAAATGGCAAAGTGCCACGTTACTTTAGTTTTTTCCGGTCTATTGTATTTTACCCAGGCTTTGTTCAGACTGCAAGTAAACGGGGCATTACTAAAGCAAACGGTGGTAGAGAGAGAGAGAGAAAAAACTTTCAGTAGGACTCAACTTGGACTTGCTGAAATGCGGATTTGCAATTACCGCCGGCAAACATTTAAATGATTAACACATTGACAGAATGTTTGAATATATTCAAAGCAAGTTTGAATGTTTTATGAATATAGTTTGTATAAATATGCTTCAATGCGTCTCGTTTTAACAGCTTTTTCAGCATAAATTCCTCATGCTAGGTGTCATTTTAATACGAG
The DNA here is from genome assembly GCA_004119915.2 of Collichthys lucidus. NCBI lineage: Eukaryota > Metazoa > Chordata > Actinopteri > Sciaenidae > Collichthys > Collichthys lucidus. The sequence goes on along the minus strand of CM014080.1, from coordinate 22,177,557 downwards.
AAAAACTTTGTTGTGTCATTTTAAGAAACGTGCCAACTTTTCAAATGATTTACATACTTGTTTTATGATTTTCAAACTGTACATTTTTGGGTTTTGCACTGTAATTTTATCATTTGCTTTACAGCTATCTGCTTTATAGTTGTGTCTTTTTACTCATGTTCTATGGGGTCTGAATTTACCACTATTAGTTTATCTGCTGTTGATCATCCATGTCCCATTATCTAATATATAGATAGTATTTAGTTTATTACCCACTGTACAAACTCTAAAAACTCTTCTATAAACCTAAATTGCACTATGTACAGTAAATTGCTGTAGACTTACTGTTTACAAACAGTTTTTACTCTATACATCATATATTTTTGAGATATTATTTATACTGTCCATTCTATTTATACTGACTGTTTATATTTAAGATTTCCATATTTTTCTTAGATCTTTTTAACTTGGTATATATTATACATTTCATATTTTATAATTCGTGTGTATTGCTGTTTGCACCAGGGATTGGGAGAAACACTATTCAATTCTGTGAATGTCCTGTACATATAGCAGTAACTGACAATAAAGTTTGACTTGACTACATGTATTTATATCAGACAGCTAGCCTGTACAAAATATATTCATCTCAAAAGAAAGAGATAAAGAAGATTGCTTTGTATCTGTAAGCTGTGTGCAAGTGGGTGGAAAAAAAAGTGTTGTCTGTCATGTGTGTTGAGTGAATGTTTACAAGCTCAGTACATGCACAGGTGTTAGGCAACAGAGCGGACAGGTGTCTGTGACCACACAATGGAGCACTTTACACCCTGCAAAAGCCAAATTATATATCCCTGAAATGAAAATCACGTGAGGTGCCATTGTGTGTTTTTGCATCCATCTACACCTGTTTGAGCGACAAGCCTTAGGGAACACAACTCGTTCACCATTAAGTCAACTAAAAGCTGACTAACGTTAACAAACGCAGTATGCATGACTCACACCTGATCATGTTGTAGTCTCCTGTTCATGTCTCTCTGCAGTTTATTTCTATTTTATTTTCCTTTATACCTTGTGGTTATTATTGATATCATGGTCACTTACTTTTTTAATATTATTGATATTATGGGCACTACTATTGCAATAATTTATTAATTTAATTTATTATTTGTATCATCACTTACTTTGCAATATTTCTTACACTACGGTCACTTTACATTATAATACTCTTTTTATAGATCATGCTACTTTTATCCTCAGTACTTGTCTGTTTTGAAGGTTGATTGTTTTTCATGTTTATGGTGCAGGTTATAGATATTTCTGTCTGTTTATTGTGTTTTTTCTAATTCTGTAGTGTATGCTGCTGTAACATATATATATATATGTCTAACTTTATATAGTCAATGAGTGAGTGAGGCAGAGGGTGGGAGGGGGCCAGATGATGTTGCCGTGATTTAGCAAACACTAGTGAGCATTAGCTCGCCGCTACTGGGCTGGAGGATAACATAAGTAATCAATATCGGATTAACCTATAGTGACTAATAATAATGCATCGCTGCTGTTACAAGACGTTAACATAGCTGGCGCACACACACACACACACACACACACACACACTAAGCGCATTGCCTGTTAGCGCTGTTAGCAGGCTAATGTGACGCTAAGCTAACATGAGAGTGCAAGTCTCCTAGGCTGTTGTGCGAGCTAGCTTCAATTAGCTTGCGACTATTACAAGAAATCTCCACTTCGTGAGTCTCCCTCGGCCAATGTGAGCCCAGCTCAGAGGCGGGTTAGCTACTTAGCAGCTGCCAGATGCCGCTAACACGAGCTAACACCTGCTACAGCCGCTGGGGCTAGCGGCTAACCATAGCTGCTGGTTAGCTGGTCAGATTACATAACAAGATCCCCGCCATGCACACACAAATCCATCCGCCTGTGTAGCCAGACGCCCTGGTGTACACGTACCTCCACCAGCGCCTCCAGCTTGCCCTCGAAAGTGAAGTCGATCAGGTCGGGCTTCAGACACAAGCCGTAGTTGACGGGGTAAACGTCAGTTGGTAGCCGTACGAAGGGCCTCCTTTCGGGCATGGTTCCTCTATTTTGGCCGGCTGCGCTAACGAAAACCGTGCGGTGTGTGACTCTAGTTAAAGCTCTCAGTTTTATGAGTACAGAGCTGACCAGAACGGGCCTCGGCAGCGAGGATGGACAGCCGGCAGTGAGTCTGTGTGCGAATGACAGCGGAACCCTGCGGCCCAGGAGCAGCAACATCAACTGGAAAGCCCTCTCAGCACTGCCAGCTACAGTTCACTCCTCGTACACAGCCCAAACAACTCGAGTTAAGCAGCGTCGACCGACAGCCACGCGACGTCATCACGTTTCAGCGTACGTGCCAAACGTGCGGATGCGCGTATACGGCGCCCCTTTAAAAGCCACGGTAGCGTTCCCGTTACAACAAAGTAACTAAGTATTCACTAGAACATTCTACATTTCCTGTATACAGAGAGTATACACAGAGTCAATATGTTTATTTCTCTTGTGTATATTTTAGAGATGTCCACACAATTCAGGTCTGCACTTAAAACCCACCTGTTTAAAATAGTCTTTTCCATCTGATTCAATTGCATTGTCCTATTTTAACCTGTTTTTAATGTTGTATTCTTGTATTCTATTATAAGGTGCCCTTGGATGATATAAAGGCACCTATGAAATAAAATGTATTATTATTATTATTATTTTTATGTTCTTCCTGCTTAGAGTTTATTCTATTCTATTTATACTGTTGTCATCTATCTATCTATCTATCTATCTATCTATCTATCTATCTATCTATCTATCTATCTATCTATCTATCTATCTATCTATCTATCTATCTATCTATCTATCTATCTATCTATCTATCTATCTATCTATCTATCTATCTATCTATCATCATACATTGAACATACATTAGAATTCACCTATAACACAGTAACCATATGTTAAAATTAACCTAAGATAGATCTGAATATATATATTTATCTATTTAATATCTGAAGTTAGAATAGCTGAAGGCGACATTGAAATGGCTGTTACTGAATGAAATTGAAGTGTCAATTTTAGCCATGACCGCTGCATAAAGTTTAAGTATCAGTTGAAGTAAAAGTAAAGAGGAAGAGGAAATGCTAAAACAAATTGCTCTATGTATAAACTGAAGGTTGATATCAGTTGAAGTGAAATGACAGGGAGCTGACGTTATCAAAGTATGAGTGATACATTAAGCAGAAAGGGTCCAGTTAAAGAGGTGAAGTGCTAAACCAAACTGACCCATGTGTATAAATTAAAGGATTAAATCAATGGAAGTGTCAGCTGAAGTGTAAATATTGAAAATGGTTGGAGTAAGTATTCTGGGAGTAAGAAGAGCTGAAGAGGATTTTGGTGAAAATGTGAGACCTGAAAGGGTTTGAAGTGTGACATGGAGTTAAGTAGTTAAGTTTGAGCAGACACTGAAAGGAGTTGAAATGTCAGTTGACATAAAACTGTGGAATGCAAATGCAAGCAAGAGCAGATATAAATAAATAAACCGAATAAATATGTGTGCTGGAAGTGAAGAATATTTAGTTTTAGCAAAAGCAGTGAATGAAGATGAAGTGCTAGTTTGCGTTGAATGAAGTAATACACTGAGTAAAAAAAGATCGGTTGAAGGAGGAGTGTTGCAGCTGAAGTCTGAGTACTGGAAACTGGTGGAGTGTTCATTAACAACGAGAGTTTAGAGAGTTAGATGAAGATAACTTTGTTGTTGTTGTTCAAAGAGATGAATACACCTGAAATAATCAAATCAAGCATAAAAGTAAAAGAAAATAACTTAAGAATAAACACAGATAAGAGGGAAGAGAGAGGATCTGCCTCTCTGTCTTCTATCTTGGACTTTTGGTCTCGTTTCATTGAAAGTTTTATTTTGAAAGAGGAAGCCGGAAGTGTTCTGTCAAACGGCAGCAAGATGGCGATGCCCATGAGGAGGACGCTGGCGGCTCTGCACAGAGCCACACGCAGCACGTTGAAGGTGCGGAGACATTTAATAACACTTTGTTGTTTCACACGCAGATAGTCAACATGTTGGAGAAGCAGCTCGCCTGTTTTTGTTCCTTATGGCCGAGTTATAGCTGCACAGAGTCCTTCCGAGGCTAGCTGACGTTAGCTGACTGTGAGGACATCAACCTGAAAGGAGGTCAAAAAAATGAGATGTACTGAATTAAGATTATGATATTATGAATACGGTAACATTGTGACTTGTTATCACTTCATTTTTAACTAACTTTAACAGTCAGATGATCTCGTTGTGTACTGGTCTGCATTGTGTTGACAAGTGTTTCTAATATTTTGTCCACACCAGATAGATAGATAGATAGATAGATAGATAGATAGATAGATAGATAGATAGATAGATAGATACTTTATTGATCCAGTGGTAAATTCAAGCATCCAGTAGAAGCATGACACACATTAAACACACATTAGTCATACGTTCAAATTAACCTATGAGATAAATCTGAATTTAAATTAAACCTGAAGAAAATTAAGCTTGTAAAGAAATTAAACCTGTGCTTAATATGTATAGAGAAATTAGACCTGTGCAAAGAAATTAAACGTGAGGGCCAAAATATTCATAACAGCTCTCAATGTGATGTACAACTCCAAGAAGCACTCAGATGTTTTACTTGAGTAAAACATCTGAGTGCTTATTTAACCTGGAAAGGTCCCATTGAGATTATTAAAAACTCTTCCAAGGGAGTCCTGGCCAAGACAGGCATCAGCACAAACTAAGAACAAGAAAATTAAAACCGATACAAAACAAAACCACCAACCACAATGATGTTAATAATAAACGCACAGTAAAATTGTTACAAAAACTCTTTTATGGATGTTCTCCTTCTCTCAGAGTGGTGATGCGTCTCTGGATGTTCGGCATCCTGTCCCACTTTTCCTGCCAGTCCGGACCAAGAAGCGGTACTTCATCCCTCCAGCAGTGGGGTTGAAAGAGACGAAGAGAGGGAACACTGAGGCCAAAGCCCAAGCAGCAGGCATTGTCTTCAGACAGCAGTACATTGAGAGGCCTATCAACATTGCCTGCACTGGTAATGACAGGCATACATGAAGCTATTGCTGGTGTGGGGTTCTCCGAAGTGTTTAACTCCTTTTGATTAAAATAATAATTTCATTGTTTTATATATTCTGTTTGAATTACTGAGAACTATCTTGCATGTGAGTTGAAAGGTTCACTGTTTTGAAGGAGGCCAAGTGTTTGGCTTCAAGTGTGGAGAGAAGATTTACCACTTAAAAACGTAAAATTTTCTCACCATTTACCACATTTGATATGAATGTCCAAACAGTGCTGATCAAAAAGGTAGTCAACTGAAGCAATCCTGTTTTTTAAAGAAGAACCCTTGAATAAGGAAGACTGGATTCAAAGTATCAAAGTTTAAGTTGAATTTATTATTCTTGTACAAGAAGAAGCGTTTAACAGTGCAACACACAAAAGGGGTTACAGAGAAAAGGCTCCCTGAGGAGCTCTGTCAGTAGGTTCTTATACATTTTTTAAAAAACCTCCCCACTGATACAGATAACATCACAACATTACTTTAGTTGGTTTACTGCTCAGCAATGAGCACTATATATCATATTCACATGGTACTCCTCTAGCCTGTTTCTCCTGTCCTTGTACTACTAATTTATAATTGTCTCTCCCTGCCAGCCTCAGTAAATCAGAGGCCAACTAAGGGAGGTATGCGAGACATGTAAAAGACAGGACACACACACACTATCTATATGAGGTAAAACATTTGCACCCCAGTATAATCCTAATTTTTATAACAAATACATTTCTCAGTCTGTGCTATATTGAAGAAGAAAGCTACCTTCAGAGCTGAAACAGCCCGTAGTTCTTCCTTGACACAAACTACATCACTGTATGTTTCAAATGACAGCACTAGTGCCAGAAGAACATATTTTGCAGATATTTCTCTATGAATATAGCATGCATTGATCTAGTGGAGTGTGGAGCCATACCTCATCTTTCAAACTGCATTTGTGCATTGAAACTATTACCTAGTAATATCTCTCCTGGTTGGAGGGTGCATACTGATTGATGAGTCCTGTCTGCTGTCTTTACCAGCGGGAATCTTCGACCCTTACATCCCCCCAGAGGGCGACGCTCGTCTTTCCACTCTGTCTAAAGAAGGCCTGAAACAACGAACTGAGCAGATAAAACAGAGCGCCGCCTCACAGCTGGCGTAAGAGTTTTTCTAACTCCTCATGTTCTTCCTGTACTGATGCTTTTCTTGTCAAACACATCTGGCATTTGAGTGGCTGCGTCCTTATTACAGCCGTTTTATTGAAAGCTGAATAAGTTTTTTTTGTGTGTGTGTTTTCAACAGGATTCGTAAAATCAAAGAACACGACTCTCATTTCACGTCGAAGAATTTTGCAGAGCAAGCTCAAGAAATCTTTATTGAAGCTCACCATGCCCTGACACAGTAAGAAAATGAACTTGTGTCTCTCACCTCACTCGGCAAGCTGACACAGCTCATCACAGCCTCTCAGTTGGGGGGGTGAAGCTGAACATTACAGTGAGACATTTGTTATAGTGAGAGATAGACACGTGCTGCATTCAGCTCAGCTGAAGTGAGGAAAACACTAAAATATGGAAAGATCCTTTGCATTGTTGATAAACTAAGCTAAAAAAACTAGCTGGTTCTTGAAATAGATCTCATACCTTGCAGCGCTAATGTAGATTTATGTTGCCCCTTTATTGTGATCAGTCTAATTCTTTACAAGAGCCAGAGTTCAGCTGTTTTAAAAACCTTTTTATGACTCACAGGAGACTCTTCTGATGCATATTTTAAGTCATTGTGAAAAATTGAGCAAACAAAAAAATCATAGTTAGAAATTTGGATTTGGATAATCTGCAACATTTGTAGCATTTCAATAGCTTATTAGTTGTTGTTTTTTTATATAACACCACTGTGGTTAAGTTTTGGTAAGGTTTAGGCACAAAAACATCTCATTTGTTCTTGATTCTTCATATATACTCTACTAGTTAATACTCTGTTACAAAAAATCTGTAAATTCTGTATGCAGACAATCTAAATAAAATATTCTGACAATAATAAAGACAAGCTTTAAAGTAACAAACTTAAATTCAGATACACGTAACAAGATTTTACTGGAGTTTTTAATCATATCTCATGGTCTACTTCAGTGGCTGGAGTCTGCTCAGTCTGACTAAAATGTAAGCAAACTGGTTAAACTCCATCTCCTGATGAAGACTGTGGGATGTGGTTGATCTCCCCAGACCTTTTAATAATAACAAATAGATTATTTATTTTTCCTTTTTATTTCCATTCTGAATATAAAACAAACTTGTAAAATTGACAGATCTGTTGTGCACTCTGCAATAAATAAAAAAAATCAGTTGCATGAGGTTTAGAAATAAAAATCAAAATACGCTCTTTGTTTTGCAGGTTCAACAAGGAGAAACTTCACTCATTGGTGACAGAAAGGTGTTATCCTGTAAGTTCTTTTAAATGTTAGTGGAGTTGTTCACTTATTCAGTTTCATCAAGTCCCAATTGATCGTGTTTAACTCATCCCATCTCTCCTCTGTCGTGTATTCAGGAGATGACGAGGGGAAACCGATACAAGACAATCCACTGGAGGTTTATAGAATCCCTAGAGCCGCCCAAAGTGGTCCACGCCCGCTGCCCTGATATGGTCTCCAAAGGTAACCTGTACGGCCAGGTGACGGTCCGCATGCACTCCAAACAGGTACGACTCATATGTTCATGGACTGTAGTCAACTAAAGCTACTGTTGTAATGTTTCTTACTGGTGTAAACGTTTAAATGACATCCCAGTAGCCAGTAGTTTGTACAGGTTTAAACATTTTAGTGTGATACATTGCACACAGTTAATTGCAGGGGTGATACAAATTCAAGAACATTTCTTTTGGGATTTGCATTTGGTTTTAAAACCAAGACTACAATCAGGATTTAGATGACTGAATGAACATTCTTTCACCTGCTTGTCCTGCAGACTCTGGCCATCTATGACCGCTTCGGGAGGCTGATGCTGGGCAGTGAGGAGCAACCGAAGGACGTCTTAGAGTATCTGGTCATAGAACGACACCTTGTCAACCCCTACGGCCGATGGAGGTTACACGGAAAAATAGTGCCGTCCTGGGCACCTGCCAAAGACCCAATTATTAAGGTGACCCTCTACTCTGCAATGTCTTTTTTATATTTTTAGTAAGAAAACGTCAGAGGTCCACGTGAAAAAGGTCACTGGAGTATGTTTTAGTATTTAATGTTTTTCAGTATAATTCTAAAATATCTGGGATTTATAGTGGTTATCAGGGAATGCAGCAGTCAGCCACACTAACTTGTTTTTTAGTGCTTTACCGATCTTTCAAATATCACAAACTGATTTTCCCATCTTGGACCTGAAGGTTGATCCCATCATAACAAATGTTTGCAATAGAGGACACTTGCGATATTTGTAATGTGTTTTAATTTAAATATATTTTATTCAAATTTGACCCTGATTACTAATAATACTCATCTGCTCTTGTTTCTCTCTCAGACTGTCATGATTCCTGGTCCAGAGCTGAAGCCAGGACAAGAGTTTGATGCCCTCAACTATCAAGTTCCCAAACCAGAGGCAGTACAATGGAACAAATAGGCCACCAGGCGGCGCTGCTCTTTGCATCAAACCACAGTAGGACATTATCAGCAGTCATGTGCCAAATGCTGTTTAAGATTTGGCTGTGGCTGGTTAGTTTGTCCACTTTGGCAGGAAACCTTGTCTCTAAATGTTGTTGGCTGTTAAAATGGTGGAAGCAGCAGGTGAGTTTTAGGATGAACAAACCACTGTGTCCTGCAGCCAATAAAGCTGCTGCTATCCCTGCAACAAATTATCACACAACAGTCTGGAATAATAACAGCTTTTATCATGACTCAAATTTGTTTCACACATTTCCATGTTTTTTTTCCATGAGACTAACTTAATATGTACACATAATAAAAAATAAAATGTACAGATCCCCACAAATGGTATGGTTTATTTCTCTGATGAAAATGCTGCATGTTGACCTCAGGAAATACAAAAATAAAGTGTCCCATCTGCTTCTTTTCACACCGTTAGAGGATTTTTCTTTATCAGAATAATCTTTCATAGAAGATATCGCATACAAAATTTTAAACAGAACATAAGCTGTTTCTTTATGCAAATCATGGAATGTTACAACATCAGATTTTTTTTGTTTATGTGACAACAAATTACAGCACGCTCATTCAAAAACACACTAACATGCAACAATGCTCACAAAACTAGTTCACTCCATTGACAAAAAACTCAGTGCAGTGTTTAACAGTGAGATTACTGAATGACAAACCTAGAGTCACTGTAGCAGTAGTGCTGAAAAGCTGACACCTGATTTCACAGACAGATTGCTGGCATAGATATGTAACTTCATTACATCATTACAGAAAACTGTTAAAATGATAAGTTTTATAATTTAACTTAATACTGGTTTTAAAGTTGCAGTCGTCTTAGTGACTAGACTTTTTAAAGCACACCCACTATCAGACGTGAAATGTAGAGTTACTCTTGATATAAAGAAATTATTACCTAATAATAGATATCTAATAGTCTTTGACGAATGCTTAAGTTGATGTAACTTTGTCATTATTTATTAGCATTGCCAATTTTCTGCATATCAATGTCATGCAGATTTCACTTGAATATTAAAGTGCTGCCAAAGTTGTGATTTCTTCCAGTTAGAACTATAATGACTAATATTATCTGCATCAAAAAACTCTGACAAAAACGTTTGTAGTTGATTGAGGGCAGTCCCATTTTTCATTAAAACTGAACCCTCATCATTTGCAGCATTTAGAGTAAAACTGGAAGTAGGTCAGGTTAGCTGCAACATAAATGTCCTGTGTTAGTTGTTTTGCTATTCCCAAACATTTAAAAATAATGTATTTCTAATAGTTTTTAATGTTTAATTTCATTGTCCCAGCTAAATGAAACTAGTGTCCACTACATTGCATCGACATAAAAGCTAATAAGACTTTCTAAATGCTTGGATATATAATATAACTTCAGTTAATGGTGAGATGCAATTTTTGACATTGTTACTTGTATGTGGTGGAATGTCACTTTCCCTAATATGACTGAATCAAGTGGCAGAGTAATATTAATCATTGGCCTTTAGTCATGAATAAGTCACTCAAGCAAACAGGTATGCATAGTTTTATCAATCATTAACACTTGATAGAAATGTAATTTGACATCTATTGTAGTTTTGGCAGCACTGCTTTACATGTAACACTTTCTTTCACTTTGAAAATATAGTTTCCACAAAAGAACAAAATTAGATTTTATTTATCTGGTATATGCTGGTTACGCTTCCATCGTCCATTGAGTTCCATCTCCCTTTTTGCTATGTAAAGTTTTGATTATGAGCACTGTGGACTTAAGATCAGATTTTGTAATATATTCACCCCAGCTATGTGTTCAACATACTGTACGTACATGGCAAATATGTATCACCTAATAACATACAAAGACACAAAAACATTTTACTTTAAAATGGGGGGTAGAAGCAGGAAGAAAAGAGACTTCAGCTAATGCGCCAAGAGACGTCAATTTGTTGTTAATTTCTGGATTGATTAGGAACATAATGAGTTTGCAATATGTGCTCCGGTTTGCACAACTTATTGTGTCCATTTCATCAAGTCTCTACTACAGGCTTCTTAGTCAGACAGTGACATGGCTCAAATGGATAGTCCAACTTGAAATAATACAGCCCTAATTTTTTTAGGCAACCAAAATAATTCTCCAACAGAAAGGGCTCTCAGCTCTGCCAACTGCAGGGGAGTTTTTCGTCAGCTGAGCCTGCACTCTGATCTCCTTGTGGAGATGGGGAATGTTAATAACAGTTGTTCCCAAAAGTTCCCCTTCAACAGGCTACCACCAGTAGTACTAATATGATTAGTTCACATTCCTCTAGATTCTGTGGGATGGGTCAAAAGTGAAAGCAAATGCTGGCTAGATTTGGGTCACAAGTCAGGTGGGAATACAAGAGCCTCAGCAGCACATTCTGCATCATCTTCCTCATCTTCCTCAGGAATATTCTCAGGCTCCCATGTAAAAACATCCGAGGTATTGTCAGTGAATGAACCAGAATTGTTCCTTGACATCTCCCAAGGACACAAAGCATCACGGCGCCCTAGGGCTAAGTTTTCCTTAGATTCATTTATCTGCACTGTGCTGATAGCTGCAGGAGTCTCTTCTACACTGAGTGGCCCCGGGTTCTCTGTGACTTCAACTTTGTCACTGGTGGGAGTTTCAACTTTACTTTCAGTTAAGGTTTGTGGATCGCTAGAATCCCATGGACAAACATCTGCCTGAGCAGTGTCTTGCTTTGTGAGAACTCTTGGGTCCTCTGTGTCCCATGGACAAACATCTACCTGAGCAGTGTCTTGCTTTGTGAGAAATTTTGGGTCCTCTGTGTCCCATGGACAAACATCTGCCCGAGCAGTGTTTTGCTTTGTAAGAACTTTTGGATCATCTGTGTCCCATGGACAAACATCTGCCCGAGCACTATCTTGCTTTGTAAGAACTTTTGGGTCATCTGTGTCCCATGGGCAAACATCTACCCGAGTACTATCTTGCTTTTTGAGAACTTTTGGTTCTTCTGTGTCCCATGGACAAACATCTGCCCGAGCACTATCTTGCTTTTTGAGAACTTTTGGTTCTTCTGTGTCCCATGGACAAACATCTGCCAGAGCACTGTCGTGTTTTTGTGCAACTTTTGGGGATTCTGTTTCCCATGGACAAACATTTGCATGAACTGTGTCTTGCCTTACATGACTCTCTATTGTTTTAAATGTCTCTGGCTTTTCTGATTCTGGTTCACTGCTATCCCATGGACAAACATCAGACAGTTTTTCTAGTCCTTGTGGGAGCATCTTGGTAACTGCATCATCACCCCTTTTTTCAGGGGTCTCAGTTTCCCAGGGACATATATTTACTTTTGCACTGTCTTTCCCTTCAGACTGTATGGTAGCAACTTTCAAAGGCGAAACATCTTTTTGTGAGTCTTCTGGTTTGTTTTGTCCAGTCTCCCAGGGACAAATATCTACCTTGATGGTCCTTTGTGAACTTGATTCTGTATTTGTTGGGTCTGTGTTTACCTCTTCCCATGGACAAATGTTTTCCATGATTTTAGGAGGATCAGGAAAATCCCATGGACAGCTTTCTGATGTCTTGGTCATTTGTCTACCCAAATTTAGAGCAGGTGACTTTGCATGGTATTGTTGCTCATTTCGTAAACTTTCTTTTGATGCACCAGGGTAGTTGGTAGATTTCCCTGCTTCTTGTAGATGGGGCACTGTCAGAGATTGCTTGGTCTCCAAAGGATTTAGATTTTCATAGACAACGTCCTTGTTCTGAACATCCCAAGGACAAACATTAGCATATTCATTATCTTGCCTTATAGAAGGTTTGGAAGTTTCTACAGTCTCCCAGAAAGTCCCATCTGCTGCACGTTTCAAAGACTGTGTCTGTGAATCTCTGGACATGTTAGTATGATGAATAATAGGAATATCCTGCGATTCCCAAGGACACACGTTACTAATCGCACTTCCTCGTCTTCTCATATTCATTTGCTCCTGAGATTCCCAAGGACACACATTACTAATCGCACTTCCTCGTCTTCTCATATTCATTTGCTCTTGAGATTCCCATGGACATACATTTGATGGTTCAGATACCTGCAAGTCCCAAGGGCAGATGTCTGCTTTAATACTCTGCTGCTTCTTTGGTCCCTCCCCTTCCTGGAAAGTACCAGTTCCCTCCCATGGACACACATCTGCATGGGAAATATTACGCACTGGGGTAATTCGATTACTACCTCTTCTGTGAGTTGAAGGAGTTCTACAGCTGCTGGCAGTTTCCCAAGAACTTATACTACTACGTTTGCTGTTCTGCCTTGATAAAAACACATTTTCATAAGTGCCATCTTTTTGCACATCATCCATGTCCCAAGGGTAGACAGCAGATTTTACAATCACAAGCCTTCTTGGGCTTCTGTCGCAAGAATCCCCAGAGGAGAGTCTGATGGCATTCTGCTTAACAAGGCATGGTTTTCCGTCTGTTGTCATACTTCGTTTTTGAAGTGACCGCTTTTCCATGCTTGGACGTCTACTAGATGTTCCTGATCTTGGTGTTGGGGAAGCACTTTCTTGACTTTTTTGTGAAACAGAATCCTCTTTATGTAAATTTCCATCTTTACTAGACTTGCTTCCTGCATCCATGGATCCCATAATTGATTTCACTGAAAGCCACTTACTTGTGGAGGTGCGGAAGGAGAAGACACGTTGATCTTTTGTGACCTTTGGTCTTGGAGATACTGGCGCACTTGCAGACACAGGGGCCTGTGGTTTGGGAGACGGAGCTTCACTTTGTATTCCCTTATCCTCTGAAGGAGTTTTTTCTATAGATGGTAAATGGTCCCAGGGACAGATTAGCATCTGGGGAGATGGTGGCACGTATTCCTCAGCATCCTCAGAGTTTGCGTAGGTGACATGCTTCTGGTTCTTGTCTCCTGATTGTTCTGACTCCACTTCCCAAGGACAGACCTCAGTCTTGTCAAATGACTCTGACTGGAGAGCACTCCTGGTCTGGTCACTAATGGATATGCTCTGCCTGGACCTAGACAGCACTGTGCTGGCTCTGTTAACCTTAGGTATGTTCTCCATAGAATGGGCGCTAGTTGAGGTTAGACTCCAGGACTTATGAAGCCTGGTGTGATCAGGATGCAGAAGATTTGTGTCAATGGTCAGATTTTGGGCACTTGCTGACTTGCAAACCCCTGGTGGAATATCTAAGGAATCGGTCTCAGATCGCCGGGAAGATCTCTTTACAGCATTGTTCTTTAACATGGAGTCACGCAAAGAAGAGTCTCTTTCCCTCACATAGTGATGATCACTTTGGGACTTACGCATGGATGGTGATGGTGTTTTTATTGAACTCCTGTAACTGATACTGACTGATATTGTATCTGGGCCTCTCCTGAACGACTCAGACTGATTCACACTTCTACTGTGGAAGGATCCATCTTTTTCCTCGCGGCTGCACTGCCGGCTCATGCTTTCTGGGATTTCAGCAATGCGTCTAATAATGGATCTCCCCAGTGCACATCGAGAACTTCGCTTCTTTGACAGATGAGGGTTGTTAGCTGTCATCTTTTTGGTCTTGTGGACTTCTAACTGGGCATATAACTTCTTCAGCTCATCCTGGTGCATATGAAGAAGGGTGGGAATTGAAGAAGGGATTGAGGAAATGGTTGAAATGTTTAAGGGGTAGGACAGATATGGAGAGTAACAAGTCAGAGGAAAGATAAAAGACATTTTCATAGAACACAGTTTAGGAGAATAAAAGGAAAAAGGTTGGAGAAAGGTTATTCAGTACAATTGTTAATTCTATCATTGCTTGTATTTACTGTTAATTTATGATTTAAATTATAATACATTTTAAGATCTGTTTAATTGAGTCTACATGTGCTAATGGAATTATGGGACATTTATTTGCCTTATTTAAATGTGACCTTTGGAATGTCTTCCACCCTTTGTAAATTATGTCCCAATGCAAAGTGATAACATCGTTCTAAAGGGACAAGAGAGTTTACCCGAAAGTCATCCGGGTCCACACTGGGCTCACTCCAAACAGAGTGAAAACTGCTGTTGAGGTATGAGCCAGAGCGCCGAAGGTCCACTTCATCTTCATACACCTCTGCTGCAATTTCTTCTCTCCCAGGCTTGGACACATAAAGAAACTGTGGAACATAGAGGCATACAACTCAAATTCAACTGTGCATGTGAAAATTGTGTTGACATGCATCAGTGCTAATGTTTGGCTTGTTTATCATGTTGCCATGAAAGTCTCGATCCTTCCACATACTTATTTTGACCCAAACTATGATATTTTACTAAACTTTGTTACCAAGATGACAAAGGTCCCCTGACTCTTGTTAATATGACAATGAATGTACCCTGACATTGTCTGTTCCTGAACATCTAACTATATTTTGAGGGGAAAACAGGCTTTCATGCTGTTGGACAAATGCCCTTATGGTCTAATAGGAGTAATATTCAGGTTGTGGAATAACGAGCAGTCGGAACAAATATCGAGTCCCCATATGAACAAGACATTACCTGCCAATCTGTTGCATAACATAACTGAAGTGAATGCTGAGATTATGTTAATGGTAGTATGTAGCTAGTTAGCATTACAGAGCCCTGGAACATCTGAGGTTAACAAATATATTCACAATGTATTGCTGAGCCTGTAAAACTGAAATGAGATGTCCCCTGTTTCTGATAGATTCTTTTTATTAATCAACCTATTATGCAGGACATCAGGACAAACATTTTAATGTAATTTAAATAATTCCAAAGTCAAGAGTAAGGATGTCCCTTTAAGAGATGGGAATAACCCATCAATCTACATGTTTTAATACTTAATTGATGACCTTTTTTTTCTTCTTTCACACCTTTCTACCCCAAACATTTTAGCTCTACCTTGGGAATGAAGAGCAGGGCGAGTGTCACAGTGATGGTCACATGGGTGTGCGTGAAGGAGAGCAGTAACATCCAATCAGGATGTAGAGAGGGGAAGGTGAACCTGGAGGTGACAGAAAACACAAAAACTCATCACATCAGTGTCTTGTGTTTGTGTGTGTTATTGAGTATACAGTTTCACTGCTGAGGTTAGCTGTCATGCAGAGAAATTATCGCTGTCTACCGGAACAGATGAAACATGGTGGAGAGAAGCAGCTCGTTGTGGATGGCAATGCCCATGTAGCGAGGCTCGTGGAAGGCCGAGGGGACTGGCCTGACGGCGTTCCACAGGGAGCTGCCCCAACAAAGGAACAGAAGCTCAGCTGTGGCAAAAGAAAGTATGGAGTACAGAGGAGATGGTGGTCACTTAAAAATTCAGATATAACTAGGGCAGTTGTTTGAAGTTGTTCAATTTGTTTAGTATACTTTCATGAATCTACTGCCAAACTGCCATTTCAATTAGACAATTTTTCGTTTTATACAACTTTGGGCTTATTTTTTTGTAGTTTCGTGGTTCAGTTTTGACCTACCAGTAGTAGTAGCTCATTCAGTGAGGACTTGGGAACCGATGGGTGGTCGGTTCACATGCAGCACAGACCACAGTAGCTGGAGAGGTGCCAGTTAACTGAGTACTGCCAAGTCTCTTGAACAGGGCATCAAACCCCTAACTGCTTGAGGGATTCTCTAACATCTCTCCTCTCAATTGCAAGACCGTATATTAACTGTATAACAAAGTGGAAAAATATTATTTTCTCTGTGAAGATCTCCTTTTCTTCTTACCGTAATTATTGTACTTTTATTATCTTGCTAATCAGACTGACCTATCTGATATTTCATGTTTCTTACACCATTAGGCTTTGTTGTCGTGAGGATATCTTTTTCACCGACCTAAGCTGTTACTTTGGTGAGTACAGTGTTTTTATTACTGAGAGAAATGATAGTCAAAACTACAGAAAGAGGATCCAAATTGTAATAAACTGGTATTCACCTTTAAGGATGTTTTCCTAAATCCTTTAACACACGTCCATGTTGATATTTCTGTTGCCATTTAAGGTAATATTGGCTTTAGCATATTAATTGCCATTGTTTAAGGTCAAAATTGTTTTAAAAATTATTTTATATATACTAACTTTTCAATAGTCATAAAATAATTTAATAGTGAGTCATTGTTGGAATGAAATTATCTTGTCGACTGCCACTTACCCACAGCCATCATGTAGTCCCAGCGATCCAGGTAGCATAAATTGAACCCCTGCCCCTCTGACGTGGTGGTTGTGATGAACACAGGGATGTTCCTGTCGCGGTTCTGGAGGACACCCACCGTCCATGCACACAGAAACCAGCTGACCGTCATCAGCATCACTCCCAGAATCCTCAGCAAGTGGAGGCTAGACATGTAGGGCACTCTCTGGGCCGTGCGTGAGAGAAACACCTTCAGCACCCTGTGCAGAGGCAACAGGCTTAGAATTAGATTTTTGCTGAACATAATAATTTAGTCAGCCACTAAGTTCCAAAAATGTTATGTGTGTTACGTGTTATTGTTTACAAAAAAAAGAAAAAGCAGCTTTATATTGTTTTATCTAGCATTTCTTAAACACAGAGGCAAAGGGTGTGCATCATCATCTACAAACAATAAATAATTTAAAAAAAAAACTGCACTGAATAAAATCAGTTAAGATGGAATAAATTAGATTTTCAGGTAAAGTTAAAATGAAATTAAATATATAAAATACAAGTCGAATAGACCTGCAGTTGCTGCAGTCATAACTTATGAGTTTCCCTCAACAAAGGAAATAATACTGCAGTAAAGAAACAAATCAATCAGAGGCACAGGAGAACGTTTAGATTTGAAAGTGGCTCAAGTTGTGGTGCATTGGGTTCATTAGAATGTTGTTTATATCTGTGTGCAGCTTCAGCCTGTTTGGATCTTGGTTCTTTGACTGATGGCTTCCTAAAGATCTGAGGTTTATATTCTGATCATGAATGTTTTTGTTGTGTTGAAATGTAATGGGTGGAAGGATGTTACTGTGAACTAAAAGAAACCAAACCTACCTGTACATTTTTAGTGTGACTGTACCGTAGACGATGGAGAAGCCGAGCATTCGGACCCAGCGAAGCAGAATACACCTGAACGTACTCGGCTTGAAGTACATGATGAAGACCTGCAAAGACACTTAGTGTGAGTCAAACTACAGCAGCAGTGTGGACGACTGTTTCTGTTGGTATGCATGCTATCTACACTGACACGGTATTACTAGTACTATCACTAGCTGTACTGCTATCACTGCTGCTTACAAGTATTACTATTACCATGTTTATCATTATGGTATTGATATTACTAGTGCAATTTATTATGACTATTAGCATAGTAGTGTTTTGCTACCTCTAATATGTCCTACAACGTATGAACAAAATATCCAACAGACACTTAATAACACATCAGCATTTAAAGTCAAAAACCGTGTTTACATTGTGAAGACTTTCAGTCACGTTCAACAACAGGTTGTACCTTCGTCCCTGTTCAGTGTGTAACAGCAGAGTGGATGACTGTAATCCAGGAATTAAAGCTCATTGTACTGTGACAGTCAGTTGCCGTCACTCTGGATAAGAGCATCAGCTAAAGCCTAAAATGTGAATGTGAATTTACATCATTGTGTTAAAACCACTCGTAAAGGATAAACTACTCAGAGTTAATATATAGAATCAGATATACTCGCAGTCCACATGCAGAGGAGGGCAGTTTTAATCAGCAGGAATGGCCTGCACTCAAAGGCAGATTGGGGTCTCAGTTATAGGCGGAGCTGCTCTGGAGGAAGAAATAATCTGATTGGTCTAAAACTACAGAGCCAAAAATCACCAGCAATACCCGTGAAATTTAATGATGAGACTTCTCAAACAGGTTTACTGATGATTAGTGTAACTCTTTAAGTTTTCACTTCTGGAGATTTTCAAGCAGACATTCATGTTCCCCAGTGCCATCATCAGGACACGATTTTAATTTCTATAACACTTTGGTGTATTTTATCTTGCACATTTTAAATATTTTGTGCGATTTGAACTTTTACTCATTCCCTGTTTAATACTTTGCACATTCCTGCACAAAACTGTATACTTCTTTCTCAATTAAAAAAAAACAAAAAACTATTATATTTGTTATACACCAAAACAACAAGGCAAATTGTATGTGAAAACTTTCTTGGCAAGAAACCTGATTGTGATTCTATAAACTTTCTGAGCCACCTTTTAAGCACTTGGGCACTATTTGATACTCAAAAGACATTATCTAGATTACATACATAGATACATGTTCTGCACACAGTTATCACATGTGGGATGAATATTTCAACCATTTTGTATATTAATTACATTCATCAGTACTGCAGTGGTTAAAATTGTCACAATGGCTGCCAACATAATGTTTTTTTATTTATTTATTATTTAGTTGAATGGCTGTTACTCCTTCAGGTGGCCAACATTTTTCAAGTCACACAAAAATCATCCAAGAAAAGTTAAAAAAAAAGTAACAGTGTGGAAGTATAACCGAGAAAATGTACTTCCCTGTGACTTTTCTACTATCATATATGATATAATTAGATTAGTATGTTTCGTGCATTCATGTAAAAGCAGAATTTTACTGTTGTAGTTTTTGTTGAAGTGGAGCTCATTTTAAACGCTTTTGTATCAGACTGCAACTAATGATTATTTCTATTGTGAATTAATCTGCTGATTAATGATTTTATTTTCTCCATTAATCAATAATCGACTGGTTTGTAAAAATTTCAATCCAGCAACAATTTTGGAATCCTCCTGGGATCAGGTTTTTTGGCGCTATGACTATTCTTCACGTGCACACCAAACAGGTCGTCCAGCAGGTGATCTGTTTATAGATCAAAGCTCAGCACAGTGACCCCTCACTGAGATGAGAGACTGACTTTTCATCTGGGACTTTTCAGAACTACAGTCAGGTATGTTGGCTGCAGTTTACCTTTGACTTGGTCAAACAAAACTCTTAACAGCATCATCCCAAAATGGCAAAAAGAGCTCTCATTTCTTTCACTCCTATCCTGTCTTACATCAATGTGCAATGAATGGTTTAACAGTTAAAATCTCATTACAGTATATTCTATATTTATCCTTTATTTTTGTCTAACACATTATCTGGAATTAATAATTTGCTTTATATTTCTTTTTCTAAATCTTGTATTTCACACTAGACTTTAAGCACAGCATGCTGTGTTGTATTTTACTACATATGTCACTTGTGTACATGACAAATACAACTTTTGAATCCTTAAAATATATCACATGTTAATAGACTAGAGAGAAAATATTTATGTTGTTTGTATGTCTGTTTATGTCTGTCTGACTGTTGATAAACAAGACGTTTTAAACTAAACTTTCAAGAATATTAGCTTTAAATTTATTTCAGTCATGGACAATAAATGAAAGTCTCATCTTTCCTCTTGTGTTTATCAGTGATCCATAGTGCAGCTTAGAAAAACACACTTGACCCAACTTTAGAGGATCACCAAAGTTTGTCATCCTGAGGGGAACATGAATGTGTGTACCAACTTTTATGACAATACGTCCTGTAGTTGTGGAAACATTTCACTCAAAACCACAAGTATAAATCTCATGGTGGTACTAGAGGAAAAGTCAGTTCAAAGTCATAAGGATTCATCCTCCGAGGATCATCCATCTCTGGTCAAAGGTTTGTAAAGTGAAAACCACTAAAGAAAAAGTCAGAGACAGATGTCTAGTAATATTGATTTTTTTTTTACTGACAGGTTTTGGTTTGTGTTAAGAAGATTCCCACTTTAAAGGTCCAGTGTGTCAGATTTAGTGAATTTTATTCCCCCTGCAAATTGTCATTGGGCATTGCAATTAGCAAATACACAGCTAGATTCCACTAAATCCTACACACTGGTTCTTCCTATAACTAGAAAACTGGAGGAGGTAATGAGAAGCTAAATATAGCAATAGCAACACATCTTAGAATACATCAAGACAGTCAAGAGCACCACAAACTGCAAAAGTTCCATCAATGCCTCTCTAAAACAGCTTTAACATAAATAATAACCTTAATGACAATTTATCTAGTATCCGACTACATTAGTTTGAGCTAAATGTACCCTCAGAGCATGCTAGCCTGATTGACCCAGCCCCAGTCGAGCCCAGTCATAATCCTACAAAATCCTAAATAAGGCCAGTGAATTCAGATTGTCTCCTGAAGCTGCCAAGACAGCAGGAAGTAGGAAATCCAGGCTCAAAATACCCCTTCAAAAATCCTGCATTATACCCATGTTTGTTGTTTTTATTGACTCTGTAATCTGTTCAGTCATCGACGTGCATGCAAAACCTCCTTCAGTTTATTATAAACAAACTAGAATCTGAATCAGTGTTTAAATGAAAAATGACCATTGTCAGCATTGACATTCATTCATATGGAGGTAAGAATTTTTATGACTCACATATGATGATCATTTTTATGCACCAGTGTACAGTTAAAGAGCCACGATAAAATACCATTAACGTGTTCCCATGTTAAACTAAATCAATGATCAGTGACCTGCTGTATACACACACACACACACACACAGTGAATCACACAGTCAGCAGGGGGATCTCACATTGACTGGCACTTTCAGATAGATGGATAAAAAGTCATGGCTGACTTATGTTAACGGCTCTTTAATTGGTAAAATGAACCTGAAGATTGATTAATAATCTATTATTGGAGCAGTTATGAAAACTGTCGACTACCCACTTTCTCACACACACACACACACACACACACACACACACACACACACACACACACACACACACACACACACACACACACACACGCCCTCAACCCATTCACCCTCCCACAAATGGTCCATTATGATATAATCCATGGCGCTGTGCTGTGCAGTGATCTGTAAAGAGCTCTAATCTGTGACACTCTCAGCCGGCTCGGGTCAGACACTCACCGGGAAGTAGAGGAGCAGAGAGCCGAACAAGATTGTCTCCAGCAGAAGGAGACCGGATGCCCGGATCCTCTGAGGGAGGAGAAAGTGGATAAAAGGAACAGTTGTCGTGTTGGTTTAGAGGTTAAAGGACCATATCAGTGTGTTTTTGTAAACTTAACTACTAATAAATGATCCTATTATTCATTTTTAGATTGCTGCATCTTAGCTAGGTTAGCTTCTGTTCCACTTTCAGTCCTCTGTGTATTTTCTTAGTTAAACCAGTATCTTAGATACCAGAGCAGTGGTTCCTCACCCTTTCTTGTAGCCCCCCACAAATACCCCCACAGTCCTATCAGATGAACTCCAGCACTCCATACATCAACACCACCCGTCATGTGCCAAACATGTTCTTATAAATGTATTATAAACTGGATGTTATTCTCTATTAACTATATAAAAGTGAATATATATGAAATTATACTTTTAAACCATATAATAATTTATATCTCTTTAAATCTTTCGATGTACTCACTGACAGCTGCAGAAGTACCTCCAAGGATACAAAGACCCATGGTTGGGAATCACAGCACTAGAGACCGTAACAGTTTAAAAAAGTTTGGACCCGATTTAAAAATGTTCTCGATTCAAAAATCCATCTGAACCTACATAAAGTCATTTCTTTTAAAAATAGACCTGATTGAAAACAGACAGTCAGAAACTGTCTGAAATAGACCAGAGGGTTAATTAGATCCAATATGAAACGCAGTTGACACAAACAGAGAGAGAACACCAAAAATCAAATGTTATCTGGCTGATGCGACAAAGGCAAACTTGGAAAAGAGGTGGGGCTTTTTTTAAAGACTGATTGACAGCAACAAAACAGATTTACACATATATGCACTAACCAACAAAAAGATAGAAAGGCAAGTTTGGGGTGGTCTACTGTACACAAAAAAAAAACAGCTGAAATTTGTGACACGATGCATCATGGCTCAGTGCCTAGAAAAGCTCTCCCTCTATCCAATCCCATCTGTACGATGGCTCTGTTCAGCCAAAAGACCTGACTCACCCGGTTTCGACGGTGCCTGTAGGCCACCAGCATGCTGACAAAAATGAGGAACATGAAGACACCCTGGACGGCCAGCACGCCGGCCCTGAGAAGCCAGGCCTCCTGTACCCAGCATGGGGTGCCATCCTGACAGCTCTTACAGCCCGGCCAGCATGGGAGACAGATGGGCATGTTCGGGTAACACATACTGCCGCCGTCACTCCTGTTTGCAGGGCCACCATCTGCATTGACACCTACACAAACCCATGAGAAGACCTCGAATACATGTGACTTAGAAAGCCTCATATAGTACATACTGCACTATACTGGATACTGGAAATGTCAGACAAAACTAGGGTTTGATTTCTAGCCTGGATCCCAGTGAGAATGATTACCTGTAAATGGGAAACCTGTGAGGGATTTAACCTGATTAGGGCACTTGTCAACCTGGGGTAACAGTGCTAACTTCCTGCATGTTACAATCTCCAAATGAATCTCGCTTGCTGTAGGCAAAGGATGCATGTTACAGAGAAAGTACATGTTTACTCCAACCTCCAACACGCAAACAGTTGTTGGCAGAGACGTGGCGCATTCAGAATGGCGACAAAAATCCAAATAAAGTTTCTAAAGACTGTAGTCTGTGGAAATGTTCTCATCACAAGATCCAAGAACTCTTTAAACAATGAAATGTTTATGATTAAAGGGTAAAATTTGTTATAGTGCTGCTAGCACTTCCTCATCTACAGGAAGTCAACATTCTATTAAAGCTACATTATAGATTTTGAATTGAATTTAAATTGGCAGCAGTGGCACCACCCTGCCAGAAATCTTTCATGTAGGGGCGCCCAGATGGGGCCACTGAAAACCTCGGGTTGGCACACTGGGACCGGGGGGGAGGTCAGAGTATGATGAATTTTCACACATTTGTCAATCTTTTTTGAACTATTATGAAATATATTATATATTTCTTTAATTATAAATAATTTATGTAGAGAATCGATTTAAATGAATATTACCTAATGGAAAATATCAGATAGAAGCAAACTCTATCAACTGTGTCAAATAGTGTGGTCATGCTAGATAAGACTAGCATCCTGGTTGCACTGTCAGATATGTAACCGTACAATGGTCATGGTTAATTATTGACTTACCTAAGTCTTGAGGGGCTATCTCAGGGTTGTAGTAACCCTCTTTACAGCGGCAACAGTACTGACCCAGTCGAAAACCACGGCCTGGGATTGGTATGCACTGCAAGAAACGGAAAGATTTATTCTTTAGTTTTTTTGTCTAAAGAGCTATAGATTTTCCATACCTTTCAGTAGTAATAGCAAAAATACACATGATGCTACTTTCTAATTAAGTGCTTTTTTTGTGTGTTTTTTGTTGGAGCAGCTGAAGGTGTGGAGAGAGAGGAGAGATGATATGCAGGGAAGGGCAACAGCTTGGAAACAAACAGACGCTGCTCTGGCAAGGACTGAGCCTTTGAACATGGGGCGCACACAATACCAGGTGAACTACCAGGGCACCCTGTTATGTTTATGTTGAGACCTAGATGTGAATAGTCTATTATTATTTAATTTACATTTTGATATTTGACATTTTTAATAAGTAAGATGCCAGTGAGCCAGAGACTTTAGTAAGAAGTAAACAGTCGTTATTGAAACTGTATTTTTATTTTGCTTTTTTGTTTTATTTAATATTTTTTTGGACTGAGGTCAGAGTTCATGTGACGACACCGGCAAGCGCTGAGGGGGATTGTGTTTTTTTGTACATGTGCGCCGCGATGGCTGTCAGTCCGTGCATGTCTGCTGTAAAAAACGCACGTAGAACCGGGACAAATAAAGTTGCCAAACTGTGAGACAGAGTCATGTCTGCTTGAGAGTGCAACATTTACTCTTGCCCTAACATGACAACGATTAACATCAATATACGCAGTGAAAGTTTATCTGTCAACAATAACACTCTGTTCATGGCCGCATTCATTAAGTTACACATTCCCACTGCTCAGTTATATTACTGACTAACAACAGAATCTGAACCAACAAGCACAAAATGTAAATTCTAAGTTAAAACATGTTTAAAAACAAACTATTACCAACCAGATTAACTAAATTAAGAAATGAGTCTCATAAACCAGACAACAACAGACTTTATGGTTCTGTGGAGCTTCCAGGTTCAAAGTTATTAGTCTACTATTCAGTTAGAGCAAGTATAGACAGAGCACTAATCTAACACAGCTGAAAGTTCAGGATGGGTTCAGGTGTAGTTTATTAACTTTGTTAAGAAATAGTTCCCAAGGCAACAATTAATGAGGATCCCAAATAAACAACAAAACTAAGTTGAACTGTGGGAACATAAAGTCGGTGCTTTGAAACTGAAAGTGCCTGAATGAATACAGGTTTAAAAAAAGTGGGTCATTTTTCTTTCTCACTCTATTTTCCTCTGATGCTAGCTTCAATTTAGCCAGTTGGGACACACACACAACACACACACAAACACACACACTTTGATGGTCTGTGTGTTAATCTAAGTTAAAAGCTAAATGGATACATAATGCCTCGACTGAGAGTATTATCCTTCTAGAGAAATCCTGTTCTCCGCACACACACACACACACACAGACACACACACACACACACACAGACACACACACACAGACACACACACACACGCTGGCTTCACATATGTATGTACAAACCCACAACCCCCTTATCAGAAGATCAAAGGTCTAATGCCATGGGCTGAACATTAATGTGATATGGATTATACACAGCAATAAATTTAATTCTCTCTGTGGTCACATCTCATTTCAACAGATAGTCGTAGTAAATGAGTGGATTCAGTCATCTGTCATGTTGAAGTTAAAACAATGTCGGCCACTTTGAACTTTTAATGGCTTCATGCTCGTCCTGGGTGACATGCTCTGCTCAGCTAAAGAGTTTGAATCCTCTAAGCCAGGTAGGACAGCCCAGGACAATGGGTGTCGTGTGGATTTGGGGATTTTTAGGACTGTTCTTCTCTTGTGTTTCAGACCTCAGTGAGTGCGGTGCATAAAGGGGAAGTATGTCAACGGACAGGATTATCGCCATAATCCATCAGATCATCCTGCAGCCCGCCGCACGGCGCAACCATCTTTAAATAGACAGCTGAGATGAGAGGTAGAGGATTGGGTCTCGACAGACAGGGAAAAGGGAAACTGAAGCAAAAAGAGGGTTGGAGGCAGAGTGGATGGGGGGAGCACAGACAGAAGAGTTGAAGTGTGACTGGGTGAAAGCGTGAGCAAAGGATAAAAGGCAAAATCATGAGCACAGACAGAAAGAGCTTAGAACCATTTTCAAAGGTCGCAAACAGTTTAGAGTGTTATTTGTGTGCTGTAACTAAAATTCACAAACATTGACAAATAGACAGTTTAAACAGCTTCTCTACCGTTTAGATGATATTTACATGAAGTGGAAACAGGGTTGTGGCATGTGTACAGCAACAAAATCTTATATGATGAGATTTAAGGGTCATTCTTGAATTTGAAAACACCAGTTGGCAATCAAAGCTCACCACAAGGCAATATTTAAGTACACATACACTTCCAATCCCCTCTCTGATGTATCTTGTGTTTCGCCAAAAGTTGTAGCCACTAGAGGCAGGACGCCTTTAACATTCAAATAAAACATATCGTTACCTTCAATAAAATCACAGATTTCTCTGGGTGTGAAAGTTTTGGAAACATCTGTGATAATGTAAGTATACAACTCAACAAAATAATATCATTGGTCTAGTCGCTTTTAGACATTTTAATTTGGGAACGGATGTGAGTGAAAGCTTCTGATGAGGCTTCTCATTGTTTTGCCAACATAATGATGGCACTTTTCTATTTTCTGTCAAGTTTGGAAACTCTTCTTCTCAGGCATTGTTTTTTAATTTTTTTTCTTTATTTATGTTGATTTTAAAACTATCTGTAAATTGACTTAGAAAAGCTGTGTTGATCTTATTTACTTTCTGGCTATGAATGGAAATGACATCGCCATTTTGGATTAGTCTACTGTCATTGTTTCATGGTTCTCATTATCCTTTTGAGGTGGTGGCTGAAAGTAAAGAGGATGGGTCTTATCTAATATGAGCCTGTCAGAGGTGACCGCCTCCTTTCTTGATATTAAATATTAAGAATCTGTCTTCATTTATACCTTAATTAAAACCAACTACCGACTTTACGGAAAATGGGACTCATCAGAGTTCAGGTAATGCCTGCATCACTTCCTCACCATCAGCAACCAATGGTACACAGTATGGGTTAGTGTTAATTCACAACAAATATTCTCCAGTATGATTTGTGCTGATTGTTTTGATTTTTAACACCAGACCTATTTGAATCACAGAACAAATCAGAGATGTGGTGGTGATTCACAGGTCTGGGACCAGGTGAGGTCATCCAATATTCAGATTTCCCTCTCAAACACCAAATTGCTGTTGCTTGATATTGAGTAGTATCTAGAGCGTAATGCAAACCTGTGATCTGAGTGGCAACCTCCTATGCAGGAGTGACAAAAACTGCAGTTCCTCAAATGTCCACTTGTGGTCCCCATATTGAAATGTCCAACTTCACAGCAGAAATAAACATGTTTACAACCTGGTACAAAAACGGTTGGTCTTTATAGATAATTTCCCAGCTCATGGCAACTGTACTGAGGGGATTTTTTTTTTAAACTCAACCGTTCAAATTATATTAAGGCTTAATTACAGTGTGGCTGCTTTGATTGACAGGTGGGTGCTGTTACAGGTGGCTTGTTTGAGCTACCAGGCTTAGGTTTGCCAATGATCCACGTTTTTTTAGATTAGCAGGGAGGAGGAAGAGGCTGAACAGCCAACATGGCGGCGGCCAGAGCCACCACACTCTGAGGTTCGAAACAGCTCCTGTGGGTGACGTCACAGGTACCACATTCCTTCCTTATAAGTTCTTAAAGTTTTTAAATAAAAATCATCACAGACAGCATGAAGAGTCCAGCCTAAGATTATTATTGTTTTGTCTGCATCATTAACAGATGATAGTCTGAAAGTAATTTAGTGTTTCTGTACTATATAGTCACTGTCACAGGTGCAACCAGTGCTCAGCTTTATCACATGTAATTCCTCCCTATCTAACAGACCTTCACTTCTCTCTTCTATAAGCTATGTAGCAAATACTATAATAAGTGTGTGAAGTGGAAACTGGATGTTTTTGAAATTATCCAATAAATCAACTGTTATCCATTTCTCTCTGTAAAATTCAATAGCTTTGGTGCTTCACAGGTAATGTAATACTTCCATGCTCTTTGTTGGATGGTGTATTTGTTGCTGTTTGTAGGGCAGAGTGCCCTTTTGGGAGACAGCTTAAAGGTTAGAGGAGAGGGCTTGACACTGAAAACGGACTGCTGAAATGTGAAATGCCATGAGACTATGCAGAAATGTTTGATATAGTTGATATATCTTAATTTGGTTGCAATGCACCGTGCAATGGAAAGTCATGGGGGTTTGTCAACTGTATTGTTTTGTTTACCTCCATGGTGGTGCGGTTGCACTGGTGGGTGTCCGCAAACCAGCCGTCTCCTGATGCACACTGGTCCAAGTCGAGGTCTTGAATGTTGACATCCACACGGATCACACCTCTGACACAGAAACACACACACAGACTCCCAGAAGGGGGAGTTTACAGAAACAAGTGTGTAAGAGCAAAGAAAGAGTAGCTCCAAATATTATCAGACTCACAGAATAATCCCCTTTTTCTCCTTTAGCTCCACATCTCGTCT
The DNA here is from genome assembly GCA_004119915.2 of Collichthys lucidus. Taxonomy (NCBI): domain Eukaryota; kingdom Metazoa; phylum Chordata; class Actinopteri; family Sciaenidae; genus Collichthys; species Collichthys lucidus. The sequence goes on along the minus strand of CM014080.1, from coordinate 22,149,145 downwards.
GCAAAATACTGTAAATGTATCCAACCTTGTTGATTTTAACACATTTTATATTCCAAATTTTTATAAAACTTGTTCCTAAAGTGCACAGGAGAAGGTCACAGAGGCCATCACTGAACTAGGAAGGCAGGCGAAATACACGTTATTCCTTTTGAGGGAAGTATTTCTGACATCTTATTCTCGTTTTTAATATGTCACACTAACACACCAGCAGGAAAGGCAAAATAATTTACTGAATCTTCAGTGCCAATCATAATAATGAATAAAACTGGAGTTATGAGTTGTTTCTTTAACACTCTTTAACTCTTTAACTTGGATCGGGATGGATTGGGTCCTACCGTGAAAGTTTGAAAGTATCAGTGCTCAGTGCTCAGTTTTAGTGACAAACTCAGGCAACTTCCACCAGACAAGTAGTATTTATGCAGAATGACCAATTTCAGAACAATATATATTATATTATTGGATTTTAATGTGTTCATCACTTTAATGTTAATTTTAACTCTTTCTGTACTTTATCTGATCGGCATCTTTAAAATTTCCCTGCAGAGCTCAATAAACTTCTCTCTAACTATAATTTTACATCATAATTTGTTTTGTTTTTTATTAATCTCAACAAAGTAACTGAAGTAAGTGAAGTTAAGAAGAAATTCTAAATTAAGTAGTAGAAGTATGAAGCAGCAGAAAATGTAAATACTGAAGTACAAGTACCTCAAAAGTAAGGTACTTGAGTAAATGTACTTTCCACCACTGTGTAATGAACACATATTAGACAACAGTGGACTCTTCTCTACCTTGATGCTGGATGCCACCACAAATAGTTTTTAATGGTCCCTTTCTCTTGAAACTGTATGTGCTCCAGGTAACCCTCTCTGACACATCTCAGGTGTGTTGTTTGTAAAGTGTTTATGTTGAGAGGTTTTGCAGTTCAGTGCAGCTACATGTCAGATGTGAAATAAAAAGAACAAAAGGTAATGATTCAGTGTTGTAGAATACTGCTAGAAAATGTAACGGTAGCTCTAAAAGTATTGTAGTATTTTTCTGTAGTGGTTCCCTTGAGTATTTGTAATTCTCCATCTGTGTGTGAGAGCTTGCGTGTATATGTGTGTTTTGGTGTATGTGCAGGCCCTAACCTGAACTCTGGTGTCAGGTCAGGCTTGAGGCCGTAGAAGGACGTGGACAGGGTGAGCATCCACCCAGGTGTGAAATGTCCATCTGTACAATCGAGGAATGGAGCGGTGGCCCAGCATACCCCACTGCGATTGGTGACATAGCTGTCGCCCTGCCTCCACTTGGGCGTGTCCAAGGTGGTGAGGTCGTTGAGGAGCACCCGCTTGGACAGGGCTGCCACTGGCTGGTCGGACTCTGGGAATTTAAATCTTCTGAACCAGCTGTCATCAGGGGCTGGGGCAGGTGGGTGCAGGCTCTCCCAGGCCTTGGATAAGTCCTGGAGGATGATGGTCTGCACCTTGGCCTTTGGGTTGCGGGAGGCACGTAGCACCAGTTGCGGCACTGGGGCAGTTGGATCAGCGTCAAAGGTGAGCAGGGCGCGTTGGATGAGCACGTCAGCCTCCAGGAGGGCACGGACCAGGGCATGGTACCACTCCATATCCTCCTCCACGGTGCTCTCTCGCAGGTCACTGGCCTGGAAGATCATGTTGAGGAAGTTGGCCGTGTTAGCCAGCGCATCCAAAGCTGGCCGGAGGGGGGCACTAAAGCTGATGGGCAGAGATCCGGTCTGCCTAGGTGGGCTATACGCCCGTGAGCAGCGGGCTGCTTCCAGAGTTAAGGGTTCTCCTGTGTACATGAAGGTCTCTGCTGGTGACCAGTCATCTTCCTCCTCTGTGGGAGCTTGTGAAGGCGTTGCTGCAAACCCCGAAGGTTCTGGTGGCTGGATGGAAGTGGAGGGGCTGGTGTAAATGTCTGAGGCTCCTGTGCTGTTTGTTAAAGAGTCAGTAGTGTTGTCTGCCTCCAACTTAACTCCTGATGTAAAGTTTGAAGTTACCTGCGCTCTGAGAAGGGATGGAAGCAGAAGAAGAAGAAGCCAAACAGGACCCATCCTGAACTCACTCTGAAGAAGAAGAAGAAGAAGAAGAAGAAGAGAAGGAGTGAAGGGGGTCACATATCTACAACACCGTCTCTTTTTGGCGCTCTGCCCCTCTCTGATTCCCTTGAGGAAAAAGAAAATGTCACATGTTTGCGGAGGTTTGGACTTTCTTCATCTTTACACCAGTGAGGCGCTGCAGCGGTAGCAGGTGTCCGGGAGCAGCGCGGCCACTCGGTCTGCGGCGCTCTCACTCAAACTCGAAGCGCACAACTCCATCTGTGCGCCGCACGGACACACGCACGTCACGCTCACGCACACACTCGCACAGAGATATCTTTAAACCTGCGTGGCCTCGGTGGTGCTGGTGGTGGGAGGTGGAGCACGAAGGGTGGAGGAATCCCCGCAACTCCGCAGTCCGTCTGGTATCTCCTGCCAGCGGTGCCGCTCAGTCTCCGCTGTTCATAGTGACAACGCGGTGCGCCAAGCTCCGGAGCAAAGCAAACGCAGCGTGCGCAAGAAGAGGAGGCGGGTGGGAGGAGGCGGGAGGGAGGAAGAGGGCAAAGCCTCAAAGTTGGGGGATCCCCGAGTCAGGTGGGAGGAGGACAGAGGAGAGTCGTGTGTTGTAGAGATGGAGGAGTGGAGAGAGAGAAGGGTCGATTTCCTCCCTTTCTCTCCCTTTCTTCCTCTTCTGTCTGCCGCTCTGCTATCTGTTGCTCCAAAGAGCTTCCAGCCCATCTGACGGAGGCTTGTGATGCTCGTCCATCCCTCCCGCCCCATCCCTCCCATCATTCCCTCCCTCCCCTCCATTCACCCTGTGCCTCCCTCCTCCATATCGACAGGGGCGCTCACCAGCGCTGAAAGGTGATGAGAGAGAGCGTGTGTGTGTGTGTGTGTGTGTGTGTGTGTGTGTGTGTGTGTGTGTGTGTGTGTGTGTGTGTCTGTTCACAGAGGATGATGCAGTCTGTCAGAAATAAGGGTTAAGCTCTGCTGCATTTGTGCGTCCATCAAGAATCCCCCCTGCTGGATGGATGGATGGATGGATGGATTAATTCCTCCCATACAAAGAGAGTAGATGAGGAAGAGGACGCTCTTTTGACACACACACACACACACACACACACACACACACTGGAGGAGATCATAGATGCAGCATGTTGACATTCGTAGATTAAACAACAAGACGGGATGTAAATTTAGATTTTTGCAGTGTCAGGGAATTCCCTGCTTGTGTGTGTGTGTTTGTAGAGGTGTGTGTTACATACACTTTCTTCATGTTTATGTGTGTGTTCACCAAAGTCTGGATGAGCGAGAGGTGCTGCATGAGAAGCAAAGAGAGAGAGAGAGAGAGAGAGAGAGAGAGAGAGAAATGAAGCGTGCTCACTGGGAGCAGTGATGCAGGCAAGAATCCTTGTTTTGGTGGCCATGGCAACCGGTTCCTAAGAATCACCCCCCCAACTCCCCCCATAGACAGACACACACACACACACACACACACACACACACACTCCCACCTCCCACCCTGGGACTTCACTGCAGAGCAGCTAAGGTGCTGCAGTCAAGCCTGAGGAAGACAATAAGGCAGAGTGTGTGTGTGTGTGTGTGTGTGTGTGTGTGTGTGTGTGTGTGTGTGTGTGTGTGTGTGTGTGTGTGTCAGTCACCTGTTCATACATGTCGCGTTGCAGTGTAATCGTGTTTCTGTCTGTTCTCATGTCGCTGTCAAGGGAAAACACACAGATGACAAGTGTAAGAATAAAAAGATGCCGTGGGTTAAACACGACATGAGTCACATTCTGCTCCTTCACTTCCCTCCTTCCTTCACTTTTTCCTTTTTTTTTCATGTGAAGTCTCGCTGTGCTTCTCGACTTAGTAGATCTGTTGTTTGTTGTGTCATGCACATATACAGTACAGTGTAAGTGTAGAGCCCACACGGACATATAAGACACCAGAAGAACCACTGCAGGATATGTCGTTTAAATGTAACAGACATGTAAATATAATACAAATACAGAAGTAAACGGTAGAAGATTGTAAAAAGTCCTGAAGGACAACATTAAAAGTGAAATTTCATTTGCGAAAAGAAACTGGAGCCCTGTGGAACTGTACCAGTCTCCTCACACCTTCTCCCTGCTCATGGTCTTTGTCGACTTTCTTCAGTTACAAACAGAGACAGAGACTTTGCAGTCCTGCAGTGTAGCGGTTGATATTTTTTTGTTTGTCAGTCAAGAATATAACCTTGTACATATGACAAGAAACTCTGTCTTCTCTTTTGTCCCTACAAATAAAATCTGACACACACTTTTAAAAAATCATCATCCACCCAGAGAAACTCATCAGAAATAATGAAGATTTTAATAGCATCATTCTTAAATGATCATATACTCTACTAAACTACTACTACTAAAAATGCAACTTTAATTTCTGTGCCTCTACCTCGACTCATCCAACTATGCCCTTCGACCAAAGTAGTAAAGAAGCCTTGATAAAAAATGTCCCTCTGATTTCCTGTTCCCCCACTCACTCCCCACACCCTCAAGTTCACACAACAGACCACACGTGCCGTAGATACAGACAAAGGCCCTGTTTCACAAAAGCATTGTTTGAATAAGATGATCATAAAATACATTTTTAAACATTCTTGTAGAGACCTGACATCTAAAGAAACTCCAAAACCTGCAGGAGGAACCACAAGTCCATGTTAATTGAAGTCTATACATCCTCCTCAAACAAAGGTTACATGTTTAAACTATTTCTTGGTGAACAACAGCAGGCGGTCACAGTGTGAATCCTGCTGTCACAGGTTTAGTGCCATCGTGCTCACACACAAGCCAAAACCAACTACAGACAGTCACTGTACTGGGCGGATACATACACTGCTGTTCATCCTTTGCTGCACTCTCAGTCGAGATGAATATGATGTTTTGATCTGAATTCCTAGAGATATGAATTTTCATTTCATGTTTTTTATTGTAGAATTTGAGGAAAAGATTTTTTTAGGAACATTCTTTCTTTAAAACTTTTCTCTTAAAGTGGTGGAGTGTCTGCTCTCTTAAAAATGATCAAATGAGAAGACGCAACAAGACCGATTAATAGAAGACGTGACAAAATAAATAAAATAAAAACGAGACAAAAAAGTGAGATTAAAAAAAATGTCTTTTTTTATTTTTTCAGTGCTCGTCTGTTTTCATCATTTCATTCAGATGTCAGATATGCATCCGCATGATGAGACAAAAGAAACAAAATAGTCAATAAAAGTAGTGTAACATTAATGCTGCATGCTGCTGACCTCTGACCTTCAGGCTGCATCACATCAATATTCAGCTCTGCAGGGCAGGTTGTTAGTTTGATTACTCCACATAAACCTCAGATACGAACAAACACTGCCTTCTTCTCTCTAAACACACGCACGCACACACACACACACACACACACACACACACACACACACACACACACACACACACACACACACACACACACACACACACTGTTAGGCTTAATGGCCCTTCATCCACTCTCCCATCATTATCTGTATCCATCACTGCTGGATGTCCTGCAGCGCCATCTGCCTGCCACATTGCATTAATGCAATCCTGGTCGGTGTTGTTATTGAGCGTGTGCAGCTCACACTGGGTGTGTACGTTTCTTTCTGTGACGAAGATATGCTGATGTTCAGGGGCCCTGCAGCCACCAGGGGGCCCTCAAACAAAGAAGTCCTCTTATTTGTCAGTTTCCTGTAAGAAAGCAGAGTAAACAAAGCATGTTTTACCTGTTTGGTTTAGCGACATGTTTTTATTTCTTGGTTTGTTAATATCTCAACAAGTATTTGATGAATCATGATGACATTTTTTGACGTTCATAGACACCAGGGGGTGACATCCATCCCCTGACTTTTTACTCTAGTGGCACCATGACGATGACATATGTAGATTTTGCATCCATAGAAATAAAGCTAGATAAACAGACATTATATTACACAATACAAAGAACAGTGCAAGTACTAACATAAAAATATTCCCTTTAAGCGTGTGCATGAATACATATGAGCACATTTTTTTTCTACAACTGTTGGATAGATTGACATTAAACACACATTCATGCTTCTCAGGAAGACTTGTTAATGGCTTTCATCTAGAATGCATATGTGTTTTATTTTTCTGACAATAATTTGGATGAAATAATCTCTAAACCACAAACTAATCTAGTTAATGTGTGTTTCTGGCATTCAGTACTGAAAAAAAGTTAGATTACATAACAGAAGATAGTAAACATAAAAATTATGAATATACCAAGAATGAGCCTGAGAAGTTCAGGTTGAAGTTGTCCGACAGAGGATTAAATAAACTTGTTATTAACTCTGATACCTGAGAGAAAGCCAGAGGGAACTACTCCCACTCTCCCAGCATCTCATTAAATGTGAGCTATAAAATAGTTCAGAGCAAATTAAATAGGTGGTGTCGAGTAGTGGCGGAGGAAGTCTTCAGATCCTTTACCTAAGCAAAAGTACTAATGTCACACTGTAAAAATACAAAAGTGTTTATATATAACCAGGAAAATATCTCCTGTGACTGATCTACTATCATATGTGATATGATTACATCATTATGACTCATGTTTAATGTAAAAGCAGGAATTTTGTATTGGACTGTAACTAATGATTATTTTCAATGTCGATTAATCTACTGATAACCCATGAATTGATTGATTGTTTGCCTTGCTAAAAATAGTGACAAATGCTGTCATAGATACCCAGAGCTCAAAGTGACACCTTCACAATGTTTGTTTGTCCAACCATCAGTCCAACCTTCAACATTATTTAAAATACATTCAAAGGAAGGGCACCAGATCTTTACATTTGGCACTATTAAATGTTTTTACATGGAAATGCAATTATCAGTAGTTGTTGCCAATTAGTTGCCAATTAATTTTCTGTCTGTTGACTTGTATACTGCTGTGTTTTAATTTATAACAAAACATTATATTTCCTGTCATATGTTTTATATGCCACTAAATGTAAAAAGTACAATATTCCCCTCTGAAATGTAGTGAAGATGAAGTAAATAGTAAGTAAAGACTAAGTATATACCTAAAATGTGTACTGAAGTACAGCACTTCATTCCACCACTGGTGTCAAGTAGTTATAGTACATTACATGATATTTTTTATCCACTGGTAACAATATTGGAGGCCAGGTTAATTTATAATAACATAATATGATTGTTTCTCTTCACAAATGATTAGTTTCTGAAAATCCAGCTTATATTTTACACGAAAAAAAACAGGACTCTGTATAATGATGGTGAACCTTTTGATTCCTTATAGCAGAGAATTTGACTAAATACATATACTGTGATGCATGTTTGAACTGCATTCATGATGTTGTAGTTTCGAGAATTAGGATTCAGAAATATTATAAAATACACATTAAAAAACATTTGAACTCAAAGCAGAGCAGTACAGAAACGTGATGATTGGTTCTAGGCTGAGCAGCTATTATAGAAGTATTATAACTTTTCTTATCTATATATGATTAATTTTTACTTTTATTCCCTCATAAGGAATGAAAACAGAAATCAGCTGTTCAGATGTGGGGCTGAATCAGGTATAACCCTATGATATTAAAATGCCACAGACTAATTTATAGTTCTCATCATCGGTGCTCATAAAGTGGTGTTATGGGCTGAGCGGAGGAGGAGCGGGTGGGGCCTGGCTGGGAACACAGAGGCAGACTGTGGTCACTGACCGGAGACTCTACTGGCTTTTATTCTCAGATCAGACCGCATGTCTGACCCAGGGGTCCGCCTGCTGCCAGCAGCAAACTGCACTCATTTCCCTCATATTTGACAGATGGATGCTGTGCCGTCGTAAGGGAGGAGGATGAAAAAATCGGCTGATATATTTTTTGGCATTTTCGCTCATAGCCTATTTATGGGAGGCAGCAGCGGCTTGGCCCTTTCTTTATTATAGGAACGAGATCTCCGCGGTTAGCTATGTGAAGAGCAGATCGCCTAATAACTCTCGTTTCGCGATCCTGAGGAATAATTATGAACAACGCGCAAGATATGTCGCCCGATTTCGTGTTGATGCGCCTGGTTTCCGCGGCCGAGGATGACCGCTTGGACGCAGAAAACGGGAATCTGCCGCCGGGAGGAGTGGTGGCAGGGCTGGGGAAGGAGGTCCTCGCTCATAGTGGCGTCAAAGCGGGGTTGGATATCAGCCGAGATCCGACGGCGGGCCTCGAGCATCCCAGCAACCGCCTGAACAAAGCCCAGCCGAGTGGCGAGGGCACGGCTGCACCTGACACCGGGGTGACGGAGAGCCGAGCCCCGCTGTCCGCGCCTCCTCCGCCGCAGAGCCCTATGGAGGCCCAGGGATTTGACTTCGCTCCCAGCCCCGGCCTACGGCCTCAGCTGCTGGTCTTCTCCAATATAATGCGGAATGGAGAAGGGATTTTAGAATTAGACCGTCGGAATCAGCCGAGGGATGCTATGGGTTTGGATCAGAGCCCAGGGTCTGACTGCTCCGGCCCGACTGTCAATAACAACACCCTGAGTCCCGGAGACGTTCAGCAGCAGCAGAACCTGCTGGACCGGACATGGGGAGCGCATTCCTCGGTCTCCGTAACCGCGGAGATGCAGGGAGCTGCGGAGCTGTGCCGACGGCATCGACTCATCACTACCCCGCCCGAGTGGCCCTTGTTGTCGGAGAGATCCAACCCTCTCACCGTGATTGACTCTAAATGGGGATGCGCCACCAGGGACAGAGAGGGAGCAGTGTTTGAACTGGCCCGGCGGTTCGGGGAGCTGGGGGTCGGTGCGGTACCCAAGATGCTGTTCAAAGCAGGGGAGCTCCCGCAGTGTTCGTGTCAGGGTGCACACGGGCCGGTAGGAGGGGGAGTGGAGCCCGGGGATGACCCGACAGAGACCAGCGATGCTTTGTTGGTCTTGGAGGGGCTAGGGAGCGGGGACGTTGCCGGCCTGGGCATGGATGAGTGTCCGGAGGGTGAGACTGATGATGAGAACGGACGTCGCGAGTTTTTACTCAACAGGAAAAGGGAAATAGTTCAGAAAATGTCCGGGACTTTCTCCATCAGCAGTTTCCAAGCGGAGCTGAGGAGGCAGGTGGAGGGGATGGCCCCAGCGGCGGCGACCGAGGCGGCGGCGACAGCAGCGCACCTAGGCGCGCAGGTGTGCAGCCTCCACGGGAACTTATCCACCCGACTCTCGCAGGTAAGCTCCGGAAATTCAGAGGTTGTCGCCCAGGTTTCCACCATATCACCGTCACCTACACCGGTCCAGAGCTCCCCTTGGGCCACAAGCCCAAATCTTAGCCAGGCGTCGACACCTAGAAGGCGGCCGGAGAGGTGTGCCAGTGCGCCACGGACTCCCACAGGCTCGGCCGCGGGTGGGGAAAAGACGCTCAAAGTTCCAGGGAAGTCCAAAAAGGGCTCGTTAAAGATCCGCCTGAGTAAACTGTTCCGGACTAAAAGCTGCAGTGGCTCCAATCACCTGCTGGACAAGAGGCCCTCAGTGACCTACTCAGTATCTTCTGCCGGGAGTCTGGTGGACATGGCGAGCACCTCTGGTGCTGAGCAGGACACAGACAGGTGAGCAATATATTCTCATTTCCCACAGTCATTAAGAAGAAGATCAAACTAATCTAGCATAGATGACACATGGAAAATATGCTCCAGGGGAGCAATCAAGGATCTAAACATCTGTAACACTGCAAAGTCAGCAGAGCTTCACCTTGTACAGGAACGTGTGAAATACTTCTGCATGCAGTGTCCCTGCATGAGTTTCCTCTGTTTTGTTTAGACTTTAACTAAGAGGCTGCAAATAAAGTTAAAGAATCTGATTGTTTTCTAAGATACAAGTGGGGAAGTTTGATGACAAAACACAGAAAAGGTTGAGCTGAAAACAAGCTGAAGTCCTGCAAACAGACAGATCTGAACAGTAATATTGTAAAAGAAGCAACATATTTTGAATCCAGTCACTGTTTTATGCCCTCATGTTGACTCCTTTCCAAGTTTTTCCATTTTCTGCTTTTAATAAGCTAAGCAGTCATTGTTTTCTAATGAATTAACTCCTTCAACTGGCAGCGTGGCAGCTTATTGGCCTTTCTTCAGGCATTGAAGAACTTTTCTTTACTGCTGCATGTCATTAAATGTAGAGATTTTTCCAACCTTTGTGGCTTGTCACCCTCTATCCAACTCACTGCTTAGTCATTATTCACAACAGCACACTGAAGGAAGGCTGTGATTAAAAAAACATAGCTTCACAAGTCTTGACTGCCAGAGCTAAGAGCATCAAATAGAGAAAATAAAAAAAAAGCTGCAGGACCCAAAACTGCAGACACACACACTCATACTGAAAAGTTAATTTTCTGAACCTCTTCAGCTACTAACACTTCTTCTTCTCTGCACTCTAACTCGTCTCTGATGTTCTTCTTCTTCTGTCTGTCTTGATGTCTGTCCTGCAGCCACAGCCAGCCCAGTCTGACCAGGGCCCACAGTGCCTTCTCCCCTGCCTCTCTCTCTGCCTCCCTCTCTGCTTTCACTGGTAAGGGCTGCTTGATGCTTTGGTTGTAACCTCACAGAAGCTTTCTTTCCTGGGTATAAAAAAATCACCCTGACACTTTATTCAACACACAGCCGTTCAGTCTAAACTCTCCAAAGATGATTATTATTGCTGATTAATGATTTCTCGCTTAATTGATTGATAGTTGCACCTATAAAATGACAAAAAAATCACAGATGATGTCTCCAACCGAAAAAATATTCAGTTTACTGTCAAATCAGGGAAAGAAAAGCAGCCCATCGTAACAATTATTGGGTTCTAACTAATGATTGGCAGTTTTTCTTGAAAAGTTCCTTAAATGTTTAATTATTATCAGAACAGTTGATTGAATTTCGGTCATTCAACTTTTAAAATATCGATATTGGCATGATCAGTTAAAGTAATGTAACCTCAGTGTTGTCAATAACAACAGACTCTGTATTTCAAAGCTTTAAAGATACTTTTACACTTTGTTTATATATATATATATATTTGTTTGCTGTATAGTATTTGTGTACTATTTCATCTTTGTCATGAAGAAACAAAGAGCAAACTCAAGTTTTGTCCTTAAGTACTGTATTTGAATCTACTTACTCTTTCACTCTGATACATTTATTTGACAGCTATAGTTTGTTTGCAGCTTAATATTTCACATATAAATTGTGAAGTATGATGGACTGTCATACAACAACCAGTTTATAATTAGAAATTTGACACACCTCTGTCCACACCAAAAACAAATGCTGTTTACCACTTTCTACTTTATAAAGTGTTAACAAATGAAAACTAATCACTTGTTAATCTTTAACAACCCTCTCAGTTGCCAGTCTGTAGAAAATACATTTGATTTGTGGGTTCTCCTTTTTAGGAAGATTCTCTGCATGATGAGTAATCTTACATTTGATGCTTAAGTACATTTTGCTGATAGTAACTGTGCACTTTCTGTAACAGAAGTCTGTAGCGTATCTTTACACAATAGTACTACTATTTCTACTTACAAGATTTGAATCATCGTTCCTCCTCCGCCACTGTAATACACTGGATTAATCCATTTACTGAGAGACTGGCGCTGTATCGCTGTGTGACAGTCATACTGTCATTTTGACCTGGTCTTGTTTGTTCACTGTAATTTTATTTTAGCATACCACAGTTGCATTAGCAATTATATTTGCTAAACCGATCGTTTTTTGCCTTGTTCAGTTCAGCAATGACAATGTAGCACCTGCATCAAGTTGTGAGAAGACTGATCAGTTTAATCTCTCTGCATCAGTAATGTTTAGTCAAGCATAGCAAAAGACTATAAGAAGGTGGAAACTGCTGGCCTAGCTTAATCAAATGTAGCTTTAACAGCTCCAAACCTGTTTGTATACACTTTGTGTTCGGGTATTTTACAAGTGAAGAAATAGTAGTTAGTAGTAGTTAGTGTAACAGTTGAAGGTAGCCTCTTTACCGACCAACAACAACGACTGGAGGGAGGCTGTTTGCTAGTTTTGCACATTTGATTAGCTCTAAACCAAACCCAGGTGAGTCTAGGATTTATATGTAAGTATAGTTTGTTAGCTGAGACGACAATACAAGCATTTAAGAATATTTTGCCACTGCTTGAATGTAATTTAATTCACTGCTGTTGGGCTGACCGTTTCCCGCTATTTTCAGTCTTTGTGCTAAGCTAGGTTAATCACATCCTGGACCTGGTTTTAACACAAAAAACAGTGTTTTATAATAGAAAAATTACTTTATTAAAGGTATATTAATTTTATTCTAAATCAGGAAATATTTAATCTGGCCAAGAATTCAAGGCCAAATTTCAGTACTTGGCAGTCGCTGATACTACGGTTGATATTACCTGTATGTCTCCATTATGAACCTACACATTAAATCTACGTGTTAAATCTAACACACCTATTCACTTTCTTCTTCTGTATGGCTACGATACCACTCTCATGTGTGTCAAACATGGAGCTCGAAGCAGGGGGAGAAATTAGCATGGGAAACTAACAAGTTGTGCATTTTGATCTTTATGTTAAGCCAACCAGCTGCTGGCTTGAGCTTCACATTTTACTGACATATAGCGGCATCGATCTTCTTTCTGAACTATTTCTATAAAAGTTCTAATAACAAAATATAAGAGAACCTGTTTAAAAACAAGCAGCTTCACTACGCACTCCAAAGCTGGAAACCTTTGAAACCCTGCAACTGGTGCACCAGATAAGACAGGATTTAACACAAAAGGCCTGTGGGTAAGAACGGCGAGGAAGTCTGTAGCTCAGCTGGCAAAAATTATTTAGCTGACTTTAATGAGTCCACAACCTCTGCAGGGCTCAGAAAGTACATTCTGGTGTCCTACATTACATGTAGATCTCAGATTTGCTTAGTTTACTTATTAAATATGGTAATTTTTTGTAGTTTTTTGAACACATGCTCTACGCAGGGCTGGATACCAGTTACACAGAGACATTAAAGATGCACTGTGCAGGCAATATTTCATGATGCTGGCCCCATAAGCGGAAGGATGAGTTGTTTTAAATCTTCAAAACCCAGAAGTCATGCACGCAGCATGCTTGTGTTTACTAAGCAAGCCTATCTGTGATGTTTCACAACCAAAGGGATGATAGAAGGAGAGATCTAAAGTATGCGAGTCCAGCTTTCTGCTGTTCAGGAGACGGTGGGGATTTGGCTCTTATATTTGAATTTGTTTCTATCCCTGCCAGTAATCATCCCCAACTGCAGAATTTCACTTTGGTAAACAGTGAATCTGCAGCATCTCAATTAGTGGGGATGGGATGTTCCTCTTTATTGCAGTGATTTAGGCTGATTAGCTGGGTGTAATTTTCCATAAACATCCTGCCCGGTGCAGCTTTAATGGCACTCTGCAGCACACACGATCACAGATACACAAACCGGGGCTTGTTTTGACTTTTTCCTCACTCTGGTGTCGGCGTCTTTATTTCACCTTCCTTTCCCCTTTCTTTCGTTTCTTCTCTGCTACTCTGGCTTCAGGTGAGACTGTCTCCCTGGTGGATGTGGATATTTCACGCCGAGGGGCGAACACACCACACCCTCCCACGCCTCCCCCTCCGCCACGCCGAAGTCTCAGTTTGTTAGGTACTTTTATCTCCTTTCTGCCTGTCTCTACTCCTGTTTCTTTCCGCGCCTTGTTCATTCTACAGACGTACATACCAAGCGATATAGTACGGTAAAATGAAGAGTTACAGAGCGCTTCAGCCTGTCTACATTTTGATGAAACAGAAGCTCTTGCAAGTTTCTGTCAATATTTCTGTCTTGGTCAAATACTTATAAATTTTGTTTTTGTCGTATATTGCTGGAAATAGACACAGACAGGTTTTTGTAATTTGCTGTAATCTGATTGGAGAAAGCTTTGAAAGGTCAACTGCTGACTACAGATTTAATTTAAAAATCTGAGCGCCGTGACTCAGTCGATGAGAAAAACAGTTTTCCTCTCTTCACAGGAAAACAATCTGTTCCGGGGTTTAAAAACAACTTTTATTGTTTGTTTGTTTGTGGTAACGCAGCGACTTGTATCACTTTCTATTCCACTATTAAGTTTTTCAAGATCAAATGTGATTCTTTGTTGGTCACCAATTGCACTAAAACCAAAGAGAGTCAGAGATTCTGACTAATCTATTGCAAACAATGCAAAATTATACTATTATGCTTTATTACTTTATTATTTCTGGGACTTCTTTTGCCCTTGATTGACAGCGATTACTTGAGATAGGGGGTGTAGAGACCTTCAATGGGCACCCTGATATTAGATTTTTTTAATTTCATGGCCATTCTTTGACCTTTCAAATACATATTTCTGCTCCAAGCCTGGTGTTATTTTCTGACCCACATACGCAGCAGACTTAAGAAAGGTTGGCAATATTACCGGCAGTGTGTTTTTCCAAATTTTCTGGCTTCTCTACCCTGTCTGTAGCTCTCTGCTGCATGCCCATTGGTTCCCACTGAAGACTGAATCTTTAAAAACACCCCCACGGTTTTCTAAAACAGTTGTTCACTGTAGTTTTTAACAGGCATGCTGTGGGATTAGTTGATAATAGAGATAAAAATGAGTAAACTTACAAAATTAATGAATCCTATTGGTCAACATTAAAAGAAGAAATCTTTAAATATGGTGGACTGAGGCTTTGATGGTGCTGAAAGGCTCTATCCTTCCTTCCTTCCCTCATCTTTCCTTTCCTTTCCCTCTTTCTTGATTTCTTTGCTTTCTTTTTATTTTCTACCTTTACTTCCTACCTCCTTGTCTTTGTCCTACTGCCTTCTTTCTATCCCTCTCCTCTCCTGTGCTTCTTTCCTTCCCTCCTTGCCGTCTCCTTTCCTTCCTGTCCTTCCTCCAGATGACATAGCCGGGCCTCAGCCTGGGCCTTTCCTTGTGAGTGTTATGGGCGCCTCCCTGCAGTCCCTACCCCTGCCTCTCCCTCCTCCTCCTCCTCCCTCCCACGCCACCATCCAGCACAGTCTCAGCCTCAATGGTAAGACGTGCCGTGCCGGTGAATCTGCTCGTTTGCTTCCTGCCAATGAATGTGGAATGAATGAAGCAAACAGAGTCAACAATCAATGGAACATTTTTGTTCCAACATGTTTATCATTAAGCAATGGGCTGATGGGAAAAGTAGTCTTAATTTAGTCAAGCGATTAATCATCTCCTCCAAGCTGTCATTTAAATACACTAAATTATTTATATTTATGCAAGCTGCTCTCAACATCTGCAGCAGTGTATTGCTGACAGGCTAGAGAAAGAAAAAACTAATCAGTATAATAATAATGTGAAAAGTTTTAAGATGTTTTCATGTTATTACAAGATACAAACATCAAGTTATAACAAGAAACTGTTACAAAGATATATTATTTATCTTGTTAGAACAAAAAATATGTCACATTATAACAACTTATCATGCTATAATATGAAAAAAGTTTTTTTATTAAGGTTAGAATTTTGTTTGTTGCAATAACATGAAAATATCTATAATAATGTGAAAATGATCTGTCTTTTCAAACTTTTCACGTTATAATTTGATACTGATCCTTTTTTTCAAAGTTCAACTGAAACTGTTTATACACTTTGTTCTCCATCAGTAGGAGACATGTTGTCAGTAAGGAGCTGTCCAAAAATATTTTCCTTTGAAAAATATATACCATACCACCTGTGGCATTGTTTATTTTATTTGTTGTCGCTTCTGTGAAGAGAATAATTTTTAAAAATTCAGTTTAACTTTGAATATTCTAGCACCTTTAATTTCTCTCATTCTTTCTCTGATTTAGATGCCTTCCTCCGGGCACTTCCTCATTCAGCTCCATCGCCGGCTGATGCTCCACCTCCATCCAGACAAGTCCCGCCCCCCATGCTGTGCGCCCTGCGGCGGTCTGAAGCCAGCAACTTCACCGCCAGTCTGAGAGAGCTGGAGAAGGTAAGACTAAGATTACCTTGTCAGTCTTTCATGTAGGTGTTGATCACGTTGATCATGTTGGCTCAGGATTCCCAGGTAAACTGCTGTTCACAGTATTATTATACCATATTATTAATATTATTTTCTTAATCAAGGATCTTTGGTCCATAAAATGTTAGACTATTGTGAAAAATCTATTTTTTTTCTCACTCTTAACTTCCTAAAGCCCAAGTTGACATGTTTAAATCTCTTATTTTGTCCAGTCCACTCAAAAAAAAAAATATTGATAATCAAAGACTAAGAAAAGCAGCTCAACATGTAATCAATTGGGACTAGAGAACAAGAAACTAGAAAAAATGACTTAAATAATTAAGTGACATAACAGTTAGCTTGTTTGGATGAA
Organism: Collichthys lucidus; assembly: GCA_004119915.2. Taxonomy (NCBI): domain Eukaryota; kingdom Metazoa; phylum Chordata; class Actinopteri; family Sciaenidae; genus Collichthys; species Collichthys lucidus. The sequence goes on along the minus strand of CM014080.1, from coordinate 22,132,735 downwards.
AGTTTAAACGGAAAAGAAAGAAATTAGAGAAACTGAGAGCAGCAGCGAGGCTAGTTCTCACCACGTTACTGAAGGTTTTGTTTGTTTCTCTGCAGTGTGGCTGGTACTGGGGTCCGATGAACTGGGAGGACGCAGAGATGAAGCTCAAGGGGAAACCGGATGGATCTTTCCTGGTCCGAGACAGTTCGGACCCCAGATACATCCTGAGCCTCAGCTTTAGGTCACAGGGAGTCACACACCACACACGCATGGAGCACTACCGAGGTGAGACACACACACACACACACACACACACACACACACACACACACACACACACACACACACACACACACACACACACACGTACAATAACTCTAACTCTAACTGTCTTCATTGAGATAAAATGTTTACTAACAGATGCAAGCAATACACTACAGATATCCTCATAGACCAGTGTGACAAGTAGGTTTTCACATACAGTGAAATTATCTTATGTTTGGATTACGAATTACAGTATAAATATAAAACAGAAATTTGTAATAAAAAATAATTAAAAAATTAATCAAATGAAAAGAGTGTATGATACAATATTATATGACACGACACGACATGATATGACACGATACAATATGATACCATATGATATGATACAATATACTCTTCTGTCTTGGAACCAAATGCTGTGCATGTATAGCTGCTTATGATTTGATTTGACACAATATAATATGATACAATATGATATATATGATACACATATTACATACTACATATATTGCACATGTTGTATATGTTTTGTTGTATAATGCACATATTACATAATCCGTGATGATATGGACATCATTAATAAAATGTACTACTCCTGCAGCCTCAGAGAACATTATATAACATTTTAATCAATTTAGGCAGAAATTAGTTTTTAAAAGATTTGACTAAACAGTGTGTAACACACAGTATGAACAATATCTGCAATGTATGAAAATATGTTCTTCAACATAACAATGATGAATGTTCACTCAGTCAGCATTTACAGTTAGTGCACAGTTTCTTGCAGACATGTGCAGATGATGAAATTTACATCAGCCAAACTCTTCTGGCTATCAGGAAGGTGTAATTATAGCTTAACCAAAACCATCACAGCTACACGGCTAACCCCCTCCTTTAAACCAAACCTAATTATAACCTCATCCCTGACACCGAGAACCAGACACAATGTTTTCATTTCCTAAATGTCTTCACTCTCAGTTTAAAACTCAGAATTAGACCTCACAGGGATAGAAGTGCAAGAGCCCGCACACACACATTTTCCTTCATATCTTGCATCATGCTCACACTGTATGTGTGCAAGTATGCAAACATAATGCATGCTCACAGCAACACACATATAATGCCTACAGAAACACGTGCAGAAACACGCTGGTCATTCAGCACTTCAGACATGTGATAAGGACACAGACCACATGTATGAACGCACACTACAGTGATGAGTCACAGAAGACATATATGCTCACATGCAATCTGACCTCATGTCAACATACATATGAATATGCACAGAAAACAGTTGTGTGTGTGTATATATATATATATATATATATATGTGTATATGTGTATATATATATATATATATATATATATATATATATATATATATATATATATATATATATATATATATATATATATATCACAATGTTCAGACGATATGTGGCTTATGTCCAGTTTTTTGGTGACTATGGGACTATTATATTTACTCCTCCCATCAGAGTTAATAGAGTCAAGAGACTAAACCCATGTGACACAGATACAGGAGATGACTCTTCAGTGAGATGTCTCTTCTTTTTTTTGGCAGAGGTCCTGATCATGTCTTGCTGTTATTGAAGTACAGAGCAAAAAGAGTCCAGACTTAGACAGGGTTAATTAACTGGTTACATACTAATTTAGTTCTCAGGCAGATGAACTCTATGTAGAAACTATGTAGAAAAATATTGCAAATTTACACCTGACTATAGTGGCAAAAGCTTTTCTGAGATTAGAAACTAGATGAACTAGAGAATAATGACAGTAAGAAATTGAGTTTTTGAGATGAAGACAAATACACACATTGTACAGTTAGTAAACAGTCACATACAGTATGTACCAATCAAACAAGGCAAAAATTTGTTTTGTGTTTAATGTGAAGTTACCTGAAGAGGATGAGGAAGTAAACCTGAGCATAGACAATAACCAAATACTCTTGCATGTCTTTATCACAATCATTTTGTTGTAGCTTTCCACATGCTAGCAATAACATCCTTCTAGAGATCCAATAAGATCACAATGAATGACTGAATGAACTGCATGAATAAATCACAACACTACATGGATATTTGCACACATGCCACATTTGTGACAAACTAGCAAGGTGACTCATGGGAGATACATGTGTTACTAGGCAGACAGACACACCCAAACACACACACACGGACACACACACACGCACACGCACACACACGCACACACACATACTAAATGAGGATCTTCATTATTGAGTCACCATTATGAAGCTATGGAGTCATGCCTGGAAACACATTCATTATTCAGACGTGCAGCCCTGACTGACATAACACATTCACATCAACACGATTGTGTGTGCATGAACGCATCGTGGCCTGACATTCATCGAGGGCAGCTTTCGGATATAAACAACAACAGAGCAGTCAACATGATGTGTCTATTCACTCTGCATATGTGTAGCCATAGATCTGTTGGTTGTAGATAATGGGCTTTCTCTCCAAATAAGAGACTTTTATTTTGGAATTTGATATTGTGATATGTGCTGAACATTTTACAGTTGGAAAATAAACTTCTAAGGTTTCATTGGTTGAAATTTTTGTACAGCTCAACATTAAAGGTGCGTTGCTTTCCCAGAAGTAATATTTTTCCAGGAAGTTCAGGTTGGACTTTGATGTTCCAACTTAAAGCTGCACAGTATGTTAATGACAAACCAATAAAGAGGTGTTTTGTGCAACTCTACTGCTGCACTGTCCGGGTGTTTTTACTGCTTAGCCAATCAGAATTATTATCAGGTCATGTATGCAGAGTAAAACTCAATTTGGTACAACTTAGGAACTTGAGAAATTTAAAACATTTGTGCTGTAAGAAATATTTCTCTGCACAAACATTCAAAGAGGTTCACCATGTGAAACATAGAGTTGTACAGTCTTACTTGTTTACTGTAATTATACGACTGTTTCATAATTAATGTGGCTATGACTTAAAGATGATAAAATGTTGTTGAGATATATAAAGAAAAACATTTCTCTCCTCTTCTTCATCTCCAGGGACGTTCAGCTTGTGGTGCCATCCGAAGTTTGAGGACCGTTGCCACTCGGTGGTGGAGTTCATTGAGCGAGCCATCATGCACTCCAAGAACGGCAAATTCCTCTATTTCCTCCGCTCCAGAGTCCCAGGTAAAATATAGGTCATATATCTGCACGCAGCCCTGGCCAATCGAAAATGGATGTGAGCTGCCACTAAGTGAGAAGTGCTTGAGAGACGAAAAGAGAGAAGGAATGTATATGACTGTCTGTATGTCTGCATTCATCCTGTGCATGATTTATGATTGTGAGAATGGATCTGTGTGTGTGGTTTGTTCTCAGTGTATGAATATGTAACTCCTTAATATGGCATTGGTTTGTGTTTTATTTGTGTTAAAAATATATGTTTAAATAAATTGCAACACCAGTCTGTCCATACATATACATGGAATATGACAAGTGTGTGTGTGGGGGGTATTCTTGTGTTTACAATGAATAAATATCCCCCTAAAAAGAATTAAAGCTATCATAGCTTTGGTCTAGAGTCAAAAGAGCAAAGAGCGATGACACCGATGACTGCTGATTAATATTATACTATACTGTACTGTATAACAAAAATATACAATGAACTTTCTAAACTTGACGAGTAAATGAGGTTGTCAGCAGCAACAACACTTTTAATGGACATATTCTGATGCAATTGCCTACAAGGATTGCGTTGCAGCCAGCAGCGCTCTCACTCAACACTGAATCAAATTCAAAACTTCCTCATTAGTCACCTTGATAGAAAACATACCAACAATGGATGTATTCTACTATTAAGTATTGTGTGGATTAAAGCCTGATATATCTTCTTCCCCTGTGTCATGGAGTTCTATTGTTGTCCAAAAAACACATCAGTCAACCACACAGTTGAACACACAAACACCATACTGCTGTCCCAAATACTCCACCGGTAAAAAATAGTCCCCAAAAATAGTCCCCAAGAAATCCTTGTTAAAAACTACAGTGATCAGTTGTTACTGAAGTTACTGAGACTGTCTATTTGTATAATAAACTTCTTATTTCACATCTTTTAATGGGATTTGTTGTCTGGTTGTGTGTATTGCAGGGCTTCCTCCAACCCCAGTTCAGCTGCTGTACCCTGTATCTCGCTTCAGCAACGTGAAGTCACTACAACATCTCTGCCGCTTCTGCATCCGACAAATAGTTCGCATCGACCACATCCAGGAGCTTCCACTGCCCAGGTACTCCTATAAAGTGATGTGATCATTTAAACATCTACGTACCTGTTGTACCATAAACCACAATAAACACACAAAACTGCATTAATTAAAATGTGTCAGGATTTCCAAAATATTATCCAAAGTTTGTCTAGACCTCTTTGATGTTAAAGCAACTTGCACACAATTAAATGTTTTTAGTGAACATTTTATTGGGGTCACACTTTTCTGGACAAATTCAAGCACATGAATCAGTTTGAGAAGACGCAGTCTCTGCTTGCTTGATGAGAGCTTGTTGTTATGCTTCAAATTATGCATAAAATTGCCCTCTGGAGAATTTGTTTGTACTCAATAAAAAACTAAATACCAGTTCTTGTGACATTTTCAGACTCTGCAGCTGCCTGAGGATTTCAAAATGTGTTTACTTTTTGTGATTTTGGTCCAGACTTCCATGGTTTTAATGATATTGTTTTGCAGCTATGCAGTTCTAACACTCTAGCATTTTACTATTCTGATTGCACGGTACAAGTACAAACACAGAGATACGTGGCTGATCGTTGTTTTTATTTTTTCCTTCCAGACCATTAATATCCTACCTGAGTAAGTTTTATTACTACGACCCCGAAGAGGAGATGTACCTGTCAATCAAGAGCATCCGGAGGGTGGTGGGAGCAGAGCAGGAGGCTGAGTCACAGACGTAGCAGCAGAGATCAGCTCAGCTCAAGTGAGTCAGTTTGGGGACTCGTTCAAACGATGTGTTGACCCTGGGGAAGCTATAATCTATAATTGTTTATTATGTTAAGATGATAGGATTTAAATGCAGCTTTATCCTAACTTTGCTCAAAACCTGTATCTCTGCTTAGGTTTCTGTATGGAGGACTGATCTGTTCTGGTCTGCCAGTATCAGCCAATCAGAGTCCTTGGAAATCTCAGTGTCCAGCTGGACTCGGACGGACCTGCCTCTCTCTTGATTTGGACTAACAAAAAGAGGGATGGGTGTTTGCAGCTGGACGGTGGGAAAACTGTCAATGAGAAGTTCAGATGCAGAGGACTCAGCCTCGTCTTCAGAGGGACTGCAGAGATGTTCTCACCTGCAAAACACGTTGGCTTGAAACAAAAGGAGAACGTGTAACATGAACTTGATTTGCAAATTTACTGAACTGGACTTTTAAAACACGATGCACTGGTCAATTTGTACAACTGTTGTTTGCTGCCGTTTCCTTGTTTTTTCTTCCAGTCTGTCAAAATGAGGGTTTTTGGATTAAAAGTTGCCCTCAGGACAGTTATACACACAGAGGCAGGGCAGCAGAGGCCCAGTACTGAGCATTTAAACAGTCTAGGTGTTTAAGAGAAACGGGCCACCATGTTGGAGGACCTATAATCTTATACTGGGTAACCTGATCTGCTTGGAAAAAAACAAAATATCAGTGTTAGCTGTAGAGCTAATGCAATGCTAAAATAAATTAGACATAAAATTAGTTTAAAATTAAATTCAAGAAGACACTTCTTACACAGACAGACCTTTACAACTTCTCAGCTTGAACTTCATACTTGTTTATTCTGACTGCAGCGTAAACATCTCAACATTTGAATGTTTTGATTGTGTTTTTTTAGCCTCATAATCAGGATTTATTGCCATTTTGTTTCAACTGCATAATTTAGTCCGACATTGTGTTAGCCCTGTGTTTGATTGGCATTGATTGACATGTCCAGGCTGTACCCTGCATATCGTGCAGTGTCAGCTAACATTGGCTCCCTCTGTGACCTTCTAAGTGGGTATAACTAATGGATGGATGATTGTTTTAGTCAAGAGAGGGTTATTTTGTTTTGGTTTGCCAAAACTAGTCAGACATTTTCATCCCACTGTTGTTAAGTTAACATGGAAGTCGCGATAGCAGTTGCGATAACAGTAAGCTTATTTGTCATATCAAATGAAGAAATAAGTAGAACTAAGAGTTATTATATCTGTAAGTACAATCAGAACAACCTATACAACTGTGTCAATCACATACATTTTTGCCGTTGTTTATTTTTTTGTCACTATTTTTTATTAATGCATTTAGTTAGCTATGTCGAGAGAAGACGTCCCCATTCTTAATCTCACCTTTAAAGCTCTGGTTGTTCTGTTGTTTCTCCAACACAGCCTTCAATGAGCACAACACCGGATCTTTTTAAATCCCTGAACAAAGCTGTTGAAAAAAACAAAACAAAAAAAAAACATATCAATCGGCAGTGTAGGTCATAAACTCTGCACCCTTCATGTTAGCAGATGGGACAAGGACCAAACAAAAAAATCAAAGTACAGGTCAAATAAATTTTCCCCAAAAATGGTCTCTGTCATTTTAGGTAGTTCTTATCAAGATGATGTATACATTTAAGTGCTCATTTCTCTTATGAATTTGGTTTTAAATAGTTACTTGATGCTATAAAAAGGGGATTTCACATCATGATTTACAGCTGAGTCCTGTTTGCAAATGAGACCTGGAAGCCTGCAATTGAACTCCAAATACTACTACTACTGCACAGACTCTAGCTCCAAATGACATCACCAGTGCAAGATGGCAGCCCCTATCTCTGGGATAGACACATGATCCGTCTTTATATACATACATTGAATACATAAAGCTACGCCCAAATCTGTGATGTCTCCCTTAAGAGGAAAACAAGTGCAGTTGTGTTTCTTGTTGTTCCTACAGTGAGTGGTTCATAAATGTCACTAGTTTGAATGTCAACCACAGCCTCCAGTATCAGCTCATCATTGAACCCCACTCAGCATGTGTTTGCAAGGTAGAAGGAGAAGTGCAACTTTCTTTTGTTTTGTTGTCTGTATTGTCCTCTGATATTGTGGGTTGTTATTGTACAGTCAGTAGCCAAACACTCTCCATAATATCAGGCCTCTAATATCAGGTCACAGCTATTCTTTTTATTACCATATCAACAACAACAACAACTAAAACTTTCCACAATACTCAAGGTTTACAAAAGAATGCCAGAGTGTCCTGTTGCTTTCTCCAAAAATGGATACTTTATGGTAGATATCAGTTTCAGGTGTCCTGTGCATTGCAGGAGATATAAGTGATGGTGGCTCCCTACACTTCCCAGAATGCCTCTTGACAGCCTTTAAAAAAGAGTTGTTAGCTAGCATGTCCAGGAGATGCATTGCATTCTGATCTATTGAGGCTCCGGATGGGAGATAATTTGATATCTGTATTCACAGGAATGGGGGAAAATACACCAAAGAGAGAAAAATCGTCAGAAGTACAATTTACATTACATACAGCGGATTTTAGCAGTGTGATACTGCTTTATCCCAACTAATCCAGTGGGATTTAAAGCAAAATAACGCAGAAAGGGAATCATGTTGCTTCTCTTTAATGTTAAGATAATTTCAAAAAAAGTTATTTTTTTCTGTAGGTGCATTATATGTATCAGCATCAGGTATACAGTATGTCCTTATAATTAATGCACTTATTCTGATGGGTAGTCTTAAAAGAAAATAATAAAAGAGACAAATAAAGATAAAGCTAATGTGGAGTTTACTTACATTAGCATTACTGTACTGGGACTTGAGGTCATACCATGATGCCTCAATTTTCCCACAATGCCCTGCCTCAAAGTGTGTATATCTGCCATGACTCGTCTCTACCTGTCAGTTTTATTTGTTGAAATGCCCAGGTGTATTTTGCTCATTCTATTTCTCAGAACCCTGAAGCTGACTACTGGCTCAGCGTTTTCAGTAAAAAAGAAAAAAAAAATCATCAGTGTGTGGCATCTTTTTTCAATTTAAAGAAAGATTATATGGTTGTTGAAAATGTTTAAATACCATAAAAACTCTTATCATTGAAAATAAAGGTTTAGGCAGGTAGGTCCTACCTGGGCTGTTACCAGGATGTTTCATCCATCCATCCATCCATCCATCCATCCATCCATCCATCCATCCATCCATCCATCCATCCATCCATCCATCCATCCATCCATCCATCCATCCATCCGTCCTTCCCTCTCCACAGCAATGCATTCCAGCTCCTCCTAAAAAATCCTCGGGCATTCAGAGAGAGATTGACTATGTTGTCCCTTACAGCAGGTTCTGGGTCTGCTGGGTCTAAAGGAACAAAAGGTCCAAAGGAACGTGCCTGGAGCACCTCCGAAGGAAGGCGCTCAAGGGGCACACCCTTGATGTCCGAGCTCCTCCCAGCCCTATCTCTAAGGATGTTTCATTCATCTTTCCAGGCAAAAGCAAGTGAATGTAACATACTGTTTAGCAGCCAACGCAGAGAAGAGTGTGTGACATCATCAATGCAGCTAGGGCATTAACACTGTAAAGATGTTTCACAATTTTCTGGTGAAGGTATCACAGCATAGAAAGTGTTTAAGTTTTTCAGCTATATCAGCTTTTCACTTAAAAATGTTTAGGGCTGAAAAACTCTCCAGCTAATGCTTTGCTCATGAAGCCTGTGAAAAAAGTGAAACTACCCCAGTTAAATTATGCAGTTCTTCCTCTCTGAGGCTGTCCACAGCAGTGCTTGGGGAGAAGGTGATAGACAGTATCTGCATCCTCCACTGCCAACTACAGCACACTTGAGGTGGAGAGGGAGAAAGTGCTTTGGATAAAAGCAGTACTCTTGTTTGCAAAGCACTTTAAAAAACCCTTGCAGTGATGCAGGGAGATGGTGCACTGGGGAGAAACACAGATGGCTGTATGTGAATAAGGTCAAGTGCACTCTTTGGGAAAGGCCTATATGAAAGGGGTTACATGCATTGTAGAAGTGAAAAGAGTCACAGTGAGTGATCCAATGCACGGACGCTGGAAGTGGGTGGGGGGGGGGGGGGACCCGTTGTAATAAATAAACACTAACACTATTATTATACTGTTGTCATACTATTGTTTACTCTGGACGTCAACAACTAGGCTAGCACTAGCTAGTTGCTAAAAAGTATGAGTCAGAAAAGAATTTCCGATTTTTTCAAAGATCCTGCGGGTCATGTTTCCACTAAACAGCGAGAGACTAGGAAACAGGTAAAGACAGGAGCAGGGGTACACATCCAGTGTGTTAGATGTACACAGCAGAGTTAGCTCATGTGAACGCCCGAGTGTTTTAGCCCGCAGCAGTGTCCAGTCAGGTTTTGAATCGGCCCGGTGTGCGTTCTGCTTTTTGATAAAAAGCAGAATTAAATTTGCCACTACTACTACTTGATTATTTTATTTCACATTCTCATATTTTGCACCTTAAAAACTATTTACACTAAATTCAGGAGAACTTCACCGTGAAGAAGCAGTTTTTCTTAAACTCAGACCTTTATTTGTGAGAGTGTAGGTCAGTTTTAGAACACGACAGGTCCTCTACCGTCAAACTAAATCATGTTTACTGACCCCTCCTGAGCTTTTTCCTCCCAGATTACATGACTGCAAAGATTTTACCCCGTCATGTTTCAGTCAGCACTGATCTGTTGTACAGCGAGCTGCATACAAACCCAAAGTAAAGCCTCAGTTGTTGATAACGCCTCCCTGTGTTCCACCTGCACTCTGTCAGGTCAGGTCAAAGTGTGCCAACATGAAGTACAACATGATGTCAGGGACTGTCCTGCCGTTTCCGTCCTCTGGAGGGTGATGTGTGTCACACTTGTTTCTGGTGCCATTGTTGGTTGGAGGCTCTGTCTTCACCTTTTGCAGGAGATGGAAGTTAAATGAAGTATGTGTAATAACATATGTAATATGTTAAACCAAGTCAGACATCTGCTGCACCACCACAGCCGAGGAAATGCAGAGAGGAGATCATCATGGAACATTTCCGGTCCAGATGATGGCATCGTGAACAACGGTGTGTGTGTGTGTGTGTGTGTGTGTGTGTGTGTGTGTGTGTGTGTGTGTGTGTGTGTGTGTGTGTGACAGCGAGAGGATTACAGATACACGCGCTTCTACTTCCTCTTTATGAAAACTAAAGGTGAAATCTTTAAAGAACCAATCTCACGTTTAAAATCTGAAATATGATTTCTCACATGTGAACTGTGCCGTCTGAACATGTGATGACAAAATCTTGTTTTTCTCCTTTGCTTTGCTTCAATCTGTCCCATAAGTGATATCTATGCATGTTGAGATTTTTTTTAGAAAATGATTTAGTTTTTTTTTCACTCTTATATTAAAGTTTCTAAAATCTTGACAAAAACCCTCCTGAATTTACAATAATGTGACCAGTAATAAGCACCGACAGGTATATTGTGAATATTTGGAAAGCAGACACTTCAAATGAACTTTTATCTTGTCTTTGTTTTTACATTATTACACTGTACACTGAGCACGATTCAACAGCAGGCTGTTATATCTCATCAGTGTCTTGGATCGACTGTGAACTCACTGATATGAGAAGTGGTCAGTGCTCGTCCTCTGATTTATACATTAGACATTTAAAATCACACCTGACAACAGACTAACAAGCACACATATAAACATGATTTGATTTTTTTTTTTTTGTATTTGTTTTTTTAAAGTCTTTTGACAGTGGGAGCCGGAGCACCCGGTGAGAACCCACGCAAAGTTTCTTTGTTTGGCCCAGAAGTGAAGATCATTTCTGTGGCTCAACGTCTTTTAATTGAATCGTGGGAGCCGGAGCACCCGGTGAGAACCCACGCAGACACGGAGATGACATGTGCCTAGTTTTTTTTGTTTTTTGGCCCAGACTCAGATCAGGAACAGGTCACCAGCCCAAGCTCTCTAAGACGTCGAGGAAAAACTCCGCTTGGGAAGAAACCTCGGGAAAGAGCATTCAGAGAGAGATCCCCTCTCCTGGGACGGCTGGCTGTACACAAGAATGTTGATTGTATAAGACGCTGTTTCTGATCGGTGAACTGTGAGTCTGGGCGTTAAAACCACCACATCTTCTTCTTCTTCATCTTTTCGACGACACAGGTGTGGAGGCCTTTGATGTGTGTGGTCATGATACTTTTGTTTTCCTTCCACTCCTGCTCTTTGTCCTGCAGAGTCTCCATCAGGCATTCGTTGCTTTGAATGAGGGATGATCTCTCCTTCTGCCACTCCACGCGCTCGCTTTCAAACTGGGTCTCGACACTCTCTCGAGCAGCCACGAGGATGTCGTTTCTCTGTTTCTGCTCGTTGAGCTGGGAAACGTAGAAAGCTTTAGTCTCCAGGTGGGAGGTTTTCTGTTGCTCGATCAGACTCTCTGACTTTTTCAGGGTGAATGAAATCTTCCTGAGCTCCTCGTGTTGAGTTTGGTAAGAAGCCTGGGATTGCTCCGCAGACTTCTTGGCTTCCTCCTTGTGTTTCCTGAAAGCTTCCTCCACGTGGCTCAACTTCGCCTGAAGCTTCTGAGCTTGGGTCTTCTCAAAAGCCAGATCAGCTTCTAACTGTTCGGCTTTGAAACGAGCCTCAAACTCGTTGTGTTCAGCCATAGAACGCAGCTCCAACTTCATCGCCTCCAGTTCACCTCGAAGGGTCTTATTCTCCTCCTTCATCTGGTCCAGTTTGTTGATCTTATTTTGAAGGGCTTCATTCTCATCCTTCATCTGGTTCATCAGGTTACATTTGGCCTGAGCCTCCTTCAGCTGGGCCTTCAGACTATGCATCTCTCTGCGCACGTCCTTTCTCTCCTGGCTCCAGTTCTTACTAATACCTTTCGGTGCATGCAGCTCATTGAGAAAGTCTTCCAGCAGGTCTTCCTGGATGTCAACGCTGACCCTCCCCTGAGTGGTTTGGGTGATCTTTGCCGTGCTGTCTCCCAGTTCAGACCTGACTTCTTCCTCCAGGTAACTGAGGTACAAATCCGCTGCGTGTTCGTCGATTTCTGGCTTGAAATCAATGACGTCTAGCGTTTTCTGTTCCTCGATCAGACTCTCTGATCTCTCATTCTCCTCCTTCATCTGGTCCAGTTTGTTGATCTTATTTTGAAGGGCTTCATTCTCCTCCTTCATCTGGTCCAGTTTGTTGATCTTATTTTGAAGGGCTTCATTCTCCTCCCTCACTTTGTCTAGTTTGTTGATCTTATTTTGAAGGGCTTCATTTTCCTCCTTCATCTGGTCCAGTTTGTTGATCTTATTTTGAAGGGCTTCATTCTGCTCCTTCATCTGGTCCAGTTTGTTGATCTTATTTTGAAGGGCTTCATTCTCCTCCTTCATCTGGTCCATCAGGTTACATTTGGCCTGAGCCTCCTTCAGCTGGGCCTTCAGACTATGATTCTCTCTGCGCATGTCCTTTCTCTCCTGACTCCAGTTCTTATTGATATCTTTCGGGGCATGCAGCTCATTGAGAAACTCTTCCAGCAGGTCTTCCTGGATGTCAACGCTGACCCTCCCCTGAGTGGTTTGGGTGATCTTTGCCGTGCTGTCTCCCAGTTCAGACCTGACTTCTTCCTCCAGGTAACTGAGGTACAAATCCGCTGCGTGTTTGTCGGTTTCTGGTTTGAAATCAATGACGTCTAGCGTTTTCTGTTCCTCGATCAGACTCTCTGATCTCTCATTCTCCTCCTTCATCTGGTCCAGTTTGTTGATCTTATTTTGAAGGGCTTCATTCTCCTCCTTCATCTGGTCCAGTTTGTTGATCTTATTTTGAAGGGCTTCATTCTCCTCCTTCATCTGGTCCAGTTTGTTGATCTTATTTTGAAGGTCTTTATTCTCCTCCTTCATCTGGTTCATCAGGTTACGTTTGGCCTGAGCCTCCTTCAGCTGGGCATTCAGCTTTCCCAGTTCAGACCTGACTTCTTCCTGCAGGTAACCGAGGTACAAATCCGCTGCGTGTTTGTCGGTTTCTGGTTTGAAATCCATGACGTCTAGCGTTTTCTGTTCCTCGATCAGACTCTCTGATCTCTCAGTCTCCTCCTTCATCTGGTCCAGTTTGTTGTTCTTATTTTGAAGGGCTTCATTGTCCTCCTTCATCTGGTCCAGTTTGTTGATCTTATTTTGAAGAGCTTCATTCTCCTCCCTCACTTTGTCCAGTTTGTTGATCTTATTTTGAAGGGCTTCATTCTCCTCCTTCATCTGGTCCAGTTTCTCTTGACTCTCACGCTGAGTTTGCTGCAGCATCGTGCAGATCTTTTCCATCTTGGATTTGAGATCAGCGTTCTCCTCTGATACCAGGTTACATTTGGCCTGAGCCTCCTTCAGCTGCGCCTTCAGACTATGCATCTCTCTGCGCATGTCCTTTCTCTGGCCCCAGTTCTTATTGATACCTTTCGGGGCATGCAGCGCATTGAGAAACTTTTGCAGCAGGTCTTCCTCGATGTCGACGCTGACCCTCCCCTGAGTGGTTTGGGTGATCTTTGCCGTGCTGTCTCCCAGTTCAGACCTGACTTCTTCCTCCAGGTAACTGAGGGAGAAATCCGCTGCGTGTCCGTCGGTTTCTGAGTTGAAATACATGACGTCTAGCTTTGTTTTCTGCTGGATATCAGGGTTTCTTCTCTGGACTTTTCTTGTATTATCCGTTCCTTTACTTTGTGACTGAACTTGTCTCAAGTGGTCGGTGTGTGTGTAACGCTCCAACAATCTGAAGTGTTAATGTGAGATCAGCTGTTTGTCTCCAGCTTATACACTTTCTGTCCTTTGATCTGTGTACTGTAATCCTCTCGTTGCCATGGATACCATTTTGTTGACGTCACTCCATTTTATAATTGTTTTTATTCAATTTTATTAATTTTAATTTGCATATACACACATGCCAAAGTGAGTGGATGGAAAATGGCTCCAATGACGGACGTGCTAAAAACTGTAAAGCCCGTATTAAAATGACTGTAGCTAATCTAATTGCGCACACTCTTTTATTTGAATTATATTTGATGGTGTTGTGTGATGAGACACTAAGCATGAAGTGTTTATCTGTTAAGTAGTGCCGCTGTAACTATGAAGGTAGATTAGTGCCATATATCTGAAGAAGAGCAGACTATGATTTGCACTTGTAAAACCCGTAATTCGCAACTTGTGAACACGCATCTCAGAGTTTGTAAGTGTAACTTCAGATCCACACATCTGCAAAAAGCAAACTGCAAGCATATTTCACAACTTGTGAAAGCGCATCTTCGAATTTGCACTTGTAACTTCAGATCTGCAAAGCTGCACAACATGATTTGCATGCGCAGGTTCCTATTTGCTCGCTCAGTTGCGTCATCCTTCTCACGTGAATTTTGGCACGATTCTCTCGGATGGATTTGAAGGAAACGATTTGCGCGCAGAGACCAGGAATGCCTGTTTTACCACTCTTGTCCAAGAGGTGGCAGTGTGGTTATTGGCCATGCAAAAGTCGGGGATTATCTCAATAAACGGCTGTCCATGAATCATGGTCTGCGACACACGGCGCCACGAGAACATGGAGAGAAGTGTTCAACAACGTGTAAACCATAATGTTACTTACACGTTGTTGAACACTTCTCTCCATGTTCTCATGGCGCCGTGTCGTAGACCAAGAGTCATGGCCAGCCACCCACCACCACCACTGAGCCGTTTATTAAGTCCATTTTAAGATTCTCCACAAGATTTACCCTACAAATGTTAATATTTCAAAATATACTGACATAGACCTAGATTTACATTGCTCTTTTTGTAATAAGGAAGATGAAACACTTGTACATTTATTTTTTGAGTGCGATACTGTTAAGAAATTTCTAATAGACCTTAGTTTTCACCTTTTTGCACAACAGGGCTATTATGTCTTCACTCTCAAAGACATCTTCTTTTATTATGAGAACTCTACAGATTCATCATTTGAATTTTTAGTTAACTTTTATGTTGCCAAATTTTTCATTCATAAACAGAAATGGCAAAAGAATCAACCTCTCTTTGATATTTTTATTTTAGAAATTTCCTCTCTTCTCAAATCTCTTAAACTTGTACATAATAAGAAAAACACAAAGCTTCTAAATGTTCTTTAAGATATATTCCTCTTGTATGTCTATGTATGTTTTTTATCTCTTGTTTTTTTTTACTGACTTTATCTTGATGTAATGATCAGCAATTTCTGTTCTACCTGTCACGTGTCATTGTAATACTCTGTCTTATTGCAATAATAAAAAAAAAATAATAAAAAAACTGAGCCGTTTATTGATATATTATCCAGTAACCACACTGCCACCTTTTGGACAAGAGTGGTAAAACAGGCATTCCTGGTCTCTGCGCGCAAATCGTTTCCTTCAAATCCATCCGAGAGAATCGTGCCAAAATTCACGTGAGAAGGATGACGCAACTGAGCGAGCAAATAGAAACCTGCGCATGCAAATCATGTTGTGCAGCTTTGCAGATCTGAAGTTACAAGTGCAAATTCGAAGATGCGCTTTCACAAGTTGTGAAATATGCTTGCAGTTTGCTTTTTGCAGATGTGTGGATCTGAAGTTACACTTACAAACTCTGAGATGCGTGTTCACAAGTTGCGAATTACGGGTTTTACAAGTGCAAATCATAGTCTGCTCTTCTTCAGATATATGGCACTAATCTACCTTCATACTGTAACTAACTTCACAATCACAAAGTCAGCGCGGCAGTCTGACAGACCGTGGTGAAGTTGGTTCGTTGTTCGATATTCGCTTGACATTCGTCTGGGACCGTCTGCAAATTACACGTTTCAGTGTGAATTTAGTCATAAAAAAATGTTCACTATAAATCAATAAAATGACTTTTTACCATTCTGTTTGCTGTAGTAGGTCATACTTGTAATGCCCTAACTACTACAGGTGAGATTTCTCTGAAAAAACACTTTATATGGACATAGTATGTATTTAATAAATAAAAATATTCACTTAAAATCAATAAAATAACATTTTACCATTCTGTTTGCTGTAGTAGGTCATACTTGTAATGCCCTAACTACTACAGGTGAGATTTCTCTGGAAAAACACTTTATATGGACATAGTATGTATTTAATAAATAAAAATATTCACTTAAAATCAACAAAATAACATTTTACCATTCTGTTTGCTGTAGTAGCCTGACAGGATGAGCTGGACTTCCCGTAAAAGGTGTGTCACAATTCATTCATCTAGTTTTCCTTTCATTTCTGCGCTTCATTCTCTGTTACTGTTCACTCTTTTCTTTTTGATGGCAGCACGGTACGACAAGTTTTGCCAACAGATTTCCATTGCGCTGCTAAAGCTCCGTCACACAATCAAGGACACTGGAAGTGGGGGCTGGTGGCGAGAGGCTGAATGGAAATGCAAAAAACCCCGTTGAAATAAAAAAATAAATATCTATTATTATACTATTGTCATGTTATTTACATAACTCAAACAACATATTTGACTATAAATGTCAGAAGCATGATTTAATTCACAAAATTTAATCCAACCACCAGACTGTCAGAGAGAGAGATGGACTTTAAAAAAGGCTTGGAGTTCGGAGGAAGGAGTTTTTTTTTCTTCTTAACGTTTGTAAAAACTATAAAATCAGTTAGCCTCATCGAGGCTATTGTTACCGGCCCGCACTGTCCCTTTAAGACGGTGGCCCAG
The DNA here is from genome assembly GCA_004119915.2 of Collichthys lucidus. Classification (NCBI taxonomy): domain Eukaryota; kingdom Metazoa; phylum Chordata; class Actinopteri; family Sciaenidae; genus Collichthys; species Collichthys lucidus. The sequence goes on along the minus strand of CM014080.1, from coordinate 22,115,802 downwards.
TGCGTGTGTGACGTACAGGTGCAAACAGGTAAACACAGGAGCAGGGGTACACATCCAGTGTGTTAGATGTACACAGCAGAGTTAGCTCATGTGAACGTCCGAGTTTTTTAGCCCGCAGCCGTGTCCAGTCAGGTTTTGAATCGGCCCAGCCTACATGCTGCAGGCCAATTCAGCTGATGTTGACAGATGGGACTGACAGCCACGACTGGAACGCTTCCTCCACAGGGTGAAGGCCTGCAGTGGCAAGCTGGGATCATGTCAGCCTTACTCGTTGGGTTATAGCCAAACACCAAGCAGTCAAGTACTTCAGTCTTCAGTGTTTAAATCTGGTCCAGTCTGAGTTTTTATCTATCTATGCAGACAAAACACACTGTTTATAGCTAGTATTTAAATTTTAAGGTCAGTTAGGATTATGTTGTGACCAAAATAAGTCTCTAACTGTGATAAAAAAAATACAAGTGATCAGGTAGTCTGTGGTGAGGGTTGCATGCTCTAGCACTCTGAAGATGCCTCCAGTGAGAGGCGCAGAGCGGGAATGGGAATGCTTGTTTCCCCCCAGGCTCGGCGCCTGTACGTTGGGGTTCACCCCGCTGGACGAGAGGGTAGCCTCCCTTCGCCTTCGGGTGCGGAGATGTGTCCTGTCGTCTGTGCCTATGCACCGAATGGCAGTTCAGAGTACCCACCCTTTTTGGAGTCTTTGGAGGGGGGGTGCTCTGGGGACTCCCTCATCCTCCTGGGGGACTTCGGGGATGAGATCCTGCCTCAAGTGGAGGAGTTCAAGTATCTCAGGGTTTTGTTTACGAGTGAGGGAAGGAAGGCTTCTGCAGTGATGCGGACACTGCACCGTTCCGTCGTGGTGAAGGAGCTGAGCCAAAAGGCGAAGCTCTCGATTTACATTCGATCTACGTTCCTACCCTCACCTATGGTCATGAGCTTTGGGTACCGGAAGAATGAGATTGTGAATACAAGCGGCAAAAATGAGCTTCCTTCGTAGGGTGGCTGGGCTCTCCCTAAGAGATAGGGTGAGAAGCTCGGCCATCCTTGAGGAGCTCAGAGTAGAACCGCTGCTCCTCTGCATCGAGAGGAACCAGTTAAGGTGGCTCGGGCATCTCATGAGGATGCCTCCTGGATATCTCCCTGGTGAGATGTTCCGGGCACGTCCCTCCAGGAGGTGGCCCCGGGTAAGGCCCAGGACACGCTGGAGGGACTATGTCTCTCGGCTGGCCTGGGAACGCCTTGGGATCCCCCTGGGAGAGCTGGATGAAGTGGCCGGGGGGAGGGAAATCTGGGCTTCCCTGCTAAAGCTGCTGGCCCGTTAACGGATAAAGCAGGAGAAGACGAACGAACGGAGTCTGCCATGCTGAACCACCATGTTTCTACAGTAGACCAGAAAGGACAAACTAAAGACCGGCTCTAGAGGGTATTTCACAGCCAACATAGTTCATCCTTCATGCTAGGAAGTAGAGGGTGAAACGAGAGGGTTCAGTCCATAGCTACACTGCTAGATGCCAAATATTATACACACTGATCCTTTAAAATACAATGCAATGTTTTTTTTTTTTGATGTGAGATATCTTACAAAAAGCAGTGTGTATAAGGTGTTAACAGTTCCAACAAAGAGATATTTTGCATATTTAAATAATAGATCTACTGAGATAAAACCACTGGACGAAACAAACTTAGCTTAATGTCTACCAATTACAACAACTACTTATACACTGATGTATCAGTAATCTAATAATGTATTATATAATTATATATCAGTCACATGGGACAACTTTCCAAGGACTTTTGTACATTTTTCTGTGAATACGTTTGTACTTACTTAAGTAGGATTTTAAGTTAAGCACGTTTTTTTTTTTAATATTGTGCTATTGATACTTTTAAGCAAATTATCTGAGTACACCTTCCATTATAGTGAATATGTAGATTAAAAGAGGCTAAACAGCAGCTGCTGTCACTATGAGCAGCAATATATTTATTAAACATTATAATAATTAGTGGTATTTTAGCATTAGAGCATTGTTGTTATGAATTAACTGCTGACCTAAAGGCTACAGTATATCCACTAATGGATTAGCTGTTCTTACACAAGCATAGGGCCAAATACTGGGTCAAATGGCCTTTCAGGGTCAAGCTACGACCTATTGTGCAAGTTGTATTGAACAGCACTGGGATTCAATAGACAACAGCATACCATACATATTCTGGGCAGGTGTTACTCAAACAGGTGAGTCCATGTTTACCTACGCATTCAGTATTGTATTATAGTATGATATGTTCCCAGACACAGCTTTATAATAAACGTATAATCCGTTTACACTGGCTTAGTGCAGTCTGTGTCATGCCACATAACGGACTGCTCATCATAATGTAACATGGGACCGTTTAAACAGGTCACACAGCAGTGACTCAAAGCTCATTGATCAACACGGTTGTCATTCTTGTTTTGACCGGCCTGCCCCTCGAGGCGTTCATTGGTCGTCGGGCACGTCAGTGAAACCGTATTGCTGCTTTAATAGGGCCCAAGCTTGTTCTGGGTTAATCCTCCAGAAACGCCCCCGCCGAGCACAATCTCGACATCCCATTGGTCGAGCCATCATCCGTCGAACGACGTGCGAAAATGTCACAACGCGATTGGCTCAGTTGAATTTCAATCACATAGACACCTCGAGCCGATTGGTCGGCGCGGTGGTCACTCAACAGCCCATTGTCCGGGGATTGGTGCAGCAGCGCGGGCGGATTCCTCCGTGGGGCTCGGTCTTCAAGGCTCGCGGAGAGCGAATGTCGTCATGAGCGGTGGGTAGGAATTAAAACATTGGTGTTTATATTACTATCTACTTTGTAAAACATTATATTTGTATTGAGCAGGGACGCACTGGACGTTATGTGGCACGAATGAGTGTGTTTTAGGGGTCACTCGGGCAGTTGAGTGAATCAAAATAAGCAGTGCACTTCCGGAAAAAGGGGCTGTCTTTTTCTGTTATCAAAGAGAGTTTGACTTAGCCAGACATGCTAAGCTATGTAGCTGCTACTCGTTTCTTTTTTCACAAATCCGGCGGTGCATTTCCCCCCACGTATCCTTCGCACAATAAAACACAGAGCCATCTAGATGGTGCAAATAACGCGTTTCATTTACTGGTTCGTTTATTAGTAGAAACTAAGCTCATCAGCGTAGGCTTGCTGCTAGCCACTTCTTCACTCTGCCCCCGGTTAGTTGGTGCTGCTGGTTAGCTCGCTCAGCTAATGTTAGCTGGTTGTCTACAGCAAACCAACCCGTGCAGTGTGTGTGTGTTTGATGGCGGCGCTATTTTGAGGCCGCACTGTCTTTTTTTTTCCTTTCCTGTGTGTGCAACACTGGCAGAGCTTAAAGACACACTCGCATAACTGTGGTGGCTGCAAAGAATGCTAAAGCAGTGTTTATTGTTGTGAAACTGTCTGCTTGCTCTGTAATCACACAAAAAAATGTACCTCAACCAAGAGAGATTAGTGGCTCAGCAGCAGGCTGGGATATCCCCATGTGAAAGTTTTTTTGTTGTTGGTTTGACAGTGAAGTTAAGGCACTATGGTTTATAATACTGTCACTTAATGAGGCAGAGTAAACCCTTCCTGTTTGGTCTGATGTGCAGCAGCCACAACACAACACAGCTTATTTTCTGTCAGGGTAAAGTTCAGTGTTCACAGAGGAGAGGACCGAATTAGGCAGTCAGTGGTGTGAGTTCTATTTACTTCCTCATAACATGCAACAACTTTTGTCTCTTGTATGCATTTGACTGTGGTAGTGTAATTGTGTAAGGGCTTTCATGCATGACTGTTACATTGGAGTCGATGTAAGAGCTTTTGAACTTGTTGTCTCCGTTTCCTAGTCCAGACAAAGATGTCCGTAGCTGGAATGTCCTCCTCAGTATATACAAGTATATTGATCTGTATTGTGCGTGTCAAAATAACGTTCGGTTTGTGCAGTGTTGGTGTTTTTTATTTATTTTTGATTTGCAGGGTATCTGTCTTTCCAAAACAAACAAATGCAACAAGAACAAATGCTTAGGGCGTGACTCGAATGTAGTGTTAATACTTTAGAGGGACAAGCTGGCTTACTTTGATGATCATCCGCAGTTAGAGAAGCTCTGTAATGAATCAGCTCTTTCCCAGCAGCTTGTGCACACATACTGCCGCTCGCCAGAACAGCGCTCTGTGGCTGTCATGTGGTTACGCGTCACCTGCTGTTTGATTTCAAGTGTTTGCCAGCCGACGTGCCCCGAGCTCAACTGATGTATTCACATACTACAAATCAAAACGTATTTCATATTTCAGTTGGTTTTAGACGCTCACGAATGATGACACATGCTGAGTTAATGCTAAAAGCACGACTGTGGCATAACGCAGCAAAAAGAAAGACTTAAGGGAGACGCTGCCTGAATTTGTGTTTTGCAATCGATTTTATTTTTTATAAACGTGCCATTTGTATTTTGTATACAGGCTGTATTGCAGTTCAGGCAATAATGGCCAGTGGATTAGGTCACTCAGTGTGAATCATGAGTGTACCACTTTACTCAGAGCAATTCAGTTTGACAATAACAGCCTCAACCAATTTTGGCCATTAGGCAGCATTGCCTGGTACTCAAGATTTACCCTGCTCTTAAACTACTGGGCAGCCTGCCCTAAATGTACTTATGCTGACTGTCTGAACAGAAATACAATACGCTCAATAAATTAGCTAAATTAGTCTTTTTGTCACATAACATTTTTGACTGCAGCCCAATGATGCATGTGTTTGCTTGGACATCTGAATCATTGCTCATTTGTTTTCTCAAATATGTTTGTGCTTGTACAGGTGTACATGGACATGACCTACTAGACGTTTTGTGAAAAAGTTGTCTTGACCTGAGCTTTTGCTGAAGCTGCACTTTGAAAATGTTAACAACAAACTATTGTCCTTAATTTTAAAAAGTGTGATCATTATCTAGACCTGGCCTACATTGATCAAATCTTTGTCTGTACTCCTTCGCATTACTGTTATAAATTGAAAAGATTTTTCCTTCCTCCCACACTGTTGGTTATGGTATGAAAGCAAACTAGTAAAAAAGGAAGGTATTTGCGGTAGATTATCACAGCATTTGTTAATTATTCCGCTTTTTTTTCTGTAGTTATAGTATACATTGTATTGTTTCATTGTAATGCATTGTAGCATGTGGCATTGGCATATACTAGGGGAAAATACATTTAAGAACATGATCAGACTTGCATGATCAAATGTCTAGCAGCAGATGTACGTCCTTTAATGGAACATTGTTCCAATTATGGAAATGAAAATATTATAGCCTGGTCTATGCTGGACCGATACTGTCTTCAGTTATTGATACATTGGCCGATGTTAATGTGTTGAAATGAACATATTTGTTGCATTGATGAAATGTGGTTAACAAACACTCATGACAGAGATATGTAATGGACATTTTAAACACATTTTATTGTCCATAACAACAATAAAATAATAAACTTTACTGCGAATTTAACTATTATCTAACTACACATAAAAAACACACAGAACACAATAAGTAGATCTAAATTACCCCAAGCATCTTCATATCTGATTTAAAAAGGTTTCATGTCAGACAGCATGATGGTATTTCTGTATTAAGCTAATATTAGCCATTAAAATAATCAGAAATATTTTCTTTAAACCTCTGTCACCTGTTAATGCTTTGAGAGATGCGAGATCTATAAACACTCCATGTGTGTTCAAGACTTATATGTCAACATTTAATATTTGCGACACTATCAAGCGTAGTTCATGACCCGATTTGTGTAACTGAGGTGTTGAACGTGTCGTGATTACAGTGAGACATTACAGAGCTTGCCGTTCTTAGATTTGTTTCCGTTTTGTAGGAATGTCCTGTGATGTCCTTGAACAGTCTAACCCCTGAAAATAGATGCCGCAGGCAGCCTGAATCTGACTCGCTGTGTCTGTGTGTGTTTTCCAGAACAACAGGACAGTATGGCCACCACTGTTGCTGTCAGTCCCAGTGAATACCTTCAGCCTTCCACCGCTTCCACACAAGTGAGTAACAGCCAGATGTCGAGTCCTGCTGCTGTCTGCTCTCTGGTTGCACTGTCTCCTGACATCATTTCCTCTGTCTACCCATGATGCATTCAAGTTGCTGCGCCCTGTACGCACAGTTTTGTACTGATTTGAAATGAATGAACACATTTTAGACATGAAGTGTGATCTGATATAGTAAAGCTGCTAGATCATATCAATATAAAATAAATATTGTGATATGATACTAAAAGGTTTGATCTTTGGGGAAGTATGTTGAACAAAATAATCTAAGGTCAAAGGTTTGGAGGCTTTTAGCGCTTTCTACTGCATCTCACACACACAGCTAACTTGAGCTTCAGCTGAAGATGCAGTTAAAAAAAAGCTTTCAGATAAGAATAAATTGTTTCAATGGACTAAATGCCATCTGGTATTTTGGTTATTGGTTATTGACTGTGTGTTATCATTCTTAAATGTTGACTTTCTTGAGTGATTTTAAGCTACTTTGTCAATATAGCAACTTAACAAATAGTTTACCTTCTTATTATTTTCCCTGTGTAACTTCTAAAATCACCAGTCACCAGCACATTAAAGTCACCAGCACATTCTTGTATTTTCAACATCAACATCAGAACTTTTTTGGTCAAAAGTCCAAATCCAGAGTGGTCGGTAGTGTAGTGGGTTGTGCGGCCGCCCTGTGTGTAGAGGCTACAGTCCTCGTTGCAGCTGGCCCGGTTCGAATCCCGCATTGGACGGCCCCTTTACTGTGTGTCACTCCCCCTCTCTCTGCCCCCTGCTTCAGGTCTATCTTCAGCCGTTCTATCATTAAAGGCATAAAGGCCAAAAGAATAATCTTTAAAAAAAAAAGTCCAAATCCACAACTGCCTTCTAACTATGTAATTTAGGGTCTTATGTACATAATAGAAATCACCTAAAATGTATTAGGAATTATTTTTTTTACCATTTTGAGTCTTTATGTGGTTATGCTCAGACAATTATTGCACAATTAATTCTGTGAACCAATCATAAAACTAGAGAGATAATTGCTTCAGTTCCCTGCTGGAAAGTAAAGCAGTGAAAAATTTCAAAATATAGCATACACTTAAACTGATAGTGATTTTTTTTAGGTAGATAAAACAGTTATGCTGCTCCCTCGTTCACAGCATTACGTGGTTCTGCTTTTGTGCTGGTTCTCATGTGGCATTAAAATGTGATCTGCTACACCTGCACAGTCTGGAGAAACAGTCTGAACGTTGTTCTGGGCTAGGTCTTTTCTGAACATTTAGTTTCACTCAGCTTTGATAACTTTTGATGTGCATTTTTAATATTCATAGATTCATTTCAATGAGATTAATTTCAAGAGGCTTTAGAATAGGTGAAGATGTTCACGTAGAAAGCCTGTTTGTCCTGTAGCTGTAGGATCACACAGAAAAGAAAAAGAGCTTTGCAGGTGAAAGCTCAGTCCTACTGCAGCACAGTGTTCAGCACTGTTTATGATTTTCTGTATGATAATCTTATGTTCATATTCGTAGTCACTATCTCGCCTTATCTCTCTCTCAGTGGTTGACTGTTTCTCCTCAGGCTGGTTTTATTGCAGACTGTGTGTGTTGTGTCTGAGTTGTTGTGTTTTACTCTGCAGGACACACAGCCCTCTCCTCTGGCTCTCTTGGCTGCCACCTGTAGTAAAATTGGCCCTCCGGCTGCTCAGGCTCCTGTAACCTCTCCTCCAGCACAGCCGCAGCCTCGCCGCCTCCTACCCATAAAGCCGGCTCCGATCGCCCCCGCTCCGCCTAAAAACCTGGGTTTCCTGTCAACCAAAGGCAATGTGATTCAGCTCCCTGCTGGCCTAGGCTCCACAAACCCTGGCAGTCCTATCGTGCTCACCATCCAGCAGAGCCCAGCACGCACCAACACTTCGGCACCCGCCAACATTCAGTACCAGGTGGTGCCGCAGATCCAGGGTGCCCAGACTATCCAGGTGATGCCACAGGGAGGTCAGATCCAGCTCATACCAGGCACCAACCAGGCCATCATCACCACTCCCATGACTGTACCGGCCCCCGCAGCCGCCACCACTCCGGTCACGCCGCAGAAGACTGTAGCCATCAAACCCTCCCCCAAGTTGCGCAAGCCAAACAACTCTACTGCGAACATGGTGCAGCTACCCAGCGGGCTTACGCTGCCGCTCAATGTGGCGACTGGAGAGGTTGGTGGGACTCAAATCATCACAGAGACGGCAGCTGCCCCACCCATTCCAGGAAAGGGACGACGAGGGAGGAAGAAGAAAGCAGTTCTCGCTGTTCAGCCTCAACCTCCTCCCCCTCCACAGGCCGCCTCCCCACCCCCAGAGCAGATGGAGACCATCTTGATAGAGGCTGGCGACAACATCATTCAGGTACATCTGGCGGCTGCTGCAAGCAACAGAATACACACTTTTTGTGATAATCCACTGGCTGCTCATGTTGAACAGTCTGAACTTGTTTGCGTTGAACTCTGTGAGGTCTCTGGAGCTGTAGTGACAGATGTTTCTGGGCGAAATACAAGAGTTTACTACTACACTAGAGTTGTCACGATACTAAAATGAGTAACCACGATACTATACCAGACAAAGTATCGCGGTTCCGGGTATTACCGCGATACTGCAGCCTTTTTTTATTATTATTATCTTTATAAACAGCAATGTATTTGTACAAGTTAGTTTGAAACAACAACGTTTGTTTTTAAGCAAAATTAGTGTTGCCACCGACAAAGACGCCATGGCAGACTTGCTGCTCGGGCCCGGTGCTTCTGCCACGGTGAGTGTGTTGTCTCGTGTCTGGGCGAGACAGAACTTTAGCTTGTTGTTTGTTTTGAAGCGAGTTTCTATCGAAGCGGAGCTGTCTTCGTGGAGTTCATGCTTGCCGGCAGAAACACGCAAACAGCCAATCAGCAAACCGACGGGCGGGCCCAGCGTGCAACAGCCTATCACATCCCTGGACGTCACCAGTAACAGGCAAACAGCCAATCATTCAGCAGCTGTGTAGTTCGGTTGCAGCACATGCCATGTTTGTTTACGAGTGAGTAGCATGCAGTGAGAAGCCGGGAGGAGAGCAGAGGCGGCCGCTATGTAGCGGAGACTGGCACCGGTAGTATAGTAATTCACGGTAGTACCGTCGTGTAAAATTTCTAGTATAGTAGCGACGGTTATGATTTGGCACCGCGGGGTACCGTGTATACCGTGGGTATCGTGCAACTCTATACTACACAAGTCTTGACCTGAAGACATCTGTAACAAAATAATCTAAACTCAAGGTTCACTTTCCAGTGAGAGAATATGAATTCAGTCAACAGTTAATGTTGATGGACTTGTGAGATAGAAATGTTTGTAAATTAACCTTTTTAGAAATTTTAATCTCAGATAGTGAACAGTTATACAGAACAGATACAAACAATTAATTCTCACAGATGTTTGGCTTAATGGATCACTTTTATTAGACAAGCTTGAAAATTTACAGATTATCATACTTGTAAGTACATTTTCTGTCAACTGAAAGAATGAATTGATTAATTGACTGAACCAGACTTTATCCAATTTCAGTAGATGTCTGAATTCAAACCCTGACTTAGGTTGACCTTTGCTCTATCGTGTCATCACGGAGTAAAGTTCCTCTCATAAATATTTTTTTATTCATATTTAAGTGCTACAAGGTGTCACTTGTAATATTGAGTTCATTGTTTTGGTTTTATTACTGCAACTTTGTTGTTTTGGTTCACTCTCACTGCTCTCATCAGTGTTGTTTCCAACTACAGGCCCAGAACCAAACAGCAAAATGATCATAGTGCAGCATTTAGCAGCTAAAGAGCCGGATCCAGATTTAAGGAGTAAACATCATAATATCAGAGTTGTATTTGAAATTTGTTCTGTTGCCCAAAACATCGCTTAATGCAGGTTTAATGAAGAGTGAGCTCACTAATTTGTTGGGTTTTTTTGAACTTGTGTTGATGGCCCCATTACTAAACTATTACAGGGTTGACTGCATCCTTACACATAGTCTTGAGCCCAACACACTCAATCCCTTCCTACTAATTTAGGGTCACACCACTCCAGATGTGACCATTGGCTAACAGCCTCGTACGTGAGTGCTACAGGATAAAACCTCTTCTGTCTCTGTATTTACAGGCAGGTAACAACCTGTTGATCGTACAGAGTCCTGGGCAGCCAGCTATGGTTCAGCAGGTCCAGCTGGTCCAGTCCAAACCGGAGTCTCAGGTGGTCCAGATCCCCCAGCAGGCCTTGAAGGTGGTGCAGGCCGCCTCCGCCACATTACCGCCCGTCCCGCAGAGACAGTCAGTCTCCTCGAGCCTGCAGGTCGCTCAGACAGAGCCATCACCAACGCAGGTATCTGTTCAGACATACTCTTCAAAACAAATGTGTAATGAAACCATTTTTATCAACTCTGATGTCTGACTCATTCAGAGCTGTTGTAGAGTGCTAATAAAAGTACACCAGGGACCACATATTAGTGTTTCAAAGTTATTTTATAGGATTAAAATATCTTTGACATCTCTGTTTTTCTTCATTGTATTATAATTATCTCTAGCTTTAATAATTATATCTAGCTTTAGTGCTGGTTTTCTTTTAAATTTTGAGCCATACTAGAGTCTTGGTTGCGTTAGACTTTCTCGTACTCCGTAATTTTGACAGTGTTATAAAAATTCCATCATAATCTATTATCACTGTCATTTAAAAGTTGTTTAAAAACTTTGAGGAAAGGAGCACAAACCCCAGTCACACTGTGCAGTTCAGTTTAAATAAAACCTCCATTTGGCATTTCTTCCCTCAGATCCTCTTCAAAACAGCACTGGGTGAGTGGCAGTCCATTCAGCTTCAGGACTCGGTTTCCACGACAACGACCCCCACCACTTCAGTTGCCACCACCACCACCTCGCCACCGGCCGGCGCCAAGAGGACGCTGGCGGGGGGGCGTAAGGAACGGACTCTGGCAAAAATTGCTCCGGCAGGGGGGATGATAGCATTGAATACGTCGCAGCTCTCCTCAGCAGCTCAGGCGGTGCAGACGATCAGCATCAACGGGGTTCAAGTTCAGGGAGTTCCTGTCACCATCACCAACGCAGGGGGTGAGTTCATGTCCGTTGATAGGATCAGGATTGTGAAACACAAAGTTACAAGGCAACATCACAGATTTGTTTTAGACTGGGTCCATAGTGTAATAAAGTATCTCTATATACAAATCAGTACATGATTTATCCCATTGGGAAATTGTTTGTGCTTTGAATCACAAAACATGAACAACATTAGGACAGACAAAGAGGTAAATAGGAAAATAAACAACATTTTTAACTTAACTGAACTAAAACTAAAAATTTGAAGTTTGCTCTAAAAATGAATAGTGTAGTATATATATACTGTTTAGTATATATTTAGATTTAAGTTGCTTTTCAATACAAATATTTAATAACCCATTTTGTTTCTAAATAATTGTTTATGATGAGTTCTTTATAATCAGGATACAATTTCACTGAAATTTCAGCAGAAAATATCAACCACAAAGATCAGATGATTCAAGATCAGAGTTACAGTATGGAAAGGTAACACATTTTATGTTAGTGTTAGCCAGGTCTGGATAAGGAAATATGGAAAAAAAGAGAGTTTAGAAAAATATTTGTGCTTCCAGGTTAAACGCCCCAATTCTATTTTATTGAATTGGGGCTCTGTTCTTGGTCAAATCTAGAACATGTTTAGTGTCAACTGATGAACTACAATCTTCTGGCAATTATTTGGCAGTATAATAGATTTCACAGTCAGAATTGAGCATACACATTAACAATTGGATTTTATAACCCTTCATTTGTGTGATAAATAAAGTTATCAACAGTATCAGTAATTCATCACCATCATTCATCAGTAATTAATCAGTTAAAAGTACCAAAGATATAAAACAAAAACAGATCTACAATCAGATTTTAAACCCAAGATGAAAATCATTATTATTATAATTATTGTTTATTATTTGCATTATTATTACTATTCAGTCAACTGTTCAGGACCATATTTTGTGCGCCAAAGAGTTTTTTTTTGCGTGGTATCGAATACTTTCTAGTAATCTTATTTTTCCACAAATATCATCAACATTTTTAAAAATGTAAAAACATCAGACATCTAGTCAACTCTTTGCTTTCTAGGTGTGCATTATGTTAATGTTTCCAATTGTCACTTATTAGACTTTCACTCCATTCTGACTCAAGGCGGTCAGCTGGTGTTAATTACATTTTCAGAGGAACTTGGCTGCTCTGGTGGGAGCCCTGCTGTGTCTCTTACAGTGTGTCTGTCTCTGTGTTTGTCAGGCCAGCAGCACCTCACGGTCCAGACGGTGCAGGGTGGAGGGCTCCAGCTGGCAACAGCACAGGGCCAGCAGGCCATCCAGGTAGACCAGACCCTCACCCTGGAGCTGCCCGGCCAGCCAGGGGAAAAGAAGCGACGTATGGCTTGCATGTGCCCCAACTGTAAAGACGCAGACAAAAGGTGGGTGTGTTAAGAGGGGGACGTTTCCATAGCTGTTGTGCAGAGTAAGAGTCATTAACAAGACATAAGAGGAATTTAAAATTTGTTTTCTGCTCTTGTGGGAACTGGCGTAATAAATAAAAGCCTGTTTTTCAGTAAATAGTGTCGCATGTGAAGATACTGCTAGTAATGTTGACAGAAAACACGAGTGAATACAAATCTAATTCTTTGTAAACACTTTGTGTACTTTGTAAATGAGCATTTAAGTCTGTTTTGATGTTTGATGGAATTAAGAATTAGATGTTAGGTTTGAAAACTACCATTAAAATCTCACTGTGTATGTTTGTGTGTGTACACTCTACAGGACCGGGGAGGCTGGGAAGAGGAAGCACATCTGCCACGTCCCTGGCTGTGAAAAGACGTTCCGAAAAACGTCGCTGCTCAGAGCTCACGTCCGGCTGCACACTGGTGAAAGGCCGTTCGTCTGCAACTGGGTTTTCTGTGGGAAACGTTTCACACGCAGCGATGAGCTGCAGCGACACGCCAGGACGCACACAGGTCTGTCTGCTGGAGATACTGAAACACACATGAAACCCACACACGCACAAACAGGAGCGGATCAAATGAGGCTTTAAACTTCTGCACTGACTGTACTAGCTGGCTAACTAACTTACTAACATAGCAAACATGATGAGCACGACAGGGTTCTATTAGCATTATATATTGTTAAGTATTTCACAAACCTGTTAGCAAACTGTTAAGACACTGCTAAGTCTGCATCACATTGCTCAGAGCTACTTGGTTCTTTTTAATTTGCCTTGTAATGACAAAGTGACAAACTAAATCAGCTTAGTTCAAGCTCATGCACAAGACTGAATGGGCAAAACTGGAAACCGACCCAACCCTGCTTTTAAAAGCATGTGAGTTTAATATTTAAAACTTCTAAAATGTTGATGTAAAACTAAAGTTCAAATGTTCCAGTTACCTCTTATTCCTATTTGAAGTCCAAGTTAAAAAGTAAAAGTAAAATGCAGTTAATAACAGTTGCTAACAGTTCCTGGGAGTAAATTAGGGATGCACCGATCCGCTTTTTTCACTAACAATACCGTTATCTGTTATGTTGTTATCTATCAGACTTGACTTAAACATTAATTTCCTATTTTTAAAAAAACAAATAAACAGATATAAATGTATTGAATTACTTATTTATTTAATAACTGTGCCCCAGTACAACAATCTAAAAAAAAAACCCAATAGCTTCACAAGCTTGACATTCAAATTAAACAGTCAGCTCTTTGTAATGGTTTAGTTTAGTGCAAAAATTATTTTAACATCCAACACAAAAGGAAATGTTTCCACTCCGTGTGCTGGCGTGAAATTTATGTAGCTGCTTGATTAAGTTGGTTGTGTTATAACTTGACTAACTTTTTACCACTGCTCCTCAGAACATTTTCTGTGCAGGTATTGCAAGTAGCCTTCGAGTTTGTTGGCTGAGGTAGTGTGGAAAAGTTTCAGATAGCCGATCCTTTTGCTTGCTCCATTTTGAAAACAATGTGGGCTTCAGCATGGTGTGTTGCTTGCGCATGACGTCACTCACAGCGCACAGTATAGAATCAGACAGAATAGATCGGCCGATATGGATCGGCCCATTGTCACAGATACCTGATCTAGAATTTTCTTCAATATCGGGACAGTATTGGATCGGTGCATCCCTACATTAAATATGAAAAAAGAAAGAAAAATGGGGGAAGTGACACATCATACTATCAACAGAGTAAGTAATATGAAAAATGAGACTTTTCAGTTTTCAGATATTGAAATTATTCATTGGAGCCTGACAGATAAATCAACTTGTATTATCGGTTCATTTGAAGGTTTTAGAAAAAACATGGTGCTTAACCAAAGACAAAAAGAGAGTTGGGAAAACCCAGCAAGCACACGAGGAGTTTGCATACCCAAATCAATTCAGACTTGTCTTTTAATGCTATTTTACATCAGAGGAGTAAATACTCTGATGTTTCTGCTGTGCTTTTTTCAGTGTGAAATTAAATTTCTCCTTCATTGCACACTGAAAAATAGCACAGCTAAAATATCTGAGCATTTACTCCTCTGGTGAGATTATAGAACCTGAAGGAATTGAATTAAAGAGCAGTCGGATGAACTTCTAAATTCATAGAACTGGCCTATAAAAGATTTATATAAATTACAGAATTTTGTAAAACTTCAAGTGTTAATGGTGATAATATTTTTTGTTCAGCACGACATGTTAGTTGCCTGTTGGGATTTGTTTTCGACATTCAACATAACCACGTCACTTTCTTTTTGCCCCCCCACCCGACAGGAGACAAGCGCTTCGAATGCAGCCATTGTCAGAAACGCTTCATGAGGAGTGACCACCTGACGAAGCATTACAAGACTCACATAAACACCAAGAACCTGTGAGCTGTCTGTATACTGAGTGTATACGCAAACAAACTCTCTTAAACTAAAGAAAGACTGTATTAGAGGAAGGAGGGACAGAGGAGACGATACCAAGGGAGTGTCTGTGACTTTATCTCATCATGGGAAATACTCCAAAAAAGTTCCTACATCCTTTCTCACTCCTCAAGGACACTGTAGCGTGGTGTACAAAGAAAACCTTCCTGGTGGACTTCAAACTGATCCAGCAAATTTATTAATAATAGTTTATCTTTGTTTTGTTTTTTTTTCTGGTCTGAGCGGAGGCCAGTACCAGCTCCGTCTGAACGTGTAAGATGACGAGATGGCGAGGCTTCAGATGCAGATGCTTAACTCTGCTTGCTTATTTATGAACTGCTCGGGGGGAAGAACGTACACAGAATAATTCAACAACAAAGACCACAGGACTCCTGTCAGAGTTTCCCTCTCTTTTGTTTAGTTTTTCTTCCCCAATGTCCTGCTTGTTTTATTTTTTATTCTCCTACAAACTGGCTGTCAGAAAATGAAAAAAAAAATCAATACCATGTTTTGTAAATTTAACAGAAATTGTTTTACCACAGTTGGATGGTAATTTAATTAGCTGTTTGTGTTTCAGCAAGAGTTTCTGCTGATTTAAAAACCTGTACACCCAAAATGAAGTTGGGGACCAACCCCCTCTACAAGACTTTTGAAAACCTTTAGAAGTTTACATCGGCTATTTTTAAAAGTGTGTATATGCATACTATTCTACATAAAATAATAATGATAATAAACTATTTATAACATTTTTCCATACCAATTGTTACAAATTGATTTACAGGTACAAGTAGATATGTAGAAAAAAAAGGAAGCAGACTAAATGACAGGAGGCCTGAAAGAGGATGTAAAAAAAACATTTTATCACATGAACAAGTTTGCTTTGAGGGTACTGATTATTCTAACCTGAGCTCTTCCAGCAGAGCAATTCAAAGCCTGGCATCTCTGATGGCAAGGTTTTGGATGCAGCCACTGCAGCTTTCAAGACCTTTGAACAAAACAGCAGCACTTCAGGCTGAGCTCAGGCCTGGAGGGGGTTTAACGTGCAGTTCAGGGCCAGAAGTCACTGTGCCTTAAAAGTTGTCATTAGAATTTTGAAAATCAGTTTCAAAATAAACAGGCAAAGTTTGTTGCTGACATGTGAGTAGTTGGTGAAGCTGAAAAATATACATACAGTTGTTGTTTGAATGAAGATTTTCTTGGAAATACAGTTTGCTTAAACAGGGAAGCAGGACAAATATTGAATATAATGTCACAGTCAAACTTGGTAAAGCTTAGTAAGATTTAAGTATTGTTTTGTGTCTTGTTGATTGAGTTTTGTTGGCAGGAACGACATTATCAAGAGTCTTTTATCAACATCAGGTTAATCTAAACAAGGGTCTTTCATTTTCAAACACTCATTATTTTTGTCATAATAACTGATTAGGTTTAATGTTACAGAGGCAAATGTAATTGGAGCATAATAAGGTGACCCAGGATTGATCCCAGTGGAACACCAAATCTAAGTGCATTTAAATTTGACCTGTCTATCAATGTGAAAAGACTGTGAATTGGTCAAGATGAAGCAGGATGTCACATCTATCTGCTGCAAGAAGGAAAGTTGTTAGTTACATGTTAGATGGCTGGAGTTCTTCAGAAATGTCTATTAAAGGTGTGCAGGAAATACTGTTAAAAACCAGAAATGGGACCTGTAATTAATGAGAGGATCCAGGTTTGTTTTTTTTATGTTTGACAGTTAAGTTGCTTTTATCATTAAGTCATATTTCATAGACGTTTGTGGCAGACTGTACCACTAATCTGTCCAAGGGTGATGAGGATTTCACACATTATTCTACCTAAAAATCCATGATGTTTAGAGAATCACTGCAAAAACTTTCAACTTTGGAGAGAACTACTTCTTTCCCTATGTTGTCACACATGATGAGCAAAGAGGGCTCTTGAGTCCCCAGATGCTAAGGATTTAATCCGGTGAAATATTCTGATAACATGAGTTGAGTAATAAACCAGAACCAAACTACATAGCTGGTCATCCCTTGTGGATACCACGACAGGTACGCTTATGTCTATGGCTGGGTATCACACATAAATACTTTTTCTGGTTCTGACTGGTACTGAAATGTGTCCTGAGTATTGAAGCTGTCAGAGAGTTGGCATCGAATGTTTCAGATTCATACTTTTATCACATAGCACCTAATCTTTAGATTCTCTAG
This sequence comes from Collichthys lucidus, assembly GCA_004119915.2. Classification (NCBI taxonomy): domain Eukaryota; kingdom Metazoa; phylum Chordata; class Actinopteri; family Sciaenidae; genus Collichthys; species Collichthys lucidus. The sequence goes on along the minus strand of CM014080.1, from coordinate 22,098,581 downwards.
CTTTAGACATTTTTTATGTTAACGTAAAGTTATTGAATGAGAGTGTGTTTTTAGACATTTAACGTTTAATTTGAACACTTCTATTAACCGAAAATGTTTTTTTTAATGAAGTTTATTTTAGAAAACATGTTTATACTACTCAAAGTAAATATTTGGTACCCGTACCAAGTGACACCCAGCCCTAACTGCACATTGTGTGCTAATGAATAATAACTAAATTCCAGGGTAACTCTGCTATTCTGCTTTACTTACAGTATAATTTTGATTTGATCATTTGTAGCCTATGCATTGTTGTATATATGATCAGATTAAAATTTTTTTGGCCTGACTTGACAATCACGTCTCGACATGAAAAGAAAACAACCTTTCTCAGGCCTTTGATCAGTTACTTTGTACATGATTCTTTCCAGCTATAAGATAGCTTTAATTGAAACTTTTGTTGATATTCAGATGACCAGCATTAGGCCTACTGTACAGTATTCACACAAGTTACTTTAATATCTTTTTTTTTTTTTGCTTTACAAAAGCATACTGTTGCTCATATCAGTTTAGATGTGCTGACCTTTCGCTAACAGGTCGTCAGTCAGTTTGAAGTCTGGTTTTGTACGGGAGTTCCTTCCATTTAAGAAATACACCAACTTATTGTTAAATTAGCTTTTTTGGTCAAATTAGTGTGGTGCCATCAGACAGCAGATAGCAGCTTCACCTCTGTGTCGAGTTTTCACTGTGGTGTGTTTTAATACTGTGACATGCGTGTTTAAAGGATGGTGCTGCCTTGCTAAAAATAATCCGACAACGAAATTTGACCAAAAAGCTAAAGTCACATTTATTTTAGAAGCACTTTGTTCTCCTCCTCAAAGTGCTTCACAGGGGCGACAGATAACGTAAAGCTTAGGTGGCCAACATTTGGTGTATTTTTTTCAAGAATGTGTCTGAAGACATGCAATGCCATTGGGATGGACAGACAGAGCCTGCTCATATTTATGTTTGTATTTCATGTCTCAATATGTAAATACAGTGTGTGTCTGGTAGACACAGTAAATGTAGGATATTAGAAAACAAAAGTAAAGCTGCCTAGTGTTGTGGTTGGCACAGCCATCCCTGAAGGAAGTGGAATTTGTACAGTGTGTAAGGAATAAAATATAATGTGACATTGTATAGCTTCATTCCTGCTTTGTATAAGACTTCTAGATCTTTTTTCTATGGAATTAAAGATGCCTTAGACAGCTGCGCCCAGTATTTAAAGATGTTCTTTTTTTCTGTCTAATTCCAGGTAACAACATTTGTAAAATTCCTTTCCTTTTGTGTTTTTAACTTATGTTACATGCTAATGTAATGTGCACTGATTTAAAATCCCAGGTTGCAGAATTTGTAAATTAAATCTTGATTGTAATTAAATATATTGAGATTTTCCAAATTAAGACATTTCTATTGCTTGGTTTCTATGAATTTAAATGCTTCTCCTTCTCCAAGCCTATATGTCATATAATGTTCTGCAGCCAACTGTTGTGTTTATCAGGAGAACCCCGAGAACCAGCAATTTATTTTATAACTATAAAGGTGCTAAAACCTAAAAGTTTGCTCCTTTTCTACAGTCACCCCCTCAATAAAGAACTCAAACTGCCTGCTGCTTCTTTTATTTTTTTCCTGTGCCTGTCTTGAGGTCAAGTATAGATGAAAACACTTTTAGTAATTAGGTAATTTAGTCCTTCAGCCTTTTTGTGCTTTTATAGCAGACTTTGTCTTAAAGAATCATGCATTTGTTTCCAGCACTGTCCCTGTTGTTAAAACAGTCCATCACAACCTCCAGTCAAGACAGACAGGCATTAAATGTCTGATGTTAAGATAAATGAGAAAATATTAAGCTGAAGAACAACAAAAATGGAATCAGATACACAAATAAAAAAAATAATTATATATATATATATAACAGTGAAATATCAGACAATTTTAAATGTTTAATCCAAATATTTCAGCTGTTAAATTACTTTAATAAAATTGGATATTACTTTAAAGTAAGTAAACTAAATTGCATTGTGTTATTTTTTTTATAATTTAATTTAAATTTGCTGCTTTTGAGATTTTGTTCATAAACAATGCGACTTTTATTTTGAAAGCGCTGTGTCGTGCGTCATCAGGAATCAGTGGAGTTGTACTTCCTGCTAGCTGGATGAGAGCCGGTAATATTTGAAGGTTTCTCCTCTCAATTACGCGACACTAGTGCAGTTGTTGAGTTTTATTTTGCACAGGCCAGTCCGCGTTTCTTGTGTGATATTCGCGTTGTCATAGCAGCGTCGTTTAAACAAGCCCACAGGCTGTTGTGTTGTTGGCTAAGCTAGTTAGCTCGCCTCATTTGTTTACATTAGTTTGTCCAGCTGCTCACTGAGCTGACTCTCCTCTCTGCCTCTGTCGTTTACTGACGCAGGTTTGAACAGGTTGGAGGTCAGTGCAAAACGCATTTATGATGGAAAATTACCACAAAAAAACAAGTGACTACCTGAGGTATGTCAGGTATGCTGTCCAAGTTTGTCTCCTACTTGTTAAGTGCTGATGGTGTCTTGTATTTGGAGGCCATACAAACATTTTGGACTCTCTCTTAACCTCTTACATACATTTCATTTTCAGAATGGACTGAACAGAGCTGGGTATTTAAAAAAAAACGCAACAAAAAACAATCCCTGTTAATCAAAACAATGTTTATTTTAATACCAATGTTTTACCTACTGAACTTTTTTTTTTGGATCGACCAGATTACAGCAAGCGTTTGATGTAATCTTAATGAGCCACACTAGAATACCTGTAAGGATCAGACCCTGTCTAATGAGATCATCCTACAGCACTAGACCAGTTAAATTCTGGTAAACTATGCAAGTGACTAGTGAAATCTTTCATTCACAAGCCCGAAAAATTGGAAAAACATTCTCGATGCACAAAGGACAAAGACTTTCACGTGGTGCTTTAGTGCCTCGCCTTTTTGTCCTATCCCTGGCCACTGAGGCAGACACGCACCTCACAAAGATCTGCCTGTTTTCAGTAGTATCTCTGTTATCTCTCTCTAATGTCCATTACAGCTAGTCATTCATATTATTTTCTGCTCTTCAGATGTTTTCTAGAATGACGGCGGTCAAATAGGAGGAGCGATGAGGGACTTTGGGCCAGCAGAGCTGGTCGCAGGCCTCTGTCACACAGACGAACAGAATCCTTTTCCTGTGTGGCAGAACGGACACATCAGCTCTTGTTTTAACCAGCTCGTCCTCGGAGTCTTGCCTCATGCAGGGTTGGCAGTATTCAGTGCCTGTTACCTCGGCATGGCAAGGTAGGTCACACACTTTCAGCAAAACTGTGGAATTTACCCATAGTCAGTTTATTCACGCATAAGAAATTAGTATTTTTCCATTAAGTATAATATTGTTCGCATTTGTACTTTAACATTAGTGAAATGTTGAAGTTTTACATCAGAAGATGCTTTCTGTCCATGTTGGGTCTGAACACCTAAATATATCATTGTTGATTATTAATTGTGGGTTTGTAAATGTTAGAGGAAAAAAAAATGCACATCAAAACAGCCAGTTTTTAAAAGGCAAAGATGTGTTTTGCAATTTCATACACGAAAGACATTTTTTACGTGCCAGGTGTGATCAGGGACACAAAAACATCAAACAAACATCCTGGATAGTTTATTCCCTGACTCCAGTTTATGTACGTGCACTCACTGAACATGCACTTCAACAAGGAGACGGTTTCTTTAAGGACAAGGACTAATGTGTGATATAAAACGAGAAATAAACTAATAAAAGTCTTAGCTCAAGTTAGCCTTTATTGTCTGCTTCACTTTTCATGTTATTGTATCGATTAACACAAAATATATAAAGTAATATATCGACCATGGATTTTCATATCAGTGCACCTTTAGTATTTTCAGTAATAATATTTCTTTTGTGTAGATGCAGCCTCCTCCAGACGTCTCCTCCCTGTGGTTGGACGCTCAGGATGGTGTCAGCTCTGCTTGGTACACTGCTCTTCACTGCAGATGTCATCCTGGTGTGCCTCCTCCAGCAGGCGGACATGTACCTGGATGTCCTAGCTGACAGCTGTGCCATCCTGGCATGGCTGGTCCACTTTAGTGCCATCACGGTGCTCCAGAGGACTGCTTTCATGAGAACCAGAGGACCTCCACTGCTGCTTCTGCTGGTGCTTCTGTCTGTCCCAAACGCGGCCATCACCTTGATAACTTACTGTGACAATCAGGACTATTTGAACTTCACAGAACCTCTTATATTCACACGTTTTGTCCTTGCCTCAGCCCGAACGCTCCCCCTTCTAGTTTATCTTCTGGCATTTGCATTTCCCTGCATCAGGGATGCTGGATATACTTTGTACATCAATGCTGTGGATGGATCCCCACTCATCCCAGAAAGCATCCATCCGGACACAGGTGAGATGGTGGCCGAGGACGGGAGCGGCTGCTTCTCCCGGCTCTTCTACCTGTGGTTGACTCCTCTTCTCGAACGAGGGCAGCGAGGGGAGCTGGACAGACCAGCTGACGTTTATCACCTTCCCTCGAAAACTTCGGACCAGTGTCGTTTGTCGATTTTTCCAACAGTGCTGGGAAGCCTGTCGACAAGGGGCAGCAGTCAGCAACGGACAGGATCAGTGGCCCAGGCCGGTGAGCAGAAACCTCCTGAGTGGCACTTGGAGTTCACACTACCAGGAGGAACCAATGGAGCTGCAGGGTGATGTAGGACTAGTGAGAGTGTTGCACAAGGCGTTTGGGTTGCGGTACTACATGCTTGGTGTGCTGAAGGTGGTGATCAGCATGCTGAGCTTCACAGGTCCGCTGCTCCTCAGCAGTCTGGTGAACTTTATGGAAGAAGAGGGTGCTCCAGTCAGCACAGGTGTCTGGTGCGCTGTGGGGCTCTTTGCCACCACTCTTCTCTCCTCCATCCTCCGAAACATCTTTGTCTTCGAGGTCTCCAAGGTGGCGCTGTCAGCCCGCGCCGCTCTTGTGTCGGCCATCTATGGCAAAGCCCTGCAGGTCAGCGGCAGCAGCCTCGCCGGCTTTGCTCTGGGAGAGGTTGTGAACTTAATGAGCACGGACACTGACCGCGTGGTCAACTTCTTCAACAGTTTCCACGAGCTGTGGAGCATGCCCTTCCAGTTTATTATTACCCTATACTTGCTGTACCTGCAGGTGGGTGTGGCTTTTCTCGGAGGGCTGGGCGTGGCACTGCTGCTGGTACCGTTCAACAAGTTCCTCGCTTCCCGTATCCTTAGCAACAACAAACACATGCTCAGGTACAAGGACAGTCGTGTTAAGGTGAGAACAGATTTAAACCTGTTGCTACAAACTCTGTGCTTAAAAAAGGATAGTTATTGTGATCACGATGGCGGTAGCAATAATAAAATTATAAGAATAATTTGTCTTAGTAGGTGGAATTACTTTATTGCTGAAATGAATGATTCCTTATTCATAAAAGAAAGTTGAGACTGAGATTATTCTCTTTTTTTGTGACCTGTCTCTCTTAGTTGATGACCGAGATCCTCTTTGGCATTCGTGTCATCAAGTTCTACAACTGGGAGTCTCATTTTACTCAGAAGGTCGCCGACTGTCGTAAACATGAGCTGTCCCACCTCAAGGCCATCAAGTACCTGGATGCCATGTGTGTTTACACCTGGGCTGCTCTGCCTGTCGTCATCGCCATCCTTACCTTTGTCACATACGTGCTGTTGGGACATCAGCTGACTGCAGCCAAGGTGGGGAAGTTTAAATATTGACTGTGTTAATGCAAACAGAGCTTATTTCGATGTAGTTTTTAGTCTTGTTGCAAAAAAATATTTTTTTGGATCTGAGAAGCAGCTAAAATTGATTTTATATACAGTTTCTTTAATTTAATAACTTGTGCCTTGATGGTAAGCAGGAGTTAATCAGTTTTTTAAAATAAAAACTAGATTTCTTTTAGTAATAATTTGTACCATATTTATATAAACAAATGTCATTTTATTGCTTTTTATCAGTTTAATGATTCAGTCTATTTAAAGTTTATGAAAGCTTTTTCACACACTGTGTTTTTTCCGTTCCTTTACATCTCTAGCAAAGAACAACAGTGTCATAATTATGAGCAGTGATGGGCAGAAGTTTAAAATTAAGGTTATCTATATCTCATGTCATATACTTTACATCATAGTTTATATTCTTGATTTTAGCAAAGGTGCATGGCTCTCCATAGTTACAAGATCTTCAGCTTGGACAATTTTCACAACCTCTTTTTTCCTCCCTTCTTTTTGTTTTTGAATGCAGGTTACAGTATGTATGATTGATGATTTAGTTTACACTCAGTAATCAGTATTCCCCCCTGTAGGTGTTCACCACGCTGGCTCTGGTGGGAATGTTGATAGTCCCACTCAACGCTTTCCCCTGGGTACTCAATGGCATCCTGGAGGCCAAAGTGTCTCTGGAGCGAATCCAGCGCTTCTTCAAACTGACCAACCAGGACCTGCAGGCGTACTATGCCCTGTGTAGGTTGCTGCTTTGAAGTTTGTGTGTAGGTGTATTTGTGTGCTTGTGTTTAATCAATGACCCAAAACAGGTCATCGTATTTATTTTGTCCTATTTAAGTTGTTTCTGTCAAGGAAAGAGACTGAGACTTTTCTGAATGTTAAGGCATAAAATAATTTGATGCAGACACTTTTCAGCAAAATTTTAAATTTAGAAACATCTGATCACTGAATCCTGTTTATTTATTTTTGTACAATAAATGGTAAGAACTGTTATTTTAACTATATATCATTATATGTACTAATATGCATGAAACTTACCATATTTGTCCTAGTGACTCCTGAAGACAGTCAGACATCGATCCTGTTGAGCCATGGGAAATTTTCCTGGCAGGGGCCTGACAGTCCCAAAGAGGGGGAACCTGAAACTGGAGCTGCTAAAGAAAGTCTGCTGCTGCACAGCCTCAGTCTACACATTACCAAGGTATAAGCCATCTGTTAACACATAGATGTATGTGAATGACTTCAATGCCTTCATGTTCTATTTAGAGGTCCTGCAGAATTAAAGTTGAGCTACAGTTGCTTTGAACTGACTTAATTCAGCCAGTAAACGAGTGATTAATGAATGAAAGTGTAAAAATTTATTGAGGTTTGAAAGATCTGAAAGTTGTTTTTCATGTTGAATCTTGCTGTCAGTGTATGGCCGGTGACAGGAGTAACAGCGTTGACTTGTGTCTAATGCAGGGCTCTCTGGTTGTTGTGGTGGGGAAGGTCGGCTGTGGGAAGAGTTCCTTACTGGCTGCTCTCACTGGAGAACTCAGCAGGTAAAGCACCACCTGTGAAACCTAAAATATTCTGACTGATTATATCTATGAATTTAATTTGTATGATTTGTTTTGCGATCATATCCTACCAGAAAAAGTAAGGGAATATGAAGTTAGGGAGTATCATGTTTTCATCAGGTTTATAAATTACAAGTATATACTTTGTGAATTTTTTGTACATATTCACTACATTAGATCACTGGTAGGGGTCACCAAAGCTTTGAGACAGGTCACAAGGAGAGGTGTGAATAAACATTGAAGGAAACACAATGGAAGTTGTTATTTTTAAACTTTAGATTATCATTTAAGAGTTAAATAAATGTGACAGGTTAAGGACACGGTGAAGACCTGAACACAAGCTATATTCAGAGTTTTCACTTTCTGTTAAACAGCCTCATTATGTATTAGAAAAGTACACAGTTAATATAACCAAAGAGCTCATAGAACAATGAGAAGGAAGCAAAGAATATGTCTATTAAGAATGGATAATTATTTCTCGGGAAAATTCATCACTAATGAAATATTCACTGGAAAAAATCTGCTCAAATTATTATTGTGTTCACTGTCCTTGTTAATTGATCATTTTACAGTTGTGTGTTCTGTTATTGTTTTGCATAGAATATAGTATGAAATATTCAAACATTGGGAACTGGTGGATTTGATGATTACTATCATCCCAACTGTTGTGGGAACTCAACATTAAAAATGACTTTAAGAGATGAGGAAAGAAAATAACTTTTAGGTCTCAGAGCAATGTTTTGTTTTATATGAAATGAAGTTACAACACACTTTGATGTTGTGATCAGAAGAGATTAAATAATGGGGTACAAACTGAGGTTCACCAGTCTTCCTCCTGTCCTTGCAGGCTGAGTGGAGTCGTGTATGTCGCAGACAGAGAGGCCGGCTTTGGTCTGGCATCTCAGGAGCCGTGGATCCAGCATGCATCAGTACGGGACAACATCCTGTTTGGCAAAGACTACGATCCCGCCTTCTACTGGGCTGTGATTGAAGCCTGTGCTCTCTCAGATGACCTCAATGTACGATTACTACACCCTTCATGTCTTTTGCAGTCTGGGAATTTCATACATACAGTATCTCTACATATCACTGCCACTTATTGATTCTTTTGGTTGTGCACAAGGAGACACATTTACTTTTTGCCTATGAGTGATCATGAGTGAGACAACTTCTGGACAGGGATCCAGTTAAGGAGCAAGTACTCAGATCTTTGAGGAGAAACGTTTTTGTGTCTAAATCACTGCTATTATTTTATTAGTACTGGATCAACAAAAAAAGATTATTATTTTTTTTTTAAAATCTCGATTAGTTACTTTACCACAAAAACCTGGAAATTAAGGTTTAGGTTGAAATATACCAAAGTTACCCTTCAGATATCAACATTATGGAAAGGAACCAACACAGATAGACCTTTTTGTTTAATCAGAAACTTGAGTAAATGTACTTGTTAAATCACCCTAAGGCCTTTTCTGTCCACTCCTTTAATCAACATATGAATCTAAAATATCAATACGCAGAAACCGCTTCCTCTTGAGCTAATCTCAAGCCGAAGCCGACAAATTTCAGCTTTACAGCAGTCAGAGAGTAGTGTGCTCAACAGTTTGTCTGATTATTTAACAATTATAGTGACTTCGTCCTAAAATGTGTCTTCAGGTTTTGCCAAATGGTGACAAGACAGAAGTTGGAGAGAACGGAGTGACTCTGAGCGGAGGGCAGAAGGCCCGAGTGGCTCTCGCCAGAGCTGTTTACATGGTCAGTCCGCTGCACAAACCTGCCATCTGCTTTGAGGACAGAGTGACGTGAAAGAGGTTTTACGAAACAAATAAGTGCTAGTCTGCAGGAAAAACAACAAAAAAGGAAAAAAGCACAAGATATTAATATGGACTTATTTTTGTTGCATGGGGTGCATTGGTTTTATCAATGCTAAAAAACATCTGTAGTTTAGATACACATGCACTGACATGTAGATGTTTGGATAGATTTAATTCTTATTTTTATGAAGAAATAAATTTAAGTTGGTGGTTGAAGAAGTCTGCCTGAGACAGGTCCCTACATCAGATGTACTGTCTGCATGTAGGACAATGAGACCATTAGCCAACTGTCTAAAAACATGCCATGAAACATTATAGTTCAGTAAATCTAGAAAAACATTGTGTTTATGTGTAATCAGCAGGTGTATCACGTCATTTTATCCTCTCGTTTAATTTTTCTCCTCAGGACAAAGACCTCTACCTCCTTGACGATCCTTTGGCAGCGGTTGATACCGACGTGGCCGAACACCTCATGAAGAAATGTATCATGGAGCTCCTCGGGGGAAAGACCAGAATCCTCTGCACGCACCGAGTTGAATTTGTGGACAAAGCTGACATGGTGGTTCTCATGGACAATGGAACGATCATCAGAACAGGTAAAATCAAATAATCTGACTCAGACAGGTGAATGTCTTCACGTGGTCATTGTCATTCTCTCTCATATTGGCAGAGAGAGAGAGAATTTCACATTATCAGTGTGATCATAACATTATAGTATTTATTTTATTCACTGTTGGGAAATGAGTGCAAAACTAAATACATTTTTGTAGTTAAGTTGCTAAGTAATTTGCAAGTTTTATAGCAAGTTGTTATAATTCATCATATCACTCTCCCTTTGCTGTCAAACAGGCACACCAGCAGAAATCCTTCCTTTGGTCGAGGCGGTGCCGAAAAAACGGAAGAATGACCACAACATGAAGAGAAAGGTATGTTCACCTCGAGGTGGTACACCTTGACTATAAGCAGAGATTTAACAATGCAGCTTTTGTATTGTATTATATTATTACTTTGGGTTTAGACTGAAACATCTCAACAACTCAAAATGTTGATCAAATGTTAATGGTGGCCACAATAATTTGGTGCATGGCTGATAATCTGAGTGAAAGCCCGCTACTGATCATTTATCCAGTCTGGATTTGCTGAAGAATCTGACATTTATTTTAACCAGATGGTGTGGAGCAAGAGGAAGAGGAGACGGGTTCGCCTCCTGATCTATGTGTGGATGATGACCCTGACCTGTCAGGGGCAGAGCAGAAGCAGGTGGGCGGGCTGGCATGGAGGGTTTACCAGACCTACTGGGTTGCTGTGGGTGGAGTGCTGGCTACTTCCATCCTGATGACGCTGCTCCTCATGCAAGGTGTGGCTCGACTATACTCAAGTGTAACGATCATTGCAGCTGCGGGGGCATTAGGCTTTTATCACACTTTTTTTTACTGTATTTCACCTGAAAAAGAAATGGTTTTCCTGTTTTAAATCCACATTGTGCTTAAACAACAAACTGCTGTCATGTTAATTTTTTTGATTCAGCCTCGAAGAATGTTTCTGACTGGTGGCTCTCGCACTGGATCTCAGAGCTGAAGAACAATGGTTCCACTAGAACAAATGGTTCATCCTCAGGTGCCTTCACCTCACCTCACCTGCTGCTATTCTCACCTGGAGGGTTAATGTAAGTCATCCAGTCAATGTGATTTTTAACTGAATGAAAACAAAGAGTCAGTCAAGATACCAAACGAAATGACCACCAAATTACACAGCAGAAATTAAAACAGATTTCTGTCAAAACATATCTGATTAATCTAGGTAAATGTACTTTTATGGTTAAATTTACAGTGTAACACGTATGAGGCTAGAATCCGCCCGTCAAAGGTTTTAATCTGGTCAAGTGGCTGAGTTTGCCTGGATATGTGTGAAAATTGCAGAGAAGTCGAAGTCATTGCACTGCTACTTGTTGTTCACAAGTTCAAAGTAATACTATATTGTTCTTACTTCCAAAACACATGTGACTAAATGTTGTGCCTTTGTATCCATGGTGATCTGTAAATCTAATGCACGTGAGACATATTATGAAAATTGGAATTGATAATTGTTACCTTTTTTTCTTCTGCACTAAAAGAAAGTAAACAGTTTGGAGGTGTTGTTATTTACAGGTTATGATGCACTGGATTTACTGGTCTGAGATCAGACCTGTATATGGCCAATTAATTAAACTGTGTTGTGACATGTCAGCACGGTGTGGTTTCCAAACATAGCTCATATTAGGCAGATAAGAATGATAATGGTACACAGTCTTTAAAACATCATCGTCCTTTATCAGTTCAAAAAGTTTAGTATAAAAATCCTTGTACTGTAACTTAACTCGTAAAAGGCAACAGTAGAAGCATGAAAGTGAATATCTTTGTATTTTAAAGTTGTTTTGTTAATGAACACTCACATCTACCCATCCAGGTCTCCTCTGTCCTCCTCTGTGCAAACGTTTCCTTCGAACAACGTGAGCTCCGATGTCAAATTTTACCTGACAGTGTACAGCTCCATTGCTGTGGCCAACACCGTCTTCACTGCCCTCCGAGCCTTCCTCTTTGCCTATGGAGCCATCTGCGCCGCCACAGCCATCCACAACAGACTTCTGGACCGGGTCCTTAAGGTGCGTCATCTGAGCTTTGAGCCCCGAAGCAACTGTCAGGCTCTCCAGGCCGACAGTCAGAGCTGAGCTGAGCAGATTGAGTGTTATTTTTGGCAGCATTGGATGAAGGTTAGAGAACCAGGCTGCTGACTGAAATGTTGCCAGCATGAAACTCCAGACTAGCTAAGAGGATGTTTATGAAATATAGTCTTTCTTCAGCCTCAGACATGTTGCTTGTTGGGGGTTGCTGAACACGTAATGGAGCTTTTTAGCTGAAAACAGCTGTGCCACTGTGCCACTGAATATTCAGTGAGCTGATACAAAATCAGAACAGTCAAGTTGGAGTTCGTAAAAAAACGAAACAATGAGCTGAAAGATGCTAAAAAGCTTCATAGAGCATAGGCAGGACCTATAGAGTCTGGTGTGGATTCATCACTAAGAGCTACATCTTTTACATGCATATGTTGTATAAAATAAAGAGCAACTTTAAAAAGACATTTCTCTCATCTTTACCTACCTGGGTTAACTAACCAAACTTCCTGTTTACATCCTTCTCAGGCCACAGTAACCTTCTTCGACACCACCCCGATGGGTCGTGTTCTCAACCGTTTCTCTTCAGACCTGTACAGCGTGGACGACAGCCTGCCGTTCATCCTGAACATCCTGCTGGCCACGATGTTCAGCCTGCTAGGCATGCTGGTAATTATAAGTTATGGCCTCCCCTGGGTCCTAGTACCCCTGCTGCCCCTCGCTCTGTTCTACCACCACACACAGCGCTTCTACCGACACACGTCTCGGGAGCTGAAGCGCCTGTGCAGCCTCACCCTGTCGCCCATCTACTCGCACTTCTCTGAGACACTGACCGGGCTGGAAACCATCCGGACCAGTGGCAGCTGTGCCAGGTGAGAGACGTTCTGACATTTTACAGTTGAAAAATAAACTTTATTGCACTGATTCTAAAGGACTCACATTTGTTGTTGCAGATTTCAGGAGGAGAGCGCCAGGCGTCTGGAACAGAACCAACGCTGCCTGTTCCTCAGCAACGCCGCCATGCAGTGGCTGGACATCCGCCTGCAGCTGATTGGAGTCGCTGTAGTAACCGGCCTCGGCGTGATTGCTGTCATCCAGCACCAGTATAATTCTGTTGATCCAGGTGAGTCCACGTCTGAGTTTGGTGGCTGCACACTAATATATGAGATGGTCAGATCCATAATGTGTGTTACTGGCTGTGTCCTCCCTGTCAGGTCTGGTAGGTCTGTCCCTGTCCTACGCTCTGTCCATCACATCGCTGCTGTCTGGACTCATATTCAGCTTTACCCAGACTGAGATGCAGCTGGTGAGTGTGGAGAGAACTGAGGAGTACTCCACCGGCCTCCCCACTGAGCCTCAGCACCAGAACGCACAGGTCTGACCAACTGCTACACTGCCCACCAGATACTGATAGTTGCACACATGAAAGTTATGGAGAACATGAATTTTCTGACTAGTCTAGCCTTCAGGATCCAGATTTTATGGCTTTAAATTAAATAAAATAGCAAGTAATGCAACAAGAAAGTACAGATTTAAATTTTGTCTTTGTTGGTGCTTCCAACCTCAGCTGTCCCCAGCGTGGCCCGAGCAGGGATGGTTGGAGTTCCGTGCTGTGGTTTTGGCCTACAGGGAAGGTCTTCCCAATGCTCTGGACGGGGTGAGCCTGGTAATGCGACCTGGGGAGAAGGTGGGCATCGTGGGACGTACGGGCTCCGGCAAGTCCACCCTGTTCCTGGCACTGTTCCGTATGGTGGAGCTGAACCAGGGTCAGATTCTCCTGGATGGGCTGGATATCAGCACTGTGGGCCTGGCTCAGCTCAGGTAGGATCAAATAACAAGTAGTTAAAGATCTGCATGTGTTTCATATGCTGATAGTGATATTGTTTTGTTATCTTGTCATCAACCTACTGGCAGGAGGAGGTACAGTTTTATTATATTTATATTTTCCCCGATTCCCCTTTGAGTTATAGTCATTCAGTAAGAGGGAATACTTCCACCAAGGCCGCACAATACTCTGTGAATGTTTTAGAGGGTTTGAATCTGTATTCGGATCCAGATCAGAATACAGTTGTCAAAGTTAAAATGATATCTGACATCTTCAAAAGTTGGCAGCTCTTGCCATAACAATCTAGATGGATACATAGCACTACAAGTAAAAGGTGTGATCTCTCCCTTAAGTCTTGAAGATGCAGTTTCTTTGTGTTGTTTTTCCAATGAGAACTCATGAGAAAAAAAAAATCATATTTCAGTCTGATTGTTTCAGTACAGTATAATAAAAGCAGACAGTGACAAGTCACTGTGTCAGTTGACAGTGAGTGTTTGTTTTTGTGGCACATTCTGCAGGTCCAGGTTGGCCATCATTCCCCAGGACCCCTTCCTGTTCAGTGGGACCATCAAGGAGAATTTGGACCCATGTGGGCGACACTCAGACCAGCAGCTGCTGGACGTCCTGGACCAGTGCCACCTCAGCTCTGTGGTCAACAGAATGGGTGAGAGACTGAGCCAGAACAAAAGAGGCACTGATGAAGTCAGTGATCGAGTGCTTGAACTAATGTTACGCTGTCCTGATATTAATAGATTGTTTTTATATATTATTGTCGATTCTGTGTGTCTCTTTAGTTTATCGAGTGCATGCCTTGTTTGTATTTGCTTATTTTCACTGATTTTATTGTTGATTGTTCTTTCAACTGTTGCCTTTCTGGGGACTAAAGTCAGAAATGATTCCTATGTTAATACTGTCCCTGTCAAATAAAGATAATGAGATGGAAGTACAGAGTGAATTAAGGATGGGCAGAGCAATGCTGATCAAGGCAGGGTGTGTGTTCACTCCACCCTTCATCATTCCTGTCTGCTCACATGATCAGTGACAGTTACATGATGAATGTTTCTCTTGATTCAGAATATCTGTGTTAATTGTCTGTACATAAAATCAAGTAATAGGATCTACTTATGGCATCTCCCTCCTTCTTCTTTTCATCTTCCTCCTCTCTCATGTGCTTTGATTGATCTTGAAGTTTTTTAGTATGGAATACAGGAAGAACTTTTCTCCATGTAAAATTTAGATTTTTCGTTTAGCATACAGCATCCTGTTTAATAATTTAGCTTCCACTACACACAGTAATGTATCAGCATAAATTGGACGTCTCAAATGCCTTATTTTGTCTGTGTGTGTCCAGGTGGTCTGGATGCTGAGGTTGGAGAGAGAGGAAAATCCTTCTCTGTGGGACAGAGGCAGCTGCTGTGTCTGGCCAGAGCTCTGCTGACCCAGGCCAAGGTGAGACCTCAGCTGTGTTATTCTTCCTGTAACCAACACAGACCAGCTGCTTACATCCAGCTCAGCTGCGTCCAGTTCACCAGTTCAAACAGATCAAGGGATGCTCCAAAGAAAAGAAACACAAAAGCAAAAGCAAACACTTCTTGGGCAGCTACTTTGTCCACAATACAAGAGAGGAGCAAACGGTGTATCTGTTTACAGTGCTCATGTAACTCATGTAAAGTCAACCAGTACCTGGCTGTAGTCCATCCTGTCATGAGGAACCATGATCTGATTTCATGCAACAAGAGAGCAGTTTTCCACATGACAGCAGGGCACAATGGACCTAGTTCACTGTCTGACGAGCACGGAGGATGCAGCGTTTCTCTATCTATTATTATTCTTTCAGGCATAAGGCAGACATCTTGACTGTGAAGGTGGAGGTTATTTCAGACCAATGGTCCTTATGTGAGTTCGGTAATTTTCATGTTATATTACAATAAGTCAAAATTCTCTGGCTGATGGAGACGACTTGATTAGCTATAAAAGATTAAGACTCCTCTCCTTGTGCAGAGCGTGACGCAGGGTGTAAAGGTTTAAGCTAAAAAAAAAATACAAAGAAGCTTTTTTCTTTCAATGTAGCGAGCGATATTGAGCAGAGCAGCTTTGAGCAGAGAAAACAAAATGCTTCATTCAGCTGTACAGCCACACCTTTTCCTGGCCTTCTGCACATTATGAGAACCTGATACTACATACCGGTTTGAAAAGAATTAGACTGTGACACACACTGCACACTGAGGAATGCATTCAGCCTTTACTGTGAGTGTGCCCTGAGATTAAATACAAAAGCAGTAACCACCTTTAATGAGATGCAGGTATTGTTAAGCATCTTATATCAATGACTTTTGTTGACTGTAGTGTTAAATTTACTTTGTGCCAGACACTCAATTTTTTCCTCCCTCTTTCCATCATTCTCAGTAATTTCTGCACTTCTGTTGGTAATAAATACACTGAGCTGCAAATCATAACAATGGAATATAAGACACTGTTTTCCCATCATGCAGCTCCTGTGTGTTGATGAAGCCACAGCCAGTGTGGATCAGAAGACGGACAAGTTGCTGCAACAGACCATCAGAGAGAAGTTTCAGGACAAGACTGTCCTCACTATTGCACACAGGTAAAAGGTTTCCTGGTTGAAAAAATAATTTCCAATCGTGTCAAGATGTAATATCACAATCAATCATAGACTGATACACACGTATTGACATAATTACGTTCTCATTTCTTCTATTTCGGGAATAAAATCTGCTCTAAACTCTTCTTTAAAAGCATATTTGGAAAATGGTCTCTTTATTTTTTGTCTGTGTTCGTGTCACCAGGATCAACACCATTATGGACTGTGATCGGGTGCTGGTGATGCATGCTGGGAAAGTTATGGAGTTTGACACCCCGGCTGCTCTCTGCCAAACTGACCACTCCATTTTCCAGAGGCTGGTTGGCTGAAAAGGAGTGACATGACGAGAAAATACACTGGAAAGAAATCAAAAGATTTATTTTTATATTTTATCCTGTGAAGGATTTCTGAGTACTCGCTGCCTTTTTCTGTACCGTCCTGTTTCATGCACGTTTACAGCACACATAGTTAAAAACTCTTCTACTGTTGGAGCAGAGAGGCCTGTGAATGCCGTGCTTTCAGGATACTGTCCCTAATTTGAACCAGCAGTTTGGGGAATGATAATATGAACATGTTGACACTATTCATTTAATTTTCCCTGAATTCTGAGTAAAAACTTCACTTCTGTTAAATGACTTTTTTTGCCTGTTTGATTTAATTTTTTAACAACGAAGCAATAGAAGTGAACCTTTGTATTGCACATCGGTAAATTAAGAATTTCTGCTGCTAGAATTTGTTTTCATTTATTGGGGAACTGGCAGCAGGGCCAACATATTACTCTATGCTCAACCAGCCCATGTTGGCTGGTTTGCGTGTTTTTTTTTTTTTTTTTTTTGTGTTTTTATGGTTTTATTTTATTCTCTTTCTACTTTCTTTCTACTCTTTTTCATATGAAAAGAAAGAAATATAACATGCTACCAAACATCTGGGACATCTAATTTAGATTTCAGATGTCAAATACTCGCCGCTAAATCTCAGACTGTGGAAATAAATTTAGTTGAGGATACAGTTATCTAAGATATTGTTGTACAAAAACTATATGTTACAATATCATGTTACTGCAATGAATTTATGAAGAAAAAAAAACTGAATGTACGAATGAGATGTCAGGTGTTATTGCAGGTTTAGTATTTGTTAGGGATGAAGCAAGATCAATCAAACATACCCATCTAACTCTGATTTGGGTGATATACATTATGTCAGTAATCTTCAACTGGCTCCTTTTTAAAGTTGGACTTAATGATAAGTCACTTTGTAAGGATCAGATTATTATTATTATTATTATTATTTGAGATTTGTATGTGTTATATAAAATGAGGTTTAAATTAAAAACTGTCTAAACTGTTAATTTACACT
The DNA here is from genome assembly GCA_004119915.2 of Collichthys lucidus. NCBI lineage: Eukaryota > Metazoa > Chordata > Actinopteri > Sciaenidae > Collichthys > Collichthys lucidus. Next base: position 22,081,000 of record CM014080.1, on the reverse strand, counting down.
AGCAAGTGAGAGAGATTTTTCTTCTATCTTTTTTCCTCTGCTTGCTCTTCTGGGAACAACATAGAGTTAGGGTACATTTTATTGTTTTAGTTTTTTCAAACCACATATACTGGTTGGTTTTTAAGCCTTTTATTTTGACAACCAGAGATAGACGGGAAACCGGGTTGAAACTGAACAATGCATGTATTACCAAGTGAACTGATTTGTTACCTGTTAGTAACTCAGGGTATCAGGGTAAGTTACCTGACCTGTGGCAAGCCACTAAATAGTGAGCTGTTATAACTGAAGGCAATATTCTGAAGATAACATAGTCAGATTTCAGTGTTACTCACAGATCAGCTTCATCTTGACTAAATATATCTTGGAAACTGGATTGGTTTTACACAGAGTTCACATCTTGGAGATCAGGCTGTCTTTCATATTAAAGTTATTCTCTCGAGTCTCTTTCTAAGGTCGTTGTATTTAACAACCTGGGAGCACAAACACCCATTTCCCATTTGGTATAACCCAAACTATTAATGTTTGCCAACCTGAGAACGAAACATGACAATCAACTATATTTCTCCAGAATAGCTGGTTCAGCCTTCGATTATGACATGCAGCATGTTTTGGTGTTACTCAGGGAAGCTGTTGTGGTCCCATGTAGTTTTTGTTGTACATATACCTTTTTTCAGTTATAATGTTGGTTCTTGTAACTCATGATGAAGAATTTGACATTTCTGTTGAGATAAATTATGTAACACACTGTTTGCCTGAAGACAGTCAATAAACAGGTCAGTTATGACTTTTTATAACAACCCTTTTAGCAAATCGTTGTTTTTAATTGGCATAATTATAGAAATGTGTTAGTTTCATTAGAAAGTGAAATAAAACAGAAATAATTATATTGCTTCAGAGACAAAAAAATAACTATTGTCTTACATTTGAATTCTCATCTCTCACCTGTGTTTATTTCTATTCATACAAGTTGATAAAACAAGCTTTTTTTCCATAGATATATTACCACCTTACATTATAAAGTTGCCACATATATATATATATATATATATATATATATATATATATTATATATATATATTATATATATATATATATTATATATATTATACACATATATTATTATATTTTAATGAACTCACAGGTCTTCTGCTGTTAACATCCAAAAGGAGAAAACTTCGAGGAAAAGCTTTTATCAACTCAACTAAATTTCCTTCATAGTTCGTCATTATTAGCATGTTATTATGTAAGATCACAAGATGTGAGGCTTGAGGCTTCTGTTGACACTTAAATTACACTTAAATTAGGTTATTAACAAAACTAAAATACAACTTTTCTAAGTGTGTTTTTGAACAAAGTCTTTTTATAACCAGAGAATGAAATGTAAACTTAAAATATAATTTACAATTAAATATTGATTGAAAGATGCAGAGTGTACCAGTGCTGTTGCTACATGCATTGCTGCTGAATACCTAGACTTTTTTATTTTATTTGTTTTATCAATAAGATATTTAATGAAGCACTTATTAGTAATAAAGCTATAGTACTGCTATGGTATTTTTCTACTATAACAAAAATAATGAATAAATCATTTGCATTTTTAATAAACATGGTTGTTTTAAGTGTTTTGTTTCACCAGGTTTGCCTGAGAACAGACTTGTTTTATGTAACGTCAGAGCCTACAGTCATACCTTTTCAGGTACGATTATATAATGACTGTGAGAATGCCACAGAGTGCTCTTTTCTTTCCATCCAGGTTCACACAGACAGCAGTCTTTGTGACGAACAGGTGAAAAACCGGTGTAATCAGAGTGACTCACACAGTGAACGCCTGCCACTCCCTTGGCACAGGTCAGCATTTTTTCTCAAGTTAACAGACTTATCATGTTGTCAGGGGGAGTGTTTAGTTTATTTATTTTATCTGCCCTAATTCCTGTAAGTCAACGTTTTGACTTTAACACTGACTTTAGTGTGTGTGTGTGTGTGTGTGTGGTGTGTGTGTGTTCTTGAACTGCATATGTGTGCATGTATGAAACAGATGTGTTGACGTATGAGGAAAAGCGGGTCAGAGATTCATGTTGTCTGTTGTGGTTTGTGTTTGCATACACACGAGCTGCAGGCGTACTGTAGTCAAGGTGTGTTTGTTTTGGGGTGTGTGATGTGAATGTGTGTGCGTAGGTGTTTATGTCTGCTGTCAGTTAATGAAGCCAGGACATTTAAGGTGGAACCTGTTTGTCTGCTTCAAGTAAAGTATTCATTCACCTGACTGGCGCTCTTCTCCCCAGTCAGAGACTGCAGAGCAAACAGCATGGACTGACTGATCTCTACGCTGAAGCTTTCCGATACAACTTCAACAACACCGAGGTCACACACCTGCCAAAACACCTGCTCAATGGACCCTGAGGTCAGTGTCATTTATATTTTCTGTTCAGTTGTAAACTTCATCCAGTGTGATGTCTGGTCTGTAAGGTGGTGGGTTTTGATTGTCAGTGGGTGGCTGCATTTCAAGTTTCAGGTGCCATCATCCGAGTAGTTTCTGTCTCAGGTGGCTCCTGGGCTGTTTATCTTGACTTCTTTGAGAAAATTCTAAACACTTTTTTATGACCGTTGTTTAGTGTTTTAGTTTAGTTTGTATAAAAAAAAAGGTTGGTGCTCTGCTAAATTACAAATTACAAGTGCTGATTGTTCAAGATTTAATGTTGCTAATGAAACATGAAATACCTGCTATTGAATCTTAGCTCTCCTGTGCATCATTTTTTGCAGGCATGTGCACTTTGAGTCAGTGTTTGATATGTAACTTTCGAAGCAGTAAATCATCTGCTTTCTTCCATGTCAGTTGGAGCCATGTGAAAAATGAACTGAATGCCAAAAATGTGATTGATGAAAGCATTTGGTTTCACACAAACACATGCTAAAAAATCAAACTTTATGCACAGTGGCAGTGGGTATACTTAGATTAGGATGTATAGTTGTGATGGAACACTCATGTTCAACAAGGCTTATTATGGCTGAGGAAAGTGATGCTTAAGTCGGGGTTGAGTTTACAGGTTATTCCTTAATTGTCAGTGTACGGTTGGTTGACTTGGTTGGTTCAGAATACTTGCAGCAGGTGAACTTCATGCTTTGGGGAGAAAGGCTGGTCTGTTGTGCTGGCTTCTCTGTTTATACACTTATCTTGTGCACATAAATTAATCAAAACTTGTTGCTCATGTGCAACCAACAGCATTCTCAGTGCTTGATATAGTAAAGCATGACCTGCATATATAGTTTTCTTTCTCCAGGACTCAGTTCACAGTTGTAATTGTCTGAATAAATATTGACATTTTAAATACCTGACAACATATATTTTTGAATTGACTGTAATTTGACTTAAAAGGGATAAACATAACATTCAGGATTTTGAATTCTTTAGTAAATATCACATTGTTACTGAGATGATCCTGGGATCATTATTGTAGTATGACTGAAGTTCTTATTGCCTTAGCTTGTATTGTATATTTATGGCTATAATGGCACATTGTGCTGTATGAATGTTATTTTGCATTTTTGTAGCATTGTTTATACAGTTTTTATTCTTCTAGTTTATCTTTGCACATCATTTCTTGATCTTAACAGAACTTGATAGTGTGTCTGGATTCACTGGAGTCTGCCAGTGCAAGGGTTTCTATACTAGAAAGCAGTGGGTGTGGTTACTTTTAACACTGTGTGCTTACAAAGAGGGAAACACCCAACAACAGAACACTTGATAAACCTGTTCCTGATTTCCCTCAGTTATTGCCCAAGAGCTCCATGGCCATAACTCAAATACCTTAGGTGCATCTGTGGAGTCACCTGGGTGTCACTCGTCTTTCTGCATACACTAAAATGTACACACTACACTTTTTTTACTTTTTTCTTTTTAAATATTCAGTAAACTAAACTTCTCCCTCAGCGCTCTGGCTTATTTATCTTGGATCAAATTTCTTAATAAACTGAGATAAGATGTAAAAATGAGCTTGTTAAATAAAGCTTTGAAATTATAAATTTGCATAGATCTAAATTTCTTCTTTCTTTGAAATTGCTACCCCACCACTCATGTCTTTTTGTTTGTTGATTTTTGCAACTGTAGTTGGCTTTATTTGCCCCACCCAAATCTTTTTCATGTGTTTATATTTGTTGTTCCCTTCTTTCAAAGGACTGCTTGGAAACTACAGTCTGCCAAAGTAGTGTATTCATGTGCAACTGTAAAGAAAAATGTGTTCCTTAGTTGTAAATTAGCGGAATTAGCTGGAATATTTCATTTAATCTCTTTTATTCCCGTAATATCTGAATCTGTTTACTTAACATTTTAATTTCTTCTGTAGGTTTAGTCAAAGGGGATTTTTCACTGGAACTCTGACAGAAACACGAGAATCATGGTATGAAACACTGACCTATTGTTTTAGTTCTTTGTTAAAATGTGTATTTTTATTGTTTTAAACACACACATGAAATGTCTTTGCTTGCAGCCATCACACCGCAGGGGAAGGAGTTTGTCTGATGCCTTGACTCTGGAACAATCAGCCGAGGGAGGGCTCGTCATATCCAGCATCAGCAGCAATGCCTCAGCTAATCAGGGACTGAGGGAAGGTATATCTCTTGACATGCTACTGATGCTTTTTTTTGGTATATTACTTTTGACTGTTTAAAAAATCAAGAGTTTCATGTTGTGATTCTGGATCAATACCCTGCCTAATTTGCACCCAGGAAAACAAAGCAATGTTCTGGACATTATTGTTTTATGTCAACATTTAATATTTGTTTTTCTTTTTCAGGGGATGAAATTTTGGGGGCAACAATCAATTTTGATCACCTATCAAAAGAGGAGGTGTTAAATGTACTTAAGCTGATGGAACCATTTGATGACAGGATGAAAGTTCTCACAAGGAAAAACCTGAGCAAGAGTGTTGGAAATTTGGACCAGTGTGCCAAGAGCCCTGAGATGGTAGGTGGAATATAGATAATATTGAGTCAAAAAAAAATTAATGAATTAATTATTTCTTGTATTGCGACACAACCGACATTTATTGAAATGTTCAGATGTTCTCCTAAACGTTTGAATGCAGGTTCCACCAAAGTAAAATGCCTTTTTTGGTTTTCCTCAAATTTAAAGGACACCATTATAGTGTTAAACTAAGAGCTGTTACATTACATCAGTTGTCATCATAATAATGCTTTTGATCCCCACCCCAACTGCCATACAAGAAACCATGATATTATCAGTTGCATTCCAATCACTAAGTTGTGTTACATTTCTAGATGCTTCAGGATTCCTACAGCAAACTCTACAATGCCAAAATCAAGAAGTTTATGAGAGGTGACTTGCCTGGTGCCGAAGAGAGAAGTGTGAACGGGGCTGTTTCCACCAATCCGGTCAACCTAAAACACGACATGGGGTTGCCTCGCCTAGGAGTTGACTTTGGACTTCTGAAAACAAAGACTTTGAGCACAGATGATAATGCTGATCCACGATCTGATGATGCTGGAGAATTAACATATGACAGTAATCTGAACCTTCCACCGATGGGTCTCAGTTTGAATGGGGCTGCCATAAGTGGAGCTCAGGTACCAAGACTGAAAGTCAATGCACAGCCTGTCACTCCAGGCATCCATCTGTCCAGGACATTACCAGAGGGTCCAAATGTCAACACTACAGCTGGTATGCAACTGCCAAACTGCGACAGGCCCTCGGTTGACTTGACAATGCCAAATCTTGAAGGACCTCAAATTGGGCTTGATAGCAATGGAACTTTAAGTGCTCCTGAGGTAGGCATGGACTTAAGAGGTTTAGATGCTAGAACACCTGACATAGGGATAAACCTTAATGGGAGTATTATCACTGGACCATCCCTTGACACTGGTGTTCCCAAAGTGGCTATTGACGGAATAAAAAAAGATTTTGAAATGCCCAAATTCAATCTGCCAAACCTGGGCCTCTCTGAGCCTTCTTTTAGTGGTCCAGAATGTGAGGTCATGATACCAGATGTAGGAACCACAGATGTTCCCTCAGGTAAACTCAGTCTCAAGCATTCCAAGAGACTGAAAACCCCTGATCTTAATGTGGACGATCCTTTCAGTTATGCAAAATCGCCCAAGCCCAGGATTTCTGGGCCTGACCTAGTCCAAGAAATGCCAGGTGTTGATATATCACAAGTTAATCTAAATGGGCCAGTCATTAATATGCCTTCAGGGGAAGTCAAAGTGCCACTTAAGAAATCAAAAGTGGATTTTAAATCCCCAGATTTAGATCTAGATGCCCCATCTGGTAAATTTACCATGCCCAAATTTGGGGTCTCAGGCAAAAATGAAGATTATGTTAAAACACCTGACCTAAGTCTCAAAACACCAAAGATAAGAGGTGCACCTGATGTAAATCTACCCAAAGCTGACATAAAGGGACCTAATTTAACCACTGACAGTCCATCAGTTGACATTAAAGGTCCATCTGGAAAATACAAGCCTCCTAAGTTCACAATGCCCAAATTTGATTTACCAGACATTCAAGTTCCAGGATGTAATGGTGATTTAACAGGAGCAGATATGAGGTTGAGAGCACCAGATATCAAAGCTGGAATTGCAGACCCAAATGTTGACTTAGATATTGCACATCCATCTGGAAAGCTAAAAATGCCAGGCTTTGGATTATCTGGTCCTAAAGTTAAAGGCCCTGAATATGAGTTAAAAACTCCAGATATGGATATATCTGCTCCCAAGTTTAAAGGAGGCATCAATTTGCCTGGTGATGATCTCAAAGACCCAAAGCTAGACCTTAATACACCTGATATGGATATTAATATGCCTTCTTGTAAACTGGACATAAATACAGAAGCTTCCTCTGGCAAGCTTAAGCTGCCAAAATTTAAGCTCTTTGGCACATTACCAAAGAAGAAAGATATGGATATCAATACAGGGATGAAAACACCTGAACTAACTCTGAAATCCCCAAAGATAACAACTGGCATGGATGCTCCTGATGTGAGTGTACCAAATGTGGATCTCAAAGCTCCAAAATTAGACCTCCATTCTCCAGATGTAAACATTGGTTCAGCCAAAGGAAAATTTAAAATGCCAAAACTGAAAATACCCAGCTTTGATGTGTCAGGTTCAAAGGAAGCAAACATTGACATTGACGGGTCTATTAACAGACCAGACCTGCCATCAGGTGGTCTTGATGTGGATTTGTCTAAGCCAAAGTTTGACATTGATGCACCATCACTTGATCTCAAAAGCCCAAGGTCAAAGCTGAAAATGCCTGATGCTGATATTGGACTATCAGGACCAAAGATGAAAGGGTTTGATGGTGAGGTAAAGACTCCAGACTTTGACATTAAAGAACCCAAACTAGATCTTTCTGGCCCACATGTTGACTTAGATATGTCTTCAGGTAAATTCAAAGCACCAGCAATAAAGAAACCAAATTTGGACCTGAACACAGATATTAAGTCACCAGACTTGAGTCTGAAAGCTCCAAATATAAATGGTGGAATTGATGCTCCTGACTTGGACCTACCAAACATGGACCTTAAAGCTCCAAATGTAAACATTGGTTTGCCCAAAGCAAAATTAAAAATGCCCAAATTAAACATGCCTAAATTTGGTCTTCCAAGTGTAAAAGGACCTGAGATCGATGGCAGTTTCGATTGTCCAGACATGGGTATTGATGTACCCAATATTGACCTTAAAGGTCCTAAGGCTGATTTAGAAATGCCAGATGTTGATATTGCTGGGCCAACAGGAAAATTCAAAAAGCCAAACTTCAACCTGCCTGATTTTGGCCTTTCTGGTCCAAAGTTAGATGGCCCTAACCTGGGCCTAAAGTCACCTGACCTAGATATCTCTGGTCCTAACCTCACAGGCAGCATAAATGCACCAGACATAAATATGCCCAAGGTTGATCTCAAAAGTCCCAAGCTGGACATCAATACCCCAAAGCTCAACTTAGACATGCCATCAGGTAAACTGAAAATGCCAGAGACTAATGCTCCAGACTGGAATGTTAATGCTCCCTCAGGCAAATTAAAAATGCCTAAGTTCAATCGTTCAGGTACATTACCAAAAGGACCAAATTTGGACCTGAATGCAGATTTTAATACCCCAGATGTGAATCTGAAAGCACCAAAGATAAAGGGTGGAATTGATGCTCCTGAATTGGACTTACCAAACATGGACCTTAAAGCTCCCAAGTTAGATGTGAACACTCCAGATGTCAACATGGGTTCACCCAAGGCAAAATTCAAAATGCCCAAATTCAAGTTGCCCAAATTTAGTCTTCCAACCCTAAAAGGGCCTGAGAATGATGGAAACTTAGATGGCCCAGATGTTGATGTAAATGTACCCAATGTCAATCTTAAAGGTCCTAAAGCTGATTTAGAAATGCCAGATGTTGATATATCTGGTCCATCTGGAAAATTCAAAAAGCCAAACTTCAACCTGCCTGATTTTGGCCTTTCTGGTCCAAAGTTAGATGGCCCTAACCTGGGCCTAAAGTCACCTGACCTAGATATCTCTGGTCCTAACCTCACAGGCAGCATAAATGCACCAGACATGAATATGCCCAAGGTTGATCTCAAAAGTCCCAAGCTTGACATCAATACCCCAAAGCTCAACTTAGACATGCCATCAGGTAAACTGAAAATGCCAGAGCTTAATGCTCCCGACTGGGATGTTAATGCTCCCTCAGGCAAATTAAAAATGCCTAAGTTCAATCTTTCAGGTACATTACCAAAAGGACCAAATTTGGACCTGAATGCAGATTTTAATACCCCAGATGTGAATCTGAAAGCACCAAAGATAAAGGGTGGAATTGATGCTCCTGAATTGGACTTACCAAACATGGACCTTAAAGCTCCCAAGTTAGATGTGAACACTCCAGATGTCAACATGGGTTCACCCAAGGCAAAATTCAAAATGCCCAAATTCAAGTTGCCCAAATTTAGTCTTCCAACCCTAAAAGGGCCTGAGATTGATGGAAACTTAGATGGCCCAGATGTTGATGTAAATGTACCCAATGTCAATCTTAAAGGTCCTAAAGCTGATTTAGAAATGCCAGATATTGATATTTCTGGTCCATCTGGAAAATTCAAAAAGCCAAACTTCAACCTGCCTGATTTTGGCCTTTCTGGTCCAAAGTTAGATGGCCCTAACCTGGGCCTAAAGTCACCTGACCTAGATATCTCTGGTCCTAACCTCACAGGCAGCATAAATGCACCAGACATGAATATGCCCAAGGTTGATCTCAAAAGTCCCAAGCTTGACATCAATACCCCAGAGCTCAACTTAGACATGCCATCAGGTAAACTGAAAATGCCAGAGCTTAATGCTCCCGACTGGGATGTTAATGCTCCCTCTGGCAAATTAAAAATGCCTAAGTTCAATCTTTCAGGTACATTACCAAAAGGACCAAATTTGGACCTGAATGCAGATTTTAATACCCCAGATGTGAATCTGAAAGCACCAAAGATAAAGGGTGGAATTGATGCTCCTGAATTGGACTTACCAAACATGGACCTTAAAGCTCCCAAGTTAGATGTGAACACTCCAGATGTCAACATTGGTTCACCCAAGGCAAAATTCAAAATGCCCAAATTCAAGTTGCCCAAATTTAGTCTTCCAACCCTAAAAGGGCCTGAGATTGATGGAAACTTAGATGGCCCAGATGTTGATGTAAATGTACCCAATGTCAATCTTAAAGGTCCTAAAGCTGATTTAGAAATGCCAGATGTTGATATATCTGGTCCATCTGGAAAATTCAAAAAGCCAAACTTCAACCTGCCTGATTTTGGTCTTTCTGGTCCAAAGTTAGATGGCCCTAACCTGGGCCTAAAGTCACATGACTTAGATATCTCTGGTCCTAACCTCACAGGCAGCATAAATGCACCTGGCATAAATATGCCCAAGGTTGATCTCAAAAGTCCCAAGCTTGACATCAATACCCCAGAGCTCAACTTAGACATGCCATCAGGTAAACTGAAAATGCCAGAGCCTAATGCTCCCGACTGGGATGTTAATGCTCCCTCAGGCAAATTAAAAATGCCTAAGTTCAATCTTTCAGGTACATTACCAAAAGGACCAAATTTGGACCTGAATGCAGATTTTAATACCCCAGATGTGAATCTGAAAGCACCAAAGATAAAGGGTGGAATTGATGGCCCTGACTTGGACTTACCAAACATGGACCTTAAAGCCCACAAGTTAGATGTGAACACTCCAGATGTCAACATTGGTTCTCCCAAGGCAAAATTTAAAATGCCCAAATTCAAGTTGCCCAAATTTAGTCTTCCAACCCTAAAAGGGCCTGAGATTGATGGAAACTTAGATGGCCCAGATGTTGATGTAAATGTACCCAATGTCAATCTTAAAGGTCCTAAAGCTGATTTAGAAATGCCAGATGTTGATATTTCTGGTCCATCTGGAAAATTCAAAAAGCCAAACTTCAACCTGCCTGATTTTGGCCTTTCTGGTCCAAAGTTAGATGGCCCTAACTTGGACCTAAAGTCACATGACCTAGATATCGCTGGTCCTAACGTCAGTGGTGGAATAAAGGCACCAGACATAAACTTGCCAAAGGCTGACCTTAAAACCCCCAAGATGGACACCCCAAAGCTCAACTTAGACATGCCATCAGGTAAACTGAAAATGCCAACCCTGGCAAAACCCAAAATAAAGGGTGGAATTGATGCCCCTGACTTGGACCTTAAAGCTCCCAAGTTAGATGTGAACACCCCAGATGTCACCTTGGGCTCACCCAAAGCAAAGATGAAAATGCCAAGATTAAAGATAAAAGGACCTGACATTAACGACGATTTCGATGCCCCAGACATCGACATCGATACATCCAATGTCAACCTCAAAGGGTCCAAACCTGGCTTTGAAATGCCAGATGTTGGTTTTGGCAGCCCGTCGGGAAGACTTAAAAAGCCACATTTGAAAATGCCTGATGTGGGATTTTCTAGTCCAAACTTGGATTTCAATGCACCAGATCTTAATGCCAAATTACCAAAAGGACCAAGTTTGAACATAAATTCAGACCTGAAAACTCCAGATTTTAATATCAAAGCTCCAAAGATGAAAAGTGGAATTGATGCCCCTAAGATAGACTTACCAAACATGGACCTTAAAGCACCCAGGTTAGATATGAAGACTCCAGATCTAAATATTGATTTCCCTGATGCGAATTTCAAAAAGCCAAAGATGCCGAAAGGCCCCAATCTTGACATAAATGGCGACCTACAGGGGCCAGACCTGAATATTCCAAATGTAGATGTTAATGGTCCAAAAGGAAAATTAAAAATGTCAAGTTTAAATGCACCAGACCTCAATATCTCTGGGCCTAAGACAAAAACATCAGACATAGAAATAAGAGGTCCAGACGTCGACATGAATGTTCCCTCAGGACACATTCATGGTCCTCAGACGGATTTTGATTTGGCAGACAAAAGATTCAAACTCCCTTCTATCAAGATGCCTCAATTTCGAGTCCCAGATCTTAATACGGCAGGATCTGATATTGATTTTGGCGCCTCTCTGAGACCAACAAATCTAGATTTTTCTCCTCCAAATGCAAAATTAAACATGAAACCACAAGGGTTGAAGGGGAATATCACAGGTCCAAATGTCAGTGCTCCAAACATGCACTTCAACATGCCAAAAATGGAAATGCGGAATCCAGATTTTAACACTGATGATCCTTCACTAAATTTCAATAGGCCTTCTCATAAGAATCGCAGATCAGATACCACAGGGATAAACATGAGAATGCCTGTCCTGGATGTAGATGGTGATGTCAGATTTAATCACACTAATGTAAAGTCACCTAGGACCAAAGTAAGGTCCAGCTACCCTCTGGGGGATGCTCATTTAGGCCAACATATTGATTTCAACCGTTCAGATCTCAACATTGATGATTTTACAGGAAAGGATCATGTTCTTAGAGCTAGAGGTTCGAAAAGAGACTTCCAGGCATCACATAGCTACAGACACGTGATGTCCCCTCCAGGTGTTAACATTGACATGAGGGACGCCAGACAAATTACTTCTGGTGACATAGACATATATGCAAAGCCTCACAAAGCAATGCAGCCAATACCTAATGCACGTTTACCACAAGATTCAAGAAAGAGAGTACCTCAAAGTATGGAAGGATACTATGTCACAGATTTTTCCACTCAACCACAAAATCAAAAAATGCTAAACCGCACACATAACACACTTGGGCGGCCTGACTTTTATCCAAGAAACGTGGAACTTGAAGTTCCAGATGGTAGTGACCTAAAAGGGTCAACGTTCTTTTTCTCCAACCTTATGTAGGTTTCCACCAAATGTTTCTTTTAGTGAGCTTTGTATATTGGGTTTATTTATTTAACTTAAGCTGTTTTTTTATTGTATATAATTCATTCTCATGCTCTGCCTCATTTAAATTTTTGGTATATAAAACCAACCTTGTTCCTTTGTAATGATTCAGCCTACATTAAAATGCTGCATTCTTGCACTTGTTTTATATGTAAAGTGAAACCTTTTCAGAATATTTTGTACTATGTTTGTACTATACAATACTTGTTTTTAAAGTGGGTGTCCCTTCTATGTACCACAAAGTTACATTATGGCATCCATGATGCACTGATATGTTTTGTCAACTGAATGTTAACATATCCAAAGTTGTGAAGTTGTGAGTATGTTGTGTTATACTGTGTATCTATACTACTGAACTGCATACTTTATTTTATATTCATTGGGGTTGAATGTAATTAAGTTTATAGATTTTTCACAAAATGTTTGCTTCAAAATGTTTAAGCGATAAGATTATAAATCATAATGACGTTATTTAAGATTACTATATACTACACTGCATGAAATACCTTAGTCCAGTTTAAATGTGACCATAAAACCATTAGAATTTTTTGATTCTGTTGTGCCACTTTATTGAGAGAAAGAGAGAATATAAATTGTCCATCAAGTTTACATTTATTTAAGGCCAGTACAGTGTGTGATTTGGGATGGTGCCACGTGCTTAGTATGGGCAGGGGTCATATGTTTGACTCTGCTCACATTAATGTTTTCACAAATTTGAGTAAAACCGATAAAAAGCATTATAGGCAGATATCTAATCATCTCAACAGATGAGTAAAATTCTGAAATAAACAGTTTTAAAGAAAAGTGTTCATCTATATTGATTTGTATTTGGTGATTGGTGTTATGGAGAATTCATATTTAAAAATATTTTCTGTCGGGAGTAGTTTAAAAGTGAATTTCTGGCACATTTTCCCTTTTGTACTTTGTATTATGTTGAAATCAACTTGGAAATGCCATTTTAGAAATATTTACAGTGTTAGAACATGTTGCTGAATGGTGTAAAAAGAGCAACAGCAACTACATTGTTGGATGCTGCTAAATCTTACACACTGCTTCTTAAAATTAAGAGTATTGGCAGTAAAGCAATGTTGCAATACTGCTCTCTAGCGGTTGTAAAAGTGATTCTGGAAACTGTGAACCATCAGCGTATTAGTTTAGTAACACAACATACACAACACATAACAGCCAGCTAATATTACTTACTAGTCCAACAGCCTGGCTCCGGTTCTGGCACAACACTAGCTCCACTACCTGTCCAGTGGTACAAATACTAACACTCCCCCCAACATTGACATGATCTGAAAGATGAGACAGCATTAATAACATCGACAGGATATAAAACATGACAGACCATTAATTAAATACGATGCAGGCCTTATCTGGAGCAAGTTTGTCCGTTCCTGGTTACTGGTGGTTCAAAATAGCAGCAATGGAAGAGGTCTTGTGGCGTCTATATGGAATATGGAGATATTCTAAGGTAAGAAAAAAAACAAACGCAATGATTCTTATTTTCAGGTAATCATACACTAATTCAAAAATAGTTTAAAAGGCTATATTTCATTTCATATTCTATAAATAGAGCACACTAAATGACACACTATACTTTACTTTTGCACACTTTTTACTTTTGTACATATGCACACATACACAAAAGCATTACATCTACCTGAACATGTGAGCTGTAATTCAGACCATGAGAGAAAAATTAAAAAAAGAAAAAAGTAGATGTACCCGTATGTACACAAGTACCTCCTATACAGTATATATGAGCTTAAAGCTCACACATACCTTTGTCTTTCTCACATATGTCCAAGATATGTCCTTCTACCATAAATAACAAAATAACAATCAACAATAGAACCAAGGGAGCTCATATTTCTATTATACTATTTCTATTATTATGGGAAGTTCTACTAAGCAACAGTGGATTCATATGTTGTAAAGAAATTGCCGAAGTCAAAGGTCAATGGTGAGGTCAGGAAGGAAGAAAGTGTTCAGGAGCCTCTGATGTCTTATTCTGCCGAACTCATCCTGTTGGATAGACTTTAAACCCCAAGATAACACCACAAATACTATACATGCTTAATATATATGCTTTTACTCATGGAGGTGTTACTGTCAGCATATTCTAGTCTGGAGACACAGATGTCTGTTTACGCAGATTGGAACGTCAACAACAAGCTATCTATTATGACTAGGAAACCAGCAATAGGTCTCTTCGACCCTGGACACCACAGTGTTGAGATATTATGGCACCTACTGTTCCCAACCAAAGCCAAACAACTAATACTGCCGAGGACCTTGAGGCCCATACGTGACCTCGTATAACCTAAGGATAGAAAATTCCATAACACATACAAAGTCTGCTCTCATCAGGGCTATGAATTCAATCCATTTACTACAAATCTGGTAGAATATTTCCTGTTGAATCCTTAAAGAATAGGTCATTTTCTACATTTTAAATATTTCCAAAATTGTTCAGCACTACACTTCAAAAGCCATCGTCCCATACTTACCCCGGTACAGTAGGTGGCAGTATTAAAGGACTGTGATCTGCCATAAAACGAAAGGAGGAGAAGAAGAAGAAGCTCAGCTCAATGCCTGGTGTCATCAGCACGCGCCAAACACACCGCACGACCTTTCACACCGCGAGCCCTGTGTGTCCATTTCATTCAGTTTATGATGCTGATTTCAAATGAATTAAGGAGACATTAGGTTTGTGTGTGTGTCACTCTCAACATGCTGCGTTATTCTTTGGTAATCTGTGGCAGAGGAGTCGCTAAAAGGGTGAGTAACCTGCAGCCACACGAGCTCCACACAGTCAGTGTAGTAATGATAATACATATTTATTTTACATTAATGAGCTCAGAGTCTAACTCATACATGTCTAATAGTGATCAGAAATATACATCTGAGTTTGATACGTGTTTTACAGAACAGAACCGAATAGAGTGGCCTAAATAGTTTTATATTTATATACTTTATTAAACATGCCAAAGATTATGTTTAAGCAGTTTAAAGAAGGTGTCTAGTAGGTGATGTCCTCATATTCTAAAAATAAAAAATGTTAATGATACAAAACAGAAAACTCACAAAGAAACAGTTCATCTGCATCAACTTGCTGATATCCTCTATCATGAAAAATCATAATAAAGGATATCAGCAGGTTGATGCAGATGAACTTTTTTCATGAATACATTAAATCAACATTTTATTATTATTATTGTAAGTGGAATATTTTTCAGGTGTTGATTGTTAGACAAAACAAACAAGACTCCCAATACTTGACTATGGTGATGTCATCTACCAGAACACCTCAGAAACAAATCTTCGTCCTCTCTCTGTCTTATATAATTCTCTGTGTAGATTTGTACTGAGGTGTCCTTATAATACACATCACTGCCAGATGTACCAGTCTTTAAACTGGCTGCCCCCCAAGTCCAGGAGGCATGTTCACTGGTTACTACTCATTTTCAAGTGCAACTACTTCAATTTTACTTCCTGTTTGAAACAGTATCTGATTCCACTCAGTCCACAATACAATTTAAGGCATACTGATCAACTTTTCTTTCTTACTCCACGAATTAACAAAGAAATTGGTCAACATGCATTTAAATTTAAAGCCCCAGCAGACTGGAATAATTAGGTACTATAACATGGACATGCGCTCTAATCATAACGCTTGATAAACATAAGTGTGTACATAGACGTGTGTTTTCCACTGACTCCAAGTTTTCTCCTCCTCAGTTTGCCTCGTCGTTCTCCGGAGAGAGTGCTCTGCCTCCAAATCTACTGCTGCCGACAAACCTCGTGGACCCTGACAGATTAAGTGAGACAAAACTTTTGCTTTAGATTAAATCAAACTCGCTGTGGTTGAGCTGATATGGTGTTTTTAAATTTCACTGATTTTTATCCCCCTCAATATCAAATAAAATATGTTCCTCAAGAGTTTTTATCTGCATTGCATCGTGGAAATCATACTTAAACAGTATTGACTGGTCTTTTCTCCCACAGAGCGCCCTCCTCCTCCTGCAGACTGCCCCCTGCCTGTCCTGAGGAAGTGCGATGCTGTCATTCCTGCTCATCTGAGCCCCGTCCAGACGTGGGTGGAGACTCTGGAGAGTCGAGACAGCGAGCCGTTGGGTTTGGCTCATCTCCACCCGGACGTCTTCGCAGTGCCTCCGAGGTAAAGCCCAGTCCACATTTGCAAAGCTTCAATATGAAAATGTGTTGTTTTGCTCTCAGTTCCTGTCGCCAAAGATCACCTTACCATTTTCTTGAATAAAAAAAAAAAAAAAGAGCAGTGGACAAACATGATACATTTTATTGAGACAATGTAAGATCCTGATGCTCACTTAGTTACTTCCTACCAAGTACCACCAAATATCCAGTCACAAAAAATGTGTGTGTCTGTGTGAAGTGTAAAGCGTACGAATGTGTTAATCAGCTGTGCCTTTTGTCTCCTCACAGACTCGATATTCTCCATTCTGTTGAAATATGGCAGAAAAACTTCAAAAGAATTGTAAGTTACACATTCACTTATTTTGAAATGTTTGTAGTGTATGTCGTTGGATGGCTTCATGTTCAGGCTTTAACTTCATCTAGGCCCGTCACAATAAGCTTTAAAAACCAATATTAATGCATGTCTTAAGTATTTGGACTTCTTCCTATGAAACTACACTGCATGCTAAATGCTCCTTTTAACCGACAGTTGTCTTGGTCTCTTAGAGCCACGCTAACACAAAAGTGAGATCAGAGGTCAGAGGTGGAGGAAAGAAACCATGGAAACAGAAAGGAAGTGGAAGAGCCCGTCATGGAAGCATCAGATCTCCGATATGGAGAGGAGGTGACATGTTCTGTTCATTTATCTCCAACATGAATGTTTTATTTCATTCTCTGTAAATGCTTTACTTTGACCTGCGTAGCATCATCATCGATCCTGAGTGTTTCAGGTGATGGGAAGTCAGAGGAGGTCTGACATGTGATGTGTTTCTCTCAGGTGGGGTGTCTCATGGACCCAGAGGGCCGACCAGTTACTACTACATGTTACCCATGAAGGTTCGAGTTCAAGGACTTAAAGTGGCTCTAAGCTCCAAGATGACCCAGGTAGCTGAAACCTGTTCATGAGAGCAAAGTTCATTTTAAACTCGTTTTAAACATGATAGCATTCTGTTCGCACTGATTGCTTTAATTCAGTTTTTTGTTGTTGACAAACTCATGTATAGCTTAAAAGTACTGCTTATAGACATACAAACTTTCATCAGCCTTTTGAATACAGTGGTCCCTCGTTTATTGCGGGGGATACGTTCTAAAAATAACCAGCAATAAAAACGAAATCCACGAAGTAAGTTTTACAATTATTATACATGTTTTAAGGCGGTAAAACTCCTAACCACACACTTTTATACACCTTTTTCCGCGCATTTTGTACAATACTCGCTTAGCCAATCAGGACGCAGAACACAATGCGTGTTCATACTGTTACAGTACGCTGTAAAAAAAAAGCATGCACAATTACACTAAAAAAATCTGCGAAACAGTGAGTCTGCGAAAAGTGAACCGCGTTATAGCGAGGGACGACTGTACTTGAAGCAGCTACAAACACATACTATTGAAAGTTTTGTGTTGATTCAGGCGGCCCCTGTGGACAGAAGCGATAGTGTTTCAACCTCCTTCTTTTGTTTGATTTCAGAGAAAATTTGACTGAATCCAATCTGGTGGCAGTCATTAATAATAATTGTCTAGAAAGATAATCTCGCTGGTGGTATAGTTTGTTTATGTAGATCATATAGATACATCAGTATTAAACTGAGATGGCTTCATGACCAGTTAAAAACTCCTTTTTCACAATAAAAATAAACTTTTTAGGACTTCAGCTTTTGACATTTGAGGGCTTTGGTAAACACTGAACTTTTATCATTTTATGGGCAAAACAACTAATTGAGAAAATCATGAACAGATTAATCAATAATGACAATAATAGACTACAGCATTTATCCTAATTATTATTTTTTAAATTGTTTCAAGTCTGTTTTGTTTATATTTTCTCAGGACTACCTTCACATTGTGGACTCTCTGAACATCCCCACTCCTGACTCTCAGTACCTGCTGGACCTCATCAAACACAGACACTGGGGAGAGTCTGTGTTAATAGTTGACGTGTAAGTTTCGTTCACAAGACTCTTGTGCCGCTTTTATTTCCTTTGTGGTTCACGGAGTGCTGAAGTTGTTTCTGTTGTTTTCAGAGGTGAAGAGATTCCTGAAAACATCCTTCAAGCGGCAGCTAGTTTGAACACGGTGAACATTATTCCAGCCATTGGTAAGCTTGCATGTATGTAACATGAAGTTTCTGTAGAAGTGAACAAAATCTGTCAGTAGCAGATGTTTTTGTCTTTCCTCTGTCAGGACTGAATGTCCACAGCCTGCTGAAACATGAAGCTGTCGTCCTCACGCTTGAGACTATCAAGTTCCTGGAAGACAAGCTGCTTTGGCACGACCAGCGTTACACGCCTCTGTACCCATTTAAACTGCCCTATTCAGATTTCCCATAGAAGACACAAAATGACCTGTAATATATTCACTGACTGCAGTGAGACAAATGTTTTCTTTGTGTTTATTATGTTCAAAAATTAATGCATCAATAAATAATGCCAATGTTAAAAAACAACAATGTAAAGTTTTATTAAAAGTATCTAAAAGGCATGTGGACGGCAAAAGGCTTAAAATCGATAGCTGAATTTGTACGGAACGAGACCGTTGGCCAGATCGTTTCTGACCTCCCAGCGGAGGGCCGAGCGCTTCTTCTCTGTTGGCACAATGTAGGTGTTCGGCACGTAAACTCTCCGGGGTTTGGGCTGCAACACACAACAAAACAAGACTTAATCTGCTTCGTTGCTAATGTGGATCCATTTGTGTCTACATGTCAGTCCACATAAATGTTTGGAGGTAGTTGTCTGGACAGAGGTTGGAGAGAGTACTGATATTTCGGTCTTCTAAAGTTGTCTGTAAATGTGTGCTGCATTTCATTATTTATTTTTTTTAACAATTTTTGTAGGGCTGCTGAATTGAGAATCTTGTCCAAATCACTGTTTTATATTGGTGCAGATGTTAAAACTAAGATTTATCAATAACAGTTCCTGTTCTGTGTGATCAGCTCCATTGCAACACATTAAACACAGAAAAAGATGGAGACAAAAGTTTACTGTCAAATATGGTATCTCGATTATGGACAGGACTGTAATTTTATCCACATTAATAAGATTTTTACAGATGTTGGTGTGTTAGTGACTACATGATCTTTTGGTCTATTTATTGTACTGGTTTTAAAGCTACAGTAGAAGAGTGAGTGTGGGTTTTTGGAGATGTTGAAGGTCAGCCTCTGACACCACAATTACATTTGGGGCCCAAAGAAAAACAAAACAAAAAACATTTTTTAACTTTTGGTTCAAACAGATAAAAGCTTAATACAAAACCTGTTGCTTTGTGCAGCTTTATAGAGAATACTTACCGGTGGAGGTTGGTATGCAAGTCGTTCCTGAAAACAAACACAAAACAGTAACTGAATAACAACATGCCATTTTTATGTTTAATTTCACAGTTGCAGGCCTAAAAAAGATTTTCTATATAAATATATTTTCATACCTTTATCTCCAGGCGGAGATGTCTCCGGTCCTTTTCTCCTGGAAGTTTAAACATTTCCCAGAGCTGCTTATACTGAAAATACCTGCAGAGACGAGAAAACCACATGACCAAACACATCAACTATCGACAACAATCAGAACAAAATAATAGGAATAAAAATGTTTCAGTGTCTTTAGTTCTGTTGCAGATTTTGCTCCATGAGCGAAGGAGTAATTTTCAGGTATTTTACTTACTTGGCCACTGGGTCTGTCTTCTTTTTTGCTTTCTGACTCATCACTGGTCGGATGACTGAAACAAACATTTTAATAGATTGTAAGACAGTTTAGTGTCATAAAAACATTAATATGACTTGGTACATTATGTCGATCTTGACTTACAGGACTTGGGTTTGGGCCTGACGTCACTTTGAGCTTGAGTCTGTCCAAAACGAAGCACCAGTAAAGTGACTTTTAGTGATTATTTAAAACATTTAATCAGCTCTAACCACAGAGTAGCTACATTTTTATCTATTCTCGGCAATGTGACACAAACAGTGGAAACTTGTGTCACATTGTTGGAGACTACACTACCCACCATGCCTCTTATGTAGGATTCAAAGGCGCTCATAGAGATTCCCCCTGTCTCCGAGCTCTGGGTGTCGCTCTGACTGGTTACGTCTTCATTCTCCGTCTCAAAGACACGTTGAGGTGACGTGGATAAATTAAGCTCCGCCAGTCGTTCCTCCAGACAGCTCGCGGCATCTGCATAGAATGCATAAATTGAAAGGGTTATCGGGATTAGGTTGTTTTTTTTCTTTTAGAGAAAACATCACAATTAGCTTAGTTATTTTAGGTTGAAAGTAAAACAAAGGAAGTTGAAATCGGATAAAAGTCAACACTTTTAACTGCCTTAACCTATTTAAATGAGAAGATTTCACAACATCCTGAATCTTACAGAATGTGTTGATGTTAATTAAATGAATCTTGCAATTTGAGGCAAAATAAAGATTTAAGGATTCTCTGATTCATGCTCATGTTGGATGGATGCACAATACTTCCAGCGGTGACTTTCCGCTGTTCTTGAAAAATAGTTTTTTTGGAAAAGTATATTTTGATCTATAGCTCAATGGCTATATTTTTGAAAGAGAGGGATTTAGGGGGGGGAATATTCCAACATAGAGCTGGGAATTGTACATTGTTTCCACACTGATGAAAAATGTATTTTCACTCTTCTGAGTACCTTTTGCATGTCTTGTAATATTTTGTTTCAACATCAGCCTGCTACATAGTCATGTTCATACAAGTGCACGCATACATCCATGATTAGTTAGGAGCTTAAATGTGACAGCAAGATAGTAAAGTGAAGGTGACATGAATGATTCAAAAACACGGCAAACGTGGCGCCAAGTGGAAAATATTAAGAGAAGTGTGGATCAGGAGTTTTTTCTCTGGTTCCTGAATCGGTTCTGTGCACAGCAATAAATAATCTTGTCATGAATCACAGCTAGTCTTTGCTGTGACACCACTGTTTTACTGCAATGCATGTTTTTCTACATTATATAGCAGGAAAAAAGTTTTCATATTGGCGCATATTGGGTAACAAATATGGAATACAGATACACCTGTGATAGGCTGATAATATCTGCTGGTGAATTGGCTCTAGTGTTACTGAGGAGGTAATCCTTTGAATTTTAACCTTTTGAACGACCTGATATCCTGATACTGTTAACAGA
Organism: Collichthys lucidus; assembly: GCA_004119915.2. Classification (NCBI taxonomy): domain Eukaryota; kingdom Metazoa; phylum Chordata; class Actinopteri; family Sciaenidae; genus Collichthys; species Collichthys lucidus. The sequence goes on along the minus strand of CM014080.1, from coordinate 22,059,285 downwards.
TGCATAAGTGTCGCACACAGGAAACCATTTACCCTTCTTTTGTATAAGGTTTCCTTCCCACTGCTTACACATCTCCTCATACGTCATCTGGCTGAAATCCACTTTGGAGTCAATAAACTTGATGTCTTTGTTGCTCGAAGACTCGTCTGGATCCTCTGACTCCACTTTATTCTCTTCTTTAATGCCCTGCACTTCTTCTTCTTGCCTTTCATTTAGTTTTCCCTGTTCAACATTAACACTGTCACCTTCCAAACGTTTCTCATCCAGTATGAATCTGTCTTCAGCTACAGCGTTGTGATGTTGCTCCTCTAATGTTCCATCGGTCACTTCATTTTTGGACGCTGCATGAAGATCTTCAAATTCCTTCTCACCCTCCTGGTCTTTATCTTCTTCTGGTTTCATGTCTGTGATGTCTACTTCTTCACGCAGGCCATCATCTCCACAATTAGCTTCAGGCTCTGTGTCTGCTAACACGCTCAGTGGATAAGTCTCATCGTAGTCCGGCTCTGTGGGTTCAAACCGGTCAAACCAGCTGAAGCTGCCAAGTGAACGATCGTCCTCTTCGTCATCTCTCACCTCAGACAGATCTCCACGACTATCCTGATCAAACTCTGTTATGGTGTGGTCGTCTCTGTAGTCTCCTCCCTCCTGCTCCTCTGGTCTGTAGGTGCCATAGCCGGAGGTCATCAGACTCGGAGCTGGACTATCACAACTGCTGCTGCAGCTTTCTTCATCATCAAGATCATCATCATCATCAATTCCACCTACCAAACTTTCCCCACTGACGTTGCCCTCTTTCAGTTCAGGCTTTCCGTCCACTGAAGTCTCCTGGAGACTTTCCTCTGTATCGCCAACAGGTTTGCTTTCTTCCTCACTGATCACTCGCTCAATCTCCACCTTCTCTTCTTCCTCCTCTTCGTCTTCCTGACGCTCTCCATCAGACCAAAAAGAAGAGTTGAGAGAATTCTTGTCATTGTCGCTGTCATCGTCCGACTGGGTGTTGTACATTTTATACATGGTGGCGACTTGCGCTCCTGCTGAGGTGTGTGATCTGTGGAGGCTTAAAGAACAAGCTAAGAGGATTAAACTGATATTCAGGAGCTTCTGCCTCTTCTGTTGGGCCTCTTCTCAAAAAGTGAGACAGCTCCAACTGCTGGTCATCAAAGGTATTACATCCCCGCTGCTTCTTGGTTATTCTTTTATTTGGTTTTTATTTATTTAACATTTTATTTGATTCCATTTTAGGAAGGAACTTGACACAGACAACCTCAACCACCAGGATGCCTCAGTATTTAGTTCACCGTTTATTATTTTAGTTCATGTTTTTATGCTACTATGCTACTTTTTATGCAAAATTAATTTATGAAGTGAACTTTTACTTTTGTTATTTTTTTTAAATTGTTGCTTTGTGATTTGGAATTGCATAATCCTCTAAAAGTGTTAAAATTACATTTTTATCATTCACCTATTTTTTATGACTCTTCTTTTTTAGATATTTGAAACGGTGGATCTCTAACTTTAGAAACATAGAGTCAGTAACATCCTTCAAATGTCTTCTTAAGACCTCATGGAGCTTATATTTTAATTGATTTTCTACTTGATTTACATCGCTAGTTTGATCTATTTCATGATGGCTGATGATGATCAGAAGAGTTTATGTGTTTCAGTTTATGTTACCTGAGTCTTCACTGTAGATTGATTCATCGCAGACAAGAGATTGTCCTTTGTGTTTCCTGTAGATGGGGAAAACAGTATTATTATAGATTAGATAATACATTATTTTTCCTGTTCTAGTGATGCATTGCTATACATTCAGCTCTATCTTTCATAGATGGGATGACAAATAAGATTAAACTTGACAAACAAGCGAATGGATGAATGTAAAGACAGCTAAATGTATGTCTGTGGATACAAGTCTTAAATTACCTCAGGACTTTTCTCTTGATAAAGCGTCTCCCCTGGCTGTCAGGAGTGGATGTGTAGCTGTCAGTGAGCGGCGGGTAGAGGGTCTCATCAGGATCCGGCTCCACCTGCAGCCTGTTGGGAGCACCTGAAGGCAACCGCAGCTTTGAAGCCACAGAGTGCTGAGCGTACGTGTCGCAGCATCCTTGCTGACGCCCATAATCTCTGTTCTGACAGGTGGTGAGCACCTGTGTTGAATCATACAACATATTATTAAATTACATGTGCCTGGCTGTCACTATAACTGTATTAATATTTGTTTGTCCAATCTAAATGTTAGACTTTGACAATAAAACAGGCCATCTCATGAATGTAAAACTTGAATGATCCGATTAATTTCCAAGTGATGCAGACTAAATTTTGCAGAGTTTTGGTGAACTACCATCTTCATTTTAAACCTTATTGAAATATGATGCTAAAAATAGTATTTCTCTTCATTACTTAAACTTTTTAACCTCGAGTCTGGTCTCTGTTGTGCAGCTTGAACCTGCAGTTTGTTTCAAGTCTGATTATCACTATTTTTCACAGTTTAAAGATACCATACTCAGATTGTACAAAATTTAAACACAATATCTGCTCGTGTGCAGTCTTAGTATGGTTAACAATTACCTGTCTGTCATGGTCCGCTTGTCTGGCATGTAAGAAAAACCCTTCAGAGTCTTCAAAGTGACAGTGACTAACTGTGAAGGAAAAGACAGAATTCACCAGTTAACATACAACGATTTTTAATCGAAAATCTTGAAATATTTCACTCCACATGCTGTTTTTTTGGGAGAAAATTGTAAAAATACAGTTATTATCATCCCACAGTGAGATAAGTGCCCCGACCTTTCTCTTTGGTGTAGGCTGGTGGGCTCGGCTGAGATGTAGCTGTCGGAGGTTTGGTGGAGTTTATTTGAGTGGGCGAGGCAAAATGTTTCCAGTCTCCATGTCGAATCAGTTCATCAAGATCTGACAATACACAAAGAGTGGCTTCAATCCTTCAAGATGAGTTAAAACATGGAAATCACCATTGTTTGTCCAAGGTAAGGACACATCAATGCACAACGCAAACATTTAGGGTCCCAAACAAACTACAAAAAGAAAAGCTAAAAATCAGGGGACGGATATTTAAGAGTCTAACCTTGTTTAAATTCATGCAGCCTGTGTTTCGGTATGTTTTTGTAGCCCAGGAGTGCGAGTTGTTCTTGAATTTCCTCTTCTGAGAAATCCAGATTGTCCATAATATTTTAAACTTCAAGTCAAGGAGGAAGCATAAATCCTGAAGGGTGGGGAAAAAAAGAAAATCACAAGATATAATATGACAGTAGAAAACAGGTATTAAAGAATAAAGGAGATGTTTTAGGGTTTTCAAGGCATCAATAAATATATTTATGGGATTTGATGTGTATTTTTGAGTTTACGAATTTACAAATGTCATTTTTGGCCTTTACTATTTTATTGTTGTACGCATATGCATAACCTTGTAGACCCATAGATGAATGAAATCAATATAAAAAGCATATGGTATTAATTCGTCTACCATAACTGATAAAATACATCTCAGTTTGACACATTACAGCTCAACAATACCACAAACTATCGTCACTTCTCTAAAAACAGTCAAATACCATACTTAATACTTTCATGAAGTTTTATTTCACTCCTGTGATGACTGAATGTGTCTTTATTGTAACCTGTAGTCAGCTGTAATAAAAAAGGGCGTTGTGAACCTTTTTCAGCTGCTATCTGGTTAAAATGTGCTACCTGCAGCTGTTGTTAAAGCCACATTTAACAACACTATGAAGCTTTTACGTAGCCCCAAAAGTTTAGTTATAGTTGCAGCTTAATGCTCGTTAAAAAGCAGGACGGTCCTAAAGTGAGAGAGTGTTTCTGGAGAGGGTTTGCCAAAGTGTGGAGCTAAGCTAACCTGAACAACAGACAGTAAACATAAACAACGTTATCTAACAACAATAAGAGGCGTTTACCGGGCTCGTCTCTCACCTGAGCGAGGGCCGGCTCTCTGTTACAGTGTGTCCATCACGGTAACATTACCGGTGAAGTTTATTAATGGCAGTTTTGTCGCCTACAGGTCCGCAAACACAGCACCAAGACAACCGGAGCAACAAACAGCCGTTAACGAGCTTTGAAAACGACGCTCGCGCTTCTTCTTCTTCGCTTGGCTGGCTCGTGCTGGTTGGCTCGTGCTTTAGCGCCACGCGCTGGGCTGGAGTGTGTCAGCAGCAGCAGCGAGAAGGGTCTAGCTGCAGCCGCAGCCACTACAAACCACGCCCACTACAAAACACGCCTCCTATAAACCACATCTGCGTGCGCAGCCGCTTCAAGCAATCACATCAGGAAATATTATATGAAATACTGTTGAGGACGTCCAGATTAGCACAGCAGGGGAGGGAAATAACGTTCATGTGGGTTCCAGCTCACTTAGAATTACAAGGAAATGAAATAGCAGATCAAATGGCAAAGGAGGCAGCAAAGAAAGAAGAGGTGGAAATGAAAGTAAAATTATCAAAAGCAGAAGGGAAAAGTTTAATATGGAAAGAAATAATTAATCAATGGAAACATAATTGGAAAATCCAGGAAAAGGGGAGACATTTATATAAATTACGAGAGGAAGTGGGAGAGGTGGGGTGGCAACAGAGTGGAACAGGTAACCTTGAGCAGACTAAGAACAGGGCACAGTAGATTAAATAGCACACTCAACATAATAGGGAAGCATCAAACTGGGCTATGTAGCTGTGGAGAAAGAGAGACAGTGGAGCATGTGATAGTGGAATGTCATGGATATGAAAGGGAGAGAGAAGAGATGATGACAGGGTTGCGGAGGATAGGAGCGGTGGATAAAAATTTCAAAAGTATAATAGAATGTGGGAAATGTAGCAAAGGGAGGAAAATTGTTATGAGATATCTGGTTTTAACTGGGTTACTAAAAAGAATATAAAAAAGGGGGGGGGGGGGTAAAGAAGGAAAGTCCAGAAGATGGCGGTATATGCAACCATATGGATGCCGACTGCCGTAAAACACCAAAGAAGAAGAAGAAGAAGAAGCCGCTTCAAGCTACGCAACCTACAAACCACGCGATAATGGCGTTTCAGGTAAAACACATTTATATTATTTTTACATTTTGGGAATATGTTGACGTTGACACATTTCTTCAAACTCAATAAAGTAGATGTTCGTAGGCAAACACATTTTGCGTCGTCTTTTAAAAGTAATGAGTGAGCAAGGGATGCTAACAGAAGCAGTGGGGGAACACGTCACGTAGAATCAGAATATTTGTAATTTTTATTTTACTCAACATATCAAACTGAATAGTTTCGGTAATATGTGTGTTGGTGAAGTTTGGTTGAAGTGTGGTTTACAGTTTCAAAATACGTTTCTTGAAATGCAGTCCGGTTGCTTTGGAAAGAACAGTAAGGCTGTTTCAAGGGAACAATGCAAAAAGCATCAATTGACTCTAATCTGATTTTGTAAAAGTTATGTGTAGACATGTATGCATGCAGATTTGAAATGAAATAGGTTTTTATTCCTGCTACTGTGTTTTAGTAACTTTTATAGAATTTAATGACCAGTGTAGGGTTAGCAATATATTTTTGCTGTAATCCCTTATTTCGTTTCAAAAAGTATGAGTTTTAATTGTATTTTTTTCTTCTATAGACAAACATCACAACATTTTTGGAGGGCACCTTCCCGGGGCTCATTAAATTGAGGGAAGACACTTTTCAGTGCCCGTTGTGTCCTAAGGTAGGGCCGTATCATGCCCTAATCCCTCATTTGCAGGGCCATCGGAGGTCAACTGTGAAATACAGTGGTAAGTCCAACCACGGGTATTGATAAGATTTTGTTAATACCAATGTCATTATAGATTCTCCTTTTTGATCTGATTCTTTGTCAATTATGTTATTGATTTATGGTCAGTATTCTGTGCAGAGAAACTTAACTGTTCTATTATTGTCTCTGTTAATCATTTGGCTTGCTATATACAGTCTGGAGACTGCACTGCCCTGCACACACACACATGGAGCTGCACTTGAGTTCTGCCTTTGTTGATCAACATCATATGATATTGGATCCAAATTCAATTTGTTGTTGGTTTTCATCAGGAAGTGGTTCTCAATTTCCCATCATAATACAACATCATAATACTTTAATTGGTATCATATGTCGCCAAGATCATCAATTACTATCATCACTGCCCAGGCATCTGATGATGAAAAAAGGTAGAACTTAACTGTTGGACAGTGCAGCCTCAAGACTGTTCAGACAATAAAAGAGTAGTTAAGTTCTTAGACCCACTTTTCTATAAATTGCATAGAAATCATTTTTATATATTACATATTTACATTTTTTTTCTAAAATTACACCTTTAATATCTTCCATATTTTCTTTCTGTCATTCTTTCAGGATATAACGTCTACAAATGCCACCTTGGTTGTGTGCCTAGCAGCCATTATCATTGCTGCTTATGTCCAAAAATTATTGTGCGAAAGGAGCTGTTTTTTAATCATTTTAGAGCTTGCCTAACGGCAGGTACAGCAGCAGCAGTGACCACAGCTCCACCACTAATGCCGACCCCACCACCACGAATGCCGACACCACCGGCAGGTCCACCACTGACACCGGCAGTGCCAGCTGTTCCACCTTTGACGCTGGAGGGTCCACCACTGACACCGGCAGTGCCAGCGGGTTCACCATTGACGCCAGAGGGTCCACCCCTGGTGACAGCGGCACCAAAGGCCAGCTTAGAAAGGACGGTTCCAACAGGAGCAGTCACAGCCCCCAAAATATTGCTGTCAAAGAGGATAAAAACCAAATGTTGTTTTTGCAACTTGGTATTAGAAAAGAAAAACCTCAAAACCCATATTCGGAGACGACACTCATCAATAGCACAAGACATCACAGCAAATCACTATCTGCAGTCTGTGTGTATTGATAACAAAACGGGCATTTTTGCAGTTTTAATGACATTCAAGGGTCCTGCCCATTACATTCATGTCCAGAAGTGTACCTGGGGTGAGAAGCCACAGATTAACTGTCAATTGGACACATGCAACAGGCATTATGAGTATGCACGCAGAAGTGGGCAAGTAGGTTTTGACTGCCAACATATTCAGTCATTGGTGTACAGTTCTGTGGCCACTAATTTACCTGTTGCCCTTGATGAAGATATTCTGACAGACATGGTAATCAACAAATGGTTCAGCAAGGACACAGAGAGAGAATGTTTAAGAAGGAAGCTGGCTGCTGATGCAGATGGTGCACCACTGAGCTTTGAAGTTAATCTCAGGCAAGAACAAAGACAGTACTTTTTTTCTGTGTTTGAGCCACACATCTCCTCGTACTGTAGATTTGGAAGGCTCATGGTCCACTACAATGGTGTCAAAAATACCTGGCATTGCCCTTGCACAAAGGCTCGAAAATCTTGCCCACACAAAGCCATAGCTAAGTGGCACCTGCACCAGCTAAAATCTGAGATTTTCACAAATCCGGAAAGCTGTCATGAAGACCCCCCTGAGACATTTTCAGTTGAGACAGATCCTGCATTTGACACACAAGCAGGGAACATTTCCCTGTATCCCCCAGAGGGGGGAGCACTTGTTGAAATGGTGGGGTACCTTATTTCACACAAGGCCCCTGCCAACAAAATTGTTGTCATCAGATATGCCTAGGGACTTGGTCCCATGCGAGAAGTATTGCCACAAGTGTCCAGTTCCTCTTTCAGATCCAATTGTCATAACGAACAAAGCGAAGATTGTCACAATCGCTGAAGTTGTGGAGGGTAGGTTGCAGTACATGATATCAATTGTAATTGCTGTTTCATGCAAGATAAATATAGTCAGTCATTCTGTAATTGTTGAAACATTTACAAGACTTTGGACATCCCTTTTCTTTGATTTTCAAGGTGTAACAACATATTGTAAAAAATGTGCTGCATGTGGCACATTTTACCGCTACCAGGAGTGGGCAGAGGGGCTACATAACTTCAATGATCGTGTCATTTTGACACATCATTTCTGTCTCTTTCTGAGGAACTCCATACAGGTAAACATATAGATACAATCAAGGTGTAAAATCATTTCAAAGATGATAAAGAAAAAATGTCATAGCAAAGGGTCTGATTACTCTATACAATGTGATGTTTCTGTTTTTCCGTTTTTAATTAATTTGCATTTAGGGTAATGGGGTGTGGATTGATAAGGTTAAAATTGTAGGCTGCAACATCAGTTGAATGTGTCTAAATATTTTCTCAACCCACTTCATCTATCTGCTATATAAGTGAAATCCGCTTTATATTCGCATCCATTTCTAGAACCATACAGCTGTGGCAAGAGTGGTGGAGGCTTTGCAGACTACAAACAATCAGAAGTATGCCAAGTGTGTACTTTTTTCTTTTCATGATTTTTTCCATAAATAAATCAAATTAAAATCGCCACTGATTGTGTTTTGATTTACTCCTCGCTAAAAACATGAGCAAGGATGCAGTAAATGAAATGGACACATATGCCGAAAACCTCAGAAGAGCTCTGGACTCTGAGGAGTTTTTGAAGAGGCTGTAAATGTCTGTTTGCCCAGGGCGCAAATGTGGCCAGGACCGGCGCTGTTTAATGCAGCTTTAATTGTAAATAAAAGTTCTTGCTGGTTGTTGCATTTGTCTGAACTTTTTTCTAAAACAAAACGTTTTAACTTTTGTGTTTTACAGTATATATATTTTAAAGATTTTTGTATGGTCATATTTATTTTACTAGTCTTGTGAATTGCATACTCAATTCAAAATATATCATACATATCGACACTTGTGTATATAATATTTTGCAATAATAATGAGATTATTCACTAAAAACTAATTTCTATTGTCTTTGAGGATTACTCCTGTTCGAATATTTTGAGAGGAACAGAAGTCCATGTCTCTGGAGCTGGACGAGTTCAGGTCTCGGAGAGATCTCCACAAATTTTGGACAGTCTCACATTCATAAAACAGATGGTCTGAGTTCGGCAGAAGTTAAAGTGCTCCGTTCAACATTTCGTAAAAGTACAAAAGTATCAGCAAAATAAAGTATCAAAAGTACGTAATGGGGAATGGCTTTTGTCAGTGTTATGCTATTATAATTCTGGATATTTATTACTGATGTATTAAAGCCGCAGTTTGTAAGATTTGGGGCCTTTTCCGAATTCAGGCGGACATGGAACATAATACATAATAATAAAAAATAATACATTTTATTTCATAGGTGCCTTTCTATCACCAAAGGACACCTTACAATAAGTAAGAGTAGACCGCAATAACAAAAACAAATAAAAAGAACCATAAAAGTATATCAAATTACAAGAATACAACATTAAAAACTGGATAGGACAATGCAGTTGATCAGTCAGATGGAAAAGGTTATTTTAAACAGGTGGGTTTTGAGTGCAGACTTGAATTGTGAGAGTGAGTTGATGTTCCTTATGACGGGGGGTAAAGAGTTCCAGAGCTGGGGAGCAGAGTGGCTGAAAGCTCTGGTGATGAGACGGGTGGAGGCCGGGACAGTCAGGTGAATGGAGGAAGAAGATTTGAGGGAGCAGCAACATGAAGAAGATCCGAGAGATATGGTGGTGCGAGGTTATGGATGGCTTTGAATGTGAGCAAAAGCATTATAAGGATAATATTCATAACTATGTTTTCATGCATGTATAACCAGCTGAAAATAACAATCTATTTAGTAGTAGCCCAGAACAGACAAACTAAATACTGACTCTAGACACAGCCTTCCAAGTGTTATTTCTCCTTTACACAAGGAAGGTGAGGGTGATGTGAGGGGATTGCAATGCAGCGATTACACCACTAGACGCAACTAAATTCTACACACTGGACCTTTAATATGTAAATGACAAATTGAAGGATTAGTGTTAAGGGTTTTACAGAGGAAACCTTGGATATCTCTTTTTATGACTCCAGTTTTCATTAATAAAATGTCCTATACATCGGGCTATGAATGAACATCTCTGTTAAAACCTTCGGAATATAGATAGGAACAACTTATAGATCTCACCATGAAACATCATCAATTGATTATTTACATTAAGACAATGATCTTTTTATATCGCAAATGAGGCATTAGCTAATGATGACAGGACAGCGACACTACAAACATATCATGATCTTACTGTATAGAGCATGATGCATTGCTGTAGATTCAACTAATCAACAGTTTTATAAAATCTAAAATGAGCTCAACCTGAAACAGCACTAGAAGGTAAAAGGCAAGGTCAAACCATTTTCTATTTAAAGGTAAGTAAACCCACTCAGTCTGTGTGAAGAAGCCTTCCTCCTACTCCTCTTCCTCACCCTCCTCCGCCTCCTCTTCCTCCTCCTCCTCCTCCTGCAGAGCCTCAGCTCCTCATGAATAATCAGGACTTTCTAACATCCTCCCCTTCCAGCAGGCGGTGGGGTTTCAGTCAGGGGGGAGACTGACAGGTGGACCGTCCGTGAGCCCTGTCTAATCTGGGAAAAAAGGGACTTTTAGCGTCTTCCTCGGCCCTGGGAAGACCATGGCTCTCTCCGGGATCTGTCGAGAGTCTTTGCTGGTGATTTTACTGCACATCGTGCTGATTTGCTCCGCTCAGGTGAGACATAGGTGCTCTTTCTTTTCTCCCCTTCATCTCCAGGAGAGGAAGTGTTCCTGTAATATTCAGTGCTCAGTGAGGCATGCATAGAGGATTTATTGCAACTTATAGTGTTATATTTTCTGTGTATCCTAACAATATGATAAATAGAGAATCTGGGGCATCTATATGATTCTTAAAAGTAAATTATATCTTGATTATACATTATATTATGTTGAATCTCTTATAGCATCACATTTTATATTCCTATTGGCACTGCTATGTTCTTTGTTTACTTTATTTGATCCTACAGTACCTTTTGCATCGTGTTATACCTTGTCACCTGTAAATTTAACTTTATGTGTTTCTATAGTGAGATATATATATTTTAGTGTGCTTTAATTAAATCTTGAATCCTTGTAACATTTTTTAGATACTCGAGTGTACTTTAAATATTTTATGGTTTAGTATTGGACTCTCTTTTACAGTGTATATTGGTACAGGTAGAGTTACTTCAATGTCTATGTGAAGTTTATCTAAAACCTAGACCAAACTGTGGTCCATTTATCCCAGTTTGCACACCTGGCACCAATAAGGTCCAGACAGCAGCAGTAATCCGAACACATGCAGTTACTTAGGCGGTATAATGGGACTATAATGGGAACCCAGGTTTAGTTTCATGACCTTTCTCCTCACATCATCCAAAACAATGAGACTCTGTGTGAGCTGCCCTTCACACCACAACCACCAGCAGCAGCAGCAGCAACACTGGACGAAATTTAGAGATGAATTTCTGTGAGAAAAAAAAGTGTGATACTGAAAACTGATTTTTGTGTTTGTTTTACAGAGGGGCCCCGTCGGTCCCAGAGGCCCTGCAGGGCCGCCTGGAGCATCAGGTGTGCCCGGAGTTGACGGCATTGATGTGAGTCACAGTTTAGTCGCTTCTCGGTTATAAACTTTCAGTTTATTCAAAGTTTTCAGATGTGGGTCGGTGCTGTGGATCAGTTCACTTCTGGGTTAATCAGCTTAGTGAACAGTGAAACAGATTTTCATTGTTTCATACAAGCAAGAGAAAAAAACAGCAAACAAAAACATGTTCTACTATCAGATTAAACAGAGCAGCTGTTGTTACATAAAACTACAATCATTTTTATGTTTTAATTAAACAAGAAAAATAATATACACTATATATACTCCTTAAAGGTAATACAGTCTTCCAAAATAACGTTCAATTATCTCAAACACGTCTCATGTTTGCACTGAAAAAGGGCTGTTTTTCTTAGTTCCTGAATATGCAGGACCGTAGTCAAGATTTTAGAAATACAAAGAACATGAGTTCCCCCAAATGCACCAAAAGCATAAGTTAGTTATTCAGTTATGTTTTCTGCATATTTTTGTTGGGGAATATCCTCTAAAGTAAACTAATAATCATGCCAGTTTAGCTTCCCAGGTTTCGTAATGGACACAGCTCCAGTGTGCTCAATGGTAGCTGACGCCCAGTGAAACAAGCAAATAGTCTTGAAAATTTAAGATTTTCCATTTATGGATCTTGAAAAATTCCCCTTTTTATTAGGCTTGTTATCATTGTCTGAACACGGTCTTTGTGTATCTTCAGGGCGACAGAGGAGAAGATTCCACAGTGAACGGCGGACCAGTAAGTTGACTTCTAATTTCTCTGTTCACATGCAGTGATGTATGATGGATGCTGACTATAGGATTCAAATCAACAGTGTTAACATGATGGAACTTCTACTTTCAGGGTCCTGATGGTGATAACGGCAAAGACGGACTTCCTGGAGCTGCAGGCCTTCCAGGCGCAGATGTAAGTAAAACATGTTGTCATAGTGGAGGGTAACATTCAGCACAGACTGGTTTTGGTTGCAGCTGGTCGAGTGGTCGCATACCGGACACATTTTACAGTTAGTTCAACAGGCTTGTCTATTTTCAAAAAACTGCAAGATCTGTTGAATTTTGGCTCCGCTAGCTGCTTTAATCAAGTGGATGAAAGGTTAAACTCTCCAGTAAGAGGATGTATTGAATCTCTGTAACATCTGAGCAGGAGGACTTGAGATATTCAGATGTGCTGCTGTGCGAGCAGTTTGTCTTGGCTGCCACTGAGTTAAAATGTGGAGGGGGGTAAAAAAAAAAAAAAGGTCCCTTGAATAAATCAATCTGGCTATTTAGGGGAGAGTCTCGAGTAGCTTCCTGACAGAAACAGGGGTCTTTTTGTGAGGGATCGAGGGGTGTGCAGGGGGATCGGCTGCCCAGAGATGGCTGACAGGAGAGAAGCGTATGCTGGGAAAAGGTGGTGCAGAATGGACTCAGTGTGTTTGCTGTCTTTGTGGTGACGGTGCTGGAAACAGACCGACAGATTCATGTGGACTGAAACAGAGAAAAAGTTTAAGCTACACCAACCAATAAATCATACTTTGAGAAAAGGTGAAGAGAGAGTTTCGAATACAGTGCAGTAGGTAAATTGAATTATCTGAAGCGGTATTTTTCCTTTTTTTGGTGTGTTTGTTGCTGTGATTGTTTAGTTTTTGGTGTCTTTGGTTCCTTTCACTTGCTGATGCATTTAACCAGGTGGAGAGTGTTTCAGGGTTATTTATAGGGAAGCAGGTGAGGGGAGGAGCTAAAGAATGAAGGAAGGCCACACCTCCTTCTGATATCTGATTTTTTTAAGACTCCAAAGATGAACATAGACAGAGAAAGTTTGATAGACTTTTCAAGTTTCAATCACCAATTTTCTTCTCACCAAATTAAATATCAAATAAAGCAGAAATCTGCAACAGTCTAAAATGAAACCCATACCCAGCCTGTACTGATGTCTTTAAGACCCGACCTGACAAAACCCAACTGGTGCTGCCAACTTCGAACCCAACCTGAGGCAGAAGCATGATTTTTCTTGATTTCATTCATAACTGATTGTTCGTATGCCAGGCTAATGCAACACATTGGTCGTGTTATTCACTCTTTCCACTTAGCAACTGCAACACATGACACACATGGACACATAGAATTGGCTCGGTCAGAGAGAAAAAGAGAGAAATTTCTTTCACTGAATTTCTTAACAAAACTGTATTTGAATAGAGATAAAGAAACCCAACCAGAGGTCAAAGATTTATGCAACACAATGGCCTGAACATGACCCCAAACCAGATGCTTATTTGGGATCTGTCAGGTAATAGAACTCTAAAATAGGTGATTTAGGTAATCTGGCTAAATGGTCGGCTGGTTTACATCCTATCTGATTGTCCAAGTCTTTGTGTTTCTTGCCCCATCTGGCTGAAACACAGTCGAGATCTACAAAAATAAGGCTCAAGCTGTGATAAAGAGTCAAAAGTCATCTTTTAAGATGCTGATTGAATCTGCCAGTTCAGGTCTCATTTAATGGTAATATTGTTTATGTTGTTTTAATCCTGTGTTTGGTTGTTAGTAAACGCTGTAGGACAAGTTATAATAATGTAATTCAAGTGTTCAGCCCATCCAATATGGTATTTCTCTCAGTAAACAGTAAACATAAGTTGTAAGATGCAAAGCATCATGTAAGAGTCTGTATATTTCCATTTACTTGAGGAAATAAATAAATAAATAAATTCATGTGGTGGTAAACTAAATTATTATCTTGAAGCTGTCTTAATTCTAATTCTAAGTTCAGTTTAAAAGATCTGTGTCCCCTCAACATTCACAGTATTTGTGCTATTTTATTTTTTTTCATTATGTGTTAGAGTTTGTTTGTTTTTTAAGGATTTGTATGTCATCTTTGTAGGGACCTGTTGGACCTCCTGGAGCTGCAGGCATAGAGGGCCCTATAGGAGAAAAAGTAAGTTTATTATCAATACATTTTTCTTCTTTTTTAGTTTTTCTGTTGAAACATTAGTGCTGATTCTTACTCACTCTCTCTGTCTTCAGAGCAGGTGGGCAAATGAAACTCTAAGCATCTGTATATTCATATTTTGACCTAACATTTTTGTTCATACTTATTTTCAGGGAGATTCTGGATCACGTGGACCTCCTGGGGAGCCTGTAAGCACAAATATCAACCTGAAAACAAACAAACAAACACCTCAGACCTTTCCTATCCTCTGCAGTGTTCCTGCTCCTTTACATTTTATCAATAAACAAACAAAGTAGACTGATCAGTACTGCAGAATCTGTTCAAAACTGTGTGAGAATTGTGTAAAAATCTGCTGCTCGTATAATTACAGCTGGGTAATATGCCATTCTTATAATTTCAAAACAAATTCTTTTGATATCTGTGAATACAGTATATATATAGATAGATAGATAGATAGATAGATAGATAGATAGATAGATAGATAGATAGATAGATAGATAGATAGATAGATAGATAGATAGATAGATAGATAGATAGATAGATAGATAGATAGATAGATAGATAGATAGATAGATAGATAGATAGATAGATATCATCAACCCTGCACATTATTTATTATTTATATGGCATAGTAAAACAAATACATTGAATGTCTCAGTCTGACACTGTCAATCCATGATTTCTCTCTCACAGGGTGTAGGACCTGACGGGCTTGATGTGAGTACTACACTCTACACACTTTATACATGCTGTCAGGGTAAACACACTCAGTTCAGGCTGGTGTGGATGAATTAAACATAATGGTTACCAGTTCACTTTCAAATGCTGCTGATATTATTACCACAACCACTGCAGTAACTTAACATCAAGCTGAATCGGTGATGTCACGGTGTACTGACAACACCCGGAGTACACTTCTACATCACCACAGCAAGAGACCACCAGAGGTCAGCAAAAACAAAAATTCAGCTGGTGTTAAGTTACACTTTAACATGGCTGTATTTATGTCAATGTTATACTAAATCTGTTATTTTATAATCTCCACCATTAATGTAGGAAAAATTTGCTCAATCTGGGGAAAACAGTGGCAGTGTTAGAGGCTTTATTGAAACAGAAGTTTGTTGTTTGTTAACAGGGTATTCCGGGTACAGATGGACTACCAGGTGAACTGGGCAAAGTTGGACCACCTGTGAGTACAGTTATGATTTTCATTATGTAAAGTCTGTCATGTTTACTTGAATGTAACTATGTATTATTAAAATTAGGTGAAAGGACAAATACAAATTAAAAAGTGTATTTATATGGGTAGATTAATAAGGACTCCTCTTTCTTTCACAGGGAGCAAGAGGCAAGAGAGGTCAAGTGGGTCTTCCTGGTGCTGTTGGGCCACGGGTAAATATTTCTGTCTCCACTGATGTGAAACACTATCATGGGAGGCTGATTAGGAAACTTTTGAGTGAGTCAAGGGACAGCTCTCAATACAAAGAGCGTGTTTTAGAGTTGTGTGTTTCTTGTATGTTAACAAATAGGTCTAGGCTGAAAAAGAAATTCATGATGTGTTGTGTTTTTTTTCCAGGGTCCTCCAGGCGTGTATCAAGGTGAAGACCTGGTAAGTTTGATCCCAAAGTAGATTCATTTATAACTATTTGCTTTCTTGCCTTTATAAAAGTAGCTCATATGACTAAAACCGAGCTAGTCAGCTATGTGGTTGAGAAAGCATCTTCAGATTTATATTTCGTGCTTTAAGGGAGCACAGCTGTGTCTTACTTTTTTATTGCATGGCAGCCATTTTTTTCAGTTCACGTCAGTACAGTATGAAAACTAGTCGCTTATTTGTCAAACTGAAAGCAAGACTGGTGCATTCAAGTGCTTCTAGAAAATTCCAACATCCGAGACTTGAGAAACTACTGTCAACCAGTGACCTGCAAAGCAAGAGACAAATTCACACAATCCTCTTTGTGACTGAACTCAAACTAAATTTGATTTTCAGTTCTGATTTTCTAAAACCAATGGCTGACCAAGGTAATGCCACTGTCAGTGGAGCCCCCTTGTGGCAGGGCTCTTCCATGACCTCAAATAGGCTGTTGTGTTTTTCAGTGTCCCAACGCTTGTCCTGCTGGTCTGAACGGACATACTGGTCTCCCTGGCATGAAAGTAAGTTGATAAAATGATAACATCATGACTTTACTTCACTTCACTTACACTTTTTCATTGGACTTTAAATGGACGTTAAATGCATTTCATAGATACATTTAACTTGTTGTTCCTACCTGTAGGGTCACAAAGGGGCTAAGGGTGAATCTGGTGAGCCTGGAAGACAAGGACACAAGGTACCATCCTCTTTCACACTGTGTGCAGCATCTGTGATCTATTGCTACACATGCAAAGATATTTTTCTTAAGTGAGAATGGCGTGTATAGAAATAGATTTACATATGCTAGAACAAAACATAGTATGTAAATAACAACAATGCAAATTTAAGGTACAAGCTACATTATTTGAAGTAGATGGAAATGGATGAAAACATATTGCTTGACATAACTGAGTTATGTTCTCTTTCAGGGAGAAGAAGGTGACCAAGGGCCGATGGGAGAAGTTGGAGCTCAAGGACTACCAGTAAAATATTTCACCATTCTCTCTCTATGAAAGCTCCCTTCACAAAGAGCCTACTTCAACTAAGACGACTTCTCACAGTCAAACATATTAACATTAACATTTCTGTATCTTTTCCTCTATCCGCTGAGTAATTTTAGGGTCAAGGTGGTCCAAGAGGCCTCCCAGGAATAGTGGGCTCCAAAGGCGACAGGGTAAGACGTCACACACACAAATAATTGTTAGAACAGACTAGAAGAATATAAACTTTTTACAGTGATCATGTTTTAGCATACGCCATCATTTTATATACACACACACACCACAAAATGGCTGACTATCAATTATCCAATCAGGACAAGACATTGTGGCCAATGGTTTAAACATAAAACAAAGAACTTTTCAAAATAAAAGCTCATTAAAACCAAAGGAAATTTGAAAACCTCATTAAACATTTACAAAACAATTATTACACTCTAATATTCAAAACTTACTTTCTCAAAAAACACCCATCAGGACCATCAACTGTCTCATCCAGTGTATGTATCTGTATTACTTTTTTTACAAGTTGATTGTCTGTATATTTAATCAACAGATGTTTTACTGACTACAACAATTTTTCTCTACAAACAGGGACCTCGTGGAAAATCTGGTGATGTAGGTCCTCAGGGAATCCAGGGAGGCCCAGTGAGTACCTGTCTTTGTATCGCTTCTGTTGACCCCCCGTTTGACAAAACACTGATAATATAAAATATTTTTTAGGGTGATCCAGGACAAAGAGGAGCCATCGGTGAGATCGGGCCAGTGGGAGTGCAGGTAAGACAACAGTGACTAAAATCAAATTGTGTTTTAATGTCTTAATAAATCCTTATTAATGTCCTTCTTTGTTTCTGGATAGGGAGATCGAGGTCCAGCTGGAATCAGAGGAGTACCGGGACCAAAAGGGGACCCTGTGAGCACGACTTCAACTTATCAATAAACCACACACATTGGCACATCCACCATCTTTCAAACCCTTCATCTATCATCCCACAAAGAAACCATATGAATGCCATCGATTTGCCATATTCTATATTATATGCTGTTGTCAATAGAGTGTTTTCTTTATTAAAAGATCAACACATTTGGATTATCAACTACCTATATAAACCTCTCCTCTTTGCTGTCGACAGGGCCTCCCTGGTCCAGATGGCCGTGAGGGTATACCTGGGCTGCCAGGGTCCAAGGTAACTAGTATTACTTTTAACAGTAACTACTATTTATTTTTGAACAGTGCGTGAAAGTGATTTTTTGCGGCAAAACTATTTGTGTTTGCTTTCAGAAATCCTTCAGTCTGGATCTGCATATTAAAGAGATCTTGTGGCCTTTATCAAATCCTCCTGACAGTTTGCTGTTTGTGTTTTTTTTAGGGTCTTCCAGGCAAAAGTGGGGCTCCAGGTGACGCAGGCCCACAAGGACTTCCTGTAAGTGTCACTTCTGACCACAAAGCATCCCTGATTCATCATTAACAGTGTGAGATTTGCACTTTTGAGTTCAGATATTGATGTTTGATACAATTGTCTTCTCCTTCTAGGGTTTGCCAGGAGCTTATGGCCAAAAAGGAGGCAGTGGTGGAAAGGTATGCTAACTTGTGCAGCAATGTTGAGTAACACTATTAATGTTAATAATAGTTATTTCTACTACTTTTACTGTTGGTGTTGATGGTTATAATTGAATCGTACTTTTCTAATTAAAATAAACTTACTGTCACCAGGGTGACACAGGTGCTCCAGGTGTTGTAGGACTGATGGGGTCTCCAGGGAAAGAAGTAAGTTTAAAGCAAGGTGAAATGCATCCTTCGTGTAAGTTGATTTAATTGTAAAGCCTCACAGCAAGATGTACACTGAATACAAACATTAGTTCAATAACAATTTTCATTGTTAATTATAATCTAATGTTTTATTTTTTAGTATTTGTTTTCTGGAGCTCTGATAATTATTCAATTTGATGTCTTTTTTGTTTCCAGGGCGAGCGTGGTGAACAGGGAGAGGTGGGACCTCCTGGACCCAGAGGAGGACCAGTGAGTTAGCTGCATCTGCATTTCACTTACAAGATACAGTTTTTCACCCTAAAAAAAGGAAATATATTGTTTAGCCATGCCCTCTTCCCCTTCACTTCCTGCCTCAGCTTATCATATCTTTTTTGTCTAGGAATTTTAATACATTTTTCTTCACATCTCTGTCATAGTAGATGTCATGACATCACATTCCTTAACGTCATTACATCTTCTATTGAGATCAGGTTAACATATTAACGGACTGATTTTGTGAACACCAACATGTACAGTCTGCTGCGCAGTTCAGTGTTTTCATCATACATTCTTGATTCAGCACATATTCTGATGCCTCTGACTGTCCTGACAGTCATTTACTTTGCAAAAGCTAGCACAGAAAAGACAAGGGGACATAAAAACTGTCACATAGAAGTCCCCAAAAACACGATGTGGCAATGCTGTTTCCTATAATTTCCTAGATAATGCATTGAAGTATTACATTATATATGACTACTTTTTAATATGGAATAAAACTGGTGCCCAAAGTGCAAAATACATTGAACACAGTCACCACAGTCACACTGGGAGGTTAGAAACTAAAAATAATGTGCAGTGCACTAGATTTAAATATATTTCTTTTCATTTATACATTGAGGTATCTATTTTCTTTTCTATCTTTTAGGGTGAACGAGGACCGAGAGGGAATGAAGGGCCTGCAGGACAACCAGGAGCCAGGGTAAGACCTGTGAGAGAATCCAAGAATAAAATCTTGACACCACAGCAGTGACTGCCACAGTGTCAGAAAATGAAATCAACCAGGAAGTACAGCATGTACAGGTGGAGGTGCTGTAAATGGAGATGATAATGAATGTGGATCCTAACAGAACAGAGTGAAACAGGTTTCAGAGTGACTATCCAAATAAAGTGTAGCATTTATTCGAAAGAAAAAGTTAGAACAGAGTTGGAAGAGGTGTATTTCCTCACATAAACAGGTTTTAAGAACAAACTGCAGGAGATATCTCCCTCTATCACAGATGGGCAGGGGTCTTTGTATTTTAGAGGTCAAGTTCAAGTTCAAACACTTTGAATGAAAAGTGTGTGGGAGCAACTCATAATAATACACACAATAAATATGGAGGATGGTGAGCAAGACAAAGAAGACAAGGTGACTAATAGAACAAGATAATTAGAAGAGAAAGAGCTGTGCATGAAAGGGGGCCATAATTTCATATTTTGAATAAACAAAACAAACGTTTACAAAATCCTCTAAAAAATCCCTTTCCCCAATAACACAACATCTTTAAATATACAATATATACAAATGACACCGGATAGAATTAGGTCTCTGAATATCTTTCTATTTTAAAAAAGTTACATGTATACATAAAGTATAGTGTCATATAAACCATAGTCAATCATAAGTTACAGGTATACTTTGATGATATTTCAGTATATTCTTTGCTTTGCTCAACTTTTGTGTAATATGTTTTCAGAACAGGTACAAAGAATAAAGAGAATAGTAACTGCAAATGTTTAACCCTAATCTGCAGGATTTCAGAAAGGGTGTGGCCCCAGTTCAGAACCCTGAGGTATTCCAAACATTAGTTAGAAGTTAAGAAATCAAGAAAAAAACTTGAAGAAGACGTCAATAGTATTATTATTAGGGTGTAATTGGTAATCGCTTGGACAAATCCTATCAACATGGACAACAATTAGAGTTATTGTAACACTGTTACAAGGTAAGATATGGATGAAAATGAGATTATAGATGTCCATAATTTATTCAGGTTGAATATATAAAAAAAACCAAAATAATCTCTTAAATGTGTTTGATAGTTCTAAATACCAGCTGAACCTTTCTGCTCAGCTCAGGCCTGCTGCTGCAAACCTCGACTCTATCAAACTAAAAGATCCGGGCCCTGAAATACAAAGCAAGCAATTAGTGTTCATAAATATTGTCTCCTATACTAAATGTATAATTCGACACAAGGATCATTCACCAAGATAAACTTTGTATCTAGGAATTGAAGCCGTGTGCCATGCTTTTATTAAAGAGCGGCAGGTCTTTATGAACTTCTGTCCCTACAGTTAAGTCTCTAATCTGCCAGTGAGCGGGCATGAATGGCCCCTTGTTACAGGAATCTGAAGGCCCAAGGGGTTTTTCTACAGCTCAAGGGGGGATTCAGGGCAGGAAAAGAAGTTGAGAAGCCCTGAAAGAGCTCTCTGTTCCCCAGGAATGCCTGAAACCCGTCGCCCCACTGTATACCACAATCAGTACCCACACAAACCCAAAAACATGTGAGGGAGGGCGGATGGTTGGATGGCTGGATGGTTGGGGTGGTGGTGGTGGTGGAGGGGGTCTTCAGGACCTTGCAGCCTCACCGTTCAGATGATGTGAAGCTGGAAATGTTTTTATTTTTTCTGTGGATGTGGCCAAGTTAAGGTGGGGGAGGTGACATTTCTAAGCTTCTCACAGTCGGCCTTGTGTTATGATTTTGAGCGTTCATGTGCGCGTGCCTTCTGTGTATTCAACTGTTTCATTTATTTTTGTGTGTGTTTTTAACAGGGAGCCAAAGGGGATCCAGGCCTTCCTGGACTTCCTGGTCCTGCTGGTTATCGTGGCCAGAAGGGTGACAGGGTAAGAGACGTAAAATGACATCTTAAAAATTAAGTTATGTGAGTGCAACAGACAAAAAATCAGGAGCAGTCAGAATGCATTTTGTGATCTGTTTTTAGACGTACCTTTGCTCAGATCATAGAAATGCTTTTGCAAATAAATGCAGTCAATTTAAAGTCCTATATTAATTTTAAAATCTTTGGCTGGAGCTGTTACTGGAATGTGTTAATGCCAAAGATTGTAGAGACATAAACTGTCCCCTTTAAAGGACCAGTGTGCAGGATTTAGTGACATCTAGTGGTGTAGTTACAGATTGCAACTCTGTCGTCTCTCCTGTAGATAACGAAAACGCTTTTTATTTACAAGTGTTTATACACTAATGAAAACTTAGTTATTCATTGTTATATTATATTATATTTCTGCCATATTCTGTAAAGAAAATCTGATACACTGGACCTTTAAAAAAGAAAAATGACATGCATAGTCTGAACTCATCACCTAATCACATGTGTAGGTGTGTAGTTATTTTTACAGACTCTTTTGTTTTGTCTAATCTTAGTATTGCTGAATATCAACACAAAATCACTGTGAGGTTTGATGTGAGGTGTATAGTGGATTTAGTTTTCAAATAATTAGTTATTCATTATTGGGTTTTTTCTCAGGGTGCTGTTGGCCTCGATGGTCCAAAGGGAGAGCAGGTATGTTTAATAAGTCGTAATATTGCACCTGCCATTAAAACTTGTTGAGTTGCAGCACACAAAGAGCCAAACATCTGTCATGTGTCTTTATTTTATAGGGATCTCCAGGTGCGGAAGGAACACCAGGAGACAGAGGAGACCTGGTGAGTGATCTAGTACTGAAACACCTGCTTTTGACTTTCATGTGCACAGCGGTACATACGTCTGTTGAGGAAATCAGTGTGAAACCAGAAGGATGAATATGACGTTCTGGAATATAATCTTTCACTGCTGCTATAGGATGCATCTTTCTGCAGTAAAACAGTAATTCATGTATCTTTTCCCTCACAGGGTGATGAAGGAGAACCAGGAGAGAAAGGATCGGTACGGACACACAAACAAAGCATCATAACCACACAGCACTTCAGCTGACTGAATGATTGTCATGAGGGCCTTATTTCTTTTCTAATATAATTCAGATTGTTGTTTGCATCTTGGGGATCACAACCAGTTGCTTCACTGCAATTTCCTCGTAAACTTTAACTGTGAAGAAGCTTCAGGACATTTGGCCATGAACAAATGATGCTTCTTGATACATGTCTTGTCTCGATTTGGTGTAATCCAGAACTCTTAAGTGAAACAACAATTCCAAACAACAGTAACTCCTGAATGACAAATGTCCTTCTAGTTTTCATCCCATCCCTCCCGTTAATCTTTGAAAGGACATTTTCATATTCATAAAAATAAATACTGACTCACTTAAAGGTTGCCATGTCCCTGGTGTCATCTAACAAAAACATAAATTTGATTAGATTCTTAGTTTAGATTTGTTTCTCCATCTCGTACTGGGTGTGTATCTTACATGTTGTCTGCTGTTGACTGCAGACAGGCCCACCAGGAGAGACAGGAAATAAAGGACCCGAGGGCAGCCGAGGACAGCAAGGGAAAGAGGGCAAGCCGGGCCAGGTGGGGCCGCGCGGCATGCAGGGCGACATGGGGGTACCAGGCCTGCCGGGGGGACAGGGACCAGCGGTGAGATGTTTTTTTGTTTTCTCTGAACTATTGTGTGACAGCTGTTGAATCAGAGCTGCTTATTCTAGGTGGAAGATGAACCGGAAGCTAATTTTAAGGTTGTGATAATTTGTTGAAAATGATCTTTGAACAGGAAAGTGTTTGGGCAATGTTTTTTATTGGAATTAAATATATTTGGTTTGTTGAGGCAACACCTCAACTGTGGTGTTTGCCCATTGCCACATTGCATTGAATGAACAAACATTAATGGCTCATCACCATCAACAATTCTGTGTCCGTTCAGGGAAAATCACCAACAGATACACACATCAAACAAGTCTGCATGAGGGTAATGCAAGGTAAGTGTTTGTCATCTTGTCAATAAACGTACTCAGTTTGTGCGCTTTACTTTCTACCTTTTGTAAATTCTTTTGAATTGTTTGAGTCATTATTCATAAAACATTTTCTTATTATGTATTTCAATCAAAAGCAAAACAAACAATTCAAGTTTCATTGAAACTGAAAAGCTGGAACAAGCTGACATGTAATATAAGTCGTAAGGCTAATATATTACAAAGCTAGACTCAAGAGTTTAACAGGTTAACAGGGTGAGTATTTTTGTACACTTTATACTGACACTTCACTACATTTCAGAAATAAATATTGTACTATAATAACTATACACTGCCATATTCACAGAAATGTAACTAATGTGTCCATACAAATAAATGATTACCAAGCTATTACATTTTAGCTTAAACGTATAAATAACGTACGTTATTCAATTAATTGTATGACTGCAGATGTTTTGCTAATTTTTTAATCACTTAAGTCACTGGTTCTCAAACTATGGTACACGGTGGTTACACCATGTCCCTCTAGTGGTTTGTTGAAGAATCTCTCTGAAGTATATTTTTTAAATGTAAAAACCATCAAAATACTACAAAATTAGTATATAATGACATATATTACATAAAGAAAAGTAAAGAAGAAAACATTTTTCTGATATATATATACCTCTATACTTCAAAACTTTTACTTTGTACTTAAGTAAAGGATCTGAATAAGGGCACTGTGACTGTTAGATATTGTAACTGATGCTCATCCTGCTTTAGGAGTCATCCAAAATACAAAAACACAGATTTTCTTACTTAATGTGATGACTTCATATTTTGTTTTTTGAAATGTATCCAACTGATAAAAATAAATCTCTACATTAAGCTGCAAATGTTTATGGACTGAATTGTTAATGTTGCTCTGGACTCAAGTGCCAGCTTATAAATATAAATGTCAAACATGTCCTCCTGTGTCACAGAGCAGCTGGCCCAGCTAGCAGCTAGCCTGAGCAGGCCTGAGTCAGGCATTTCTGGGCTACCTGGTCCTCCCGGCCCGCCTGGACCTCCAGGCCCCACCGGAGACAACGGTTTCCCCGGACACACCGGATCACGAGGTCTGCCTGGTCTGAAGGGTCCACCTGGGCTAATGGGTCGCAAAGGAATCAAAGGTGAGATTCACATGAGCAGTTATACAACAATTGTTGTGGAGGTTGTTTAGTTATGTGGTTTAAATTAAGAGTTACAGTTGGTTAATAAGATGTGATGTAAAGCCAGTTCATCATAGGTGTGGGCTGAAAAAACTAAGCACACATCAATTTTACCCAATAATGAACCCATTAAACTGATCAGGTTTCAGTCAGATATAACCGATCCATATTAAACCCCTCTAAATCCCTGTTCTGTTCACAAATCAAAAAGTGCAGTCTGTGCAGCATACACCCTCAATCTTATGATCTGTATTTATAAATAAATGAATAGTCAAAATTATGAGAGTTTGTTCTGGCCAGGAGTTAAAGATCTTGTGGTGTTTTTTATTTTATGTGTACTTATTTATATCCTGCAGTGACCCACTCCCCCCTCAGGGGGCCAATCAAATTCATCTTAATGTTAATGATGATGATGATGAGGTGTGAACTCTGAGCTTGAGCGTCAGCTAAATATAGTGACTTCAATTATGATGATAATTATGTTTGCTCTCTGCAGGTGACCAGGGTGACAAAGGGGAGAGAGGACCCACAGAGAGAGGGCCCAAAGGAGCACCAGGTGCTCCTGGTCTACCAGGTAACTGACAATCACAAAGTATAAATCTGATTTTAGATTATAAAACCATTTATTGTCTGAAGAGAAATGCCATTCAGATGCACCATTTTCAAAATGATACAAACATTTTTTAAAGTTACTTTTTTGTCATCAATCCAAACTTCTTACAGACTCAAATACTTTATTTAGGAATGAAAACTTTTATTATTTAGTGTTTTTCTCAACAAGGCAGACATGGTGTGTTTTAAAAAATCTTTGTTTAAATTCTTCTTTTAGGTGACCATGGTCGGGCAGCCTACGGCAAAGACGGTCGTGATGGAGAGAGGGGACCCCGTGGTGTTCCCGGCACAGCCGGCGTTCCTGGGCCTCCTGGTCCTCCTGGTCTGAACGGTTACTGTGAGTCGTCACAGTGTGTCTTGCCCATGGTGGCGTCGCCTGTTTCCGCAAAGGACTCCAGCATGAAGGGCCCCAATGAGATGTAAAGAGGGGCCCAAGCAGAAAACTGAGAGACTGGAGGAGAAACCAGAACTCCATGGAAGATTTGTCCATTTAGGGTTTTGTCACTTGGTTTGTATGTTTTTCTTTTTTTTTTTTTAATTTGGTCATCTCATATGGAAAGCCATCTTTTGGTAACTGGTGGATATAAACTGACATGAAGGTGGAGACTGAACAGCACACCTCACCTTTTGAAACTCCTTTACATAAAAAGTTTCATTTTACCTCTGTACTGTAAAATCTGAGAAATTAAGAGCTCACTGAACATGTACAAACCTACCAACCCTATTTCTATTCAATAAGACAAGTCTGAAAGTTTTTCTGTATGTTTATGTAAATGTGTCAATATGCAAAATTATACTGCTGGATGACGTACATTTTGTTTGTGAGTATCTTTGTTGTTTATCCACTTAAATCCCCCCCTGTGCCTTTTCCTCTAAATGTAGGATATGTTTGATAATTTCTCTGTCATGACGACTGTTGTTTTTGTGATTGGAGGGTTGCGATGTGTGAAAACCTCTCTGGCAGTTTTATATGACTTCTTATTTATTATATCAAGGTTCAGAGTGACATCTTCGAGTTGTACAAAGGAGGAAATAAACACATTTTGATAACCTCTTGCATGTTTTGTATGGACAAAGTACAGCCAAAAACAACCAGGAGTGCGCTGCAAAAATTTCAAATTAAACTGAATTCATATGACCAACAGCTTTAAGACACTTCTTCCAACAAGCCAAAGTCGACAATCCTGCTGTGAAGAGAAAAACATGCCAGAAGTTAAAACATTTTAGACTGAAGCTGAAGTTTTCTTGCAAGTCAAGTATTAAATGTTCCCAATGAAGTTTTGTCCTTTTAAAACACACACACGTTTGTTTCTGGTGTAACTAATTAAAACAACTGAATTTAAATTTATCTCAGATGAGTCATAAAATATCACATCCTACCAGTGAAGAAGTAGTAATTAAGCTCATCCAAAACTGAGCATTGATTTGAACAACTTTCCTCCTAATCTCACAAAATATTTTATAACTATTTTGAAATGCATCTATTTGTTTACAACTATAGCAATTATATCAGAGCTGAATGATAAAGAGGATTTATTATAAAGGACAACAAGTATGTACAGGACTGTGATGATGAAGCTCTGTTTAAATAAGACATCATCTTATCAGGGGAACCACAAGAGGAAAGTGTTCTGGTTGAAATGTACAGCATGTTCAGCATGATCATCAGAAACAAGAAGGCAACTTAAATGCTATTGAAAATGACCACAAGGGGGCGAACCACGGGGTGGCAAGCCTACCACATGGTTCCCAACCTGGGGGTGATCAAAGCTTCATGGGGTTCACGAGGCCTTTTTAATTTTAGGAGTTGTAAGTGTTTGTATAAATTGTATTAAAAATATCAGTAAAACTCATCCATGATGAAATATTCACAGGAAAAATCTGTCGTAATCGCTCATTTGACACAAACTCCAATTATGGTGTTTACTGTTTAAGTTAGTTATCTAGTTTCTCTGTTGTTCTGTTCTGTTATTGTTCCGCATTGAATATAAAATATACATAAAATCACTTAGTTTACTCAATGACAGAAAAGGGCTCCCAGTGTTTCTGTCTGGCAAATATCTGAATTTTTCATCAGATAATCTTTGATTTACAATCAAAAATGTGTCTTGATGAAAAGGATTAATTTGTCCTTCATTAACTTGGCAAAAGAAACCCCAAACATTTAGAGTTTGTGACATACTGTACTGTAAAAGTAAATATTACATTTTTTTAATGTAGATTTTAGAAACTGATCTGCAGAAAGCCAGTAAGTAAACTTGAGACTTTTTTGGTCAAACTCTTTTCCATACTCAGGAATGAACTGCCATTCAGACACGCAAGTATTAAGGAGAACAGCTTATTTTAAAATAACCACTCATCAACTCTTTTCTTTGTTGTTTTTCAGTGTATCATTTAATGTACTCTCACAAGTTGGTGAACAGGTACAACTTTGTCGCTCACGGTACTAAATCACACATCCATTGATAGTATAAATAGCCAACCTAATAATAATAATAATAATAATAATTATAATAATAATAATAGTACACATTTTCAAATACATAAAATCATCAAGTATCCAAGTCTTAAGTTACGGACATCAAATAAAAAGGCATACAAAATATCGCAGACGTTGGAAGTCCAGTTTGAAGCAAAAAAATAAAAATAAACAAAAACTGGGAAAAAGAAAAAACAAAAAGGAAAAAATAAAATCACATTTTGGACATGGCAGTTAATTAGTAAACAGAAGGTTTTAAAGAGGAAAAAAAACAAAATCCTAGACTTTCAATTAACAAATATTGCAACAATTAAGCATTTTATATTAAAAAATAGTTACTGAAAGGGCATAAGTGAGTGTAAGACTTCCTGCACAAGACAAAGGCAACGATTTTTTTTTTGTTCCGAGTAGAAAAATTAAACACCTTTTCCAAATGCCAGCGGGAGACAACTCCCGCCTCGATTGCCTTTGTTCCACTTCGATTGTAAGGCATTTATGGATGAAGCATCTGATTTGAATGAAGGCATACCTCTTTCTAGTCAGTCTTGAAACGGAACCCTACTAAAATTGAACGGGGTACATAATTGCTCACATGAAATTAAAAACATCTTTTTTTTAAGCACATTCTCAGGCTATGTAAACTGGCCAATCGAAATCTTTGGGATGCGTTCGCAGAAAACAATTAATCCAACATCTTACATTGATACACGACTCAGCGCTGCCCTTCCTAATTTTTTATTTGATTTTTATTTTTTTTGCTGGGCACATGAAGAGAAAACACGGTGATTCCGGCTCACAAAACTTTTCTTTTTCTTTTTTTGACACTTGATTTTGAACCTGGAGCGGAAAGGGGACAGGTGAATTACTGAGCATGGTTCTCCAAAGTAAAATATTCAATAAACACAATGACTAAGAAAACACGCTTGCCAGGTAATAAGCTAGCGAGGTTGAATTGAACCCTTCTGTGTGTGTGTGTGTGTGTGTGTGTGTGTGTGTGTGTGTGTGTGTGTGTGTGTGTGTGTGTGTGCGTGTGTGCGTGCGGTAGTGGGGCGGGAGGTTGGTGTGGCTCAGAGTTTGGCTCTACTGGATGCAGCAGTTATTGCGATGGCCGTTGGAATCTTTGAAGCGCAGGCGCATCTTTGGACGATATTTCTCCAGGTACAACAGCTGCTTGCTGTTGAACGCTCCTCGACGCTTCCTGGAAGAATCAACAGGACACGAAACCAGCTGAGTTCAACAGATCTTCACAGCTGTCTCCAAACACCATTTCACTTCATCTTTAATACGGCTTACACCCTGAACGGGTTGCAAGTTGTGACTTAACCTGTGGACCTGCATGTTTTTGGAGGAGACCGGAGAGAACATGCAAACTCCACACAGAAAAGGCCACAGCGCTAACCACTGCACCACTGTCCTGCCATTGATTTAATATCTACATACTGAACGTGCAGTTATCCACCTTATTAGCCAATTTCTACATCTTAATTAGGGATGGGTGATATGAAGATATGTACAGTGAGACATCTTATTTCTTTCCCTGTTGTTGTCGTCCCTTATTCTTGTAACTTTGTTATTTCAAAGCCAACATGTGGGACTGACACCACATACTTAAAAACACTCTTCCTACTCTCATCACACTATCCGATGATACATCCAAGCTATTTACAGTTGCATGACTCATCCCTGCCTGCTTTATGTACGACCTGAACATTCAGTTTTTGTGAGAAACAAGATCCCACAGAAAAGCTGGAAGAGCTCAAAACCAATAATATTATATTATAATGGCATGGCCAATATTATCACAGATACACTTTTCTGTACCTGTATCGCGGGTGATAAGGATTAAGAACCTGCTCACAATCAAACCACAACTAAAGGAGTTTTTAAAAAGCCATTTGTATGTTTATGAATAAATAAATAAATATATTTGTCAGGCTAATGGTTGAGGTGCGTAACAGCAATGTTCACAGTTTGAGTCTATTAAAGGGCTTGAGCTGCACGCCTCCTTCTCTTTCACTGATTCCTCAAACGACATGAAATCATTAATATCAGCCTCTGAAACCACGAAACATAATGTTCTTCCAAACAAACTTGCAGCCATTTCAAAAGCTTTTCACTGAACTTACTGTCGAATGAACTGGACAGCATCTTCATATTTCATCCCACATTCAATCAAGGCGAGTGCGACCAGAACAGGAGCTCTGCAGGGGGAAAAAAAGAGTCAGCCAAAAAGACCTTTAGCTGGTTTCATCTATCAGAAAGACCTTCTAATTTCTCTGGGAGTAAAGGCAAGAACAAAAACTTCATCATTAATAATCAATCAATAATCGTGTAAAGCAGAGCTGTACGTGTAAGAGGATGTTCAGCTATTTGAAACTCAGATCATTTTAAAGCAAAAAAACAAAAACAGAACAGAGCTAAAAACACGCACGGCAAAATGTAATTGTTGTCATGAGTCATGTACAACGACATAAAAGAAAATCTGCTGACTGCCGTTACGATTCACATTCTGGTATGGGTACTGTGGTTAGGGTTGGCAATACCAATACACTTTTAAAAACACTTTGACTTTACTAAACATCAGCCAAAAACCCAAAGTCACAAAGTGTTTTTTAACCATGTTTTTTGATTAATAAATTATTAGTCTACTAAATGTCAAAAAAAAAAAGCAGAAAGTTTTGAAGACAGAAACAGGATGTTTGCCTTTTTTTTTTAAACATGAACCAGCTCAAAACAATGTAACAATGTTTTTTTCCAGATCAACAGAAATGATGTGTAAAATATTATCCTGTACGATAAGAACATAATACTTTAATCTCTCTGGCAGTGAGCGCTCACCTCCCCAGCCCTGCCACACAGTGGACAGCGATGCAGCAGCCGGGCTCCTCCCTGAACTTCAGCTTCAGCAGGTTCAGCCAATCATCCACGATCTGGTTGGAGGGAGGAGCTCCATCGTCAAACGGCCAATCCTGGAAAAGGAGAAGGCGAAAGAGGGAAATGATGTCATCTGCCCAGTTTCTCGGAAACCAAAACAAAAGAAGTGTGAGGGCTGAAACCAGATGCTGTTATAGAGAAAGCCACCACGGGAGGGAAGGGTGTTTCTTTCTGTCGACATTTCACATTTCATTGATTTGGGTTTAGTGGTTACACATGAAGTTTTTATAAAAATGATGAATGTAGTTTGTGATACAATCAGTTTATGAAAAATACTGACAATACTTCTGATATTTTAGGAAAAAACATTGAACATGCTGGAAAATTTATTTAATTAATGAGTAAATCGACAGAAAATTCTCTGACGACTGTTTTGTGAAGCGATAATTGTTTATGTGCTTTATGTGCTGACATTTGCTTTGTTGCTTTTATGTCAGTGCAAATTTAACACGTTTATGCTTTTAAATGGAGAACAAAAGCAGATAAAGGTTGTGTGCATGTGTCCCAATTTTCTGTTGTTGCTCTCATGTTTTGAAAATGCATGAACACTGTCCCTCCCTAGTCTGCTTGTTTTTTAAGCATTTTTTTGTTTGGCAACCAAGTTCAGGGATAAAGTCACCAAGTTGGCAACAGTCTTCAGTGTTATGGACGCCTTTTGTGCGTTTTATTGATGGAAAATCTTACACAACACTGTAATAAAACTAGAGTAAAAACACACAAGGAAAAAAACTGACCAGCCGTGTTCAGGAAAGTAAGTAAGAGCTGGGGGAAAAGTTTGGTTTGATGCCTCGATAGTTATGAGACCTGAACTCACTAGAACTTGGATTCCCTCCTTCACCACCAGCGTGGCATCATAGGTGGCCTCACAAACTCGCACAACGGTGGTCACTCCGTATTTCTTCAGCTCCTGTAATGATGAGTCACAAAGTTTAGGAGAAAAAAAACTAACAGCCAGAAACAGGAAAGCTATCTCAAACATTATGTAAGTACAAAAACAGTGTGTCCTTTATTACTGTTTTATCTTCTGCTGAAGCTTATCGTTCCATTACAGTTATTTCCAAGAACATTATCTTTGTCCTCGTGTTTCCCAAAAAGAAACTTTCCAATCAAGCTTGAATCGAGCTGAATAAATCAGAACTTTTAACTAATGACACTGAGGCTCACCTCGATGAACTTGTTCAGGGTGGCGTTGGTGGGATTGTGGGTAATGAGGAACCTCATGTTTTTGTAGGTAATCTCCACAGGGGCCGGTCTGTTCATACGAGCCATTGTGACGCAACGTAAAAAAAAAAAAAAAATAGAATAACAAAACCCAAAAGTCTTCCACAGAGTAAAAACACTAATGTAAACACTTAGTTAAACTCGGAGGGAATGTCAAACAAAAACGTCCAACGAGCTTCTAGAAACCCAGAATCCTCCGGTCTTCCTTCGGGGTTGGCAAGGCTAAACAAAAAAAAAAAAAACGAAGGCGGCGACAGATAAATGGGGGAAAATTTGGGGAATCAGAGGCCAAAAAAGGGGAGACAATCAGAGAAAGAACTCAAAACCCTCTCCTTTGGAATAAAACAAAAGAAAAGGAAAAACAAGGCTGGTTCCACCTTGATTCAGGCCAGGCGGAAGCCGACGAGGGCAGTGTGCAGCGGGTGAAGTTACCCCATCCAGGCCGTGTTGTCGCTGGTTCTGGGAGGCGTCCCGGTCCTGCCAACGTTCCGGGGTCCTTCCTGTGGCTCAAGTGCGTCGGATCGATGGCGAGTTTGGCTGTTCACTCGTCTGCATAGGCAGCGTGCTGAGCCTGGCAGTAGTCCCCACTGCCCTTCAGAAACTCCATAAATGTGTGACCCAGAACACCACAGAACTGCTGCAGGACACAGAGGGGGACAGGGAGGAAGGAGAAGAAGACGCTTTTAAAAAGACAGACCTTAAAAAGAGACGTCACAGAGGGCTTCTGTTTGAAGTCGGACAAGAAGAAGTTTCTTTATGTTTTGGCACTGAAACGTGACAAAAACAGCTACTGGTGCTGTACGTTATACTTTCTATTTTTCTTGTTCAAATGAATTAAAGAGTTGAAGTTTGTCGACAGAAAACGTTTGGGCAATCCACTGCTAATGTCGGGTGAACAACATCCTTATTCAGGACAAGTTCCACTAAATTATTTCAAGAACATATTAATTGTAAATAAAACACTTTAGGTTGTGTGCTAAATTATTCAGAAATACAATGACCTTAATATTCAAGTTGCAACTAATGAGAAAAAGTTCCAAAAGTTCAAAAGGTGACGCGTCTTTTTTTCTTCGACCAGCAGTCCAAAGATATCCAGTTTACCAATGAGAACCAGTTTTTGACATTTTGACAAATAAAGATTCTTGCTGATGAATTTTCTGTCAATCAACCAATTGTGCAGCTTTAATTAAATTAACGTTTGAAAGTCGGGTATCAAACAAAAATGCTACATGTAGAGGATTTGCTTCACTCAAATTCATGTGACGACAAACTATAATATTTAGTGACACTTTGAACTCAGCTGTGATGTGACATTTGTCATATTTTTCTTTTGACATTTCACAGAACATAAGTCAAACTGAAAAAAACATCACCCATAAACGCTTGTTTACTCGATTTTAAACCGTTTTCAGACCCGCGTGACGTACATTTGTTGTCGTGTTGTCACACAGTTGCATCACACCCTTCTGCACACTTGTGAGTAACAACAATGTAACCAAGCGCTGGCAACAATGACACTGAAACTGAATCTCCAGTCGAATGCATCGGCCATTCAGACTCAAAGAATGACTGATTATCTCCAGACGGAGACCAAACACACACCTTACTTTACTTCATGTCCTTTCCTGCAACTCCTCCATGATTTTCTAATATTTCTCCTCCAAATTTCCACTTTTTACAATTAGACATAAAAGCTGAAAGATTTAAAACTCCCATGTGAGTGACTGAGATGACCACTGCCACGGTGTTAGGGTTTGATTCCCACGCTGAACAGGTGTAAGGTGGGGTTTTCTTCCTTCCTTCAACAAAATGTGAAATACGTTGCTTCCACAGAGGCACAGATGAAGATGTACCTTACATAAAGTCACACCGCAGTGCCATGTAACATCTTACCTAATAGCTGCTGGATGCACAATAGGAAGGATGTGTCATTTCTGACATCTAGGTCATATCTGTGAAAGCTGAGCTCACCATGAGGCCTTCAGCTGGGCTTTAACACACACTGTTATTATCATCACCAGAAAGCTTTCCCTGCCATCTAAATGTGAGTAATACATGAAGATCTACTTAACGGACTAGAGATGTTTCCCTCCAGCTTATGCTCCAAATACTAAAACCTAAGCTGCACCAGTGTGCTTTTGTTAATCCGGCTGAAAAACAGCATTTGGTGGAAAATGTTGCACGGCGAACAAAATGATTAAATGACAGAGAGGGAGGTGACATGAAAAGACGAGAGGATGAAAATATATATGTATATAAGCGTTGGTTTAAGTAGATGACATGTTGCATTACATTACAGAGCTGTGAAGTGTCCTTTGTGTGAGGATAGCCTGGGCGCCATCATCTCCCGTTAGAGGCCTGCGGGCAGAGGCAGGAGCGGGGAGATGGACCGGCTGGACCGGGGCCGACAAACACGACGCCTCGTTACAGCAGCAGGCAGGACAGCGTGTGTCGGAAACCACAGACAATATGTGGTTTTAATTGTCGATTTATTTCACGTTAAAATGCGTCGATTTAATCCGACAGAAACTTCGAGTGACTGGCCGGGAGCAGCCCGTGCTGCTGCGCATCCCGACAGCCGCTTCCTCACCACGACGGACCGACACACAAAGCTTCAATTTACCCTGGATAACAAGGAGGGGAAACGACAGCGCAGTCTGCTTGAGTTTCTGATAGGTGAAAGGTTTAATGTTAAGCGTTAACGTCGCGGAGAAATTAAACCGGGTTTGTGTCGGAGCAGGCCGTGATTTCACCGAAGAAACGTGAAGGCCAGCTGGGAACGAAAACGTCCTGATTCACAGCAAGACGGAGGAGAAAGACAACAACGGAAGCGACACGGCAGCCGCGGAAAACACGTTACTTACTGGGATATGCTTACTCATTGAAGATTGTAGCTTAATCATACAGCCGGTCCCCAGAAAAAGGTAAAAATGTTAAACGGTTCTCCACCATACAGTCCGGTGCTGTTTCTCCGAGCGGAGCCGAAGTCTCCTGACCTGCCGAGACGACTCCGTCAGGCTGGAGAGGAGCACGGGGACAACTTCCTGCCACGACTTTCAAAATAAAACAGCTATTTTGCTTGGTTTTTGTACTGTTGGTCAGAGAAAACAAACAATTTGAAGGTGCTCCATTTTATTGAAGAACCCATTAAGCAATTAATCCATAATCAAGCAGATGGTTCAAGAAAAAGAAGATTTACTTTATTAATCCCACGACAGAGAAATTCTTTTTACACTTTTACATGCATTTTAACCCGGACACACACACATGCAGTACAGGGGCTCGTAGACATGCAATTTGGAGAGAGATGGTGGAGTGATGGGCAGCCCCCCTGAAGAGTGCCCAGCAAGCAGTTGGGGGGGGATCGGTGCCTTGCTCAAGGGCACCTCGGCAGTGCCCAGGAGGTGAACTGGCACCTCTCCAGCTACCAGTCCACCTTCCATATTTGGTCCATGCGGGACTTGGACCGGCCACCCTCCGGTTCCCAAGCCAAGTCCTTATGGACTGAGCTACTGCCGCCCCCGGCAGTAAAATCAAAATAGTAATCATTTCTATAATTGTAAAAAAATAAATAAATCAGTGCCCAATTTATTTGAAATTCTGCACTAATGAAAATAAAAAAGACTGTTTACAGCATATGTCACCCGTTGGTTTTCAAGTGTTATGTGCTATTGTGTGTAACTTTGTACTTTGTATTATGTGTCTTGTGTGTTTTTTGCTTTGTACTGTTTGTTTTTGTGCTGTAATATGTTTTAATTGTGACTGCAGATGAAAAGTAGCTGTAAGCTAACTATGGTGCAGTACATCAAATGTATTTTTTTTATGTTTAATACTGTACATGGTCCCATTAAATAAATGAATAAATGAAATACTGGTTCTTCTGCTTCTTGGCTAATTTAAAAAAAGACCAAAGATCTTGACCATACAGCTGGTCGAATAATTCCTGGGTGATCAAGCAACCCATCTGTATGGCACCCAACTGTCAATCAAAGCATCCATGATGTTAATTATGCGTACCTATAAGTCTCAATATCATCTGTACGGGTGAAATTCGGGAATTGCAGTTTGTGGCATTTCTGGACTGGCTTCATTTCCCAGGCATAGAAGTTGCTGCTTGTTCTAAACATGAACACGTTTTTAAAGGTCTACCAAGGGTGTATGAGAACATACAGCAGCCATGGCACTATGTAGACCCAGTGTCTAGTTTATCCATTATGGGCTGCTGCAGAAGCATAGCTGTGCAACATGGTAGACAATGTGCTTGCTGTGTAGATAAAAAGGTCTCATTCTAATGTTACAAAAACACAACAATTCTAGGTGATTATAGAATAATGAAAACATGTATGCCAATAGATCTTTGGGAATGTTACACACTGGACCTTTAAAAGTACTTGTTTTGAATGTCTTATTTGTCACATATATGACATAATAATAAGCTACATAATTATAACAGTAAGTAGCCAAGAATTAAGAATTACTTAGGTCATGACTCCCCCAAACACACAACTTACACTGTGGGAATGTTGTGAATGTCTGTCTAGTCAACCAAAAACATGATACTTGAGCCAATATACAAAATATGCTGCTGCGTGCCAAGTATCACCAAACTGTCAATCACTCAATAATCAGACAAAAAACAAACTTGGACTGAACTTTGCACAATGTTGTCTAACCAGTTATATCAGCCAGCAGGTGAACTAATCCTGTGATCCTTCATGGGCCAAACCAGTCAAACAAAACGAAAGTGTTGACAATGTTCAGTATTTCAGCCGTGACTCCTGCTCTGAAGCATTCACACATACATTTAAGAAAAGGTGAGAATGGAGAATATTTTCTGTTTGTCAGATATTTAAAATTATTAGCCATTATTTTACACATCATTAAAGCTATCTTATATTATTGCTCAATCCACACAATATGTTATTTTCTATAATATCAAAAAGAGTTTTGTCTCCATGTTTTGTTCCCATGACGACCCCCTAAGCATTATTTTGAAGAGAAACCCGGCAAACTTCCGGTTCTCCTAATATTAAATGGTCTCCAGCTTGACTCAGCTCTTTAAAACCCCACCCTGAAAAAGTGAGGTGCTCTGCCCAGACATCTCTCTCCCTCCATGCTGCACAGATCAGGTGGTTCCTGCTGAGGCCTGACTGCTCTCTCTCCTCCTTCAGACACATGTGGACACCAGAAATCACTAACACCAAATTATAAAGACTGAAACATTCGGACCAAACTATTTAATAAAACTAAAAGTGGACTTTTCCAGAACTCACTGTAACCTCTTTGACCAATTCCAAACTGATGGAGTTTGTGTGGGAAACGCTGAACACACACATAATAAATAAATAAATAAATTCACAGCACACAGTAGTATCTAGCTGTGCATGCTGTTAATGCATTGCTGTTGTGTTCTTCAAATATAACTTTACACTTTACCCTATAGAAGTGTGTGATATAGATACAATCCTTTATTCTAGTAGAGGCCATTTTATATTGTGTATCTTCACAGTTTTGGACAAATCAATTGATAACCTGTTCATGTATGTCTGTTTTGCTTGAAATACATCTGAAATAATCACAGTGATTTCCAAATAACAATCTTAAAATCCCACATTTTCATAAAGCAGTCCTGCCATAGTGGCCTAATAAACACAGAAACAGTACAAAGAGATAGACAGTAGGCCTATTGCGAAATATTACATGATAGATACATTTAAATTGCCTTGAGGTATTTACCATCATATTGCAAGTTTACCTAAAACACAACAAATAAAATTCCTCTGTATTTCGGCTGTGGCTGAAGTAAATTATCAGATGCAGTTATTTCTAAACCTGATTGTGTGAACTGAGCCTTTATCAATTTAAAGTTTTGACAGTGGTGTGTAGCTTCTGATTACATGTCATCTACATCATTAAACACCCTATTAAAGTGAATTCTGGGAAAATCACCACCTCCATCACCACTAATGCAGGAGATTCAGTCCAGTTAGCATCAGATATATAGAAAGTCTGTAGCAGTGCGGCAGAAGTAGAAGAAGGTGCTGAATTAGCAGAAGTATAAATATAATAGGTGCAACAAAAATGTCAAAAGTCAAAGCTAACATTACTGCAAAGCATGTGTAATATGTTGAGATACTGTGGTTTAGCTGAATAACGTTAACTTGGTTGCAGACAAATTGCTTAACATAGCAAAATACTGTCTTGGGTGGATAATATCATCCAATTCATCCAGACCCCCCGGGGCTGATCTGGTGGATAAATTGTCTGTTTTGCTGTTTGCAGGTCATTTGATGCATTGTTATTGAAAGCTGAACACTATCTGAGTGGATGTGTTACTTATAGCTTCCCAAATTACTTAAATGTTTGTAATGATTATACATACACATTAATTATAATACTAGTAGTTGATGAAACAACCTCACCCCAAGGTCCATTAAGTGGCTGCTCCAGGGCTTTTGACTATATTACATGCTCCTCATCAGCAACCTTGTTTGTTAATTTAAAAGTATTTAAGGACTTAAGGATTTTCTTGTCCATATTATCTTAAAAGATAGAGACTGTTTCTTTTTTATTGCATATAACTCATTAGAAAGTGATGCCATTATTCTTTTCTGGTGACAAACTACACCGACTGAAGCCTTTAAGAAGTGAAAATAAGAACTTTTGATTGGAGAGTGATTTCACGCAGACAACAGCTCTTTAATGCACAGACCATCACAGTCATTGTCTGATCTTCATATTTGTGTGTTTTCATCTCTCTGGAATAAATACGTTTGCTTCCATATCTTTCTGGAAGCACAAACTGCTGAGCTCCGCAGTTTCACTTTGCAATGCCACAAAAGCAACACTGAATTGTCCTCACGGGCAGCCAATGAGCTCAAAGCAGCGGTGGTTCAGTGTCCACCATCAGCTGGCAGGTACCAGTTTCCAGCTGGACTCCTGTGGGTGTTGGGGGGGTAAAATAATTTTCTAATTTGTCACCATTGTACCTATTGTTTATAAAAATTAATGTGTGACTGAAGCTTTGCCTTCACAAGGGCTATATAATCACAGTCCGTGAACGAGTACAAACAAAGAAATGAATGACTCTGAAGATTTCAAGGTAACTCTACATCTAACTTTTTCATTTTGTTTCATCACAAAAGTGTGGATTTCTTCAAATATATCTATCTTTTATACTATGTTGACTAGATTAGCCCTTGATTCCTTGGATTCTTTTGTAACTTTTCATTTTAACTTGACCATCTCTTACCATAATCATGACAGATCCAATGTGTGTTTTCCAGGAGGGTCAGAGTAGAAGCAAAGACCAAATAGATGGCACAGGAATGAGCCTGGGCCACAAGAAGGGAGTCAGGGTAACTGGGAAATATGTGGCTCCGGTGGACTGGAGCAGCAAAGGAGAAGGTCCATCTGTCATCCACTCTCCCACCAGGATCCCTTTACCTCCAGACAGCCCCACTGTGATCTCCATCGGCCCCCCGCATCACAGGTCCCCAGAGCAAATTGATGTTCCCAGGATGGATGAACCTGCTGTTGGTGAGGAGTGGACCAGAGGGGGGTCTTCTAAACCCAGAGTGTCCTACAGGGAGATGGACGTCCCCCGACAGACCATGAAGGAGCTGAAGACCATCCTAAGGGACAGTCCTCTGGTCAGCATTCAGGGAAGAGATGATGGGAAGCCAGGGCGTCCTTATACGTACCTCCATGGAAGCAGCAGTAGCAGTGGTGGACGTGGTGTTGGCAGGCCTGACCGACAGCAGAGCGATGGAAACCTCAACAGGGCATTCAGCACCTTCAAACCCCACTATGATGCTTCCAGAAGGGGGGCCAGCTCCAGAGATAGCGCATCTATTCATACTTCCAGCATGGATCCATCCAGCTCAATCAGGTCTGATGTTAACACAGAGAGGCAGCCTGGAGTCAGTGCACACACATATGTAAGCAGCAGGACCTGGGGAGAGACTGAAGCTTCTCATGCAGGTTGGTGAAGATTTGGTCCAAAGTTTATTCTTGATGATAAATGAAGAAATATCATACAAGTCAAAACTGAGCAAATATTATATAGCTTCAGATCTTTGAGGAAAAAACAAAGATGCTGGCTCACAGGGTTCCAACACTCAAGTCTTGTTTTATTTATTATTTTATTTGACTTGTCTTATTCTATTTCCTGTTTTAACTTGGGTGTCTCTTGGATTCAAGACTGACAGATTTTGACCTCTTTACCCTAAACCTATTTGTAGTCTTTTAATTTCTATGAATTGATTTGTCAGATGGTAAAATTAACTTAGCATTGCCCGCCAGCAGAAGGATCTGCATATCTTTTCATCCCTAATAACCTCCTTAATCATTAGTTTTACATTTGGAACAATGGTTTATTGCCTATTTTGAGGTTGTGTTTTAATGGGATTTAAGCTAATGGGGACCAATATACATTTTGAGTGAGACATTTTACAGTTGAAAAATGAACTTGTAAGTGCTCTCTGGTGGGCAAATGTTGTACTGGTGACTAGTAGAATTAACTAAATTATCTATTATCAGTTTATTACAAACAGATACAGATATACCTGTAATAAACCAATATCAGCTGGGCAGATTTATCGTTTAAATGTACTCAGTATTAACTTGAAATCAAACAGAACCGGTTTGAAAATTGACTTTGGCTTGACTGACTTGTTTTTGATACCACCAGAGCTCTGAGTTTTAGAAATACTGACGGACAAACATGGATTATGTGTCATTATTTTCAAACATGGGATACTGTACTTAGTATTTGAAATCAAATGGTTGTCCAATGTTTTTGCAGAAATTTCAAACTCTTTTCCATAGATAACGAGATCATCAAGATCTTTGGGAATCAGAGATTCATTTCAGCCATGGAGCAGATCAAGCAGCAGATTGCCAGAGAAAACATCACCTTCGTCCGCTTCGAGGCCACTGACCTCCACGGGGTGTCCAGATCCAAGACAGTGCCTGTTCGCTTCTTCCATGTAATCACTCCACCTCACCTTTCTAGCTATCTATTTAGAAGGACTGTTATGTTTGCAAGCAAGCTATAAAAATATAGGATATAGGAAATATATTTAAAAAATGATTTTTTTTAAAACAGCAAAAGATTTTGGGTTCAGGTATTGTAATATGTTAAACATTTTAAGAGGATGTTAGCATGCCCACATTTATAACATAATTACCACTAAACACTAGTACACCTGATTATACAAAGCTACCATAATCAGAGTTGCATTGATTGTCTCATCTAACATCTAACTCTCTCAAAAAAAAGAATGATTTTAATTTCTTAAAATGTTTAACTATTTTTGCAATGTACATGTTGAATCCACAGGAGAAAGCGGTATATGGGGTACCAATGCCGAGAAGCTACTTGGAGCTGACACTGAGCGCAAAGAGCAACGAAGTGGACCATTCCAACACTGCCAACTACAGCAGCGATGTCCTTCTGATCCCTGATCTTTCAACTTTCAAGGCCTTACCCTGGGCTGAGCAGACCGCTCGAGTCATCTGTGACCCCTGCACAGTGACAGGAAACCCTCTTCGAACCTCCCCTCGCCTCATCGCTAAGCAGCTCCTTGGCCAGCTCCAAAGCATGGGATTTTCCCTGCACTCGTCCTTCACTTATGAATGCTGCGTCCTTGGAGCACCGGACCGGATTGGACCAAAGACACTCATGTTCCCGGCTACCACTCTGCTCAGCAACCATGACCTGCCTTTCTTCCAGCAACTGGTGGACAGCATGTACTGCATGGGCGCAGACATAGACAGCATTGCCTCTGCAAGTGGCCCTGGTCAGATGGAGATCAACCTGAGGCCAGAGTATGGGATTGCAGCTGCAGATAGCGCCTTCACCTTCCGCACCGGCATCAAAGAGATGGCTCGTAAACACAGCTACATTGCCAGCTTCTTCACTGATGATGGCCTGTACAATGCTGGGGTGCTCTCTCACAGTTTGTGGGATGCCAATGGTCGGCGCAGCCTCTTCCACAGCGGGGAGAAGGCAGCTGAGCTGTCTGAGATTGGCAGGAAATGGCTGGCTGGGCTTCTCACCCACTCTGCTGCCCTAAGCTGCCTGATGTCGCCTGGACTAGGCTGCCGAAGCCACATCGCCAAGACAGTCAAAGACCCCAAGCGAATGCTGTGCGCGACTTGTGGCTGCAATGATAACAGTACTTCCTTCAATATCAAATGTCATGGCGGGAGGGAGATGCACATTGACAACAAGCTGGGCTCAGCCATGGCCAACCCTTACATTGTGCTAGCTGCTACTGTGGCCGCAGGACTGGACGGCATCAAACGAAACCTGAATGTCGACAGTGTTCTGAACAAAGCCCCCACTCAGCAGAAGGAGTTTGCCATTCCTGTAAAGCTCGACGACGCTCTGGAGGCTTTGGCGGAAGATCATGTCATCTGCAGCACCCTTGGAGAGCCGTTTGTTCAGTATTTCATTGCCATGAAAAAGTTTGAGATTGAGACCCAAGAACTGGATGATGAAAGGAACAAGTGCCTGGAATATTTCATTTAGAAATTTTCCATGTTTTTTTTTTTTAAATATGAGAAACACAATTTCATGTTCATACCTTAATATATTAAAAATATTGCACTTTTTTTTGTTATTTCAAAATAAAGGTATAAATACACCCTAACAGTGCAGTTTTGTTGTGTTTCATCATTTTCAAGAACGATTCTGATGCAGCTGTTGACAAGTGTATGAGTACTACATAATTAACCAGTGTAATAAAAACAGAGGAAGTGGTGTTGTCCTGCACCCTGGCTGCAACAGAAGCTAAAATAAGCTGTAACCTAATGCCAATAAATGATCTCTCCATCTTCAGTCTTGTCAGGATTTCTTACTTCTTCTTGCTTTTGTAATTAACATTTTCAGCCTCTGGAGGCCACTAGTGTGGCTGCTGATTGAAGTCTTGTTTTTTCTTTAAAGAGGAATCCAGTTGTCAAGTGTTTCACATAACTCATTGTAGTTTTTGAGGTGTAACCATTTCTGTGTCATACTGTATGTAGTCATTAATCACATGGGGTTACTCATTTCATCCCAGTGGATTAGAATATAAAATGTCATTATAAAATGTCTGGACCAGGTCTTGGACTAAGGAAAATCATCAGATTATTATTTTTATTTATGAATCTATATTGTTGCAGTCCAGAATAGGTTTGTATCAAAGATTATGATGATCTGAAATTCCCGGCCTGTTGTTCTGGAGACTTTTCTTGGAAAATTTGAAAAAAGCAACTTTTAAAGACTAACGACAAGGATAAAGAATTTTAAAAAATTTCAGTGGATTTGTGCTTAGCTTGTACTTTAAGTTCTATAAAGGAAATTATAAAAATCCACTCATTAATGACATTGATGGCTTAAAAAGTCTGGATACTACTGTATATATATAGTACTCAGTAAAAGATACAGTACCTCATAAGTCTGTGAAATCCGGGTTTCCAGGCTACATACATCAATGTGGTTGTACTGTATATTTTATTTTATTTTATTTTATTAAACATTTGGATTTCACTATATTACAGCCACTTCAAACATGAATATCTTCAATGGGTATGAGAACAACTGAGTCATAAATGTCATTATCAATAATCGACAATGCAGAGAAAATGTACAACATCAAGACACATTAGAAAAACTATATATTACAAAATGGAAAGGATCCGGTTGGTGATACTAAATATTTTGTGTTATTATTAACAGATTCCATTAAAAGACCCAAACCAACAAATGTTAGTCTGTCTCTAAATACCTTAAAGAAGGTTCAGTAATTTCACAAGGTCACTGTATCAACAAACACGAAGAAATACTATGTTTGTTTTTAGCAGTGAATGAATCCACATTTAATACTCTAGTGAGTGTTTGGAGCAGCAGGGTGGTGTGTGTGGGATTGAGTCAGAATAAACCAAGTGCATGGCTCTTTGATGTGTTCTTTGTAGCTTTTGAACAATGGAGCTCTGTGTGATAGAGGAATAGGATAGATCAGGCTCTTTATAGACACAGAC
This sequence comes from Collichthys lucidus, assembly GCA_004119915.2. Classification (NCBI taxonomy): domain Eukaryota; kingdom Metazoa; phylum Chordata; class Actinopteri; family Sciaenidae; genus Collichthys; species Collichthys lucidus. The sequence goes on along the minus strand of CM014080.1, from coordinate 22,015,160 downwards.
AGTACGTGCTAGTGGGACGAATTCATTGTTTGTTTTGGTCTTTTTGTGGGATTTGCTATGGGTAGGCAAAATATGAAATATCATTAGACTTATACTTTCACTAAACCTTTACAAAGAACAAATACATTCAATATATACACAGATGCAACAATCATTTTACAATTAAACTTGATGTCCATAAGCGCTACCGTTACACTGACTCTGTTTTAACTTCATTAGTTAGTGACTTAAGAGTATTTTCATATCAGACCTGATTCCCTGAACATCCAGTTCAGTTTAGCAGATAGACACTGATTAAGGAGCAGATACCTCATACATTACATCATGCTTTTTTGGTTTCACTGGTAAATATCTCCCCTGGTAAGATCTAAGGCCAGCATCAAAATGTAGTATACTGCAGTGTATATCAATGAGTACTACATAATAAACATCAGAAGGAGTACGCACTACTCATTCTTGATCGTGGCAGCCTTATTCTCTCCCTGCAGCTCTACTTGTTCTTGCCTATTAAATTACCTACGCGCTGCATGAATTTTCCCAGTTTGTTATCAGTGCCACTTTGTGTCTGATACGATGCGGACTCAGACCAGTTCATGGAAGAGGTTCTGTCTTTAGGACCGCTTTCAGTGTTAAGGAAATATTCAAATCGACTGTAGACTTTCTGTCTTTGACAGGCAGTTGCCGCCCCGTCGTTCGGAGTGCTCCCAGAGGCTCGGTCCTGCTCTGCTGCTGTCTTCCTTTTGCTTGAACGCTGAGTAGATAGTTTCAGGAATGGAGTTTTTTGTCTCTCTGTCTCTGCTGGACCACTGATCGAGTTCTGTGACCTGGAGATGCTTGGGGATTGACCTTTCCTAGGTGTTTGGTCGACTGCAGGTGCCTGTGAATGGTCCGCTTTAACTGGTTGGTTTGATATTAACGAGCCCTTTCTTTGGAGTGACTTCTCCTCTTTTTTAATTGCTTTCTTTTCATCTGATGTAAGCAGCGAATACACTTTCATTCTCAAAGAATTTTTCCTTTGAAGGGGTGGTTCCTCGCTTTGTACTTTCCCTTTATTCATGTAACTACTCTTAGCCTCCTCTGCATGTTGAGATCCTGTGGAAGTGTCCTGTAGAAGAGTCCTGACCGCTTTTAATGTTGATTTCTGTCCTTCATCTGGAGCAGCAGAGCCTGAACTGTTAGCCACCTTAACTATTGAATCATGGCTTCCTCTGGCGTGGTCCTGATGCTTTGATTGGTCAGGTAAGTTTGATTTTGCAGGGTTCTGCCTGGGAACAGTTTTCTCATCTTTGTAAATCTCCTCATTTCCATCTTGGAAAACAGCAGAGCCTGAACTGTTGACGCGTGTGTTTGAACCCTCCTTCTCTTCAGGGATTTGAGTCAAAGACTCCATTGCTCTTCCGTGCTGGGCATTGTGACCACTGGGCAACAAATGAGATAACTTGAGCGATGGCTCCTTCAGCTTCATATCTAAATCACCCGCTGAGGTTGTCCTGGAAAGAGGTTCATGCCAGTCATGCATCTGCAGTGTCTTTCGATTTGAACCCATGTTGACATCGTAGTGTGAGGCAAACTGGTGTCTATCAGTGAGATTTCCTTCCTTATTTGGCTCACTGTCTTTGTGGTTTGCTCGTTCTTGGCTCCAACTGTTTTGTGCATTTGGCTTTAATTCTGCCACACTCATGTCCAGACCTCTCAATGAAGACATCAATTTGGGCCTTTCTGTTGGAAACCTCAAGGACTCTTGACTCTGCCGGAGATTGCTGAAATCCTGTAAACTGAGCCTCTTCTGCCTCATTTCTTCCATCCTAGAGTTAATGTCCCTCGACCTGCTGTGAATCAGCTGCGACTGATACTCGTTTAAGCCTGTGTAACTACTATATGGAGATGTCATTGGGGATAATGCATCACATGATGGATCTAGAGGCATGTTGTCGTTAAGGTAAGTGTCCATCTTCCACTTGTGGAGTGATGTTTCAGAGCTGAATGGTATCAGATTCTCGTCTGCTCCATAGAGAGTCCGGTGCCTAATGTGCTGCTGAGACAATCTGTTTGTTAGAGTAGGGTCGCCACTCCTCAGGTTAGATCCAGGCCTCTCTGGACCAACAGGACCTCCAATGTCCTTGTTCCCCATCCTCATTCGAGTCAACGGGTTTAACTTCTGCAGTTCTCCACCGTAACTGTGTCCCCGTATCAGATTTCCGAGGTCTGGACAGTGAGATTGATGCAGCCTGTCTTGCACGCTCAGCCCCCTAGTCAACACTGAGGCATCCTGAGCACTTCTCATGCCATGCACCCCTATGGATCTCATGTGAATCTGATGGAGGGAAAGCTGGCTGGAGCTGGGGCTCTGCACGGCCCCGGTGTGTATCTTGTTCTGGACAGATACCCTCTCCCAGGACTGAACTGCTGGAACTGTGGAGCGAGCGAAAAGTCTTCGAAACTCTTCGTCATAAGAGCACACCAGCTGACCTGTGATCACCAGGATCATGCTGAGGTTGATTTTCTCAAATGACCACGTGTAGCTGAAAAATTAAACACAAAGATTAGAGAGCAAGAAGGCATGATGATGGTGAATAGACTGTTGATAGAACTGATGCAAAGCTTCAAATAATCAAACAACAAAAGGCCACATTTTGCATGCTATCAACATGTGATGTGTATCTGGATAATGACATCTGATCCACAGCCTTTCCTTTTACAGGCTTTTGAGAAAATTGAAGGCTTTTAGGTGCGCCTTATAGTGCGGAAAATACGGTATGCCTTTTTAATCACGTAGCCTAGCCTATTAACCCACCGTCTCTTGTTAAACGTTACAATAAGAGAATTACACGGATTATATTACAGTAATAGTCATCAGTTAATTTTAATTCGAAATCATAATATGACATATATGTATTAAATATGCAGCAAGAGTGCAACGGCCGGGATGCGAACCGCGTCCCATGGTTGAAAATACAACTAGTGCAGGTGTACTTAACCCCTCAGCTACCATAACACAGGTATGCTTTCAGGTGTATTTATAGTATATAAAACATTCCGCTGATATAAAATTAGAAACAGTCTACGATAAATGGAATCATACGGTGTCTAAACGACGATAACTCTTTTTAGGATTATTTAAGATTAATTATACATAAATAAACTGGCGTCTTAAATAGATGACGATTCAAATAGCTGGCTAGTATGGTAAATCTGAGCGCACAGGACATGTTTTGAGCGCGAGCACATTAGATCTGAGCGCGCACAGGACATGTTTTGAGCGCGAGCACATTAGATCTGAGCGTGCACAGGACATGTTTTGAGCGCGAGCAGAAAAAATCTGAGCGCACAGGACAGGTTTTGAGCGGGAGCACATTAGATCTGAGCGCGCAGGACAGGTTTTGAGCGGGAGCACATTAGATCTGAGCGCACAGGACAGGTTTTGAGCGGGAGCACATTAGATCTGAGCGCACAGGACAGGTTTTGAGCGGGAGCACATTAGATCTGAGCGCACAGGACAGGTTTTGAGCGGGAGCACATTAGATCTGAGCGCGCAGGACATGTTTTGAGCGCGAGATTTGAGATTTAGATTTGAGTGTGAGCATAAAATGTGAGCACGAGGACAATAAATCTGAGCACGAGAAGGAGAAATCTCAAACTGAAAATGTGCGCTCTTGAATAAAGATAGGATACTTCTTCCATACAATAAGAGAAATTCATGGCCCATGTTTAGATTTTTAATAGCTCGGAATACATAAGTGCATAAATGGCAGACTCACCTGTATGTTCCATACAACACTGTTCGGCAGTCCACCAGAATAAATTTTTGCTCCAAACCTCCATAAAACTTCATCCCAGACTGACACTGATACTGCTGCCCCTGAACCGTCCGAACACGAATATTCTGGTGGAGAAACAGGATTTTCATTACGATCATTGCGGTCTCTATTGATCAATCCAACACATATCTTGACAATATCTTGGATGGATTGGCATAAAATTGTGTATAGGCTTAAGGATGAAGCCTACTGACTTTGGTGAACCTGGTTAAAATGAACACATCAGTCCAGTACAGCCTCAGGTGTAAAGGTTTAAGAACAGAATGTGTCTTTATTTTTTTTATACATGACCAGGTACTATTTAAAATATAAATAAGTATTTAAAATATATCTAACAAATATTAATAAATAGTTTAGAAATCCCCTCATCCTATCAGACAGCAGCTTTTGTGGTCCTTTGGTTTTTAAGTTAAATTTCAGCTTGCTTATAAAACCTCTTTGTAATTTCTTGTCCTTTTACTTCTTTTTTTTTTTTTACATAACAAGGTCTGTTTTTAAGTTAAAGTAACACTTTCATGCTAAATGAGATGCATTTTACTTAACTAGATTTGATCTCATACATGGGGTGAAGTGTTCAAGTGAACAAAGTAATTATTAGGGAAATTAGTAAATGTCCCCATTACAGGGAAGCATGCTTACACTTTGGGAGACTGAGCAAGATCAAACCTGTGCGTCGTTTTCTCTGAGGCTGGTTTTTTGATGTGGCTACTGTCTAAGAATTTGCACGGAGATCACAAAGGCGTCACTGTGCTAACTCTGCTGACTTGTTGTTTGGACTGTTGGAACATCGCACTGGTGCTGTTTAACAGGAAAATCCAGCCGGACCAACAGATCTGTCCTACGGCAGCAGCAGTTCTCTCATATGATAATGACAGGTAGAGACGCAGCAGAGGAATGTTGGTAAATGGCAGCGTTTTGACGGAGGGTGTGGAGCAAATGTCAGATTTAATTAACTAATGTTCTTGCCCATAAAATAAAGGTCATGTTACAGGCGAAGCTTCCTCTGGTAGCAAACATCAGTGGAATACAAATCAACAAATGTACAGCTGAATAAGTGGAAAGATGTCCACATCATATTCAACAGGTTCTTGAGTTGTAAGTCTTTAAATAGGAGATGTCTCTTTCTGTGATAATGTTTTCATCATGCCGTATAATTCTTTATATTGACACAAGATCCTGTGTAAAACAAGACTGAGTCAATAAAGTTTGTCTTCTCTACCTGTTACGACTCCAATGACTCCTACTGAGGTAATTTAATGAATGGCGAGTAAATTTAGACTATATTAATAACATCGAGGCATTTAAACAACACTGTGTAACTTTTTTGCCATAAAATAACTGAATAATTTGCACTGACGTGCCGTCAGAAGAATGGCGTCTCTGTCATTCTCGGTACGCTTGTTCTTGCACTATGTAACTTTATGCTCCAGGTACAATAGTCATCAAACGTACGAAATGTTTTAGTGCACTAAGTCACCCACCACCAACTATTTCACTGCTTTTTGTGAACCTGCGTACCAACACTCTGTGATTTATGGAGTTTTCTGAAAAGAGCAAAATAAACTGGTGCGAACTATAGCTGTTAGTGAACGTTAGCTCAGTCTGTTAGCCAGGCTGCCTGCACTGTCAGCCTTAGAGTTAGTGTTTGCACCACAGGTGTTTTGGACCACCAGGAGGAGCAGGGGATTAAAAATTGGCAATGTAACTGGGATAAGCAGCCTCTATGGACATAATGAGTTCATTGACTCATTGAATCATTTCTTGGTGCTTTGCAGCCTCTGGCACATGAGTGTTATATTGTGAGTCTATGGACTGATTGCACAGCAGACATTTTGTAGACTTATCAAAGTTTGAAAGTTGGTGGTGACTCAACATGGGCATAAGCACACCCTCTTCTAAATGGAATGCAGCTACAGCTGTCATTTTGCTGCTATGACGAAATGTCTGCTGTGCATCTGTTTCACTGTCAGCCAAGTGCATTTGCATGTTCAGCCCCACTCATGAAAACATTGATCCAGAGCAAACGAAGAGGTCCAGTGTCCAGTGTGTCAGATTTAGGCATTATTTACATAATATGGCAGGATTTGAATATAATATGCATAAAGGGATCTATGTGAGACTGGATTGCCCTGATCACTAAAAACAATGAAAAGGGCAGCTTTAAGTACCTCGGTGTCCACATGACAGAGGGCTTGACCTGGACTCTGCTCACTGGCTCTGACTGAGAGCATCCTGACAGGGAACATCACTGTCAGGTATGGAAAGAAAACAAGGCCAAAAAAGACCACAAGGCCCTGAATGCACAAGCTGAACACACAATAGGTGTTGCTCAAACTGCCTGAAGGACATCTCTACCAGCTGCGATCAGGAAGAAGATTCACAATACACCAGGGCAGGACTGAGAGGCTCAGGAGGAGTGACTACCCTCAGACCACGAGGATTCTGAACTGGGACACTGCACCCCTAAAATCCTTTATGTCCTTACTTACTGTACTTATTTTAGTCCTTATTACTATTGACGGTGGTGTGTATGTCTTACCTTGAGGTCTTGGATATTGACGCCCACCTTGCGTGCCATGGTGAGGAAACCCTGGCAGTGGGACTCATCCAGGAGGATGTAGACTACCACTCCCCTCAACGTGGCACTGACGATCTCTTTGAAAATATCGACATCTGTGAAGATGTCCATCGCTATGGCAATAATCTGGAGACACAAAAAACAAAATGATTTCAGACCAGGAAGTCACAGTCCGCATAGCGACTGTGAGAATGAGTGAATCCATAAATTAATGAATCAATGAAGAAGTGGAAGAAGTATTTAGATTTTAAATAATGAAATAATTAATACTAGACTGTAAAAATACTTCACTATAGGTAAAAGTCCTGCATTCAAAACCTAAATTAAGTATTTACTGTAAGTATTATCAGCAAATTAACTCAAAGTGTTTTCCTATTAAACTCAGAAAAAAATCACTTTTTAAAACATTTATTTAGCTCAAGAAGTCTGAGAATAAATAAAAACATATAAAAACTTGTACTTAAAGGACCCGTGTGCAGGATTTAGTGGCATCCAGATGTGTAGCTGCTGATTGGCTGCAAAACACTTGAAAAATGCAAAAGGCCTTATCTACAGCTGGTGTTTACTTTGTCTGTTCTGGTCTACTGTACATGCCGGTTATTTCCAGTTGATTATATACTAATAAAAACATAGTTATCAATAATATATTCCATTTCTGCCACACACGTTAAAGAGAGCCCCCTAAATCTGACACATTGGACACACAGTTACTATATGTGTTAATCAACATTTTATGCCCTGACAAATATTTCTACTGGGTAAATTATTAAATTGACATATGGCAGCATGTTCAGATTATCAGATAAATGAGTTTCTCAAAGGAAAGAAAATCGTGTCTGAAAGCACAGGAGACTTATTGCGTTATGACGTGTCACGTGTTTCAGTTTATGTATACACTGAGCAGCGCATGTCAAGCAGCTGTGTGCATTTCATCAGTCATTTTCAGTCAGTGGATATCTGTCGAATGAAACTCCACTCTGTGCGCTCAGACAAAACAGACACACGCCCTGCTGTAATTTCTGAATAATTGGTTTCACCTCTGGAGACGGTGAGCTGGTAGCTGAACATTCAAGCTGAGACACGTTGGCCGGAAAATGTCATGTGAAAGTGAAACATAACCTTCATACTAACTTTTTTCATTATGAATTAACACACATTCAATAAATTAACTGAATCTGGGTAGAGATTGTGTGTGAAGTAATGTGTTCTTTACATGTTAATTTGCATATAGTACTACATGCTGTAGCACGATTGACATTTATTCTTGTAAATGGAGTAACTGAAATGACTAATAATTTGCCTCAGGTGCTTAGTTTTTTTCTGCAAGTCAGCAGCAGGTCACTATTGTAATTTTAGCAGTTGCTGGATACGCGCATAGTTGTTCTGCTACATTCTCTTCGCAAATTTACGATTAATGGTCACATACGACTGATAAATGTTTAGAATAATCTGCTGTCAAATAAAGGCTAAGTAAAACTTCAATATAGCAATATCAACTTCAAAAACTACTTTAGTGCACAAAAAACACTAGGAGTGGTAAAGAAGTGGTGGAGAAAGTATTCAGATCGTCATATTAAATAGTGATACTAATACTACACTGTAGAAGTGCTATCATATATAAAATGATCTCATTATTAGGATTTATGGAGATAAGAAAAGCCGTCACAATAAACAAAGAGCATAAAGTGACACCTTCAAAATGCTTGTGTTGTCCCACAAATGAAAAATTAGAAAAAAAAAGAAAAATGTATAAATTCAAATAATTAAAAGGAAAAGAGAATCTTCTGCTGGATTTTTGGTGAGCGCCTTGACTTAAAATAAATAGTTGCCTATTTATAATTTTTTCTCCAGCAGTCAGTTAATTGACTAATCGCATCATCTTGCATACACTTTTAGGCCACTCTCCTAAAAGTTGTCAGACATAATTATAAAGGAGTATTACAATATTTTCCTCTATTTTCCCTAAATAAACATATATCAAGTACTACATTTGTTCCTAAGTAAAGTACTTAAGTTAGTTACATTCCACCACTGGTTTTAAGTGATACACATGAACAGTTACATTTAAAAAAAATCTGCTTTATTAATAAATTATCACTATTTTACATGTATTGTGTTTTATCTAACACTGTCTTCAGTAAAGTTTTCAGAAACCTGACTGACTACTTCCAACCTTTATAGGAAGTGTGTTTACTGTGCTCCACACTGTGGATCTGCAAACATACAGTAGTAAGAGAACAGCTGAAGTTTGTATTCTTCTCTTTATCATTATTAATATATATTTTATCCATGGCTACTGAATCACAAACAATCTGGTTTTGAACCGGCTTGGTTTCATTTAGTCATTAGGTTTGTCTTTACAGGTTAACCTACAACAGAATCCTCTAGCTTAGCACAAGATGATTATTTTACAATGGTGAGGGCGCTGCTGCAGGATGAAGCAGGTCTGACCTATAAAAGAGCGGGAGGCTGTGTTGTAACATGTGTAGACTAACACATACATCTGCTCATGAACTCCACAGGCTCTCTCATTAGGGCGGACTCGGATGAAGGGTGTCTTTACAGATTTTGTGATTTGTTTCTGCATGTTTAATTTGAACGGAGCAGTGCTCCTCATAAACTCTCGGAACAGTTACCAGATCACATAAGTTATTTTGCAGTAAAGTTCCAAGCAAATAACTAGGAAATCTCTTTTTCTTTCTTAAATCTTTTAAACTAGAATCTCTGATGATGGATAGAGGACAACTCATTTTCTGCCACTGCATCATGATTTCTTCACCCTTAAGGTTACACCCCAGAGTGTATCTAGCAAAGGCAAGGAAAACTTTTTACGGCCACATTTCAAGCCTATAGGCAATGAATTTTTATCACGCAAAAGACAAAATCGCTTTAAGTTAGATCGTTAGTATTTAAATCAAAATCAAAAACGTCTCATGTAGTAAAACTGCAACAAGAGTAGCAGACTGAAGAAGGATTAAATCCTGTCACTGTTAAACAGAAAACAGAGTGACTTGTGTGTTCAGCTGTCTCCAGTAATGTATGGTCTAAGCCTGTAAAGCGCTGTGTATACAGGGAAATATGTAGAGTGTGTATTTTCCTCTGTGCAAAGCGACGCCCTTTAATTGTGTGTTTGTGCTATAGGTTAACTGCCATTGTCCCTGTTCTCTATTTGTGTTAGGCTAAAGTCAGGAAGATGAATCTTTGCACATTTATCCACCTGACAGATCAGAGTATTTTTTCATTGGTTCGACAGGAATCGGCTCTCACCTGCTTCGCCTCCTGTATCTGTTTGCGAATGACTTCTTTAATGCTCGGTGTGTCTTGTCTGGGCGGGTGGAACAGCAGGCTGATGCTTGTGTCCACATCTTCCAGTGAGACCTCCGGCCAGCCCAGCTCCAGGTCAGGCACCTCCTCGTCCGACTCAATTGGAAAGTATGTGGACGGGTTGAACTCATTTGTGACCTGTTTGGCCTCTGAGTCATCATCCACAACAGGTAGCTCTGCATTTTCCAAAATGAACAAGATCTCCTCCTCGGACAGAAAGTGGTGGATCTGTTCGGCTCGGAGGAAGTCCTCGTAGGCCTCTTTGCCTCCACAGAGAAGGGCATAAATGGCCAGGCGGTAAGTTTCTTTGTAATGTGGCTGGATGTAAACCGGACTGTTGTCTTCTTTCAGTGAAGACAGGTAGGACAGCCTAGACTCCATGGATGTCAGATCCCCTCTGAGTCTCTATGTGAAACAGGCCTCTCCTTTACCTTCAGTGTATAAAACTGTGTCCGCCAACCATCCTGTTCAGATTAGACAATGAAGCAAGAGACAGCTCATTTAAAAAAAAGGCAATATAAAGTGACAAAAACCTGTCTGTCTAGTTTGATTCACCACAAGATAAACAATACATGGCGTGTGATGACTTCTTCAACATTGTGAACTGAACAACTGAAAAGGTTCTTAGACAAACTTACTTTATGACAGGTAAAGGAAATCTTGGTTTTCCTGTGTTTCTGAGTCCTGAAGCTTAAAAAGAACAAAGTTGAAACCCTCCAGTCAGCCCTGGTGTCTGTACTCTCTGCAGCATGAACCAGCAGCACTAAGGTGTGGATTTGAAGTGTTTATGCAAACGAATACCTGGTTGTACCTGCCCTATTGCTCACACGCTGTAACACTCCCCGCCCCCACCTCAAGTCACCTGGGTTTCAGGAGCAGGAGCAGGAGCAGGTTTGTTTGGATGTCTAAGCTGTCGTGCACTCCGTTTGAGCCTGGATACAACCCAATGTGTGCACATTTTTACTTTATTCATTCATGTTACCTCCTAACATATCTGGGATGAGGAGAGATTATTCACAAAGACAACAGAAGGAGGTTGATAAGTAAAGTTTATTGCCATCACAAAGCACAGACAGACAGACCTCTCCGGCATACAGACCAGGGCAGGAAGTGAATATTTCTTTATTCACAGGATCACTAACTTGCTTTATTAGGATCAACACATGATGAAAGCTACCTGGTACAAAAGGAGCTGTTGATGATGGATGAAAACTTACCACCCCAGAGAAAAAACAAAAAATAATCTGGTATCTGGTGTTAATTTCGCACCCAGAACCCCAGCTCTGCACCGGCTAACCCCAAGGTCATCCAGTTTAAAGGATAATTCTGGTTTATAACAACTTTGGTCTTATTTACATAGTTTTGGTGATAATTTTTAGTGGTTGCAATAACTTTGTACTTTAGATGCTAAAATCTGAGAACACGGTGACATCGCTCAGATCCCGCTCGATCAGATGGGTTGTAAAACAAACTTAAACTGAACCACTTCATTTGGGGGTAAAAACTGAAAACGAGCACAGCTGAAATGTTGGTAATAATGCCTCACTGTACAGAAAAGTCTGTCTGTTAGGATTAGTGGGTCGGTCAAAGTTGAACCAGAAAGTCTGTAAATTGTGACGTAGGTTTACGAGCCGACCCTTTGTGTTCTCTTCCAATAAGTTTGTCCGTTTGTTTAAAACCTCTGATCGTCTGAGTGCTCGTTTGTCGGGATCTGTGCGCCCTCTTTCTTAGTGAGGTCACTGATGAAACTGGGTAAATATGAGCCAAGTTGTAATAAACACGAGTTATCCTCTAACATCCACAAAAAAAATGTATACAGGCATTCCACTAACGTGGCGTAGTGGAAGGTGCAGCTTTTAAAACATAGAACATCTACCCTGGTTTTTTATCTTCCTTGTTTTTTGTGCCTTTTTCCAACCTGTGTCACAAGCACGGTGATCAGTTGAATGATATGAAATACCTGAAAAGGACATCTACTGTATGTTAGCAGCCACTGTAAAAGTCCCTCTTTAATAGGTTTTATCCTAAAACTAGTTCTAAGACATTATAGAGAGAATTATGGTGAATGCTGTAACACAAAAAACTTCAAACTGGTTGGAAGCTTGCTCTTTGTAAACGTGAAGTTCAGATCGTGGGACTTTTGGACAGTGACTACATCTACATAAACTTTAAAGTAACAGCTCATGGTTTCACACTCATGCTAGAAATCAGCTTTGCTAACAGCAAACTTTTCCTCCTCAGATATCACCACCGTTTACTTCCTTGGTGGAGTTGGAGACTTCATGAATCTGGGTGGGGTGGGCGACTTCACGCCGCGAGATGGGGTCGGAGTTGGAGACTTTGGGGTTGGGGTTGGAGATTTGGGGACCGGGGTGGAAGCGGGGGTCTTAGAAGGAGCGGGGGTTGGGGCCTTGGAGGGAGCTGGGGACCTCGGTGGCACAGGTGTGGCTGCAGGTGTAGCTGCGGGTGTAGCAGCAGGCGTTTTGGGCTGTCCCAGTTTCGGCTCGGGCATCTTCTCACCGTGCTTGTAGACGCTGACGGTGATCTCGACAAACTCACCGCCGTACTTGTTCCGTACATTGATGCTGTACTTGCCAGAGTCGTCGGGACTGACTTTGTTGATGACAAGGCTGGCGAACTTGCCACCGTCAAACGTGACCTTGGTGTGCTCGTTGGAGGCGACTTCCTGCTCATTCTTGAACCAGGTGACCTCCGGGGTCGGCTCACCCCACACGGTGCAGGTCAGGCTCAGAGACTGCAGAAGGTTGAGAGTCAACTCATGTCAAAATGTGTTCAAATTATAGGTTTGTGTACTGTAAACAAAACAGTTAAAGGGGAAGTTCAACATATTTTTAAAAATCTTCTAGTAGTCCAGGTGGAGATTAAAGGTGCTTTTTAATTATAAAAAATTATAAAACTTTCCATAAATGTGTTGTGGTGGCCATAGTAGACATTTTATTTTTTACCATCTCCTGAACCAAACATAATAACACCGAAAAGATTATGCCTACTCTTATGTGTTGATGGTCAAGAATTATAACGATACAACTTATAAAAAATAAATAGAGTGATCACTGAATTCACCTGAACAGTTTAAGGTGTTGAATTTGGTATCATTGACCATCACTGGGAAGGAATATATGTAAAAGTCTCCATATGAAAACTTTTCACCATTTCGCTGTTTCACTTGATAAATCTGTTCCAGTCCTTTGAGCTGCATAAACAAACATTTTCCTCTCTATTGTTTTGTAGTGAGCTAAGGTTAGAAAATACATTTTATGTAAACTGATTTTAAAATATGAACTCTTTGGTTCAGATCTTCTTTTTACTCTTGTAAAAGACTCTTAAGTTTCATGCAAATAAGAGCTTAGAGATTTTTGCATTTTCTTCCAGCACTTGCTTCACAGGAATGCTACAGTACAGCTCATTGACCAACTGCTGCTCACAGTAATTATCATTTTCGTCATTTTCACATATAATTAAATAGTATTGATTTCTATTCCGATGTTTATTTCGTGCAATCCTCACCTTTTCTTCCATAATAGTAACCACATCAGGCAGACCACCGACCACTCTGCCACGGTCTGAGGAGAGACAACATGTGTGTTATTACATAACTTCAGTTAAGAATATCGTTGTTTTCATTGTGAAGTGATGTAAGACTGCATCTGTCACAGTGTAAACAAGTTTGAGATGTTCAGACGGAGAGAGAGGAGGAATGTGAAGTTGTCTTTGAATTTTCAGACTTCGACTCAAAAGCAAATAACTCGTCTGCAAGACTCCTCTGAAAATGTTAAGAATGCTGCAAGAGCTCACAAACTCGCTCGAGCGATCTTTAAAAACATCATCGTAATGTAATTCAGCGTTACCTCTAGACCATTGTATTTAAAAAAGTGTAAACAGCAACAGATTCAGTATAATAAATAATGATATACTCACTCTTCTCAGCAAATGCGGCTGCCCTGGAAGATAAAACAACGTTGTATGATTAATATAATTTGGATTCAATTTAAAGACATGTTTAAACTACTGTATGGTCAAATAACTTACTTAAGTCTTAGGTACTCCTCATAGGCATCAGTGTATGCTGCAAAAAGAAAAATAATGTTGTGACAACTGACTTTACTTTCCAAAAGTTTTACAGTAACTCAAAGTCAATAAAAGGAAGAAATAATAATAATAAATTTACACTACATGTGTTAATTTGAAAGTTGTTTACCTTGTCCAGAGAGGTCAAAGGTCCTGGTGTGGGTCTTCACGCCGTCTGAGATCTCGATGGAGTAGTGACCCTTCTCCCTGTCAGATGGATCACAGATCTGCATCCAGGCCATCTCGGCTGTGCCGCCAATCCTCATCTTCTCAGAGGAGGCAATCTTACTCTCTCTGCAGGGTTTACATCACAGATCACAAGAGTCAGGCCTCAGTTCATACTGATGTCAGATAAATAATCAAGCCTGACTGATGAGAAATATATATATAAATATGAATAGAGAAAGCAGAGGACACTACAGATTCATTGTACCTTGTTAAAGACATGTTGAGCAATAAACAGCTTCATTAGGAAACGTCACATTCCCTAAAAAAAAAAACCCTCTAAAGAATAAATCTGATGGGGTATTTTGCTTTTGGCAGCTGACAGAAAACACCTGCTCCAAAGGGACTGAGCGGTAAGTACATACATTTTTGGCCCAGTGTGACTGAATGTTATTTAACAGAAATACTGCAAATGTGTACTAAGAGAGTGCAGTACACAGAGTACTGTATGCACAGAACCGCACAGTGTGTGTGCCGTCATTACTGCACCGCACTAATGGCATGTTGGTCTAAATGATGTTGTTCCGTCTCAGGTTTAAAAGTAAATATTTGAATCCTGTTTATTTTAAATGTACTAAGTAGTGTCAAATAAATCTAATTAAAATCGTACTTGTGTTTCCAGACAGTCTTCATCTCCTCTGTGTAGTAGTTCATGTAGCACTGCAGCCTGATGCCCTCTGGAGTACACTGCAGCACCAGGTCAGAGGCAGATGCACCTGAAGGCAGCAAACACATGTGAACACACAGTCAGAGCAACAGGAAATAAAGATGTTTTCTGTACAGTTAAAGCAGCTCCATGTGTGTCCCAACCAGCCATTCGCATAATGATGTACATGTCAGCTGATCAAACTCACCAGCGATTTGGGCGATGGCATTGATGATGTCTTCAAACACTGCAAAGAAAGAAAGACATAACATCCATTAAAACGGATTTACTTTAAGAATGAAGTGACCAACATCTTTCTGAACAGTGAGAAAGTACCTTGGCCTGAAATGTCAAACACAGATGTGTCCTTTCCTCTGTCGTCACTGAGCACGGCCTTGAAAACACCCTGATCTTTTCTGGAGAACTGGAAAAACACGCATTAATTTATCAACATACATACATAACATGAACATGTCAGTATATTTTTAGACATATTAAAAAAAAAAGTATTAACCCTAAGTAAATACGTGCTCAATGTTAAAGATAATATATTGAGACATGCATTTACAATTTTCTTAATTGATTTTTATTTTATTTTACGAGCTGTAGTAATGTTGCAACAGTGACATAAGTTACTCTTCATAGCTGAAGTTTTTCTTGAATTTCAGGTGAACTGTTGAGTTGTAGCTTTAACCAAGACATTTACCACCCGAGGGCACATAGAAACAAGTCCCTGCCAGTTCAAAACTGTGCTTAAGTTTGAGAATTTTTTTTTTCAGATTTTGAGAAAATTCTCCTTGACACCAGTGCAAGACTTCATCAAGTAACTCAACTTTTAACAGTTTTGATTAAATGCAGATCATACATTACATCGTGCACTAAATGTTAGCCCAGCACAGTTAGATTATTGCTTTGACCTTTAATTATTTAATTAATTAGCATTTTATAATGAATATTTGTGTGTAAGCAACAAGCTCCAAAGTTACCATAGGGATGGGAAGAGCGCAGGCTCCAGACATGACATTGGGAGGAGTTTCTGGGACAATCTCGTCGTCCTCTTTGTACCAACGGAAACTTGTCTCCTTCTTCACATTGGCCATCTGAAACACAAACACAAGGATTGTTCTACTGAGAGAAGAACGAAGTCGTGTAATAAGGAAAAGCGAGTGACTGAAACATTACCTTGCAGGCGAGCATGACAGTGCAGTCCTCAGTGACAGTGAAATACAGATACTCAGAGAAATGTGGACCTAAAATCACACAGTGGAATCACATAAATTAGGATATAATCTGAACAATGAATGAAATTAAAAATAAAATCAGTCAAAGCAGAGTATATCTACTTAAATTATGAGACGTTTCTAGCAGGAAATTAAAGCATTTATAACGATCGATGGTTTCTTCAAAGTCAGGAGTCACTTCATTGACATAAAACTTTATTTTACTTCACAGTTGCCGGTCTATGTGGACCAGAAACTTCCGCGTGTGAGGTAAAATTGCAGTTTTTGTCAATGATGTCTGGTGGCTTTGGTGAAAGTGATATATCTGCTTCAGTTTCCTGTAAGAAAGGGCTCACTGACGGCAATTTAAAGCTGTAAAATTCTTCTATATATATAGTGTACACTTTTATTAGGTTTGGGTAAAAAATGACTAAGGTTAAGTGCCTCATACAACCACACTCAACCATGTTTCAAATATTCCAAACAAAATGATGAAATTCAAAAGGTTAACAAATCCGTAAAATGTTTCTGCAACCAAACCACTTGTCTCTTTGCCTCTTGCTTCATTCATCAACAAACAAACTAATTAGATTGAAAAATACTGTCACCTCTTTAGAGGAAATTACACTGTTAGAGAGACAATTAGCTCTGGCCAGCAGTGTGTGCTTACTAGTGTGTTTACTACATAATGACAGTTGTGCCTTGGTGCACGTTGGTACCTTGCTTCCTGATGTACTCTTTCCTCTGAAACTCGGCCTCTCTTAGAGCAACTTTGAAGACTGAAACAGAAAAAGACGATTGATAAAAAAATAAATAAAATACAACAAACACACATTAGAAGAAGCCTGAAAACAACTGACACAGTGTTTTGGTTTTTGCAACTATGGATCAATGTCACATCTTTCAATTTGATCCTTTCATTCCAAGGATTTTAGGTGTTCTGTTTCTGTTTTTTTTTACTTTTCTCAGATTGAAAAACCTCCAAATAACCATCAGCTTATTTGCATAATGGTTTATTTAGTTTTCTTCATGATATAACCTAGACTGCAGCATTTTATTGGCCAACAATAAGCAGTAAAGTAAAACACTTAAAAACGCATCATTAAATTTCTGAAAATTTTAATGTTCTAAACCAGTGATTCTGTACGCGGGGCTCCCTCTAGTGCTACGCTAAAGAATCACTTAGATAAATATAAATAAAATAAAATACATTTAAAACATGAAATACTATCAAACATATTAGCATAGCTGAAAATACATTATCAGCCGATGCCAAGAAATTGAAAAGAGATACAAATTAGGTAAAGACTTTTAAAAAGTTTGCAAGTAGCAGTTTTTTACTTTTATGTGCAATACATTTTAATTGAATCATTATTTAGGTACAGTTTTTTAAATTTTCCTATGTTTAAGCGCAGTCTTACTGTTCAAACAGTGTAAAATGTTACAATGACTGACAATATTAAAAATACTTCTTTAGGAATAAAACCTCTGCCTTGTTTTTGATGAATACTTACAGTGGGCCTATTACGCTACTGTATAGTGTTGGTCAGTGGTGGTATTTGGAGACCAAAGTATTTTTTGAGGTGGTACTTGGTGTAAATCTAATCTAATGACATCTAATGACAGTAATTTGAGGGAAAAGAAACCCACCATCTCCCACCAGGACCAGGGAGCTCTGGGTTTTGGCCCTGCCGTCGTTGATCTGGACAGTGTAAGTGCCCTCATTGGCTCTGGTGAAAGTATCCACCGTCATCTGGATGATACCTGTGGCCACATCGTGGCTGATCTTGTGTCCCTGAGAGGAAAACAAAGAAAAGATTTACAACAAGATCATATTCAAATTGAGCATTTTTTTTTAATTTATTTTTATCTCACTTAGACCTGTGATCTCTTTACTGTGCATAAGAAACTACTGAAATTATATATTTAAAGACCCAATGTACATATATATTCACATATTTACCTGAAAACATTGACTTAATGATAAATAATATGCATTTTGGGTAATGCAGTCTGACAACATCAGAGTTCACCAAACAAGTCAAAAAGAGATGGGAAATAAAAAGGAAACAGAGCTTAATAAAGACTGTATGATTACATTTTAATTTTGAAACTTATAGTCAATATGAATATGAAAGAGGTTACCTCTCCACTGGTGACCTCCTTGTCGTTAACGATAAACCTGTAGGATACAGACGATGACAGTTTGACGGCCTGCACCCAGAAACGCACGTGACCCTTCTCCAAAACCTCATAGTTCAGACCATGCTTCAGAGGAATGACTGCACAGAGACAAAGGACACACAAATATTAGATCCTTAGTAAATTTAACTGACACAGAAGATATGCTGCTAATGCATGATACTCACCTGGATGTCTGATGGCATAGCTGAGCTCCAGCATAGTGTTCAGGGCTGCAGAACAGAAGAAAACAAATATGAGAAACAAAGACTAACAAGGAGGACTAAAAATACTTACAGTGGTTATATCTGCTATGTGACCCACCATCCTCAGTCAGAGTGTGACTGCCAGAAACTCCATCTGTGTCGGTGACAACCACAGAGTATTTGCCCAGATCATCTTTATCAGGGTTGGTGAAAGTGAGTTTGGAGCTGAGAAATAAACACAGAGAAATAAACTGTGAAATATCTGTAAAGTAAAAACAATTAGAGCCACCACCTCGAAAGGAATAAAATGACTTAGGTAACCATAAAAATCAACACTGATTACAGGTCAAACAGGGAGAGTGTTCAGTTAGTACTAAAATTACTAGTAAAATTACTACAGTACTAGAATTCAGGTTCATTGACACTAATCTTATTTATTTATTTTATTCAGTATAATTCTTTAACTTTTTGTGATTGTTGTTTCATTTTCTGTCTGTAACACTTTTCTATACACTATACATTTATATTCCAAGATGTTTTTTTTGTCTTTTATAAATATATAATTCTAGATGATCTCTCTCACGTGGCGGGTGTTATATATTTAAATTGTTAAAAGCACAGTAAAAAAAGAAGAAATTTTTTAAAAATCCTTAGGACCTACAAAATAAAGACTCTTGGCTATTAAGCTTTTATTCAGTTACTGTAATTTTACATGAATAAATGAATTTTTCATAAATAAATCACCTTGTAATGTTGTAGCTGGATCTAAAAATTATTCTGGTCTTTAACCTATGACCTCTTACATTTGTTGTCATCCATGCTATTGCTCTAAGTTACGTGAGAACAGGCTGCCAAAGCCCCGAGGGGGAAACACAGCGTTTGTTCTCTGTCTCTATAGACTATTCAAAGATTATCATTCCTTCCGTGATCAAAGAAGCAGGCAAATTAACCCTAAGCGCTGCCTGAAGCAACATGTTGACGATTGCAGCGAGCTTACGTTCTGCCCTTTGTGGTGATGGCCACTCTGGGGCAGTCACCGATCTCTTTGTAGTTCTTCGACCACACAAACTTGGAGGTGTCAGAGATCTCACAGGCCTCCAGAGACAGGAAGACATCTCCGGTTTCCTCATCTACGCCAGCCACAATCTCCTTGGTGCCTGTGAAGATGAATAACTACTTTAAATGTTTCTTAAATATTATATTCAGCAAGAACATATAATAAGGTCATTTGGCTTTTCTTTTCACCTCTATTACTGGAACCATAATACAGATTTTCATATTATTTACTGAGAAATGCAGCATATGCAAACCAAGTTGCTGTATAAATAGTACTACACAAAGACTTGTGACAAAGTCATTTCATAATTTTCACGAAATATTTTTGTGAAAATTATTGAGTTTAAAACTGGTAATCTAAAACTCTTTCCTGTTACTGTGTGTTTAGGATAGCTGTGTTAAGCTGTGTTACCTGGAAGAGCTTTGGCACAGACCGGCTGAGACAACTGTGAGGCTTTTCCAACGCCACTTGCATTGACAGCACGGACTTTGAACACATAAGTTTCACCTTCCTCCAGACCAGTCACCTGCAGGTAACCATGGAAACGTCTTAGTGCGATATGACAAAGTTTCTAATAAAAACTAATAACTAAATAGTAAATCTTTATTTCACAGTCTACTGATGTGAATGGGTCCTTATGACCAAGCAGTTGAATTTCTAGTTGGACAGTTGGTCTCCTACCTGCAGGTAACGGTGGCTCACAGCTTCCTGATTCAGAGTAACAAAGTCTGATGAGCCCTTCTTGGCCATTTGCACCAAATATCCAGTGACTGCACTTGCTCCGGTGTAAACTGGAGCCTTCCACAGGATCACCAGGGAGTGACCTCTGATCTCACTGAAGCTCAGGTCGTAGGCTGGGCCTGGAGGTAAGATGAAAAGAAAAAATACAAAACATGAGCAGGACCAAAGAGAAGTCTGGCTCAAAGTTCTGGCCGCATGTTGGGATCAGTGACAGGTTAGTCATGTAATGTTTAGCTTGTTCTGACTTTAGTTGGGTTGATACATTTCTATAGTTCTTGGGTTTTAGAAAAAGAAAATGTTGAAGAACGAAAAACTAAAAATTGAAAATTGACATTTCAGAGATATTCACTGGCTCTACCTGTGTTTTGTGACAACATTTTGTGAAAGTCTCTTAAATCATAATCGGCAACTAGCACCAATAAATTGCAAATACTCTAGTCAATAAACCAGTAATTTAAGCTGCTATGGGACCTTTAAACCTTACTTATTGCAGATTTAACAACATAAACAACAACTTGAATGCCAAAAAAAGCAACGTCAATGTCATGTCTGATGAACAAAAGAATCTAAAAGACACTTCTTTTTGTTAAAGTCTCACTCGTACAGACTTAAAAAAGGGGAGCAGCATCTCACAGCCTTATCTGGCATCCTAAAAGATCAAATCTTCCCTCTAGTTCACACTGTTCAGGGTGGAAAGCTGTCAGTATGGTATTATTTGAGAAGCAGTTTTGGTTCTCTTACCTGGCTCATTGAAGGTCCAGGCTTCACATTTCATCGGGTCGCTGGGAGCTGAGGGCACACCGACACCGGCCATGTTAGCAGCTTGGATCTTGAACTCGTAGAAGGTTCCCCCAGTTAGATTATCAACCTGAAGATACACAGAGAGAGGTGTGGCATGATTATTACATTTGATATTAATAATAATTGGGTCAGCTACTCTGTATCTAAAGGTCTGTGATGGATGCTTCTTCATCTCTGTTGAGTTTTGTCTCTGAGTACTACACTCAACTACATAAAAACCCACTTATGGTCAGTTTAAAGTTTTAAATCTGAAGTTAAAAGTTTCCAAAACAGGGGTGTCGTTTAGCTCAGTTGGTAGAGCATCCGCCCCATGTAGGAAGGCTCAGTCCTTGCCGCAGCGGCCCAGGGTTCGAATCTGACCTGCGGGCATTTGCTGCATGTTATTCCCCATCTCTCTCTCCTCACATTTCCGATCCTGTCAGGTGTCTTTATACTATAAAGCTCAAAAAAGCCAAAAAATATCTTTAAAAAGAAAAACAATAAAACAAAACAAACTATGCCACTCACAGTGCAGATCCTCTCAGTGATGGCCGCCAGGTTGACCTCCTTCCACACCAAAGTGTCGGCATTTCGCTTGCTGATGTAATAAGCGTTGACCTTAGAGCCGCCACAGTGTTTAGGACTCTGCCAGGCCAAAGTCATGGAGGAGCCGTCACAGCTCAGCATGGTGATGCCAAAGGGAGCGCTGGGAGTTGCTGAACCACAATATTTAATGTTTAATATGCATACATCTGTGTTCGATTAATTCAATCAGCTGTGAGCAAACTAGTTGACCTAAACACCACAGTGACATTTCAAAAACACATCCAAGGATTTTAGCACCTAAGTTAAAAAACTGTGCAGTAGTTCAAGATGATTTAAGAGTTTTTGTGTTCTTTATGACTCCTGCTGTGCACGGTGACACTGATGTGCAGACCTGTGATTAAAAACATAATGCAAAGTGAAAGTGGACAAAGTGAGTAAGTGGGAGAGAACTAAAACTATTTCATACATACCATATTCAAACCCTTTGCCTGCACAGAATAATTAAATGAGCCACATCACACATCAAACTGAACATTCATCATGTTTCTGATACTTTTGTTGTCTGACATTTTTGCATATATCATTTTGTATAGAACCTACCAGCTTTATTAGAATTTTAAAACTCTTTTTTTTTTTTTTTTTTTTAGCTCGAGGGCTATACAAACAGAGTTGGTCACATTGTAAATGTCATGTTGCTCTCACCGAGGGCTGGCTCCACAGCAATTGGAGAGGACTCCTGAGACTCGTCACTGAGGCCAAAGACGTTGACAGCTTGGACACGAAACACGTAGCTCTCCCCAGGAATCAGGCCATGGACCACAAACCTGACACACAGACACATATTTTATTTTCATAAAAAGTTATAAAGTTATTGCCATTATCCAGATTTGTAATCTTTGTAGCCCAACACTACTGACTAAAGCCTCTTTGTGATTTTACTTTACTATGCATATACTGTTATGGAATTTTCTATTCTTAGGCTACATGAGGTCACATGTGGGCCTTGAGGTCCTCAGAAGTAGTAATTGTCTTGCTCAACACTGTGGTGGCCTGGGTCCAAGAGACCTATTGCTGCCTTCCTAGTCATAATAGATAGCTTACTGTTGACGTTTCAATTGACGCGAACAGACATCTGTGTCTCCAGACTAGAATATGCCGACAATAACACCTTTCTTTGTAAAAACATTCTCTTTGTCGTATTTGTGGTTTAAAGTCTATCCACCAGTAGGAGCTCGGGAGAATGTGAGACCGACTCAGCCACTTCAGGTGAACTTTGAGAGTGTCTCTAATTCTCCTTGGCCAAGCCTCAATAAATATTACAGCATAAGACATCAGAGGCTCCTGAACACTTTCTTCCCTCCTGACCTCACCATTGACCTTTGACTTCAGCAATTTCTACACAACATATACTATTTCTATGTAAATATTGTTATTTTAAGGCATAATATATATTTATAGATGAGTCATACAGATCATCTTTGTCCCGGATTAGCACCGCACCAATCTGGAAACCTGTCAGCTGTCATCTGATGATGATTTAGCCTCTGGGGGCAAAGTTCTGCGCAAATGTTTCTGAGCTTCCGATGTAGCCAGCAGATTTTCAGAAAATTGATAACAGATATCTGGGCCAAGACTTCCTCTGCAGTCAGAATAGCATCTTGATACATGATAATGACAAGAAAGACATATTTCTGCTCATCTCTTTAAACAGATTTCTGCATATGAAAGCAGAAGGCTAAATCGTTGTCAGATGATAGCTGGCAGGTTCCAAGATGCAGACTCTTTTCCTCTCCACATGGACTGTTGCAACCAAACCCACTCAAATGTGATTGGTGAAACTACAAGTGAAGACTAGAGTACTTCTGATGGAAAAAATCTTGGTCTCTTGGCTAGAGATTATGCAGCATTGAGGAAAATATATTTACAGGTGGAATTTCTCTAAAAATTGATGATGAAGAAGGTTTTAGCATGTGCACTTCAGGAGGACCTACTTTATTTAATTAATTAAATTATCAATATTAATATAATATTAATAATATAAAAAAATTTTTAGCCAATGGATGGATGTAAAATTTTTAATCAAGCTGGATGTGTATGGGGCTTTTCCCCCATCTTCATTCAGGACTGTGGTCTTTCAGTGTTGTATACATTAACTGTCCTTTTATTACAAAAGTCATAAAGACAGTAAAGGTAATACATATAACACTGTACCTGTTGTGTTTGAAGGGCTTGTTATTACAGGGGAACCAATCCTTTGCTCCAACAACGCGGCCGTCAATGTAGTATCCCATGAGGTTTTTCAGAACTTTGGGAGCATCCCACTGCACAAATACAGACGTCTTGGTGTTTCTGGAGGCAACAACCTGACCCGGAGCAGAGGGGACGCCTGGGAAAATAAGTAATTATTACACATTAGTAATGATATTGTTATTAATAATTAATATTAACGGTTCTAGAGGTATGTGTTTTACCTTCAGTTATGTGATTACAACAAAATTATGTAACTTTTTAACTCTAAAATAACTGTCACTGATTTTGGAGAAAGGCAAACAGAAAGCTTTACTTGCCAAAGTAAGTTAACAGTTTAAGCCTCAAAGGACCAGGGAGTGTTTTTATTTACAACGAGCAGCAATGAGTTTTGGACTGCTGAAATTTAGGCAACTGGTTGTCAGTATTGTGCCAGAAGCAGACAAGGTGGCAATGTAACTGGGCTCAGTAGCCTCTGCAAACATGGCAAGAGCCAAGAGGACAACTTAGGAAGCTAAAAAGAAAAAAATGAGAGAGTGACAGAGGAAGAAGCCCCCAGACAAGAGTAAATCTGGGACTGACTTTGGTTGTTGGAGAGAGCTTCATTAAATAAAAGGCTGATGGCACAGATGCCAAGGTGCGCTTCCTGCTGTTGGACTACTAAGTAATATTAGCTGGCTACTCTGTCTGTTGTTGCACTTGCTTGGTTGTTATCAAAGTTGTTGGCTTTCTAGTCTTTGATCATAAGTGATGTAATCATATCAAATACACATGTACAACTGTCCATTTTTCCCATTCATTTATATACAAAAACTGTGGTGCCAAACTGCAAATTTACAAAATCTTACATAATGTTGCTTTAAGAGTTTAATTTAGAAACAAAACAACATATTTCACTTTTTATGAGTCAACATCTAAAGTGAAGGGATGAAGTAAGAGACAAAGGAAGCTTCATTTACCACATGAGGATGTTTCAGACCGGTGATCAGATCAGCTGTCAATCACAGGAATTCATTACCTGACTTTTTAAAATATTCTGCTCTTCTGGATATGTACCGACTGATCTGATTTGCACATACTGTGCTGTAGAATACAAAATGACCACTCGCAAAGCATGCAAAGGTGCGTCCCTTTGGTGTTTACAATGAAAGCTGATCTCTATCATTGTACATTACGTGAACAAACAAAGTGAATATTAGTTTGTGAAACTTGTTTGGGGTCTGTGTTGGAATAACACAACAGCAATGTGAAGTTAGATTGAAGGGATGCGATTAATATTAGGAAGGTTTGTTTGGTGTTTGTTCTGACACTTTTTAAAAATGTAAAAATCCAAATATGTACATTATATGCACTACTACTACCACCAACCGTATCACAAGGAAGCGTATGTCTACTCATGAAGCTGTAACATATATCCAAAACTTGCCGACTCACACCAAAATAATCTAGATGGACAAAATTACAGGTAAGTGGAAAAATACGTCAGTATGTATTTTTGATTTGGTGGTGAGCTGTCCCTTTAAATAGGCCACAATACAAAAAAAATAAATCTATATAAAGTGTATTTTTCCAAAGTGCTGCTCATCATGCATGTTTAAATCACATAGTGCAAGAATAAACTGCGTGATGTTACAGCAGTGTAAAACAGTGCAGGAGTTTTCATTAAACTGTACATACCAAGTGGCAGCTCAGTACCTGGAACATACAGTGATTTACTTTTAAACAAAAGATCAGTTTCAGCATTTCATGTGTTTATGTGTTTGCAGATATGTATGTATGTATTTCAGAATGTTTGCCAAAACTCTTGCAGAGTTAAAATACAAAAAGAGCTGTGGGGCAGACACTGAATATTTGAGACATTGGAAACTGGCAAATGTAAAGATACAGTCTGCAATTTTACACTAAAAAAAAAACGACCAAAAAACATTTCTTCCCAGATTTTATGGTTAACTATAACACACTGTATTAGAAACCATGTAGTGTAGAGAAAGTTTTATTATTATTATTTTTTTTTTAGTTCCAGTACTTGTAGCCAGTACTTTTCACTTACATTACTTCATGACTATTAATATATTATTATTACATTTTCTATTCTCATTCCTACCTTTTTAAGCTATTTTTAATTTAGGATTATATTGTAAAAGCTTACAGAAATACATTTTACTATGACTGTACTTGTATGATTATATGTGAAATATATTTAATTGAAAGACATTGTAGAAAAGGTTGTTGTTTGTTGACTGACCGAAATTAAATTTAGAAAAATTTTAAATCTTCTTTTCATTTTTGAACTAAAAAAATATCATTACTCAAGACCCTTTAAGGCCTTTATCCATACTGCTTTTGACCATCATCAATGTTCGGGAGGTGCAAGAAAAACAATTAGGAAGTGTACTATTAGAAATATTGAATTTGATTTAATATGTAGCAAATGTGTGCAAATGTTTGTATGCATATTTGTGCTGTGTATGTGACACTGATTCCAGCCCTTACCATCCTCATCGAGCTTTTGGATGGGCTCAGAGGGCGCAGAGGCCTCGCTGGGACCGTACATGTTCACTGAATACACTCGGAACTGGTACTTTTGCCCGTCTTGCAAATCAAAAACCGGGTAACGAGGGGAGTGCAAATTGACTGCCGTGTTGATCCTCTGCCATGCTCCAGTGCCTGCTAAGCACTATGAGAGAGTCAGGGAGGGGGTATATGAGAAGGTACAGCCATCTGCGATACAACCTCTTCGATATAGCACAAACATAATGAGGAGCCTTCAGGGTACAGATCACGTGTTTTTGCATAGCTGGGGCTCAGTTTATTTTTCAATTAGCTAAAAGCAGAAGAAAATCACTGATGTAAATCTGAAATACCAAAATGTATAAAAGGTGTGATCATTGTCCTTTAAGAGTCACACAAATAGGGCGATTAATCTGCAATATTTGTTTTTATCTAGCAAGAGTTATGACAAGGATATATAAATAGAAAGATGAAAAAAAACAAAAGGCAAAAGAGAAAGGTGAATTTTTAACAGTTAATTTCTCTCAGAAATGTTATTATCACAATTGAAAAACAAACAACAAAAATCCAACTAGCCAATGAGGGAAAAAAAGGGTTAAACTCTAACCTGCATAAAAATGTTTGCATCTGCCTACAGTTACGCAGATACTAATATCTGAGTATCACCAGTACTGAGTGGTAACATTGATCTACATTATTACATTTCTAGGATTTGGATTAATTGAAAGTTATTTATGTGACCTTCATTTATGGCCACATTTTGACTGAACAACTGGAGCCCCAACAAAACATGTGATTCATGGTGAGCTTTATAACTCTTTCATGTTTATGTTAATAAAGTATTACAGAAAAAAAACACATGTAACCTCTTAAACACTGATGGACTCAGCGGTAAATCCATCTTAACATACTCCTGTTCAAAGCCACAGAACATTTCTAATGGAGATCTCAATAGGTTCAATATATTAGGATGAATTCTGGGGAAAAATGTTTGGAAGGTTGTTGCTGTTATGTAGTTTTGGACAAACTTAAAGGGGACACTGGAAGGAAAAATCCTGAGTTTAAGAGGTTAATGTCTTTTTTATCTTTTCACTGCAGCACATAACTTGATGGAAATGAATGGCCAACAGTGAAGCGACACACACCTTCTCGATGAAGTACCACAGCGGAGCTTTTCCGCGGGGGCTAGGAGGCTTCCAGCTCAGCACGACATACGATTTGCAAATCTCTGATGCGTGCACGTCGATGGGCTCCCCTGGGATAGTTACGTAGCCTAGATTGGGAGTGAACGGTGTTGAGGCCTAAGTAAATACAACGGCACCTACAGTATCGCAGAAGTCCCACATTACTGTATGTGTGTGTGCGTGTGTGTGTTTTTTGATTGTTTTTAATTATGTATTTCATAATATTATAATAATAAATGTAGTTTTGTTAGAGGGGTTAAAACTGAATGAATCTAAAGACTACATTGCTGATTTTTAGACAGCAGCATCTTTTCCTAATTCAAATAAAGAGCTGAAATTCTGCTCCCTTCTTTTGTTGGTCTTTCTAAAATGCAGACCCGTGAATGTTTCGGTGATTATTCCTATGTACTGGCAAGTAAAATTTATCCTCTGTATTTTAACAACAACAACAACAACATCTGTATTTGCAACAACAACACATCACTTGTTATATCAAAGCCTTGTGGAGGTTTGGGTGTTGTGTGCAAACAAAACAAATCATCTATCATATAATAAAAAAATCTTCGCAGGTGAAGTAGTGGATAAAGATAATACCATATTCATATTTCAAAGAAATATGAAAAATGCGATTTATAAGAAATGAAACAATAAAAACATCCACAATCCTATAGGAATTACTACACATGAATGATTGAATGTTTATCAGAGTCCCTTTAGAACTAGGATCTGAAGTTTGGCTATAGTACATGGCAGTAACATATGGGACTTCTACAATAGCCTTGTGCCTTGTATTTCTATTTTTAGTTTCCGTGTTAATGGTTTGTTTTAAAGTAGAGAAGAAGATACTACACACGCGCAGAAGAAAAGTGGTTTAATTGAAAAGAAGATTAAAACATGAATAGAAGAGTTGGAGTTAGATCAAAGAGGTCACCACAACCGTTAGAACGGGAGGAGATGGGAAAATGGTTTCTTCTATGTAGTATTAAAATCAGTAAGTTAGAGAAGATGTCAGGGCTAATGAACTACCAGGTGTAGTGTTTGGTTTGTGTGAGTTTTCACTGAAGTGGTTCAAAGGATTTTAAAGAAAATCACTGAACCCAGATCAGTCGTTGTATACTACTGTACCTTCCAGATCATCATCCTTGATGACTATATCGTATTTTCCTTCGATTTTAATCACTGTTGCAGGAAACGACAACAACAAACCTGTTAGGAAACCGCAGCATCCTGACAGTTTGTATTTTGTATTTACCTTCATCGGTACCTTGCAGCCTCTCACACTCAGTGGGGTCGAGAGCGGTCACTTTGTCAGACTTGCGGGATGGCCTGCTGATGCCGACACGATTCACAGCTCGGACCCGGAAGTGGTAGGAGTGGCCCACCTTCAAGCCGTGCGCCGGGTATTTACAAATCTTCACTGGGGAGTCGTTACACTGGACCCAGCTGTCGCTTCCAGCTTCACACCTACGAACCAGAGCAGGAGATGACATCATCAGTACAATGACATCACCAGCAAGAAAATCTCATTCTTCAACTTTTCATCACCAACAATTTGCTTTGATTCACTTCTGACCTACTGCATAAGAATGGGGATGAAATGCTGCCTCCTGTTTATTTGGAGCATGTAGTCAGAAATTACACATTGCCCCTTTAATGTTCTTTAGTTAAAGCTGCATTAATTGTTTCTCTTTTGGCCGCTTAGCTAAAACAAACTTCACAGCAAGCTGAAAAAGATAAAATCACCTAATGAAGTGGTGAGAAGGGCTGAAACTATTTACATTACTGATTAATCTGTCAATCGCATCTTCAGTTACTTAATTTATCATTTAGTCTAAATGTCAGCGAAGGTTTTGTCCAACAAACGGTCCACAACTCAAAGAAATCAGTTCACAAAACAGAAAAAACAAAGCAACAAATTGTCACAGTGGAGAAGATACAACCAGAGAATATTTTAAAGATTAATGCATCATCAAATTTGTTTTGTCGATTCGGTGGATCAGCTAATCAATTAACCAACAAACTGTTATAACCAGAAGTGAGACTGAACCATACAGCTGTTAGACCAAAACTATGAGCTGAAAGAAGCTTAAATACATAGAATGACATCATATCGTACTTTAAATAACTTCCTTGACATTCAGTGAAGTGTAACTTGACTGCATTCACATTAGTGTGCCAACTCTGTGCTATAAAAAGAAAGCTTGAAGAGTTTTCAGGGTGCACACTGACCGATCCACAAAGTATCCGGTGATTGCCACATCATTGACGGTGTTAGGGGGTTTCCAGGCAACCAGGACGTAGTCTGAGTTGATGTCATATGCCTTTACGCTCATTGGTGCACCAGGTGCCCCGGCCGGAGAGGCGGCGGCATCTGGGGAACAAGGAAATAACGACATGAGGTAGGAAGGGATGAAGGGAATATAATTGGAAATTAATTGTAGCCGTGACTCCTTCTATTTCTTTTCTTGTGCTATATGTTGTTGTTTTTCAGGGGTAGTAATAACAATTTATTTAAATCTTTTTGCTTCAATAGATATGTATTTACATAAAAGCATGTTGAATATAATGATAATCAATATAATGATTAAAAACCCTTCCTTTCAACACTCAAACCAAACCTCTGATGCTTATCAGATCATGGGAACAGCACATATCCTGACTGAAGTGCTCACGGATTAATGGTTTACAGACTGACAAGATAATTATTTTGTCATGTTGAAGCACGTCCCGAAACCAGGTTTGGTGAGACTGGAGTGAACTTTGACTGAATTTATATTTATAACTGATGTGACATTTGTAACAGCAAGTTTATCCATCCAAAGACTACAAAGAGGTCGTATCAACACATTTAAGATTAATAATGTTCTACTTCTGGTTCTTTCAAAATAAAATAAGATTCAATTCAATTCTGGAGATTGTTTCTTTTATAATGTCTCTTGTGCTGAAACAAAATGATCAAGAAGCTTTCCCATATGATAATCACAATTTTAGAAGTGAAATATTAACCTTATTAACTGTGGTTCCTGTTTTCTGCTTTAAATATTCCTTTTTGTAGAAACAGGGAATGTGACCCAATGACCCAGTTAACATGGTAATGATTTTTTGATGCAGAGGGATGTACCTGAAACAAACATATAGGCGCTATGCTCGGTGGTACCGTCCTTTGTAAAGATGCGGAGGGTGTAGAGACCCTCATCATCCTTTGCCAGGTTAAGCAGTGTCAGACGGGCCTCTCCTCCACCCACTGTCATTACCGCCAGCTCACTGGGTTTCAGCAGTTTATCTGTTAGCAGAAAAGATGGAAGGACACAGCGAGGACCAGCTGTTACATATAAATGAAATAAAAGTCTAGAATAAAGCAAAGTTGAGTTCAATTAAATCAAATTAAATGAAAAACCAAAAACAATGCTGTGTCCTTGGGCAAGACATCATCTGTAAAGACATTATCTCTGTACCTGAACAAAAGAACGACAAACATCTTACCGTCTCTGTACCACTGGACGAGAGGGGGTACATTGGGGAGGTTGGGGACAACCACCATGCTACACGCCAGACTGATGGAGCTGCCCTCCACACCAAAGGTCACTGAGAACCGATCGAGCAGGGCGACCTCCAGCTTACTGGGGTGGATCTCAGTCAGATGGGGCACTGAGAAAGAGGTGAAACATCATTCTTAATAATCATTAACATTTCATAAATATTTATTAAAACCGTCAGTCTAATGTTTATTATTTTATAGAAATAGGAAAAATCTCTACATTGGAAAATATTAAAATTGTAATATGTGTATAAAAGTACGTTTTGTGGATGAAACTTTGGGAAATATCAGATATCTGGAACTGCTGTCTTACACAAGTGCTTCTCATAAGCCGTGTTTCCACCCAAATGTATCACAAATTTTTAAATGCAAATGAATACTTGATTCCATCATCTCCCTTTATGTAGTTATTATGAGTTGGAGTCATCGAGGTAAACAGTAGGTGGCAGCAATTTTCCAATCGGAAAACGAGAAGTAGAGTGCGAAATAAGATGATCAAATTAAAAGAGCTCCAGTCAAATCTTTATCGGTCAAAAACAATGCAGAAAATGACATTTGTATTTGTTTCGCATAATGTGAGATCTAAGTGGAGCAATTATAGATATATTATACAATTATAGATATATACACACAGCTATTTGTAGCCACCTGATCCCATGTTGATGAACTGGTTGTGTCTGGGCCTGATTCCAACCAAAAATGAAAAAAACACCCCACCCTCCCGCTCGATCCTACTGCCCTCTTCTTTTCTCACCTAAACCAAGATGGCAGGATTCTCCAACTCCTGATGGTCCTGTGATGAAAAGAAAACCATGATAACAGAGAGAAACACAAGAGCTGAATAGTGTCTGATTGGTACAGAGCCAAAATAAGAGAGTGACTTACTCTTCACGATAACCGTAGCCTTGCTGGTAGCCGTGCCATGCTGGTTGGTGGCCACAGCACTGTACTCAGCAGTATCACTCACAGCACACCTACAAGACCAGACAGCATACAAGAATGGTTTATGTAATTCTTTTTAGATTTTAATTAGCATTTTTATTACTTGAGATATTTGTCAAATATATTTTTAATACAAATGCAGGTATGAGAAGTACAGATTGGATAAAACCTATGCAGAATATACATGTGTCCCCGATTATTAATTTCTGATTACAGCTAAGATATTATGTACTGCCTCTTATGAAAAGTAGTCTCACATGTTGTGAAGGCATTGAAAAGCATTTGTACCAAGGGAACGGCGCCCAGTCTGAAGAGGAGTCTGAGGGTGAGAATAGACGGAAGAAATGTGACCTTAACCCTGGACAAACTATTTTAAAAGATGATTCATTTTCTCAGCTGTCAACTGCGTCTGTCTTTTTCCTCTAATAGAGCTTTTCAGATGGGCTCTGAATGAGAAAATTCTTTGACTTCTTTTACAAAGTTAGAGACATAAATGAGTCTCTTTGCTGACCCTGTAATGCAATGATGGAGGACTGGATATATTCAAAGAGAAAGAGAGAGAGAGAGAGAGAGAGAGAGAGAGAGAGAGAGAGAGAGAGAGAGAGAGAGAGAGAGAGAGCAGTGAGAGGAATTCATGGCTTGAATGACGCAAAGGTCAGCGTTTTGACACGAACAGCTGAGGAGCCTTGAAGATGACAGACAAGCCAGCAGGCTGGGCCCTGGCTCAGTCTAACTTCCCTCTCTAGCCACCACCCTTTTAATTTTAGACACCAGAAGTTAAGGTAGACTGCTAAGATATTAAATATTAAAAGGTAAAGAATCAAAGAGGAAATTATTTAGCTTTGTAACAGTTCACTCTAAACTCCCTTTGCTCTTTGTACCACAGATTCCTTCTTTTTCTTTTTTTAAATCAAGGTTTCAAACTCTTTGCAAACTGTAAAGCTGCACAAGACACGGTTGTGCGTTGATGCACTTTAGGCAAATCATACAGATCTTAATTTAAGAGAATTTTTGTTTATATACTCAACAGTTTAAAGTCCTCGTACTTCTTTGTGTGATGCAGCCAATCAGCATAGCCATTGGCTGAGTTGAGGATGAATTACTTCACCTAGCTCTTGCTTGGCTGATGTTTTGCAAACAATTGAGTTGTGGGCACCTGAAAACCGTTTTTCTATGATTATGTTATCTTTTAGCTGCCAGCAACAACTTTGTATTAAACTGGTTTCTCCATTTTAAGACCTGTGCATTGTCTTTATTGCAACTTTGTGTTTTATTGGCACAAATGGAGAAATGTATTCATTATTTAAATGGATCATGGTTGTGTTGTTAAATGGTTATGATTTATGTCATACGACACCATCTTATTAAGGATGACATTTTTACAGTGAAACCTGGAAAAGTGGAGCTTCAACTTTTTCAAAATATTACAATATTATTGGAGTGTGAAATCAAATCTTTTTAAGTTGTTAGTGTGACAAAGGCTCAAGGTCATCACACTTTTACAGACTCAGAATCAAAGAACTGTGTATGGTGTTTTCAAGAAAGTCCTTAAAATTATGTTTTAACTATGTAGAGTTGTTTTTGTGCCGTACCTGCTAATGATCAAACTGTGGACTCCATACTTGCTTTCAATCTTGTACTTTCCTGGGATGCTCAGTGGGTCGACAGGCGCTCCTCCTTTATACCTGCAAGCAGTCAACTGTCAGTGATATGTTCACACCTACATGCTCACACCAGCAACCACCAAGTGAAACGTGTTGTACAAGGTAATGGCAACTGGGAGGTATGTTAAGCACTGTATATTGTTATGGATCAAATGATCAATGCTGTATTTCTTCCCAGCATAATATAAAACAACTAAACTAGAACATAAAATATCAAAATGTAAATATTTTACCAATGAGGTATAAAAATGACTGCACCATAAACATTCAAACATATGGTAATTAAATTAATTGTGAATATTGTTTGGTGTTTTTTTAGAGCTCATCTTGTACATATGTTGTTTAAATATTAAAATAATGTAAGAATGGTTTTGTTTATTCTGACATGAGAATGATGATGTGAATATTCTGACCATTTCACAATAGGTCTTGGGTTTCCCTGCACAGTGCAGAAGAGTTTGACAGGAGTCTTCTCCCACACAGTGTGGGGCCGCAGGGCAATCAGGAAGTCCGGCATCTTGGGAATATCATCCAACACATCCACCCTCTTGGTCATCATCTCCTGAACCTGGAGAGAGTAAACTACATTAAGTGGATGTAACACAGGACAGTGATACTTCACTGGCTGTTGACCATGCATGGTAAATACACAGAGTCATCATTGTAAACTCTTCTATGCCAACATGTTGTCATCATCAACATTTCCCAGCTGACATCAATAGCAACGAATCTGAAATCTGTCCAGAAGGATTAAAGAGGTGAAGTCAGCAGGAAGCAGTTAGACCTGCAGTCAACAACAGAGCACAACTTTTAATCTGTCTGTCTTGACACACTCATTTATAGAGTACCATTCATTTTGCAGTATTAACATATTAATGTTAATAATTCATTTAATGTTATCACTGTATATAAATCAATAGAAATCGAAACATTCCAGACTGTACTCTGGGCCAATGACATCTATTTTCATCACTTTATTTAATCTAGCTTATATATTACATATTATATATTATTATATGTAATGTATTAGCATACTTGTTTCTTCATCAGTTAATGAATTTAAACTTTTTAATGGGCCTTGATAATGATACCATATCTTAAATGTGCAAAAAAATTCTGCTTTTACCTGAATTTTGAAAACACAAAAATGCTGCATGGAGACAAAAAGACAGCTGGAAACAACATTTATAGGCCTGCTTTTGAAGGTAAGGGGCTCCTCAGGCAGCTTGTTAAATGGCAGACATGTAGTTTCAGTCTTTATTCTCACCCTAAGACAGCAAAAAAACTGTTCAAGATAACCTTAGAGCTCAATATCCCATAAGAATGTCAAAGATCTACTGTATCCTGCTGTAGCGCTACATTATCCAGTGATTTATGACAGTGTTTCACAAACATTTCTTCCTGCCAATTAATTTTGGTACATAAAAAAATAAATTTAAAGAGGTACAGTCCAGCACTGCTCCAGTGTCTGATTTTAAATGCCACATTTCAAATCACGTTGAGACACATTAAGAGATGGTGCAGTGAGGAATTAATTCTACTTCCTCAGTCTCTTTTATTATTTTCATTTTATTTCGGTATGAAACAAAAACAGCACATTTTGTGCCTATGAAACGAGAACATGTAAATATATGGAGTGTATCCACAAGACCAAGCAGTCTTTAAAAGATAAATGTACAGTTGAGTGTCACCTGCATACGTGCAATAAATGAAATGTAAATGAAACACTGTGCTCGGTCTGGGGATTCAGAATTGTTGTTAAATATTGACTATTATGACTAAGATTATCAAATCTGACAATACAAAGCAAATGAAACAACATAATTAAATCCAGTAACACATAACAGTGTTTTTGGTAAAATGTTGGGCTCCTCACCTCTCTCTGGATAGCAAGACTGTCCACTTGAGCCTTGGTGGCCATCCTCATCCTGTGGAGCTCTTGCTGAATAACAGTCAGTCCTTTCCCAACATTCGTAGTCACTCGCTGGTACTCCTCTGTCCCCTCAGAAGTCCTACCAACACAGAACTTAAACTGATCCACTACTTTTACCAACTACATACATAAGAATAACAATTTTAGTGTTATATGAGTTAGATTTTTATCTTATACATTATAACACATAACTTCACTAAAAGAACCAGTGTGTAGGATTTAGTGGCATCTAGTGGTTGATTGCAACCCGCTCATCTCACCCTCTCCGTGTTAGCATGAATAAGAAACTATGGTGGCCGAACTAAATGCAAAAGGCTCCATCTGAAGCCAGTATTTAGTGTGTCTGCTCTGTGCTACTGAAGAAACATAGTGTTTCAACATGTGTAATAGGACCTGTGGTGTCTGTAGATATAACCCCTTTAGGCAAATATATACGATTATAATACAGCCCCTGAATCTTACACTGGAAATAGTCTCTTTCCCCTCCTAAATAATTTATTTTAAGCCATTTGACGTAATCTACATTGCAATCTCCTTATCTTCATTTCTTAATTACAGAATAATGTATACCTGCATTAGATTCAACCTCACATTTGTGTATTTCAGCAGTGGTGCCTGCAGTAATGCTACAGAGTTTAGTTTCACAAATACATTTTCATTGATCAACTGTTCCTCATCAGGCCAGCAGAGTTAATTTAACATATCTCATGGACCTTACGCTTCACAATTCAAAATAATCATACTGAAAAGTTAACGAGTGGTAACACTGAAGAAATGTGCTGTCTTGACTGAGGTCAGCTAGTAGAGACTGTAGGTCAGTATTACCTTACACCTAAAATAGCCTGACATATGACAGCAGCCAATGGGAACTCACCTGTCCCGGAACACCGGTATGGTATACGCTGGTTCCGCCATAGCCTCTGTGGCCTGGGCCTGCTCCTGGCTTGCAGATATAGAGCTTGATTTCCTGTCAGGAGGAGGTCCACCATTATACAAAAGGAATAAAAAAGGAAAGCCACCATTATGGATTTTTCAGGTTTTAGTTTTGCAGAAGCAGTCACTGAGCAAAATATCCCATGATCCAGATTTTTCTTGTATTTGAAGTAATTCTATAACAATGCAGAACTGTATCTGTTTAGTTTTCTTTAGTTTGATATGAATGGGCAGCATATGGTGCCAATCTATGTTAACTCCCAGGCAATATGTGTGGCACCTCCTCTGTACACGTTGTTGGACACCAATTTCTCTCTTCTGCATTGCCAATATAATGCTATCATATATATAATCCACTCTTATTATATCAATTTTACAAAGAGCAAACACGGCAACATTTGCAAAATAGCAGCCCCAAAGTTAAATTAAAAATAATTCCTCCTTTTATAAATACTACTACTAGATATAAAGACTTGGGTTCATGTCTGATATGCACAAAGAGAATTTGAACAATAAGCATCAGGGACATGGAGTAATGTTTGTCTCTTCCAATGAAACTTGGTCAGTATCTGCAGCTCTGACCACTGGCCTCAGATGTAGGTCAAGTTCATGCAACCTCTGACATAAGGCAGGGGCTACATAACCGCATGGCAGCTTTCTCCCTGTGATCAGGGGTCAGCTTGTAGTGGCTAAGATCTAGGAGTTAAAGCAGTTTTACGTTCCGCCCTCATGACTAATCATGAC
This sequence comes from Collichthys lucidus, assembly GCA_004119915.2. NCBI lineage: Eukaryota > Metazoa > Chordata > Actinopteri > Sciaenidae > Collichthys > Collichthys lucidus. The sequence goes on along the minus strand of CM014080.1, from coordinate 21,978,053 downwards.
AAAGCTTTATTGCAGCCTTCATCTTGTGTATCAGATTCATCGTAACTACGTTGCATAGCAGAGCTGGATAAGAGCCTAAACTAAGAGTGACAAAACTAGCAAAAAACTACAAACTACACAGCATCGGTAGCACTAATATTATCTCTAGCCTTAGGCCGGTCTTTAGCTCCAAAGCAAAAGACTCAATGGTGACCAATTCAAAATATTCCAACTTGTCTGATCCTTTTACATTGGACATGCAATAGTGTCAAATTCCTTCTTGAGTGCTGTAGGTTGAACATGTCATCTGTCATTGTTTTATTTTCAAACAAAATCAACATTACAGGAACAAATAGCATCATACTCCTGGATGAAATGTATACCCACTCTAAACTAAACTAAGCATTAGGGGAGAAACATGTTCAAAACTGCATTGGCTTCTCATTTTCTTTTGACAAGCAACATGAAATGAGCTCTCTTGAACTTTAGCTCTATAGCCAACAATAGGTTTGCTAACTCAGACGCTATGAATCATCATAACTACAGAAATATTTGAGCCTCAAGTTTGAGTCCTTTTAATGGAGGGTGTGTGATCATGGCTTTAGGCAACTTAACAGAGATGACTTCAGTTGGCAGTGAGAGGGAATAGTTAAACATTTTCTAGATCCATCTTTGCATCCAGAAACAAAATTACGTACGACTATGAATTCTGCTTGTACAATATTTGCAATTTACAGTCAGTTAATGGAAAATGCATTGTTAAAGTCCACCAAGAGTTAGTGAGACAGCATGCAAAACCACAAATGTTGGTTACTGAAGGTAATTATTGATGCAATGAAATGAGAAAAAACACAATTCATCTTCTATTTTTAAATTCAACCTTCAAATTTAACCAATATCTGTCATAGTTGAATATTGATTTTAAGGTTTTAAAGTCAAATTTATGTGTGAATGCTTTAATTTGTGGTTCAAATTTCTTACCTTGTTATTTTTTTAAAACCAACAGAAAAAAAGGAATAAAAACAAAAAGGTGCTTAAAGTCTTTCAGATGGTGTCTAACAGAACTCGGGACTAATGTGAGGCCTAATCGCAGGACAGGATGTTTCCTGGTGTGTGTTGCCTTCTGCATGTGAATTCAAATACTTTCAAAATGATTTTGATGAGTCCAGCTGTTGGACATGGGTTGGAAGCTTGTTGGCTACTGTTTAGAAGACAGTTTGGACCTGCGTTTTTATTTGCTGCTCATCCAACCTCATAAATCAATATGAAGGTGAATCTACATGGGCTGTAATTGGAGATTGAACGCTGTTAGTCATTTTTTAGCCTTAATCACTTTGCAATGGACTCATTTGTTGATTAAAATCAGGGTCTCCACAGCTATAAATCTGACATCAGCAGAAAAATGGATATAGCACGCTGGGAAGCAGATGCACACTGTAGCAGCTCTCTACAAATCTGCTGCTATATGCAGCAAAGCAACTAAAGCTATGCTACTAGCAGGTGAATTCCACCTTCATACCTTTCTGTCTGCTGCTTGACAACGCATTTAGTGTGATGATAAGCATAATCAGTTTTGACTTGGCTCACACGCTTCTTCTTATACCAAGGTATGACATTGGAAGCCATGACTGGAACACTTCAAGGAGACCTGGCCAAGAGCACCAGGGGGAGGGGATAACAATGATAACAATGTCAATACAAGGCTGTCCTTTACCACTGTTGTTACCACAACAAAGTCTCTGTGATATATATTTTTCCTGGTTTCTTAGAAATGCAGGATTAACAGATACTGAAAGTAACAACAGTGCTTCTTTATAACTGGGTAAAATCGTATCTTCAAGAATAATTTTTATGGTTATATGTAAATTATACATAATAAATTTCCATTGCTCAAACACCAATATTTAGAAATTATACGAACATATTTATCTTAGAGGAAGACATATTAAAGACCAGCATTTATGAGGCATCAGGACAGTTTCAGTATATGCCAAAGCTCAGCACTTCAAATGTTTCACCTTACAAACTCACACAGCTCAGCTATGAATAGCTTGCAGCAGTCGGCCTATTCCATGATTGGAGAAATGAAGGAAATAGAGTCAATAACCACAGCACACAGCCCACACATTATTTAATTAGAACATCATGCAGAAAATGAGCCTCATCAAACTGTATAGATAAATCAAACAAGAGTTATTTCTAAACCAGCTGCCCCAGGCTAATTATCCTTCCACCATGTATAATCATTTATTTCAACACAATCATTTTAACTTTCTGTCTGACACAAATTGGGGAAAGAAGGTCAGCAACCTCTTAATGCCCTGGTATGTATGGAAGTACCACTCAGGGAGATTACAACAGACTGCTGCTGTTTCCCACACAGGAGACAGATCATCTACAGTCATTCATTATAGCAACACATTTCACACTTGACAGCAGATATCCTCTCTTCCTACTCTGAAAATCATTGTGTAAAAGTAATTCTCTAATAAAATGAGCCCACTGGGGAACAAATATGAAGAAAAGTGACTTACCCCAAGAGATTAAAACAGCGCAAAGCGGTGGCAGACCAGCCTGATGCCGCTTGGGAAGCACTTGCTGATGGTAACAAAAATATTACCCTCTCACTGGAGGAATGCTGTTCCCCCTTCCACCCCATGTATGGACGCACTTAAGACTATATATAGCATTTACCCCCAAATTTTGTTCTCATTCTGCACTTTGGAGATGAAGAGTGTGCATCAGTACCTGCAATTATATTGAATAACTTAGAGGTATGTATTAGTCACTGCATTTATTAAATTTAAGGATTATTTTGAGATTTGTAGTCAAATATTAAAAGAAAATTAGAAAAGTCTGTAAAACCTTTATGGGGGCTGGATTTCTAAAATCAAATATTGTTTTCACACAACAATAACTCATTTTAGAAGTCCTCAAATCAATGTGAAAATGGCACTTTGCCAGCCTTCCCCTTATTGGCAGGAAGACTAATTTCCTTTCCTAACAAAATTAATAAGAGGTACCTCACCTTTAGATTTCACAAACATTTATTCAGCCAAAAGCCTTTAAAATGTTTTGCTGGCAAATCCCAACACTGAAAGCCTTATGAGACCTTTTTAGGTTTCTCGAGACAGCCAGTCCTCCTTGGCTCAACACTTGTGGGCAACAGTCAATCTATTTTTAACAGCTAGTCCTCCGGTACAGTGATACCCCCAATTCTTACTGTACAAGAGCTCTTGCAGCTATTTTTATTCACATGTCGGTTTGAAGAAATAAAATGACTGATGATACAGAGATAAAAGCTCTTATGAGACAGAGTTAGTGAAAGTCGGATGTAACAGAAAACCCCACAGTGGACTCTAAAGAGGTAGCAGGCCTTGAGTTTATTACCCAGAAAACCAGCAGTTGTCTGAAAGGTCATTTCCTGTTCACTGTTTAGACTAACACTGGTCTACAACTTTGCCCACAAACTCATGAAATCCATAACATTACGTGTCATCCATGTATAATAAAACAATAAACAAAGATAATGACACTGTGCAACCAATGTTGGATGTCAGATGTACACAGCAGATATTCACCAAGCACTCACAGTGTGTATTCATGTGGTAAAAGTATGTATTGTCACTTAATGGAAAACAAAAAAATGTGCCTAATCTATGATTATATCAACTTTATTTATAAGACACTACTAATTCCTTGTCCAACAAATTTTGCAGTTTCAGAAAGCCAGGTGTGCAAGACACAGATTTAAAAAGGGATGGTTATAGTTGATGTAACAGTGGGATGCCGACTTCATAGTTCTTACTTGTTTAGGTCAGGTTAAAAAAAAAACACTGGATCCTAAATGTCTCTTAATTCCACTCAATTGTATATTTTATTAGATCATCAGGACTGGTATATGACCAGTTTACTTTTTAGCTTGCGATTGGATTAGAATCAGACACCAGTGCGTTCAGCCACGACATTTCAGACAGACAGCAGTGTCATTTACTATTCATATAAATACCATTGTGGGATGTCCATTGATACATGTAATTTATATTTCTGTGCAGATGATACAATTTTATTAACTTGGGCTCTATTTAACTCTATTTAGTCAGCCACTGATACCACCACAGTCTGCACCTTTAACCTTAAACAAGTTTGTTTTTCTCTAGCTGTAAGGAAACTGTAGTCTACAGTTCTGCACTTTAAATGGTACACAGAGAGTTTCTAATTATAAACAGGTATCCAGATTGATGACAAAATTACTTTAAATCTTTGCTATTTTATTTACACTTTTACTCTGTACTCAGGTCTCACTTGTGAGATCTCAATGTGACTTTCCAGTTATTTATTACCCGTTATATATATTCTGTGCATCTGAAATAATTCAAGACGTCACTTGTTATTTAAGAGCCACAGAGAACATTTTACCACAGGTTTCAAAGACTACAGTAACACCAACCATGGCCGGTAATCTGTGGGTGTTCAGTATGGTGTTTTTCTCTGTTAAATGCTGCCACCTGGTGTCTGTTTATCTGAAGTTGTAGTGGATGACCAGCTGATCTACAAAAAACAAAAAAACTTTTGTGCTTTGATGCGACTCATGAAGATAATAGGAAAGCGGAATATCAAACCATGACTCTTAGACTTGTTTGTTAATACTCATAATAATAAATAACCAAGGTTAAAGAGTGAAATAAAATACTTTAATAAATGAAATAAAGGGACAAGGAGTGAAAAGTAAATTAAACCTTTTCATAAGATTTTAACAATGTTTGCTTTCATCATTATTTTCAAATTTCTCAAAGCACCACAACATAAAGTACCATTAACCTCCATTGTACTGGGAGACAGAAATCAGTGTGGTGCAGTTAGTGTTGTTTTACCCTTTGACCCATGCAGAGATTCCTAACTCTTTTAGACAATGCTCATAGGAAATGCTCACAAATTGTGGCATAAATAGTGAAACGCAGGAAAAATAAAATTAAAATTAGTAAAAAGAAACAAACAGACTCTGACCAACATGAACTTGAATATACTGATATACCGTCATCCAAAAGAAAAACATTATGAGCTTGAACTGAATGATGTTTGTTTGCAGGGTTACTGTATTGTTAGAAAGTACTTTTTGTATTCATGCAAGTTAACAAACGTAAGAGAGAGAAAGAGAGAGTGGGTGTGTGATCTCCTGCTGGATTCCAGTCTCCTTCCTCTGGCCCCAGTACACAGCATGTTTGTAGTGGGAATAAAAGAGATTATTGGAGCATGATAATGTGATGAGCAGGAAGTTAACAAGTTTGAGGGGCCTCATCACTGCAAAGCAACATTCAGGTCTGATGGATTTTTAGAGTGCAAACTGCTGCATCCATTTAAAGTTTTTCGACTTTGTTCGTGACTCAAGTAATAGTAAGAAATTCCAAAATATTGTTATTTGATAATGAACGTGAATAGCTAATGATGTGAATAGATTATTTTTTTCATCCCAGTTCATGTTAGGGATGTTTGTCATTTGGTCCATTTATCAGTATAACACTGATTATAATCAAGACATCTTAAAGGAGCAATGTGTGGAATTTAGCGCCATCTAGTGATGTAGTTGCTGATCCTCTCCTTACTAGCATGAAGGACAAACTGGCCGTAAACACACACTGCCATGCTGAAACTTCCTTCTAACAACATTTAGTGAGGACAAATTATCCCGAAAGCTACCAAAAATGACTGTCATTGATGATTTTTTATTATAAGGTTTCAAGATTTATATGCAAAATGCAGCTTTTTTTTGTTTGTGTGTGTTTAATACTACACTACACAGACTCTTCATTATCGTTATTGTGTCGTTTTTTTTTTGTTTATTTTAGAAAATTGTCCATCAAGGTGAAGTAATCAAATATTGTGTTTTATCTGGTCAACACTTATATTTTAATTTATTTATTAATGCTGTAAAACAAACAGAAAAGCCAATCATATTTTAGGAGATAGTAAAACACAGCAAATGCTCTAAGATCATATAGATATATGGTCATGTTTTCCCCTTTTTTAGATTATAACTACTGAGTTTGAATTAGAATCATCCTCAAATTGGCACATTTCTTTGCTAAGCATCAGTTATTTAAAAAAATAATAATAATGCAGGTTTATTGGGTCTGTGTGTTTGTCTCATGTGAAGGTCATTAGAGAAGGTCACCCTGAAGCAGCCATGACACAAGGCAGGGTATTCAGTCTGGGAGGGGAGTGAGTGAAAGCCCTCCCTCCTCCCTGCCTCCCTTTTGAACAGCTCTTTTGGGGCACAGCGGGGGAAAGATGGTACACGAGAGCCGTTCTTTTCATTCATGCACTCACTGACTCGTGGTTGCAGCTGGCAGAAGATGGGACAGAGGAGGAGGGGGATTGTGGGCAGTGCAGAGGGGAATCAAGGAGGGAAGTCCTAAATCACAGCCGTTGAGAGGGGAAAAAGAGGGACGTCAGAGGCTTTTGCACGTCATTGAGTCAGCAGATATGGGTCATTTTACGCAGAGCGTGTTGACGTAATTGAGCTGCAGAGGCAAGAGGAGGGGTCATCCCTGACTATGTATAGCAACACTGAGATCTGTTGCATCAGGGCTCATAAGGAATTTAAAGAGGGGCTTCAAACCATGTGCTGCTCAAAACTAAGTGTGTCACACCTTGGAAAAAAAACATTCATAGCACATTTAAGAGGATGGAGGGATGCTTACCGTTTTATTGACTCCAGAGTCAACTTAATCAAAAGATAATACTTCAACTATAAGGCAGGTGTTCACCAGCTGCTTGATCAGGGATAAAAGCCCAGCTCTTATTTTGTTATTGTGCTGTTGGTTTGGATTGGTTACAGCAAACAACATCACCATCATATTCTATAGCATGGCTATTGTCAATCTTGAGTTTTGGCTGATTTTATTGACATCTTGGAGCTAATGCAAGAGTTACTCACACAAAGTTAGAAAGGGATCAAGATTACTGATCCAGGGGGGGAAAAAGTTAATTTTGAGACCATGTGATGGATATGAAGAGTGAAATACAATCAGTCTCCTTGTCTGCTGGTTATTCATTCTACTAGCCTCTACTAGCTTTAATATTTAGTCCTATAATCAGTCACTGATTTACACCTGGAGCTGGAACTGAACGTAAGTAACTACCTGGCAGAACAGACAGTCAGCTTAACCGGTACTTTTGTGTATAATAGTAATATCAAGTATAGCTTTCTGATTATTATACATTCATGTCTTTGTTTTGTTTGCTGCCAAGAAAGTGTTTGTGCAACAGTTCAAATACTTTTTCACTTTTTACAGCTAGAGCAGCTCCATATTTTAAGAACAAAAGGTAGCACATGTTATGGGCTTGATGACAAATTGAAGTATTTTTATGTGGGACATACAATATACTCAAAACACAGTTAGAGTTAACATTAAGTATGTAACTGGAAACAGTAAAGAACTGAGAACCCTTTGTGTCTGAGCCATTTTTCCCCATGGCTTAAGGAGCTTTAGGTTACAGTTTTTGGGGGTAAGAATTTTTGGATTAGGTCTTTTTTTTTTGCATTTCTGATTCATTTGATAGTGACAGCTAGAGAGACAAAGGAAGGGGCAAGGGAAAGAAAGACACAACACGCAGCAAAGGAGCAGTGCTGGAACTAAACCCAGACCAGAGCAGTGAGGACCCAGCCATCAGGGCGTCCTTGTTCTCCTTTGTTAAACTATAACTCAAACCTTGCTAAACACGGGGAGTCAAATCTAGGCCAGAGATATAAGATGAACTGGCGGCTCATCTGGGATGGATTTGTACTGCAGACCCCTAAGTGAGTATGAAACTCTTACCAGCAGTTTGTGAAGTATTGGTGGTATGTTTCAACTCCTTTTTTGTATAAACACCAGAGACTGTTGATAAAAACATACATTATGTATCTGTCGTGCTGGAAAAGCTAAGTGACTGAATCTTGCAAGGTTTGGATACTGCAGTCCTCAGTCAATTATGTGCCAGCATGCAAGCGTTCCAGCATATCCGGCCAGTTGTAGGGAACATGACACCAGTTGCTGGGAAAGAGGAGAGGACTGTGGGAGATAAGAAACGGTCAGTCACAAGTCTGGAAGTGTCGCATATGTGGAGCTTTTTAGAGATGGTTAGACATAGTAGTTTGCATGTGATGCCCTTAAGCTTGTAGCTGATGATGAATGTGATGCAGCAGGAAGAGGGATAATGACATCATCATGGTTGCAATGACTGTCTGCACGTACACCTCTGGGTGCCGTGGCAACATGTGAGACGTGCTGGCTGGAGAGGGGGAGTGTCTCCGGCTCTCTGTGCTGCTGAGAGAAGACAAGCAGGTCATGATGCAGATGCAGCTTCCTGCTTTAGCTCAAAGCCGGTTACCGCCCCCCCTCCACCCCAACTCTTTCTTTCCCCTGATACTGTAGGAGAAGCCCCTTCCTCTCATCTAACCCTCCCCTTCTTCCTCTCCTTCACGTACACAGCTCAGCCAATCAGAGGACTCAGTGGGGGCAGGGCATAGCAAAAGCACCATTCCAGTGCAGAGCTACTGCATCTCCCCAGAGCTAACAGGGAGCTAGCAGCTCAGAGGGAGGAGACACGGTCAAACCCAGCCTCTGTGTGTGTTTGTGTGTTTAAGTGTGTGTGTGTATGTGTGTGCGGTTGTAAGTGTGTGCCTGTCGCAGACTAGCAGGCACGGCCACTGCTGCACTTGTTTCATCAGACATTTCTTTTAACCTTGCCACAGTGCTCAGCTCAGGCCTGCTTCTTCCTCCACTTCAGGATAAAGAGGGATCAGCGTGGGGGGACAGGAGAGAACAGACGGCAGCCTTCCTTTCCCTCCTTCTTTACTCTATCCACCTCGTAGTTGCTGACAGCTCCTGGCGGACGTGCAGGCAGGATGATAGCAGCTCAGCTTTTGGCCTACTACTTCACCGAGTTGAAGGATGATCAACTCAAAAAGGTGAGTGAAAGCAGCTTTGAACTGCCAGTGGTCCTTTTCTGGTTTGGAGAGTTGTGTAATGTGACTGCAGCCTGGTGGACAGCCATGGACGCCGGTTAACTGCATGTCAGCATTGAGCCTGTGGGGCGTATCAGTCTGGGAGAGGAGGATGCAGCACTTGGGAAGTAGAGGAAATGGAGGCCATGATGAATTATAATTTGGATTGTATTCTGTTTTAGTTTATTCGGGGGTTGGCAGTGTTTGACATAAATGTCCTTGAGAAGGGCTGTGGTCAATGATGGTGGTGATGAGCTGCAGACAGAACCTCGTTATCGAGTGTTTCCGGAGCGCCGGTTGCTAGGGTGTCTGAAGCAGACAGGTGTCTGTGAGGGGCTCTTGGGAAAAGTCGTGAGCTCTACAATCTCCTCCCTCCCTGGCTGCTTTCCAAGCTTACTGATTTTAACTCTCTTTGACAGGTTGTTCTCTCCCATTTCATATTTCCCCCCTTTTTACTCATTCATTTACTTGTTACTCCTGGCAAAGACGACAAACTCGGAGCGAGAATAAACCCTCTGGCCATCTAAAGAAACAGACCTTAAGTTCAGTGGAAATGAATAACCGGACAGAAGGACTGACCAATGAGATGCTCCCTGGCAGGGAGTCAGATGAGATGCGGCGGGGAGTGGGAAATTTGTGATGTCGTGTGTGATGTCACAGTGCAGTCAATGCACGGGCCTGTGCTGAAGTAGGCTAGTGGAATTTACAACAATCGCTACTGGAGTCAATCACAATCCCTGAAAGTTATCCAACCATGTATGACTGCTACGCAGCGTGCCATATAAGAAGTCAACAAACAGTGCAACTCTTACCAAAGTCAGCCGAAGGAAGGGTAAAAAACATCTTTTCCATAAAAAAAAGTGCTGTGCTCTTTTTTCAATAAGAAGTACTCTCCAGCTCTGATACAAATGATGCAAGCAGCATCTGTGCTAACCTCTTTAGCAGCCCCCATCGTTGGTTTTCAGCAATTTCTTACACGTCGTCACACACATCTAGCCTTAAACCACGCCTGTAGCTCGTGCTGTAGCTGCCAGTATGCTGATTGGTTGGAATCACTGTGGTTCGATAACAAGCGCGCAGCTTGAAGCCTAAAAAGATTTTAGCTGCCTCGCAAGGTTAACAGAAGAGTGATAACAGAAAAAAAGACCGCAGTCAGACACTGTTCAAACACAGTACTTTCTTTACAAAGCTAATTATACTAAGAAAATAAATATGCCAGGCTAAATTGAGAGGGAAGGTAAACAAAATGATAATTAAAATGTGATGATAAAATTTCCATTTGAAGTCATGGTGTAGCCATAAATGACATGCCTTGTGTTTAAATATTATATTTAATATATTATTAATAATTAATCTTTAATTAACTGTTGAAATAAACTAATACAGAATATATGCAATACTGTTTAAAAAAGGAACCATGAAATGTTAGCAGACAATCAAGAAACAAAGACATTCTTAAACAAAATGATCTAGGGGTCTTTACATGCAGTCTCACAAGGGTGACGTCAAGTGAAAGATACGAACAGAGTGATTTCCAGGGAATCATGCCATAGTGTCATCAATACTCTGCAATGTTACTGTAATTCACATTGCATTAGTCTTATTATTTGAAATGCCACATGGTAGCCTGTTGAGAAACAAACGTGTGGCCTGTGATTCATGGCACAGAATGGATTCCTGAGCTGTGTGCCACATGGCATGCACCATGTGATTATATAACAACAGCACTGGCAATAAACTTGTCATTATAGTTTTTAGAAAAGGCATGTGACATATTGAAAGTATCTCCACCTTGTGTTGTACTGCAGTAATTTCGCCCAGTCCCATGTTAACATTTTTTCCAACAGTGTTCTAGTTCAGGGGGTTGAGATCAGACTCCCTCCCACAATTTGTGGTGCTGTGTGAATTTAATCAATCTATCGACTTTAACTACCACTCAGCCCCAGAACCCAATCTTTAACATGCACCTAATTCAATTAGGTAAGTGGTAAAACAATCTGTGTCCTTAAATAGGAAAAAAAACGAACTAGGGAGTAAATGACATGGAGTTCACTATTACGGTGTTTATATCACGATGATATACCAAAAGGAAAAAAAAGGTATCCAGTGTTAACGTGTTTAAATCTGTGGTAACTTTAAGCCAAGTTGGTTTTTAATTTGAGCACATGGTTAGGTCTGCTCCAGTTAACCAATAACAATAATACAATAACTTTGAATGTTTTGAATGTTCCCTGACACCATGTCTTTGTGTCCTATGTCTGTCCCTCAGATTGATAAGTACCTGTACTCCATGCGGTTCTCGGATGAGACGCTGAAGGACATCATGAACCGGTTCCGCAGGGAAATGGAGAACGGGCTCGGCCGTGACACCAACCCCACTGCCACTGTCAAGATGCTGCCCACTTTTGTCAGGTCCATCCCTGATGGATCAGGTACAGTTTACATAGATTGTTACAATACAAATAAAGATAAAGATTTATTTTGAGTGAAGTGTCTAAATACTAATTGATGGCACTAAAATTGTTTTACACTTAAGATAAGTTTTTTCACTTAATGTTTTTAAGAGATGGGGCTCAGTTCACTTTTGATATTTTTTTTAAATTAACATTGCAAATAGTGAGCTGAGGGGAAATCTGAGATTAAGAGACAATGTAAAACACAATCACAGTAGCTTTAATATGTTGTGTACACGACATGGTCTGTGTCTGCTGTGGTATTGATTGAAGGTCATGGAGGTCTGTTTAGAGTATTCAGCTGGAAGTTTAGTTAAATATTGAATAACCTGCCTTCCTTCAGCATCAGTTCTTGGTGTCCTCTGATGTGCTCCTTTGCAGAATTATTGCATCGATTCAACATTTGCTTTATCTAATCATTATGAACTAAATGTGGATTGCACAGTGTAATGGCTACAGAATAATGACACCACCCACATTTAGAATTCCCTATAGGCCTTGCTTTCATTATGCAATTATGTCTGCCACCAGGGATGATCTTTCTAAGAAAAGAGTTTTTCTCCCCTCTCCATCCAGATGCCAACCCTTTCTGTTATTACTTTTTTGTGCATAACAAAAAGATTACTCAAACTGTTATTATTACACAATGTGCATCATTACAATTCCTGTTCCCAAATTCAATATGAATTTCTTCTGTCTTGTTTCAAGGTACTTTTTTCTTTATGGATCTAAGCTCTGAGGAAAACGGAAATGATCCAGCCTTTGTGACAACGGCATAAATAATAACACCACTTGGAAATGCTGGGGGGCATTTCCAAGTGCCCGGGTCATAATAAAATTGAATAAATATATGAGATTTGAGAGAGATACGAGATTTCATTGTTTCAATAAAACTTCATTAGTTCCCCATATTAATTTTTTTGTAATTGTATTCATAAAGAAACAACTATAACAATTAGAGTCACAGTTTTCCATCAGGAGGATGACAAGTTCATCACATTAAAAGGCAGCGATCCCATTCAGACATTAACAACAATAGTGTTGCTGTTAAACAAAGAGTAAAGTGCCTTTGTTATATTATATACAGTCCATCTTTACTGTAAGTGCATTGAAGCACTGCCTGATGTATCCCGTTTCTATCTGTCTATAAACAATGTGCTGATGTGGTAAAATCATCGGGCCTGTTCTGTGACATAAGCCTCTTTGTGCTGTGCTCCGTTGTGGATTTGGACTCAGTAGATCACTATTGTTTTAACCCCGGGGCCAAACAGTTTAACAGCCTGATAACACTCTGTATTCTCATATTCTGCATCTCATAACATGCAACAGGTGTCCAGATGACGAAAAATTTGTCAGTTTTATGAGACAATTTAATGACCTGTAGGTTGGCAGTTGCATTAGCATCATACTAACTGTTTTAAATTGTTATTATTGTGTCAAGTTTATTCTTGTTGAAATAAGGATGACAGCAAAGCAGGATTATTTTAATGTGCTTAATGTCATCAGAGAAACCAAACTACCTGTCAAAACAGTTTGTCTGGACAGCTTGTAGTTTCTTGGCCAAAGTCAAACTGAGCCCATTTGCTGCCTAGTGCTGATGTCCTTGTTAATAAACAGCACCAGTACACAGAAATAACGCCCATGTGCCTGACGGACATATTGTGACCCGAACAAGGCCAGTGGAGAGGGCAAACTGCCTCCTCTTACGTTATAAATAGCCTCAGGTTTCAGCAACTCCATGAGGTCAGAGGGATCAGGCAAAGGGCAGCAGGGCTGAAGTCATGGCCATAGTTAAAACATTTGAAAGCCTGACATGACAGACATGATAAGAAAGATAACTGTTGCAACAAGAATAATAGATTATTGTCCACTGTAAGATGTAGTTTCAGTAACAGGTAGCGTAATCCCTCAGGGCAGACCTTCCATGCGTTTCAAAGCAAAATGAGTCAAAATCATAAATTATAACTAAGCTCCAGTGATGTCAGTTCGGATTAGGTCTGACTAACGGGAAGTAGGCTGTGGGTATAAGCCTGCCTCCGTTCGACTATTTCACTTGGAATTCTCCTCCCTTTCTGCTATCAAACAACACTATTTCCCATCTGGACTTAGCGCCTCCCAAGGCGGGTGATTTAAAAAAAATACAAACCAGAAACAACAAAAACAGCTAGACCTTTCGCCAGCGCTGGGACAGCACTAAAACTTATTGTGGAGATCTGGCTATACAAGCATAGTAAAGAGTAAACTCTGTAATCTATTTTATTAACCAATATGGTTGAAAGCTCCTAAAAAAGTTAAGGGAATTATGATTACATTTTTTACAAAAAAAAAATCACAAAATTCATGGCATCATGTTTTTCTTTATAGTATACCATTATTTTATTAGATATTTCTTACCTATGCAAACATTAACTTCAACACTAGGTCAGCCTTTCATTTGTGCAACCAGATTCCCTCTCTTCCCCACCATGAATGTGTACTATAGGAGACATTGATGTCACACTATAGAAGTTAGGGCTCTCAAAGGTTCAGCATTAAACCAGACTTAAGCAATGCTCTATGTCCAGCTTAGTGTGCCAACAATGCTCTGTGATCAAGTTTGCCACCCAGCAGAGTTCACAAGCCTGAACCCCGGGAAAGTGTGAGAGACGAAGTTGGACGTGGATCCTTTTTGGTATCTAAATTTACAATGTGACCACAGCTCCAGCTTCTTCTGCTGGCTCAGAGCATTGAGGATTATATCTCCAGTAAACCTACGGGTTTGTTGGCAGTATTACAACTAGGATTATATACAAGAATGATAACTGCATTTCTGCTGTTTAAAAATGCAAAATACGTTGTACCACTTTGTTTCTGTGCTTGTGCAACATGGATCCTGAGTTTTTTGTTTTGTTTTTTTAATAACACCCGATTTAAAAATCTATAATAAATATACCACCAAGAAGTAGCATTACAGCTCACACATACTAGCAATCAGGTTATAGTGGGACAGGGCTATAAAATGGACACATGCTCTGCCGCAAATCAGTAACACTTCTACACTGTATATGTCAAGCCATTTTCATTCCAGGCCGGTCAAGGAGATAAATAGCACACTGCAGCAAACACTGCAGTCATGGTGGCACTAAATGAAGAACATTGTTTTGGTGGGAGGCAGAATGTTCTGACTGTTTTCAAGTAAAGGTCACAGGTCTGATCCCTGCAACAGTGAAATGCACACTATCATATGTCCTTTTGTAAGTCACCTAATCCTTCTGTTTTTTCTTTGTAACTCGCTCTAGATTAGTGTCTATCAGATACATGCTCAAATAAACTAAATAAATCATTTTAATCAAAAATGGAAACAACTGTTTGTATTGCTGTTTTTACCGTTTAATAAAAATCATTAAATATCAGATATTATCGAACATCTTACATCTTCCATTCAATTACATATCAGTATCAGAAATTTTAATGGCCTGTAGTTTCAAGATAATGGGACATTCTAATAAATAAAAAATAACTCTACTTATAATAATATAATGTTACGAGAACGCTTCTCTCTACTGAGGATACCATTACATCTCGGCTTCTTGCCTGGACTGAGACTCTACCTCAGCACTTGGCTGGTGGCTCTGTTCAGATGAAAGAGTGTAAAACTAGCTAGAGTATCCTAAAATAAGGTCACGTTTGTGTGTTTGTCTTGTCTTTCTTAATGAGCACTTCCCTTTTCAAGGTTTTAGTGTCTGAAGGGTTCAAGTCGTGGTTGTTTAAACCTTAATAATGAGTTAGTTTCTTTGTGTGTCTCATTACACATGATCTGGATTCTGCATACATACACATCCCAATAATGTCACCAGTAAGACAAATTAACTAGAAGAATCACAGATGAAGCATCGCTCATGCCAGTGTTATACGAATAAAAGATTTGCTGGCATATAATTGAGCTCAGAGTGCAGTCTCAAGCAATAATGTGTGTTATTCTTTCTTGTCTGTGATGAAGACAATACAGCACTGCCTACGTGTCTGCCTGACAATCATTGGGAAGTGCAAGAGAAATAGGCACTTTAATAAAAAAAAAAAAAAAAGACCATATAAAAATGTAACTTTTGTCTGTATTTTTATTTTGACAGAAAAGGGCGACTTCATAGCTCTGGACCTTGGGGGATCGAACTTTCGGATCCTGCGTGTCAAAGTGACACATGACAAAAAGCAGCCAGTCCAAATGGAGAGCCAGGTCTATGACACCCCTGATGACATCATCCATGGCAGCGGCACACGGGTAAACAAACATATACTGACTATATTTAAATTACAAATATTGTGTTAAAAGTCCAGTGTGTCAGATTGAAGAGCTATTTACAGAATATAGGAAAAGCACAATATACATTACTCTGTTTTCATAAGTCTACATTCACCTGAAAATGGGAGTTTTTATGTGTTTGTTACCTTAGAATGAACCTTTTATATCTACAGTGAACAAACCAAACACTGGCTCAAGATAGGGCCTTTGACAGCATCTAAACTGTCCCCATACTGTAAACCCTATCATCAGCAAATACTGTATGACCCAGGTCAGAGACTCACCTCAAAATATTGAATGTTTGTGGCCTGCATACAGAGCACAGTAATATTAAAAGTTCAGTTGGGGGTTCAATATATCTAAAATGACCTCAATAATGCTGAGAGCAATAAGAGTGAAGTCAGGCCCTTCGCTGACCTTCACTGAACTTGTAGTGAACAGCTGGCAGTCGTATTGGAACATGATAGCCAAAACATGAGCGTCTGTCTGAGGCTTTGTGATTGGATCAGAGCATGACTTACACAGACAGAGCAAAGACAGATGCTGTTTAATGAAATGTCAAGGGGACAGCTGGCCAAAAATGTTATGTGCTATATGAACAGGTTTCTTAACAAGGCGTTTTGTTTCAATGGCGACACAGAGTGAAATTTGGTTGTTCAGTTGTGAACAAAGATATAAACCCTTTCAACAGTGGTTTGTAAGTTTCTAAACCAATCAAGTTATTAATATAGTACTTATAGTGTATATATATATATATAGTGTATATACATATACATATAGTGTTGGTGTTGTATCTTCATCAATATGTCACATTTTAATGGGCCAGATACTCAGTGTTCAGTATATTAAGTCAAATAAAACTACTACTTTCTCAAAAGTTACAATGTTCAGTCATCATTCAAATTATTTTTGTTTAGGGAGGTTTAATCTATGATTATTTTGTTTTGTTTATTTAAAGTGTAAAATGTCCATAACAAAGTCCAAGGTGATGTCTTTAAAAGTCTTGTTTTGCCAGTCCAAAACCTAAAGATATTCAGTTTAATATGATATAAAATATGCAGAAAAGACATACAACAACAGGAAACAACTAGAAGCATAAACATTTGCTTAAATCGATTATCACAATAGTTATGATTATTTGATTATTATGTGATCATGTATCAGGAACATCCCTCTTTTACTTTACAACAAGTATTAAGAAAGGAAAATGTCAAATATTTGTTAATGTGATGTTGGTTAAAGGTTTTGGTGTGTTCTCTTGCTATTATCTCTGTTCTGTCTGCAGCTCTTTGACCATGTTGCAGATTGCCTGGGCGACTTCATGGAGAAGCAAAAAATCAAGGATAAAAAGCTTCCTGTAGGATTTACGTTCTCCTTCCCCTGTGCCCAATCCAAACTAGATGAGGTAAACAACTTAGCCACAATCAACTTTCAGACTACTATTTTTCAGGCTAGTTTCATTTGTCAAGTTTTATAGGGTTCCAATCTTCTTCTTTTTTTAATGTTTGCTTATTTTGGAATAAAGTAAATATTGTACAACTGTACGCTCAGTTCCTTAAGGAAGAAGTGGTAGCAAATGTCAATGCTGTGGCTGGAATAGCAATGGACAGCCATTTCAGACATTGCCAAGCCCGTTAACTGTAACTTAAAGTTTGGCCTAAAACGACTTGTTTTATAGGCAGTCTTACTGACATGGACAAAGAAGTTTAAAGCCAGTGGGGTCGAAGGCATGGATGTCGTGAAGCTACTAAACAAAGCCATCAAGAAACGAGGGGTGAGTTTTGTTTTTAACAGTTTTAACAACTTTTTGCATATGATATACATAACACATGCAAATCCTCTCCACAAAGGAGATAACCAATTCATGTCAATATATGTATATATATATTTTTTTTCAAGTTAAACGTAATTTTTTATTCAGGACTATGAGGCAGACATCATGGCGGTGGTGAATGACACAGTTGGCACCATGATGACCTGTGGATTTGACGATCAGCGCTGTGAAGTCGGCATCATCATAGGTAGAGATTCTATAGACTACATTTTTTTGGGAATAAATTAATTATAGTGCAGTCTGCTTAAATCTTTGATCAGAGTACTTTCATTTGAGCAGCAAGCAGACTTAAGTCAATATATCCAAAGCAACTTACCATGAGCATAGTTCTACATGTGGGGGCGCCAAAGGTATTATAACTCTGGCATCCTTAGGACAATTAACTCTGCCTACTGAGCTCCACAAAGCAAAAGTCATGTGGGATTGGAGTCATGCAGGTTTGAATCCTTTCAGGGACAGGAACAAATGCCTGCTACATGGAGGAATTGCGTCATATTGATCTGGTGGAAGGAGATGAAGGGCGAATGTGCATCAACACAGAGTGGGGTTCCTTCGGGGATAACGGATCCATAGAAGACATTCGCACAGAGTTTGACCGAGAGATCGACAGGGGCTCCATCAACCCAGGAAAGCAGCTGTAAGGTTTTCCCTACAAACATTTATTTATTCAATAAATCCTTTTACTAACCAAACAGTAGTCCGAGAGAGCTCCAGCAAGAAAGACCTGAGGGATACAGTACCTACAGACTACTCTTCAAAATCCATATTTTTACTAGTTATTTAACCTGCCCAACATAGAATACTGTAAAATCGACAATAATGTGATATAAAATAGGGCTATAGAGACACCTGAAATAGTGTAATTACAACAAACAGCCAGCATATAGTAAGTGTTCATTATTGCAGAAAAACAAAGGACTGAAATTACAGTATAGTACAGATATGCATCAGCCATATTCTTAATTATGTTGCTGTGTCAGTAAACAAGTTTAATCTACTACAACAAAACACTATATTTGATTTTCTGGAGATTGATTTTCTCATCAGGAGCATGTTTTTTGCTTTTGGTGCAACTATACTATTCATCCGAGAAACAGAGAAAGAGTTTACAGGCCTTCCAAAACTGTATCCTGCCAAGCACCAGCAGCATGTCAATTCTACTGTGTCTTTGAAGAGAAGATGGAAGACTAAGGCCAACTGTATCCATGACACATAATCTAAAAATTCTGCTTTCTCTGCTCAGGTTTGAAAAGATGGCCAGTGGGATGTACATGGGTGAGCTGGTTCGACTCATCCTGGTAAAGATGGCAAAAGAGGGACTGCTGTTTGAGGGACGAATAACACCTGAGCTCCTGACAAAAGGAAAGATTGAGACAAAACATGTTTCTGCCATTGAAAAGTGAGTGGGGAGAATTACTTGTAGTGTAATGCACAAGAGACACTAAATGACCTTAAAATGGGCATGTCAATTATTTCTAAAGATTAGAAAAAGACTGCTGGTTCATTGCTTTTCTTCTAAAGCTGGGATAAAAGCTTTAATAACAAGAAATACTTGTCAATTTAGGACCAAAGAAGGACTGAAGAAGTGTATGGAAATCCTGACAAGGCTCGGGGTGGAGCCTTCAGATGAAGACTGTCTGGCTGTGCAGCATGTGTGCACCATCGTCTCCTTCCGCTCTGCAAATCTAATCGCTTCAACACTGGGAGGCATTCTCTCTCGCCTAAAGGAAAACAAAGGAGTTGCACGCCTCCGCACCACTGTGGGCATCGATGGTTCTCTCTACAAGATGCACCCTCAGTGAGTATTCTTTAAGAGAGGGAGAGTCGTACAGAGAGTACACTGATTTCATGTCCAACAAAAAAGTATTTGTTGACAAGATCCTCAGAGGAATATAGAGGATGTACACCAGACAGTGGGAAGATTGCAGATTCCCATAAATCAATCTTTAAAGAAAAAAACTCCCACACAGGTCCAAGACTAATGTGATTAATATGATATCCAAATAAATGATTCTGATGATTTCTGATGAAATTATTCTTATTTACAGAAAATAGCAGAACCAGAAACATATAATATGCATAACTATGTTTTCATTAGTGTTTAATCACCTAAAAATAAGAATTGTTACGTTTTTGTTACCATAGAATGAGCGTTTCATATCTACAGACGCCGTGGATTTTGTTACACCAATATCATTAGAATATCTTCTGTTCTTGGAACAGATATGCTCGCCGTCTACACAAGACAGTGCGTCGCTTGGTCCCAGACTCAGATGTCCGCTTCCTGCTGTCTGAGAGTGGGAGTGCGAAAGGCGCAGCCATGGTGACAGCAGTGGCGTACCGTTTGACGGAACAGGCACGCCAGATTCAGCAGACTATGGCAGAATTCAGGCTGAGCAAAGCCCAGCTGTTAGAAGTGAAGAAACGCATGAGGGTGGAGATTGAAAGAGGCCTCAAGAAGGACAGCCACAAGGAGGCGACGGTCAAAATGTTGCCAACCTTTGTCCGAACTACACCAGATGGAACAGGTGACTAAAAAACAAGATACGCAGACATTTGAGAAGGGAAGGCTCATCTGTATAATCACTGATGTATTTTCAACTGTTTCTAATCTCGACGTTTATAGCAGACGTGTACTAGCATATTCAGTCAACTGTTCACAATCACCTGTGGATTTGTGGGGAAAAAAATCACTCGGATCTCAAACAGTCAAACAGTGAATCATTTTGAAGTTAGTTTGCAGTTATATAACTGACGAGGTATTAATGACATCAATCATTTCGATCTGAGTTGTTTTCCACCAACTAACCATCAAACACTACACTATTACACTACTACAACAGCGTATTACTGCAGAGACACCACTGCTCTTTAGAAAGGTCGGTCAGGTTTGTCGGGGTTGCGTGTCTTGGATGAACTCCCTTCTGTCAGTCATACAGTGTATCTGCATTCACGCTACCAGGTCAGGTTACAACTTTACAACGCTTTTATTTGCCATCGTTAATGGCCAATTACAAATGTCACTGTTACTTTACGGTAACAAGTCAGTCAGGTTCTTCCACATTATTTGAAAAAGATGTTGATTCTTAAGCTAACAGGGTCTTTCCTCTAATACAGAGAATGGAGATTTCCTCGCTCTGGATCTCGGAGGGACAAACTTTCGTGTGCTTCTGGTAAAGATTCGCAGCGGGAAGAGGCGAACAGTGGAGATGCATAACAAAATCTATGCCATACCCATAGAAGTCATGCAGGGCACAGGAGAAGAGGTAATGGATTTCAGTATTGCTTCTTTGTGCCCCTGAGGATTTCTTATTCTCATTACTTTCAAAAAATGTGATAGCAAATCACCACTAAAAGCCTGTCTCTTTCCAGCTCTTTGACCACATTGTGCACTGCATTTCTGACTTCCTGGACTACATGGGAATGAAAAGTGCTCGACTGCCGCTGGGTTTCACCTTCTCCTTCCCCTGCCATCAGACCAGTTTGGACGCAGTATGTTCTTTAACAATAATTAAAAAAATAGAACCCGTTTTGTGAAGTACAAAGAAAAAAGTATCAGACCTGGGTCCCTTCCACATAACTGATGTGGCGTTTACCAGGAATATCAATGCAAAGAGTGTCAAGAACTTGAAGTATTAAACTATGTGAAGTTTAAAGTATAGGTCAGAACAAAGATAGTAACTGAATATAAGCAACTGGACTTTTTTAAGGACACATAAGCATTTCTAATCTTTTTTCTCCATCAATATTTGTCCTTCATGTTCAGGCGTTTATGAGCTTAACTTTGAGTCACAAGGCTGCTCTAACCTCTGCAACCTTAAGATGACTGTAGAGTCAAATTGTGATAGTGCTGTACTAGCCACAGTATTTGTGAGACACTTCCCAGTATTATCTGCTCTGCAGGGTATCCTCGTAACCTGGACCAAAGGCTTCAAGGCCACAGACTGTGAGGGTGAGGATGTGGTGGAGCTTCTTCGCGAAGCAATCAAGAGGAAAGAGGTATTTCAAACATAAAGTAGATCTGATCATCATTAGGTATAATATGTTACTAGAACTCCAACAAAGACACCAATAGTTTAGTTTCTCCAATCCTTTCCACACTTCAGTTAAATCTAATGCACTGTGGGATTCGTGTGCTGCCACATTAAGAAAATTAGAAAACAGTATGATTTAATACAAAGTTGCTCAAAGATAGAAAAAAAACTGAATTTAAAAGAACTTTTAAGTATTTCGTTCAGTATTGCAAATAAAGGCTAGATAGTTGAAACAGTAGTAGATACTATAAATATCTACCATCTTCCTGCTAGTCAAAATAAACTTGCTGCTTTGCACTGATGCAGCTTTTGTTTGGAGTGTGAAACTATAATTATATACAACTATAACTATATATAACTATAATTTGGCCAAAGTCTGTCCCCTTTGTAGCTCAGATTGTTGCTTTGGCAGCCTCCAAACAAAAAGCTTTGACTGACAGCTGATAGATGCTGGTAACTGGCTTTTAACCAACCTGCAGCAATGTTTTTTACGTGTTTAAGCGATTTTAGAGTAAAGTCTTTGGCATGATGTGTTTGTTTTGTCTAGCTATACAGATATACCTTTTTTTTAGCAGTATACAAACAAGTAACAAATGTGAATATTCTCTGCACTGAAAAGCTGCTGGACAAAAATGAACCCTCTAATAGACTCTTCATAAGACCTGCCAGTTACTATAATGACATGGCATAATTACACAACAGTTTCTAATATAGCCTTAAGCATAATTTACAGCACTGATTATTGCATCTGTTTGGCATTCAGGAAGTTTTGTTTATTCATGTCATCACCTTTGAGTTTTTCAATTTTACTCTTTTAGATGGAGAATCCAGTAAGTATTAAGTGACTATAAATCGTTAACTGGCAGGTAAAGCAGCGCAGGACTGGGGCAGTGTGTGATTATTGTTTCAGTAGCATGTTAACACGGAAAACCTACTTTGAGATATTATTAAAGGAGTGTGTGTCTGTGTCTGCAGTGTGGGATTTTATTTAAGCTGAGATTTAGCACCGTGATGACAAGGCTGACTGTATTTTGTTTGGCATAGCTCCTGGATTTTGCAGCTTGTGTATTTTATTGTGTAGTCTAAACAGGAATGCGAGTGAAGTGCATTGTGCTCCGTGTGCCATTTAAAAAGTTGCTAGGCCTGAGATTAATCCTTCTGTCAACGCAACTATTCAGCAACAATTGTTGGATTTATGTATGTAATATGGACTTAACATTGATTTATTGTTGAGAAAAAAGTTGGAAACATAAGTGATATTATGTAATGATAGCGTCTGAGATTTTATCATTTATTTAGCATTACAATTCTAATAATTTAAAAGTAATATAACTTGAACTACTCTGTATATTGACTTATTTGATTATAACACAAAGCATGAATTTTTGAGATTTTTTTTGTTTTGTTTACAAATTCTTAACCAGCAACAGACTTATAGTTTCAATTTTCTTCTACCTGTGATTAATTTTTTGCTTTTTGTTTTCACAGGAGTTTGAGCTGGATGTGGTTGCCATAGTGAACGACACAGTGGGAACGATGATGACATGTGCATATGAGGAACCCACCTGTGAAGTGGGGCTGATCGCAGGTGAGTTACACACCACCGTTTTTAAAAGGAAAAGAGACATTTGATCTATACATTAGTCATGAAAGGATTAAGCTGAGTGTATTTGGAATATTGTAATGATGGTTGTAATGAGCTGCAGAATCTGAATAAAAAAAAAAAGAAAAAAAAAAATATATATATATATATATATATATAATTTAACATACCATTGTTTCATATTTTCAGTGCTGTCTACCAATAGGAAAGACTAAAATATAGTTGAAAATGTCTGAGATTTGTATGTTTGTATGTTCCTCTTAGGGACAGGCAGTAACGCCTGTTACATGGAGGAGACAAAGAACATTGAGATAGTGGACGGTAACGAAGGCCGCATGTGTGTCAATATGGAGTGGGGGGCTTTTGGAGACAACGGCTGTCTGGATGACATCAGGACGAGATACGACCAGGCGGTGGACGAGAACTCCCTCAATGAAGGCAAACAAAGGTCAAGACACCTCCAGTATCAAACTAGTTCAAGACTTTATCAATTCATGTAACGGATATAAAGAAGCGGAGGAAGGTGTTGTGTTAGTGCAGTGTTTTGTCATCTGCTAATTATGAATTGTCTCTTTCTTGTACATGTCAGATATGAGAAGATGTGCAGTGGTATGTACCTCGGAGAGATCGTTAGGCAGATCTTGATTGATCTGACCAAGCGTGGCTTCCTCTTCCGAGGACAAATCTCGGAGACGTTGAAGACCAGGGGCATCTTCGAGACAAAGTTCCTGTCACAGATAGAGAGGCAAGTTAACCATTTGAAGCTTTCAACAATTCGATACAATGCAATCAACAATTACCTGCCGCACAATTCCTTTGTGTACATCAAATATCACAAACTGATGAAACCATATACAACTACAGGCCCTTAAGGGCTTAGGGCTTGCATTAGTGCCAGCTATACTCCAACTCCGCCTACCCCTCCATACAGCATGAAAATTAAGATCCAGAGTGTCACATTTAAGGGGCTCTAATATATATATATATATATATATATATATATATATATATATATAT
This sequence comes from Collichthys lucidus, assembly GCA_004119915.2. Taxonomy (NCBI): domain Eukaryota; kingdom Metazoa; phylum Chordata; class Actinopteri; family Sciaenidae; genus Collichthys; species Collichthys lucidus. The sequence goes on along the minus strand of CM014080.1, from coordinate 21,953,865 downwards.
ATATATATATATATATATATATATATATATATATATATATAAAATCATATTAAAATAAGAACTACATTTTTGTTATTGTTACCTTATAATAAGACTTTTATATCTACAGACACTGCAGATCCTCTGCCATGTTTCTACAGTAGCACAGAGCAAACAAATTATACCCTGGCTCTACAAAGGGATTTTCTGTTTTTCACCCATTTTGCAGCCACTGTAGTTTCTCTTTTACACTGGGAACCAAAGGGTGAAACAAAGCAATCACCAGCTACATGGCAAGATGCTACTAAATCCTACACACTGGTCCTTTAAGTTGCAGAAAGTCATAAATGTCATAATTCTTCTGAAAACACAAAACAAAAGTAAACACTATATGACTATACAATTACAACTTAAATATTGATATGGTATTTGCTAAAACAAACATGATATTCAAAGTGTTGGTTTATCTAAGTATATCATCAGGTTCATGTTTAGTTTGATAGGGTCGTGAAATGAAACAGGTAGCTCCTCAGATGAAGGAAAACCTGAAAGACCAGAAATAGTTTTTAATATACAGCCTATAGCCGAGACATACTATAACAGCAGTATGGTTGAGAGGATAAGTCCATAAAAACACGTGCTTCAGCAGCATTGTTCATAGAAAAGTAGAATCTATAACACACCTACAAGAGGAGGAGGGGGCGCAATGTGACCATTTGAATTTATACACTGTTTAAGCCCACCTTAGCCTCTGGCAACAGCTGTGAGGTATCCGGTGACTCTCCTGCTGTTGGCTGACCTCTGACATCCTCTCCCCCCTGCCCCTCCTGTTCTACAGCGATCGTCTGGCGCTACTGCAGGTCAGGGCGATCCTGCAACAGCTGGGGCTCGACAGCACCTGTGATGACAGTATTATCGTCAAGGAGGTGTGTGGCACAGTGTCCCGCCGTGCGGCTCAGATCTGCGGAGCCGGTATGGCTGCTGTGGTGGACAAGATCCGTGAGAACAGAGGATTGGACCACCTGGATATTACCGTGGGCGTGGATGGCACACTCTACAAGCTGCACCCACAGTAAGTCACAGGATAAGAGCATAATAGGGGGCGTGTTTGGGGGGAAGGGTCCATTCATTCTAACACTATAATAAATATTGAATTTCATCAGGCTGCAAAGATTGGAACTTATTTTTATTTTCCTGTCTCAAATCAGATCAGAGGGTGGGTGGCACTTGCTTCAACTGGCAAGGATCTCATTTTTGAATAGGAGTATTTTAGATTATTATTTCACACTAAAAACAATTGCAGCGTACTAACGTTTCAGGATACTGATAATAAAGACCTTCTATAGGATGACTATTCTCAATGTTAGGCTGTTTGCATTTGCATTCATAAATGTATCAAACAAATGCCTTTTGCTGGTTTCAGGCCATTAAATATAAAAATCTGCTGTTGTCATATCATCATACATCATTGTCCTTGCAAGTGCTTTACCACTGTGTATAGGAAAGGAACCAGAGGCACTGCATGGCACTGGTCAAGCCCCATTTAGCAAAAGCTTAAGGCTAACATCTTTGTTCCACTGTAAATCAAAGGGTTAGCGGATTGTCCCATTAAGCAGGATTAACAAATTAGCTGGACAATTGCACAGCTACCATCCAGAGAAGCTCTTTTAATTTCAGTCCATCCTTAGTTGTCCAGATATCATAATCCCCTTTCATGAGACAGGCCCTCGATGAGCTTTCCTTGCTCTACCCTGCTGCTCATCCTCACTGCAAGGCTCCAGTGCCAGCTGCATTTGTTGCTTATACTCGAAAGCATCTCTCATTTCTTTGAGTTTAGTGCCTCCTAACCACGGTTTCCTGTTGCTTTCCACCCTCAGCTTCTCTCGGATCTTCCAGCAGACAGTGAAGGAACTCGCCCCAAAATGTGATGTCAACTTCCTGCTATCGGAGGACGGCAGCGGCAAGGGGGCTGCGCTCATCACAGCCGTGGGCTGCCGCCAGAGGGAGTTGGAAGCGCAGCAGCACTAAGGACCACTGCCCTATTTATCCTTGAGAACTACCTGCTGCTCCACCACGCCCACGTCACCCGCCGCACAGCCCGACTCCATCTCCCCTTGGCAGCCGTGACTCCACCTCTGCCCCACCTGGCCCCCCCCCCACAGCCAGAGAGATATGCTGCATGCATAGGGAATTAACACTGAATATCAAAATATTTATTTATACTGCACCAGAGGGTTTATTATTTCCATGTTTGTACATTTCCCGTAATAGCGGTAAACTGATAAATCTAAACTCCTTAGGTGTGCAATATTTGTGTATTGCTAATTTTATTTTTATATGGAGGCAAATATATAATTGTATTTATATAGCTGAGGCCCCTTTGAATCCCAGAGGTCATTAGGATTTTGCACCATAGACACAAGAAAATGTCGGCACTTTTTATATAAGAGTTACAGCAGCATTTCAATGTAACTTCCAAATGAGGCATGTCCTTCTCACTGAATGATGAAACTCATTTTTACAGGCTACCAATTCCAAAAGGGCTCGCTGCACAGGGTTGAATGCAAGAGTCACGGCTGTTAAAATCATCCTCATTTTATGTGCAACCTGCTCACACAATGTGCTAATCTGCTACTAACCATTTTGTGTAACTATTAATGTGCTTCACATATTAAAGTATTCCAGCAGCACCATACCATTTATTCCTAACAAGCTGAGAGGGTAGGAAAGGCCCAAGTGGAAGTGTTAGCGTATCAAGTTGCTATTTGTGAACTACTATACTTTTGGTGTTGTGATGAATCCCACTTCTACTCATTGTATGTGCAAAGAATAAATGTTTATTGGGCCCCAAGAAAAGAGTGGATACTATGAGCGCTTTCGTGTGTATTTGTGTGTCCTACTGTAATGATCTGTAGCTGTCAATGTCCAAAGATCTGTGGAGACCTTGCATGCCTTACATTAAGACAAAGGAGAGCACTGGATCATTTTTTCTTTTTCTTTTTTACATCAATATAGATTTGTGATCGACACAGTGAAAAGTGAATTCATTAAATTATATTTTGTTGTGGAGTAAATCCTGGTCTTTCTTTCTTAAACTCCAGACGGCAGAAGTACAGAAATGTGGGACAATTATTAAATACAAAGAAACCGAGAAATTAGCTTTGCATGAAGCTCAGCTGAGGAGCTGATTGAGCTTAACCCAATGCAGTGAGCAGCTGTATTTGTTCTCAGGTGGATGGATAGTTAATAAGCGTTTCTTGGTAATAGAACCAATTTTCAACTGTTTCTACAACATACATGTCTTTTTATGTACCATAAGGGGTTCTTCTTCACCAATAGATGCTATGAAATGGTATTTATCAGATAAGATGACCTCAGAGACGGTTAGCATCTTCTGTTTTAGGTCCGTTCGGATTACCAAAATTATTTCTATTTGCTAAACGCCAGAAGATTTTTTTTTTCTTCCCTTTTTTCAAATTCAGAAGTTTACATACACTAAGATTACTATGCCTTTAAACAATTTGGGAAAGCCCAGATGATGATGTCATGTCTTTGGAAGACCACATTTTAGTTAATTAAAAACACACCTGTGGATGTATTTAAAGGCACAGCTGAAACACACTGCTTCTTTGTGCAACATCATGAAAATCAGCCAAGAAATCAGGAAGAGAATTGTGGACTTGCACAAGTCTGGTTCATCCCTGGGTACAGTTTCTAAATGCCTGAAGGTGCCACGCTCCTCTGTTCAAACAACTATACGCAAGTATAAACGGCATGCAGGGTTCCCACACCTTTTTCATGAACAAATTCAAGCACTTTTCAAGCACCTTCAAGCACCAGTTTTTCCATTTTTCCAGCACCTTTAAATAGGTAGCCTACTAGTTGTGTTTGCCATGATGGTCATGGGAAGCGCAGCGGTGCCACTGTATGGCATAATAATATGGGTCTAATTAGCATTATTTCATATGGTGGTAGATTGACTGTTTTGATTTTTAACTAATTGTGAAATTTCAAGCATTTTTAAGCACTTCACAAAAAATTCAAGCATTTTCACAATCTTGGAAACACTAAATTGAAATTCAAGCATTTTCAAGGAATTCAAGCACCCGTGGCAACCCTGAGCATGGGAATGTCCGAAATCTGGTCCGAAATGTGCATGTCAACCCAAGAACAAAAGCAAAAGACTTTGTGAAGATGCTGGCTGAAGCCGGTAAGAGAGTATCATTATCCACAGTAAAACAAGTACTGTACCGACATGGGCTGAAAGGCCACTCTGCAAGGAAGAAGCCAGAAGAAACAAAAAAGCCAGATTACAGTTTGCAAATGCACACAGAGACAAAGACCTTAATTTTTGGAGACAAAACTCAAATCGAACTGTCGGGGCGGCGTTTAGCTCAGTTGGTAGAGCAGCTGCCCTATGTGTGAAGGCTCAGTCCTTGAGACTGAAAACTTATGGGCAGAGCTTGAAAGGCATGTGCGAGCAAAGCGGCCTACGGTCTTGGACAGAACTTGTTACACCCGTTCTGTCAGGAGGAATGGGCCAAAATTCCTGCCGACTATTGTGAGAAGTTTAAAGGCAATGGTACCAGATAGTAAAAAAATATTCTCTCATTATTCTGGCATTTAATATAGAAAATAGAAATACCTAAACCAGGATAAGTTTAATCTGATTTAATGTCAGACATAAAAAAAAGATTGTCTTTTTACAGTGTATATAAACTTAGTTTCAACTGTGTGTATGTATATATATATATATATATATATATATAAGATTTTTCTACATGTGCCTCAGTTCAACTCCTCATCTGAAAAAGGCTGATAATACTAGTTTGCTTGTGCATACACTGTACGTCCTAGTCATTTCTCATCTGTGCAGTACTGCGTTATACTCACTTCAAGTCTTCGTCCTTGAAAGTACATGCTGATCCTGGAATCTGGCTGTGCTGAGTTCAACCCCCATTGAAGTTTAACCACCCGGAGCAAGGCTACAAGCACAAAGAAGAAAACTCAACATTTGAACGCTCTTAAAGTACATATTCATAGAGCACAAGCTGTACATTTGGACACCTGCCAACATCTGCCAGCCTATTAATGTGTCAATATTTTTTTCTTTATTGGAATATGACTCTTTGTCTTTGTTACATTGCTACTGTAAATTTAACACCCATGCCCTCCTTTATGCTGATGACTACAATACACATTTAATCTAAATTTGTATGCGTTTCATTCCTTTTTTCTTAAGGTATGTTCCTGGTGTGTGTTTGCCTGTATTTGTATGCGTTCATGTCTGATGGCTGTGCCGTGTGTCTGTGATGTGGGTTTGTGTGCAGGTATTTGTCCTACTTTCTGAAGGGTGTGTGCATTAGTCTGAGACAAGTACGGCACATTAACAGTTGCTGACAGACTAGCTGTCGTTAAAGAGAAGAAAACTCCACATCCCCTATTGTGTGTGCGTGTGCGTGTGTCTATCCCTGTATGCATGTATATATGTCTGCATGTGTGAGTCTGTGAGTGTGTGTCTGTTTGAACGTGTGTTTGTTTCCAGCTCTCACCGGGTTGTGTGCGTTATACCGAGGGCTTCCTGCTGTATCCATCTGCCTGAAAAATAAAAGCGCCGAAGTGTCACTGCACATTGCAGGTATGTAGTCACGATTAAACGACGTGCAATGACACCGACTTTGTCAGCCACATGAGCGTTAACATGCTCCGCGCAGAAAAAGGCTGGTAGCGGGTTAGCTGGCATGCTAACTTCACTAGTTGTGTTTTGCAATTTGCGCTAGCTCGCTAGTAACGTAGCCTGGGTTAGCATTGTGTTTGGAGCGTGTGTGTATGTGTGTGTGCGCGCGGGGGGGTGCGAGCTCAGACAGCTGCTTTTATGTTATGCCAGGCACGCTGCCAGTCTGCGTTCGCTATTTAACAATTTAGGTCCGTGTTCAGTCGATGTCCACGCCCCGGTTTGCATGTTTAAATGTTGGTATTTCGTGCAGATTTCCGTGCGGGAGTTGTGCGGCTAATGTCAACAGCTAACGCGGGCTAACGTTAGCTCGTTACCGTTAACCTGTTCGCGTGTCGCTGGAGCTAACGGCCGGACGGTTAACCTGTTTACTTGAACAGTTACAGTCAGTTAACTGGGTGTTTTTAATTGTTCGGCTTCGCTGTTCGTGCGTCTGTTTGGCACAACTAAACAGTCCAATTATCTTTTGGTGTTGCGTTAGCGGCCACCCACTGTGCGGAATAAGCCAAATAAACTGACCCGAGGAGCTATTGGTCTCGCGCACGGCACGTGCTGTCATTTGTCCAAAACAGGTGTTCACAGATGATGCACGCGACTTTATTCGGTGATCAATTAGCAGCCTCCTAGCTGTCACCTGTGTCACCTTCAGGTACATCTATCTGTATGGCTCGAGCAATGTAATAAATGCAAAGTGGACAAAATTTAAACCTGGGCTTCAACTGACGATTATTAACATTATATAATAATATGTTGATTATTTATGCTATGATTTTATTATAATCATGCAGTCTACAAAATGTCGGGAAGTGCTGAAAAATGTCCTTACAGCTCCCCCAGTTGGTCTGAGCCGCAGTAAAAAAAACCTTTAGATGTTCAGTTTATCATTCAAATCCACGGCAAAACAACATTTGTTTGGTATTTTTGTTTCACAAATGACTTAAATGGTTATCAAAATTGTTGGTGATTCATCATTTATGCTAAATGACTTATCACTTCGTTACAAACAAACATTAAATACAACAGCTTGGTGTTTAATTGTTCTTATTATGACTTATTTCAACAGTGGAAACAACCTTGACATCCCTCTCGCTCAGGATAACAAAGGCAGCTCCTCCTCTTCACACTTGAACCACAGCAGAGCAGCAGTTTGAAAGCTTCCATCAGACTCATGACTGTTTGAAGGGACACGGACCCACCGTGGCCCATGCACTGTACCCGTTTCCCTCCCTGCCCTCCTTATCCCTCAAGCTGACGCAAAACCCCAGACACCTTCCCCCCCTCCCCCACCCCCACTCCCACCCCATCCCCAGCGACTCACCTCCCCCCGCCATGGCGCCCGGCACAGAGACGGTGCACTACATCCACCTTCACAACTCCAGCCAGTCGGTGCTGGAAGCCCTGCGCACGCAGCGGCGTGAGGGCCTCTTCTGCGATGTCACCGTGCGGATACATGATGCTTCGCTGCGTGCCCACGCCTGCGTGCTGGCGGCCGGTAGTCCTTTCTTTCAAGACAAGCTCCTTTTGGGTCACTCCGAAATCTCTGTGCCGCCGTTGGTGCCCGCCGAAACCGTGAAGCAGCTTGTAGATTTCATGTACAGCGGCTCGCTGGTGGTGCTGCAGTCGCAGGCCCTCTGCATCCTCACTGCTGCCAGCATCCTCCAGATCAAGACGGTCATTGACGAGTGCACCCAGATCATCTCTCAGAGAAAGGCAGCAGCAGGGGCGGCGAGCGCAGCCGCAGCAGCCGCGGCGGCGGCGGCAGCGGGAGGAGGGATGCTCGGAGGAGTTCTCCCTAAACAAGAAGAGCGTGGCGGGGGGAAAGGGACGGAGAGAGGCAGCAGTGGAAGCTGTTCTGTTGGTGGAGGTGGGGGTGGAGGTTACGCCAACTTCTCTAACTTCATGGCTGAGTGTGGCTCTGGTAACATGGGCGGGGGGTTAGGGGGTGCTCGCATTAGTGTCAGTGAGAGTGGCCCAGGCCCGATGGAGCAAGCTAATACCGTGAGTCTGATGGCGCTGGGTGACATGGGCCCCGGGTCCATGTGTGGCAGTGACGGACTGGGCTCTGGGGCCGGCACAATCCTCATGAAGCAGACCTCCAGCTGTACTCAGGATGTCAGGTACAAGCTCCGAGACCTGTTGGCACAGACGGCCAACGGAGCCAGCACTAGTAGCACAGGGAACCTCTCAGCGGGCTGCAGCTCTGGCGTGGGCAGTGTGGAGAGCATCGGCAGGGACAGCCTCCGCGGCAACACAACTGACCTCTCTGATGACCTGGTGGGGATGGACAGATACAGCGAGGAGGAGGATTTGGACGGCAGAGAGCGGGGAAGAGATGGAGACAGAGACAGGGGGGCGAGCCACAGCCGCAAGCAGAGGCAGCCGCTAAGACTCCAGGTAGAGGGATAAGGGGAAGGGTTGCCATGGTTACAGCTTTCAGGCATGCAGAGCTGCAACGGTTTGCTTTTCTTTCTTTTTCTGCTTTTCCCTCTTCTCACACTGCATTGGCGTATATCGCTGAGATGTTTCTGCACTTTGCACAATTGAAGAGAAGCTCTCGTCGTAACTTCTGCAGTAATTGCCTTGTTGATATTCTATGGACTTCTGCATATTTACTGTAGGTCATTAAACTTATTAGTAGCTGCTTGAAGGGGCTGTAGCCGGGTCAATGCACTCTATAATGTTCTTATGGACTTTCTGCTGCCACTCTTGCAAACATATTTCTTTACTACTCAGAATTGAAATGGACCTTTTTTTTTCTCTAGGTGCTGGGAGGAGAGGGAGTGGTGGTGAAAGATGAAGGGGTCCAGGACACAGATGGGACCGTCTATGCCTTGGAGGACGGGAGACGAGACGGAGAGCAGGAGGGCTCCCAGGAATCCATGGCAGGCTTTGGACAGGTGGGTTTAACTAAGAGGTGAGCTGCAGCTGTGGGAGCCAATGAAAGGGCAACTGATTAAAAAAAATATATTAGAGATGTAATGCTCACTTTTATTGAACGTTTTTAAAAATGTATCAGCTGCTTGTAGCAGGACGTTGAGAGCATGAAACATCTTGCAGATTTTAAGTGTTGAGCCTCGATTTAAAGGTATGATGTAAGATGTTTTTGTGGAGATTTTTATATATTGCCTCAGAAGGAAACTTTTACCTTATTGTGTTAGATTTATTCTCAGCATTTCTGTCACAAGTCCTGAAGTAAGTAGAGGGAAAAACATGGTGGAGCGGATTTATGCCGCAGCCTGCTGTACCCTGCAGACTACACAAGGAACATCTGCCACACAGTCAAAATGATTCAGCTTTGCCTGTCAGTTTTCTCAAAATTGCTGCAGAGTAAGTCAGATTGAAAATGAATTAATCCGCTCAGTTTAGGAGGTTAAGGTGTTATGTTTTTCATACAAAGAAAAGCATGTGATCTTCTAAATTACCCAACAGCGCTTCAAATAATCTCATCTTCTCTCTTTGAGCAGTTTTTCTGCTCTGTTCTTTAGTTTGCATGGCATGGTGTGAAGCAGCTTCTTACTTGCATATGTCAGCACAGAGCATTGCACTATTCAGACACAGCAAAATGGCACGTTATATTTTATACAGTTAATTATGTGACATTGCAGATATGCTTGTCTTTATACCTCCTAAAAATTGGTCCTCAAATATTTATGCACAAATTTAAATGTATCTTTTAATTTGACCTCTAACGTGACACTGATTTCAGAATATAGTATTATTGTGATAACTAGCCACTATTTGAGTTTTTTTTATTCTAAAAAATAATTTAGACTTTACAATGTACTATAAGTGTCTTCAGATTAGGGCGTAATATCATGTAATATACTATGAGTCAACAAAGATTTGACAACATGTAGAGATTTTGCCACAACTCATTTTTAGGATACGGTTTGATTGCACACAGGGTTCTCTGCGGTTCTGATCAGATCAGACAGATCACATCTCGAGGTGTCTCACACTGTGGCTGGACCTTAGCTAGATGTCAATGATACCTTTGTACAGTTTGACTACGTTTGTAAAAAAGAAACTGACCCAACATGTTGAAAGGTCTCCTATCTCCACTTCTTCTGCTATCTCAAGCAAAAAAAAAAAATCTACAAACGAGTCCTGTCTTCAGCAAGAAAAAAATGAGTAGGAACCACACAGCAGCATCGCTTCAGGAGATTCTCGAGGGACCACTACAACGTGCAAAACGAGAGCCACATGACTGATGGTGCTAGCTGTGCTAAAAGTAGTGCTAGCAGGCTTCTTCACTGATTCTGATTGCCTTCATTTGTAGCCTAGTTTGCAAGGCTACCACCAAATTAGCCTACAGATATCTATGGCTGTATCTGTCTGTCACATGATCTTTGGCTGCCTACCTTTCACAAAGGAGCCTTTGCTAGCACGTAAGTGGTCGCAGTCTGATTTTTACAAATGATTGTTGCTTGGAGATACAGGGTGCAGACATGCTCATGCTCAAGTATGGTGTTTGTTTAGAGAAGTGAAAAGAGAAAATTGAGAAAGGGGAAGTTATGTCATGTTGCCAATTACAGCTTGCCTTTTGGAAATTAGGTGAAACAGGCTCCTGATGACAAAGCAGACAAAATTGAGATGAGAATTCTTATTAACAGGTTCAAATGCGAAGATCCATAATTAGATGTCATTATCCAAATAAGGTATTCAAATACAGAATGCATGTTAACACCAGGTGGAACCGGATTACAATTCATATGCAGAACTGATATATTACAATATTGGATTCTCAGTATTGTATCAATATGATAAAGTTCTTTGATTTTTTTTATATTTAGTTCAGTTAATTAACCAAAATATATGTAAATTAGTTTTCAGAAAGTATACTGCATAAAGATGAGGGATTTCCTGCTCCTTTTACATTAAACAACCTCCACCCGTGCTGCCGTTCCTTCTTCTTTCAGATGAGCTCTGCAGCCATACATCAAACTTTTGATCACAGTGCTGTTGCACCACTGATGCATGCGTAGGATTGGAGAAATAGTAGGTTTCAATGTGTAAATAATGAGGGATGTGGTCTGTGCACATGAAAGGAGACGCAGTGGAGTACTGAGAAATGTGCAGTTAGGGATTTGTTTCTTTACATATGCACACATTTGTTGAGGTGAACATGTTTCACCAATGGAGTTTAGAGCACAGGGGCGTGCAGGATGTAAACCTATGGAGCAGCTAAGTGTTAAGCTCAATACGGTAGCTCAGTCAGGGTGTCTACGTACAGTATGTCACTGGGAGAACTAAATCTGAGACCTGACAAAAGTGTTTTTCTCAAATATTGAGAGAACAGGATTTTTTTCTTTTTTCAACAGTTATTGAACTGAAGCCAAAATATGAATGCCACCAAGATTTTTCACCTGAGATATGAGTGTTGGGATCTTTAATAAAGTCTGTGTGTTTCTTCAGGATTTCTATGATGAGCAAGGGGTGTTTGCAGAGAATTTCTGGCCCCAGAGTGAGCCTCCTCAGGCCATGGCTTTCAACCCCAGAGGAAGGGTCAATAAGCCTTTGACTCCGCCTCCGACCTCACAGTCCATCAACAACCAGGTCAGTGCCAGAGGTAGAGTTACGGTTACAGTGTGTTACAGTTGGAAAACATACAAATTTTTGTCACCAACAGACACCACAACCTAATCTGCTCACACTGGATGCTGCTCTGCTAATTCCTAGAAAAACAACAACATTAACTCTTAGTATTCGAAAATTATTTTTTTGTATCTTACAAATGAATATCTGTTATATAGAGCTGTTGTTCTAACTTTTCAATTACATCTTGGCCAAATGTTTAGCTTAGCATAGTCTTTAAGGTTAGTTAGAAAAAAGTTATGTGACCAGTTTGCCTTCATTCGCAGCATCTTAAAGGACTAGGATATGGTAATTGAATCCCAAGGACAGTTCATTTAAGTGGGACATTTACTGTGTTTTGTCAGTTTTTTGGTCTAATGTGTGATTGACAGATAGCAGAATTTAATGCAGTGCGACACTAAAATTAATTTAAAAAGACTTAACAAAAATGAGGGTTTACATTTGCAAGCACTTGACTAGGGATCGACCGATACAGGTTTTTTGATGGCCGATGCGATACCGATTTTTTCCCCATGGCCCATGGCCGATACCCGATACCCGATTTCCGATACCGATATGGGTTAAAAAAAAGTTTAAAAAATGACAAATATTCCAGGTCTCAAGTTAAAAATAAATAGCCATTTATTTATATTAACATGAATAACAGGAAAATTACAATCATGTCTGTGTCTGCTTAATGCTTATACAGTATTATATCCACTCAAAAAGGAATAGCCCACATACTTCGGTGCTTTTATTCATTTTTATTTATTTAAAAAATATATATTAGTTTGGCTTGACACATTCAAAGGACTGTGGCTTGACAGTGGCAACAGAGCTTGACTGCACATTTGAGAAATGTTGGGGATGACACAAAGATTATTTAGAGTAAATGTTTAGGCCTATTTTACAACTGTAGGCCTATATTGTACTTGATATACCATTGCCTTTGAAGCAGGCAGTGACAGTAAATAGCCTGACTTGATCATCATCCGCATTGCAAAGTAAGTGAATGAATTGTAGATTTGTCACTTTTTAAAAAAATAAAAAATGGGCACACCATAATTTGTTTTAGTTGTGGAGAAACAAAACCTCGCTGCTTGCCCCCTGCTTTGTTTCAGGAAGAGGGGAGAGGGGCGGGACAAATCACAACAATCTCCCTTTAGGTTTGACGCATCAAACTTTATCCATTTCGACATTGTCTTAGTTAATATCAAATCCCACGCCACCTCTAACTCTAACGAAGTGTACCCTTATATTGCACACAATATGCGTGGCGAGTTACGTTTAGGAGGGATTTAGAAGTTTATTCAGTGATAATCACTCGCATGCCATTATTGCTCCCGCGGTGTCGACATGCACTGACACGGCGCTACCCCATGTGTTGAAAAATATTCCCGTACGTAAGCTAAAGTAGTCTATGGCTTAGCAAGCAAAACCCCAAAACGTTTCATTAGGTCCTGGACTGTTGGGTTCGTTGTGCAGTTATCTGATTACAGCAACTGTTCCGCTCCGCGCTGATCACTTTTTCTCGCTCCATCTGTCTCTCCCTCACATGCGTGCACACTCACTCACACACACACACACACACACTGGGCTGCTTCACCGGTGTTCGCCGGTTTAACTCCTGCAAACGCCGAATTGACAGTGACTGATAACAACACCGACTTCATTTGAACTTTAAACTGCGGGTGATTGCATCATAGCCTACTCTTAGTGTTACAGCTCCCTAGTTTAGGTTGGCAGTTTAAATGCGACGCACTTAAACAGCATTCCCGTTTTTTTCGACTCACTTAATGACTTTCAGGCACACGCATGCTACTGTATGCAGTGCAATGCCATGTGCATACTATGCTGCGGGGGCTGCAGCAGCGTACATAGCGGGTCTTCACAGAGCTGCCCTGAACGCCTGTCTGTAAATGACGCTGGATGCGTATCGGCCGTATCGGCCATGTGTATCGGCCGATACACCTAAACAACGCTAATATCGGCCCGATATATCGGCCGGCCGATATATCGGTCGACCCTTACACTTGACCATGTGGAAAGGTAAATATAAACAGAACCACTGCCACTCAATTTGCCATCCTTGTACAAGCATAAATACAATAACTAAATAATAAAATAGCTAATTTATTATAATTTACTTTACAAGGAATTGTGTTGACATTATGTTTTTAATTTAAAGGTCATTTTAGAAAAAGACAAAACAATACAAAATTATATTTATGATTTTTACTATTGATTACTTTTGATAGAAAAAGATTCAATATTGTGTTTTGCATTAGCACTAAAAGGATGTCATAGATATGACAACAACAGATATTTGGAAGCTAATAAAAATAAAGCTTCAATGATTAGTCAATTCATCTATTGTCAGTTTATAAATTTCAGATGTGCATATTTTCTGCTTTCTTTAGTCCTCTGTGACAGTAAACTTTGTAATTAAGAGTAATCTTTAGTTTGTGGACAAAACAAGGCATTAGAGGATGCTACCTTGGGTTTTTAGAAACAGTGATTTAACATTCAACATTCAACATTTATCACCATTTTTTGACATTTGATGGACCTAAAAATTAACCGATAAATCGAGACAATGATGTAGAGATTAACTGATAGTAAAAAATAATTTAGTTGCAGCCCTAAATAAAAATAAGACCACACATGACAGTACAATAACATATGAGAACACATACAATCCATATATCCATAGATCTGTCAACAAAAATAAAAACAAAGAAGGAAATAAACAAACAAACTTGTCACGTGTCATTCCATCTAGTGCATCTTGTTTTTGCCCTCAGCTCCTTTTCCAGTACCCAGTGAGCCAGTCGCAGCCAGCTCCGTTTTACGTGGGCGGGCCAATGGGTGGGATTGACACCATGGCGGGAACGGAGCCCAGTCAGCAGGCTCCTCCCCCTGCGCCGATGACCCCGGCCCCGCCGCCCTCCACCTCCTCCTGCTCCGCGGGCCCCTCCCCTTCCTCCCAGGGATCTGAGACCTCGTTCGACTGCACGCACTGTGGCAAATCTTTACGTTCCAGGAAGAACTACAGCAAGCACATGTTCATCCACTCCGGTAAGACACGCTTCCTTCTCCTCCATTTGTTTATTATTTATTTAATTAGTACTCGTTAACTTCACTTGAACTTTGAAAGGTCTCAGTCAAATGAGTTGTGACGTGTTGATGTTGTTCTTATCAGACCCTGGTATGGAACTGTTGTCAGTACAAGCTCTGATAAACTCACTGTACACTACCTCCCCAGCACCAAGCAGCAGACGTACACCGTTGGAGACCAGCTGTTGAAGAAAGTGGAACATCTTGTAGCTAAAATGTCTCCACCAACTCCTGAACAGTTTTCTTGGGAGTTGTTGGAGACCAAACCAGAACTAAAAGAAGAGTAATTTTGAGACGACCTTTCATTGTGAAGAAACAAGATGGACTCCATTAATATAAATATAATTGTGGTTCAGACATCTCATTGTTTTTCTGCCCCTGAGTGTTAAAAAACTATAAATGCAGCTGAAGCTTTACTTCTCACATAATTTGTAACTTCTGAGTAGGTAGACACACGTATCAGGACGCTGTTTAGCTTAATATATAAACCTCCCAGTGTCATTCGTTATTGATAATGCAGAAGGTTCTCTTTTAATACATCTATCTAAATAAATTGCAAAACTTTTTTCTTCTTATAACATTTTATTTACTTTTTATTACTTTTTATTTACATTTTATTTATTTTATTTTATTACTATCTCCGTAGACCTGCTAACTTATAGGGTCTGAGCAATCTTTCTCAAGTCTATTTTTTCTGGAGCCGGAGCCAAATTCTTATTGCTTGATTCCACCGGGCTGAAACGCGCTCTGGCTGTGATAGGGCCACCGGAGCTGATCGAGGCCATTCTAGACGATGCTTGTGATTCCACCACAAGCACCGCAGCGCGTCTCAGAAACGGCTCTCCGCTCTGCGGAAAATATGCTGGTCTATTTTTGGTGGAAACTGCGACCTGCTGCGTCAAGCAGCACAGAGCAGATTGAGCTGCCTGGGAGAGAGAAACAGAAACAGCATAGAAAATCCGGTCAATTTTCAAAATAAAACACACTATGCAGAAGCCGATCGTAAAAATAGACAACTCTGCCAACAATTCAACAACAGCAATTCAACTCTGTCGCCTAATGACCAAATCTGAGTGTAGCAAAATGAACAAAAAAGAACAACATCACAGAGAAATCAAGGTGTGGTTGCTGATAAATACGTGTCACATTCTAACTGAAAGTGCAACAAACACTTTCTACTTCCTTTTTGATAGGCTAAAATCTGAAAAGATGAATCTTCTGTAAAACAGTGTGAACATCACAGCGTTGACACTTGGAGACAAAAAATCATGAATCATGATTTGTCGAATCAATGAAATATTTATAAAGATTGAATTCCTGAATATTGAATAAAGAAATTCTTGCCAGCATTAATATAAATGTATTAGATTTCCAAAGCCTCTTTGGATTGGATTCATGGTTGTAATATAGGACAAACATAGACAAATAAAGTAATTAGAAGAATTGCATGACATTGCATTAGATAAAAGTGTCAAACAAAGACCTCAATAACAGATTCAGTTGTCTTTCAATGGGTTATAATTATTAGTAATAGATAATAAGTAGTAGAAAATAGATCTGACATTACTTTTTTCTGTGTCTTTGTCCCTCCAGGTCAAAAACCTCATCAGTGCTCCATCTGCTGGCGCTCCTTCTCGCTGCGCGACTACCTCCTCAAACACATGGTGGTGCACACTGGTGTCAGGGCCTTCCAGTGCTCCATGTGCGGCAAGCGCTTTACCCAGAAAAGCTCACTCAACGTGCACATGCGCACCCACCGTGCCGAGCGCACCTTCCAGTGCAACGTGTGCCACCGGGCCTTCACCCACCGCACCTTGCTGGAGCGCCACGCCCTGCAGCACGCCCACCACGCCCCCCAGGCCCAGGGCCAAGGCCAGGGGCGCGGGCCCGACATGACCTCACCTACCAAGCACAGTCCTCCGGCTCTGGGAGGGCCCTCAGGTATGGCTGGCGCGGCTGGCATGGTCGGCAGCATGGCCAACATGCCCAGCCACGGAGCTTCTTCCACCTAGACAGAGAAGGCGAGATACGGGGGAGAGGGGGAGGTTAGTGAGCCCATTCCTTGAACCAACACTTATTTGGTCCTAACAGCCTTGTTGATCTTTTGTTCTGGAGGGAACAGCGCGTATAGGTTCCCATTGTTTTAGCTTAATGACACCTTCAATCAGGGTTCCTACACAAGCCGAAACGGCTTTTGAAGTTTGAATATTATGTCAGTTTTAAAGGTGTTTTGGAACTGCACAAAAAACAGGAAACGTATGTAAAAAGTAGAGGTGTTCCCTCCCCAGAAACCCATCATAAGTAGTTGTAGTCCTACTGTCATTACCTGTGTTGTGACACTGTTGCTGTGACGACTAATCATAAAAGCTAACAATCACACAGCTTGTTGAACAGCCATCCAAAATCCAGCCAAAAAGTTGGTGGAGAGAAGAAAAAGTCTTGAATTTTTAAATAAAGATCGTGTAGGAACCCTGTTTCAAAGACACCAGAGAGTCACCAAAGAGGTTAGGAATAGAGAGCGGGTTTGGGAGTTGGTGAGGGCATGGAGATTTCTAGGATTTCTAGGTGGAGGTGAGGGTGAGGGTGGGGGGTGGGATAGGATGCAGTTTGGGGTTATATGGTGATGCAAGTTATGGAGAACAAGGGGAACGAGGGGTTTGGTAGGGAGGGTGGCGGGGGGTGGTTGCAGAGTTTTATTTACCTTCAGTTCATTTAATTCAAATTGAGAATTGGAGTTAAGAATTCAGTTCTGTTCGGTGACGCATCTTTAAGAGCAAAAAGGTGTGAACATAACTGTTTTTTAACCCAAGATCTCAGCAAAGTTGCAGAGTAAGAGTTTCCAGAACTATGAAAAAAGAGCCAGGTTGGAACAAAAAACATTTCTTAAAATTGGAGAGATGTTTAGATCCACTCTTCTCGTGGCACGTTAGCCCGTTAGCATGTTTTGATGAAACGTGAAGTTAAGGGGGAGCGTGTCCAACCTGTGATGACAGCTTGTTATGTTGTCCGGCTTTTTTTATTATCTTCCTCCTGGTTCTATTTAAAAATCATAGCATACTGAAGGCCCACGCAACTCCACCCTTATGAAATAATGCAAGCTGGTTAGCTTGAAATAGCTTCAATCTAAGCTGTCAAGCAAAAATGAAGTGCTTTTCTTTCAAATCTGGATCTGAACACATTTTGAAAGTAATATATTTAGTTAACGTGACACCAACTGTGGACAAACAGCTCCATCCTCCAAGTTCAACTTAAGAAGTAAGATAAAAATGTCGCTATTCATAGTGAGGTAAACACAAAGTGAAAATTAGACTCAAGGCGAATCCATACAGGATCGGTATAATCAGTGTATAATCAGAGTATAATCAGTCAAGACCACCTAAACTGAGACCAAGTTTACTCACAAACAACTTTAATGATTCTTTTTTATCCACAGTCCCAAAACTGAACTAATTCATGTTCATTCATAAAATACTGAGTTTGATTTGTTTCAGGAACTTAGTTTTCTGTGCCGTATAACTACAGACCGTAATTTATGAAAGTGTGGTGGGACAAATTAGACATTATTAGGTGATTCGTGGGTTATATCCCTGCAGTTGTGGTCTTGACCGGCCTTGAAATAAAATCCCAAGTCTTTTTTGTCTGAGACTGAGACAAGGCCGAGTTAAAAATTCAGTCGGCTCTTCATCAAGGCCGAGACCTTCAAAAAGTGTTCTTGAGACCAGTCTTGAGTACTACAACACTGAATACAATGTCCAGATTAGCTTTAGGCATCGGAAATTAACGCAAAGACACTTTTTCACTAGCTAGATTTTAAAATTCAAACAGGAAAGTAGGAGAGCTGGAGGAAAATAACAGAAAGAACTGGAGTTCGGTCCTGGAAAGTTTTGAGACTCTTAAAAAAAATTAAAACGCTCGAGTGGCCTTAATAGCCTCGTTGTTGTTTTTTATATATATTTCTAAAGAAAATGCACTTCAGAATTAACTGAATTGAATGTGAATGGACCCTGGCGCTATTCAGGATCAAACCAGGTCGACAAAGAGGGTTGTTGATGAATGATTCGATGAAGAAGGAGAAGTAGCAAAATTGAGGCTACAGCAGGGAGGGGAGGGAGGGAGGGAGGGAGGGAGGAAGGGAGGGAGGAGGGGAAGGAGAGGGGGACGCATAACGCACAGCAGTGTGAATGAAATTCACCATCATCCATCAGACAGCTTTGTAACATTTTCCACAGGCGCCACTGGTCAGCCCCAGGATCATATACCTCGAACCAGGACGAGCCTCTAATGGCTCGGAGGAACACTATTTTCTCATTTGAAATGTTTGGGAAACATTTCAGCATGTTTTACACATACACACACACACACACACATACACACACCTACAATTACCTCGGTGGTCCAAAGACAGGCATTATGCTTCACATCTTTTAAGCTACATCAAACGAAGAAACAGTGAAAATGAAAGCTAAGATAGATCTGTTTACTTTTTGAAAGCTTACTAAAGTACTTCTATGTAAAATTCCTGTACATCGCTATAACGCTCAGTTTGTTATTTGTTGCTCATGTGATTCTTTGATGCAGAAATAAGGCAGGACATTTAAAAAAAAAAGAGGAAAAAAACTTTAAAGAGAAAGAGCCATTCAGAGGAAGTTAAACTCGGTTGAATAACTATGACAAATCAATGATTTTTATTGGGATTTTTATTGAGTGTTTGTGTTTGTCTTTTGGGACTCTGGTTAATAATAAATGGGAAGTGTTTGTTGCTTAAAAAAAACAATAAAAGCTTTTCTCGCAGCACTATAATAAAAAAATAAATAAAATAAAACAACTTTTTAACGTTTTAGTACAACTAAATTAATCATGAAAATGTACAATCACCCCTACAAGTTTTGACCAAGTCAAACTCGTGATAATGGTAATTATCACATTAATATTTATTACAATTTGATCTCTATGCACAGTTAAGTTTGCACAGCATAATACATAGACATAGATGTTGTTGATGTCCCCTAAAGTATTTGGCCTGAGATTGTTTTTGTTTTCTGTTTTTTACACCTGAAAGGTGATCTTAAAAAGACCTTTTGTGTCCCTGCTTTTTGCTCATTTTCCTTAATGTTTGTCAGTCGAAGCATTATATGATATTCAGTAGTTTACTTAAGCTTTGTAAGAGCCTTCTAATTGACATGATTTCCGAAGTGGGCCTCACTAACAAGTGAGATATGTTTGAGCTTGAGAACTTTGCGAGTGATGAGATAATTTGACTAAAATATCACTTTAATCAAGACGTATTTTCATTTGAAAGAGTGAGTCCAGCAAAGGCGTAGATTTAAATCCTTTCTGTCTGGACTTCACTATAAATATTGACATTTAATGTCCCATTTAAATGTGGAAAAAACTGCTTATTTACAGGGAGCAGGCCTGGCAGCGTGTGTTCATTGGCCTCTGAACGTTGCAAATAATTTGCAGACTCAGTAGTTTGTGTTGTGGATGAAAAGAAGATAAAGAAAACGAGCTTAAGAGTAGCTGGACTGAAACTCCTCCAACTCACTGTTGGTTATAAGCTATATAAAAAAAATTAACGCCAAACCTTTGGTGCTTTTTTGGAAATCTTTACCTCATTTGCCAGTTGCCAACACCATGCTGTGGTCTGGGTTTGGTAAATAAGCAGTGTTGAGCTGTTTCAGAGGTTTGATCTATCCTCAGCAGTGGAAGTGGTTTTGGTGCATTTTGTCTGAGGCGGACCCTTGTACAGTACTGTAATATGTGTGCTTTGAAGCCATGTCAGCGCATTGTAACGTACTGTGTTATGCCTTTTTTCTGTTTTTTGTTTCATTGGGAGGGAAGTTGATAATTGTTTTTTCTACATTAATATTTCTTTAACAGAGTATGTCAGAAGAAGAAAACGTCATTTTATAAAAAAAAAATTAAAAAAAATCATTTGTCATCGTAAAACCACATCTTTTATGTATAAAAAGACTAAAGGCATGATTTTAACTTTTTCTGAGAACTTAGATGTTGTACTCAATGAATTAATTGAATTTTAAAAATGAGTGATTTCAAAGATTTCTTTCTCCAAATAAAAAGTCTTCTATGGCTCCAGGCCAGCTGCTCGTCGTTGGATTTTAATCTTTATTCAGTGTGTGCGTGTGGGTGCGTGTGTGTGTGTGTGTCTGTGTGTGTGTGTCTTTATCATACGTATAAAAAATCAGGGCCACAGCTTTTCAACCTTTAGTCTTTATTGTTATTTCTCAGCAGTTTACACACTTGAAAACAAACCTTGTCCTCTACATTTGACCCATCCTATACAGTAGAGGGAGTACTGGGCTGTCGTTGGCGCCTCGAGAGTTTGGGTTTGATGTCTTGCTCAAGGACACTTCGACAAAGATAGGGTATGTAGTTATTGATCGTCAAATTATCCTCAGACAGTCACATCCTGATGTTTTTGCACTTAAAACTTCTTTTTCTTGCTCATATTGCTTCAGATTTTGTCTGATTTAAGTCAAAACTTCAATCATGTTATTGTGCTAAGCCAAGTACTTGCTTCAAGTAAAACTGAGCTATTGAAAATTAAACTCGAACACAAGTGTTGTCGGCAAAGTGTTCTCAAAGTGTCAAAAGTACTCATTATTCAACAAAATGCTGACTGAATGTTATTGTGCTGTTGTATCTGTTCTAATGTCTGATAATCACTGCTGAGGCATTCATGTGTAAACAGAGCTATTACTAATAATTAATTATTAACTAGTTTATATGCCGTTTAATCAGTAACAATGTCAGCTAGTTTAAAAGCGGCCCATGTTGTATGTAACCTATTTACAAAGTAACTGAAGTGAAAAGCATAAAAGTTGCCTGTGAAAAGTAATACAGTAAAAGTACAAAGTAACATAAAAGTACCAATCCTCAGTGTATCCAGTTACTCTCTGCAGATGTTAGTACTGATGCTTTTCACAAGTTTGTTTAACCCTCCGTAGTCAATGAAATTATATTTTTGTGAACTGCTCACACTGAAATCAGAATATTTCAGTTGGTACACAATTATTAACAAGTAAGGTCTGAACAAACAAATGTGTGTGTTTATATATAGTACATATGGTATGGGTTGGTAAAAATGTACCATAAACTCAAGTTTTCAAAGTGAACAGCATTTAATTGACTTATATTAAGTGATAAACAGATGTGAACCATTTAATTAAACAAAAGCTTTTGTAGGAATACATATTTATAAAACAATTAGTCATTTAATGAGTCAATTTTAGTGATCGCTCTTATAGTAAATTGAATATCTATGGGTTTTGAACTACTGGTTAGTCAACAACAAGCAAATTAGTGAAAATACATATTACTGTATTATCTTTTTTTTAAATGAACACAGTCCCTTTTTTGATGTTACTTCCCCCCAGTGTTTTAACCCTAAAAACTGTTAAGTTCCTGATGACTTTCTGTTATTCCTCAAACTAATTGAATGTTTTTTTTTAATTCCTGCAGCCATACTGTATTTTCTTTGTCTGCATTCATCACTGAACACAAAAGTCTTCTTAGGTGTTCTCTTATCTGTCCGTTTCTCAAAATCCCAACATATTTATCAGGGAGACAATGTAAAAGCTGTCTCTTCTTGAAAGCCCATAGATATTCTTTTTTTTTTTTTTTCTGCAGCTCAGGCCTTTGATGGTCTGGCTGGTCGTGGCTGAACTCTGGCCAGAAGGCATCTGTTACTCAACAACATCTGTTCCTGTTACTCTCTTTCTCCCAGCATGCCGAGGGACACGCAGGCTCTCCCAAGGGTGGCCTTTTGTGTGCCCCATTGTCAATTCCATCATTGTCTGCTGAAGTCTGTTCCCATAATGCCGCGGGGTTATAAACCCCTCCAGAGGCCAACTCTACCAGGCTGATGATTTACAGTTATTTGTGTCTAAAAACAATCAACGTCTTTGTGGGGCAATTAACAAGGAAAGCTGAGGGGAATTTAAAGAGGTGATCGTGGAAAAGAATATTTGTAAATCCTAGATGCAGGCAAATTTCAAGTTTGTTTTCTCACTTACATGATGGCTGTGTTCAGTTATGACCACACTTTACAGCAGTGAAAAGGAAAAGTTTCAGATAATGGTAAGGAAAAAAGCCACTAAAGTTATTTTTGGTGGAAACAGGAAGGGTGGAAAACCAAAACCCAAAGTGTTGGATGTCCAGTAGGCGTTACTCTACATTGATCTGAATTTTAGAGCCATGAATTACCTGACTTGTTCTTTAGGGGGAGAAATAGGAGTGGTAAATCTAGCGTAGGGACATTGTTTTTTATGAATAGGCCCCCTCTCCCGTCTCCAGGGAGACACTTTCAACTTCTGGCAGTAGCCAACAGTGTCGGCATAGAAAAGCCCACTATGGGGTCGCCAGGGGAAGACAACAGATGTTACTGATTAACTTTGCTCACAGACCCCTAAAGAAGTGTTTTTCAGAGTGCTTGCAGATGGACAAAACAAAAGTTGGACGCAATTAAAATTTCACGTTTAGCAATATTTATTTGGAAAAATAGTCTTGGCTAATTCCTTCATTTAAAAACGGTAAAGGAGACGGTAACATAACAATTTGTACAGTACAATCCCTCTTAAATAACATTTTCTTAAAAAAAAAGTCCCATTGACCTGAAGTGCCTTTGCAAATATCATCATTATTAAAAAAAGCCAACTTAAATAATCATAACAAACATCACAAATATACAATACAAAATAAAAATAACACAAAATCATTAAATTAACTTAAATTAAATCATAATTTTAAATCAATAACTTTTTTCTTGTTTTTTTCTTTCTTTATTTTACAAAAGGACAATCTGTATGAAAAAGCAACATTTTTATTTTTTTTAATTAAGACAAAGTTTTCATGTCCCAAGAAGAAACAAAAAAAAAGAACAATAATATGTCATAAATGGTTTGGAGGGCTTAGGGAAGAAAACGCACTTCAGTTAACACAGTGATCAAGTATACATACAGTCTTCACAGGTGTAGTGATGGGTGAACAGCCCATGTGAACAGCCTCATGAAGAACAGGCCAGTATGGCCAAACATCCACCGTTTGATGCAGTTCCTGCGCTCAGCAACGGCGTGTGGGTTAGAGAAAAGGCCTGGGTGCAAATGTTGCAAAAACAAAAATCGTAGCATCACACGTTATCGCCACGAGACAGTGTCCGCTTATATATTTAATTTTTTTACCCCCTTTCCCCGATAAAAGGCAGAACAGAAAGCTAAATGGCAGTTTACTTTTAACCGTAAACTTTTTCTTTTTATTTATTTATTTTTTTACCCCGCCAGTTCTTATCCCACAGGCCGCCGCTGCCTGCGCTTATTTTCCAGTAGAGAACCAGCTCACTCTGAATATCAGTTAAACGTCTCAGTATCAGCAGCAGTCTCAAGGCGGGACACCTCCCCCTAGGGTTAGAGCAGCATCTGAAGGAGTATAAAAACTCTCCCATAGAGCAAATGAGCAACGGGCAGCCCATTGGTGGCTCGTTACACCTGCAGAGACGCAAAAAGACAAAAATAATCATTAGTGTTTGTTGGCCAAATCTTGTCATCGGTGATCTTGTTGCTCTGTAAGAAAAAACAGAGTCAAAAATAAACATACAAAACTCACCTCAGTTGCAATTATACATTCGTCCTTTTCCTCTGACATCACAAACACAGATTTGTACTTGGTGTCCGCACATGCAGACATTTCTGGGGCTTTCTTTTCTGATGCATCGCTTTAGGAAAGAAAGAAAAATACTGTTAGCTCTATCATTCTGACAGAACCCATGTTACATTTTGTTTGAGAGACTCTTTAGTAGCAAATATTTACCATTTTAAACGTTTGCTGCGTTTCTCCTCGAACTCAAATGAGTCCAGGGATTGGCACTTGTCCTCGCAGGCTGCCTCCAGCATGGCCTCTTTAGCCGCCTGCTCATAGTTGACCTCGTGTACGAGGTTGTAGTCTGCAGGTGGATGGCGGCTCTTGTAGCCGCTCCTGCCTGGTGAAGATCCTTCATCAGGGTCACCGCTGCAGAAGTCCATCTTCTTGTTGATATTTTTGACGCCTGGCGTTGGCATCACACTGACCGCCAGGTCCCTGTCACTCCTGTGACAGTTGTTTGTCAGATTATTTATTGTCTCTCCCTCACCAACTGTTTCTACTTGACCGCTGCGCTGAGCTTTTGATCTGAAAAATCCAACAAGAACAGCGCATCCTGCCAGCAGCAGAAGCACCAAGGCCACACCGGACCCAACAGCCATCCAGGGCACCTCTGACCCGCGGATGGCAGCGTGCTCTGGAAGCAAGAACTGACAGTTTCTGCCACCATACCCAGGGACACACGCGCAGACATAGCGGTTATTTCTCTCGTGGCAGGTGGCACCATTGTGGCAAGGGATTGTGTTCACAGCGGCTGATGGGTGAGCTGCAGTTGCGACCAGTGTATCCCGGCGGGCAGGTGCAGGTGTAGCCGTTGAGACCTTCCTGGCACGTCCCGCCGTTTTGGCAAGGGTATGTAGAGCACTCATCCCCTGTGTGGTCACAGTTCATGCCGGTGAAACCATCTGGACACTGACACAGGTACGAGTTGACAAGATCCACACATCGTGCACCTGAGAACAGAGATAAAGAGTGGAATAAATGTGTGGTCTGAACGTTGGAGTGACATACCATATCTGATAATTGGCATTCACGGCACAGTGAAAGCAACTTGCACATCTCTGAGAGTAAAACTTAATTCTGTAGGATTACACAGCCAGTTACTCTTACCATTGGAGCAGGGGCTGGAGGTACAGTGGTCAATCTTCTTCTCACAGTTGAACCCTGCATACCCTGTGGGGCACTGGCAGAAGTAGCCTCCATCAGGGTTGTCAGCACAGCGGCCACCATTGGAGCAGGGCCCATCAGCACACGTCATGGCGCTCAGCTCGCAGTTGTTGCCATAGAAACCGTGAGGGCAAGTGCAGGTATATGTGTTTTCCAAATCCTGTGGGGAAAAAATAGAACAGGCTTGACATCAAAATCTGTCTTGCAACTGCAGCTGCTGCAAACTGCACCCATTCAGATCTGGATTTTCTGCACACTGTATCTGTTCCATTGTTTATAAAAATGTTGTTTTCTGGCTTAATTTCAAGTCAAGAGTAAAAAAAATATATATATATATATATATATAGGAGAAACTGGGTAAAAGCCTGTGACAAATGTGCCAGGTGGCAATAAAACATAATTGGCGCTGAGCCACGGTTCACAGGATGTCACTATTCTCCTTCCAAGATCATTTAAGAAGACCAAACAACACTTACAGTGCAGCTTCCTCCGTTGCGACAGGGGTTTCCAGCACATTCATTGACCTGGATCTCACAGCTGGCCCCAGTGAAGCCAGGCTTGCAGGAACAGGTGTAGCTGCCCTGACCAGTGTTGCTACAAGTGGCTCCATTCATACAGGGCTTGTGGTGAGTGCAGTAGTTGAGATCTGGAAAGACACAGCAGCACATGTGGATTAGCCACAGCACAACACATGGCGGGACAACAGCAGCAGCGACAGAATGTCTTTTTGTCCTCTGGCACACTTGACTCTTTCTCTTTCTTTTTTTTTTGTTTCCTCTTCCTGGCCTCCTGTCCTTGCTGTTCATTTTGAAACAACTGCTACTCTTGTTTTTTTTTTTTTTGTTACCACAGTGTTGATGCCTTTTACGTTAGTATCTTGATGCCTTATTTTGTTCCTCTCCCAACTCAGTTTTAAGGACTTTAGAACTTTACTGAACAGTGACAAAGCAAAGACAAACTGATTTGATGTTTTGTTGATCCTAATCTGTCTATTTATATAGTAGAATATATTAAATCAGATTTATGTTTCAATACAGTTTCATTTAACATTCTTCAGAATCAAGTAAGGACCCCTTTCCTCGCTGAAATTCATTCATCATCACACCCTCTCCTTACCTTGATTGCAGAAGAGTCCTCCCCAGCCCTCCTGACAGTTGCACTGCCAGGGCTGCTGGCAGGTCCCATGGAGGCAGCCCGGGTAACGAATGCACTCATCGCAGTAGCGGCCTTTGAATCCCACTCTGCACCTGTTGTTGTCCAATTAGGAGGAAACACCGGTCAGTCCACTCACATTACCTCATGTGTGTCCCACTAATTAATTAATGCTCCAGTGAACTCCAGTGAAAAAAGAAAAAAAAAACTCACTTGCACTCTCCGGGTTTCTCGCAGAAGCCATGCTCTTCATCACAACCTGGCAGGCAAATCGCTGTACAGGAGAGAAGAAACACACTTTTTAGACACATTGAAAAAAACAACTCAAACACAGGTTCTTTGTTGGGTTTTGCTCTTGAATATATAAAACTTATCACCTAAATCCCAAGAAAGTCATTAAAATAAAAGAGAGGAGGGGCTCCTAAACCCATTAGCTGTTACCTTAAACTCAATCTCCTTATCACCGTGGAAGAATTTTCTGCTTAACATAGTGCTGAGACAAAGGAGGGAGTGTGTGAATGTGTGTGTGCCACAGAAAGTGTACACACACTCACACACACTCACACACAGACCCCCTCAACCCACCCCACTACCCTCTTTTTTCTTCTTCGCTGCGGGTCAAAACTCTTTTATTCATTCTGTGCACACACACACACACACACACACACACACACACACACACACACACACACACACACACACACTCCCCTTAATGTCTCGGATTGGGGCAGATAAGAGTGGACAGCTGGCGAGTGTGTTGCCAGTGCGCGACAGCTGCTCCATTGTCTCCTCTCTGCCGGCAGCTGCCCACTTCAAACAATACCTCCCCCGCCTCGGCCAATCAGCGCCCGGCCCACTCCGAGAGTAACGAATCGGAAGGTAGCATGTAAATTTATGGCACGCGTGAGATTATTCCCAAAAACTTTCCTTAGAATAAATCAAGTGGTCGTGTGTGTGTGTGTGTGCGTGCGTGTGCGTGTGAGGGGAAAGGAGGGGGGTGCGTGTGGTGTTTACGCACAAGTTGCCTTCTAACGGCACTCGGAGGATCTGATTACAGACCCAACACAGAAAAAAACTTTTTATACATTTTCTAAACTTTGAACAAAGAATACCCAAAAATCATCTTGTAATGTCGAGTTTAAAACAACTTTATGGTGTTTTATCTCAATTTCTTGTGTCTTGAAATATATATTTAGGATTATTCCCTTAAGATTTCAGCGCCTCACACTCACGTCAGCACATGCTCCTAATACAATAACAAAGTTGTGTTACTCACGTTCAGTGCAGTACTGTCCCTTCCACCCAGCGTCGCACACAATCTCCCCGCGCTCGCCACAGGTGAAGTGGCCGAAGGCATCGTCTCTCGGCCGGCAGAACACAGAGCATCCGTCCCCGTAGTAGTGCTCATCGCACACGAAGCGGTACGAGTACTTGAGCTCCGTCCTGCCACCGGTGTGCAGATCCTGAGACCAGTCCTCTCCCACCGTTAGATGTCTCTGGGTGGTCATGGTGCTGATAACGCGGTCTGGATTCTCTAAAGTGCACAAGTGGAGGTGGAAAATAAGGGGTTAAGGGCTAGAAAAAGGGTGTGAATGTGCCAAAGATTGAAAAGGAATGGGTGTTTGTTTCCTACCTGTGGAGAGGTCGTCTTTTGAGTCTGTGTGTAATGCCTCAATGATCAGCGAGAAGGTCCCCTGGGAACACAAATGGCTTCATGAGACAGGTGGCCAGCGAAGATGTGGCGATAACATCAAGCAAAGGCCCGAGGCGATTGTGCCTTACACTCACTGTGCTGAATGCAAACTGCCTAACCTGATCCGCTGAAACAAAATACCTGTAAACTTTCTGTGCTCTCAGCCCTCAACTTGCGGTCAGAAATCGTGCCACGGTGCGTTTTTACGCACGGATTTACCCCCCAAAATGGCGCGATTTCGCTGAAACCATTTATTACCACTGGAGTGAAATGGACATGAATAGCTGTACTTACCGGCCACGTGAAGCCGAAGTTAATCCTGATGGGGTTGGTGAATGAACTCTCCGGGATGACATCGGGGACCTGGAAGGAGTTGGAGCCGAGTACGGGCGTCACAGCGCCGCCGTAGGTGCAAGGGGGCTCCGGGGAGGCGTTGGGTTGGTAGTGCTTGAGACAGATCCTGAAGAAGGTTTGACATTCGCACTGCTGCTGGAAAGAAGAGGTCAGGCCTCCCTTACAGCAGTTTTTGTTGCCCTGCACCCCCTTCTTGTTTAAGAACTCCTGCAACTTCAGCTCAAAAACTCCCGAACAAAACCCCTGTGGAGGAAAGCAACTTATCGTTAACTATACACGCAGGACCGCTCGTGTATGAGTGAGTGTTGTGGTGGGAGGGGAGGGGAGGGTTGAGGGGGGAGGTTGATGGTTCATTGTTTGGAGAAAAAGAAAATAGATTCAGTAGCTTACCTGGCACAGCAACATGGACATGACGGCGAGAGTCAGCAGGATGGCGCGCCCCATATTAAATAAATACATAATAAATAATAAATAAATAAAGTAAAAAGTCTCGGGGCTCGGCTTGTCCTCCGGGTGCCTCCTCCTGTTCAATCCCTCTGAGGAAGATGCATTGAGCACGTTTCTGTCGCCTCACGGGGTTTTCTCATCAATTGCTGCGGCTGTCAGCCACGCCGCTCTCATTCATGTCCCGAGGAACAAAAAAAGGATAAATCCCAAACCTTCAAAGTAAAAAAATAAAATCACAAGACAAGATATGTGAACTTATACGAGTGCGCGGTGGTGAATACAAAAGTCCTCCGGTTCCGTTATGAAGCGTTAATCCAATGCGTGAAGACAGATTTTTTAAAAAAGAAGAAGATGAAGAAAAAAAGAATGGGTTCCTTGTTTTGTTGTGTTTTTTTGTGTGAAGAAAGTGACAAATTTAAGGAAGTAGCTTTTTGTGTCTAGGTCTTGGTCTAACCCAGGGACAGATTTGTCACTGGTCCAACATGCTTCCTTCTCCCTCCTAGTGTCTTTCCTCACTGTGAACTGTGCGTCTGTCTCCAGCCAAGGCCGCCTGCAGCCTGTTATATACGGCCTGACACATGCTATGGTAATAACATGCAAATTGACCCCCCCTCCTCCTCCTTCTCGACTTCACCTCCCAATCTGGCCCGGCTCTCCACAATGGGATCCCATGCAAGTACCCCAACAGCCTCCCTTTACCCCCAGCAGCAGTGTAGCACGTACAGCGTTAATATATGAGCCCAAAATGGAGACGTGTGAAAGTATTCCGACCAAATAAGAAGTGAAACTTGAAAAGAAAGCTGTGTGACTCCCACAGATTACTGACTATCCTTCAGATCACCTGTTGAAGGGAATTAAAGCTGGTTTCTACCTTAAATGAATTCACGGGTTTAGGAGAGCCTAACCCCAACATTTACAGGATTAGGAGGAAATAATGTTCACTTTTTGTGGTTGCTTGGAGCTCAAACTGTAGCTCCATCTGAGTTAAATGATCAAAGTATTTTAGTCGAATAAGGAACATCAAATCTTTGTAGACTGAAGAAGTTGCATTCAAGCAAAATGTAAAGAGTTTTGAACAACCTGCCAGATTCCCTTCTGACAGGATATTGATGACATGTGGTTGAATTGATCCCTCCAGCTGTTGCCTCACTGGACAAACCTCTTTGTCTTTTAGCTGTCTTAAGATGTTTTTGGTTAAAGTGCCAAAAAAAACAACAACAACAGTGTGAAGATTCAAAGATCTCAAAAACAAAACGTGAGAGAAAGAGAAAAAAAATATTTCTGGGTTGAAACCTTGACTCAGTTAATTGTTTACACCCCTCCTCCCCCTCCTCCTTCCTCTCTTCCTCTCTTCCTCCTTCTTTGCACACACACACACACACACACACACACACACACACACACACACACACACTAAATTTTTGGTATTTCTGGTTGTGGGAAGAATTTGGTGCTTTGAATCGACTCAAAAGACTAAAGAAAATTCCTTGGCAGAGCATGTGTGGTGAGGTAAACGACTTGAGGGGCTGGACTCTGCTGCTTTTCCATTTTGCTCTCCCCTTCTTCTCATTCTCCGGGCTAAGATATAAAAAAAAAAGAAGAAAAAAAGCGCGTGTGTGTGTATGTGTGTGCAACCGGGCGCGCGCGCACCGGAGTCGCTCGCGTGGCCAACATGAGGGGGAACTTTTGTTATTGTGCGTGTGGTGAAGGAATAAGTTTGCTCTCTCTCTCTCTCTCTCTCTCTCTCTCTCTCTCTCTCTCGCTCCCCCCTCAGCTGTATGGTAATTCGGCCAGCACCTGCTCTCCCCTCAATAACAGCGAGTGCGCGCCTCCCTTGGCTGAGCGCGCGCGCTCACACGTCCCATACACAATACTCTCTCCCCTCCTCACACACACACACACACACACACACACACACACACACACACACACGCACACCAAACCTAACCAGACAATCATCGCACACATTTCTTCTTCTCTTACTGAAGTATTGACCAAATCCCATGTAGCAGGAGGAGATAAACATGCACGCGCCATCATTTAAGTCTTATTTGTGTCTCTGTGTGAAAGTGGTGTGTGCACGCACTCGCACTGCGCGCGCGTATAAATGAGTAGTGTGTGGGTGTGTGTGGGGGGGTTGTTTCTTAATTAGGTCGTTCATTAGAAGTGTGATTTTTCTGCCGCATAATAGAACCAACAGCAAGCTGCACGCTCAGGCTACCGTAGCATTGCGTCACTGTGTTCAGATATGCGCATCATGGCTCCTGTTTACTCCGTGGCGTCTCTCCGGTGTCCGTTACCTGACTGCTGTGATCCGTCTTCCACGCCGCGTCTGTCAGAGGAGGCGGTCAACACCACCCCCCACCCCTAAAAAAAAAAAAGTGACATGCTTTCCCTTTCTCTTCCAAATTACCTTCACTTCTTCTGTCACATAACATGGTTGATGTGTCCGTAGTTACTTATTACCTCTAATCAATGGCAGCAACAACCAAACAAAGTCCTCCTCCATTAATAAACCTGTCCATCTCTCCTTTCACACCGGGCTATTTTTTAAACCAAGCGCCTGCTGAACCATCCAACATAAAGTGCTCTCTCTTCCCTCATTTCTTTCATTTCTCTATGGTTACTATCATAATGAAAGCAACAGTGGTACAGAAAGCAGGGCTGTGATTATGGATTAACTTTGAAATGGTTGATATGAATTCCTGCTATAAGAAACAAAGATGTGGACTCAAGTCACTTGAGTTGGACAAATTTGGTGCGTTTGGACTTAAGATGACAAAATCCAACACTAAAAGTCTACAAAAGTAGTCAAAACCACCAAAACCAAGACCAAGTCAAGACCAAGACCAAGACCAGACAGTAAATAGCCTACTGTTAACAAAAAAATGCACAAGCACGTTTAGTGATGTTTCACACAGGACTTGTGGTGGGTGAACCTCCGACCATCTGGGATCCAAGGGCTTACTCCACCGAAGAATATGTTGTACGTTTTAAAGTTAAATTCATCACTCTGGTGCACTCTGAGAACAAAATTGAGAGGCTTGATCTATGAGGAACTTTGTGCTCATGTGAACAATTTCATCATGACACATGACTTACTACTGTGAGTCCCCCAGATTTTCTTTCATACATTTTCGTGTCTGAATACTTTATGGTTAATATTAAAGGTTCTCCGATCAGTTCACAGAGTCTATTTATAGCCTACTATTTATTTTTATTTATTTATTCGTAACAACACATTAAATATTAAAATTAAGTAATGATATCCTGAATTGAAAACAGTTTATTTATCAGCAAGCAACATGTGCAACTCTATTACTGTAGAGACAACTGAAACCAGAGCAGCCTAAACCTGGTTATTAGAGAAACAACATAAAGCGTTTCCTGCAGAGGGACAGTGTAACAAGGGACGAGGGTGTTATGTTTATTTATATCAGGTTATTAGTAGTAAGTTAGTTACAAACCTGAACTAGTTCACATCCATTTCTTTTTAAATGAGCTAGCTCATATAATACTGAGTTTGATTTGTTGTAAAAAAAAACTTGCAGCTGTTGGCTTGTGGTCTGAATTCTCCTGTCCTTTCTTTAGTTTTCTTTGCCATGCAGGTGTTTCTCCTCTAACTACAGACTGTGGGACAACTTTTTGAGCTGTTTCTTTGCAATTCTCACCATCACCTGTTTGACTCTCTTCAGTGGTACAGCAGTTAAATGTGACACAAATTAAAAGTGAAACTTGAGTTTTGCCTGAAGTGTAAGTGTAAGTATTTTCAGTTAATTATTATTAATTCATTATTAATGTATGGGAACAAACTAGACATTATAAGGTGAGTAACAGGAAACACTGGTGATATCGCTGTAGTTGTGGTTTTGACCGGACTTGAAAAAACAAGGAAAAATGCACAGTCAATTTGAAGAGACAGAAACCATCAAAAAGTGAAAACTAACTTGAAAACAAGGCATAGTCAGAGAACTACAACTGACTTGAGATTTAAAGTCTTCCCTCAAAATGAACTGAACCTCCATCTTTAATGGATTGAAAGAAGCCCTGATCAGCAACCAATGCAGTCAGTGTTTGTGAACCTGATCTTAGAAGAATAAAAAGTTTGATAAAAAAAGAAAAAATGCATCTAAACCTGAACAATACTGCAAAGGCTCCAAACTAGAGCCAGTAACCCCCCTTTACAGCTGAACCCAGATTCAAACTCTGCCCAATTTGGACACAGTTGTCCCTACAGTATATTTTTCTGTCCCCTTTTCCTCTCTTGGCCAAGATGCTGCTGGCTGAGCTCTGACTGTTTAACTAAAGTGCTACTGTAGGGGGCTGCTGTAGTTTAACTCCTGCCCACCAGTAGCTGCGCCAAACAAAAAAGGGTGACTCGGGGTCTGACTATTCATCCATTCTCTGCGCTTTAATTTCCATTGATTGTGAATGCAGAAGGGAGGGAGGAAGGGGGTCTTCAGTGAAGGACCACGACACGCCTTCAGACGCGGACAGACCCTTACAAGCCATCTGCCACTAACCACCCCCCTCCACATCCAGAAAACGACGTTTATTTCCCTGCTTCCCTCCCTCCTTCCCTCCTCCGGCCTGAAGCGCGCACGTCTCTATGCGCCTCTGTCCACCGGGCTCCGTCTACACTCAACTGGAAGCATGTTAAAGGACCTGTAACGGTATGGGCCCTCCGGGGCCATATGGCGAGGGGGAAGCCAGGAGGTTTTTTTTTTTTTCCTTTTTTGGTCCCCGAAGAGGAGACACCACATGGTCACTCGTGGGAACGTAAACACGGCGCGCATCACACGATATCGATCATATGAAGCGGTGATTGGGGAACTGGGGGAGGGGAGTTCCACTGAGAAAAGATCAATTGATTTTTTTTTTCACTGATACCTCATCATTGCAGAAAATATTGACGCATTTTCAACCGGAGTGAAAGCTTCCACCCCGTGTGGAGCGCAGTTAGTCGAGCCTATGGTGATGCAAGGGTTGGGGGTTCCCTTCCCTGACGGATGCAGGAGCAAGGCACCAGACCAACACTGACAGGGTTGGATGGAGTTGAGACCAGGAGGAGGGGAGGGAGGGGTGTCTTAGAGGCCACTCGTGCTTGAATGTGGGCTAGTACTAAAAAGGCTCGAGGAAGTGGCAGGTTTTGAATCAGCACTTTCTCAGATGCTTTTACGCACGCCCCCACTGCGTAATGATGCTTACGCACAAAAACAGTGGTTGATGTGATGTAAACATTACTGATTACTGATTAATAAAATTAAAAATATTCCATACTACTCAGCAGTGAGTGTATGTGTGCTTTATTGTTCTTACGTTATTGTTAAAATTATTATTTTTATTTCTTTATAGGCTGTTTTTGCCGTGATGTGTCATATTGTCCTTAAAATTCTGCATCTTTTCAAGAATTGTGTTTTAAGACTGGTCCTGGGCTGTCTCTCTCTCTCTCTGTGTGTCTGGTTCGCAGGTTTTACCTGCTGAAACGCAGAGATCAACAGGCTCCTTTGTGTCCACATCAGATTACTGTGGCCAGCTGCTGGAAGAGGGGGCCACAGGCCAGATCTGCAGCTCCCCAGGGCTCTTCGGTGCTCCGCGAGACTCCCCACGGCTTCCCACGGCTGCTCGCGGCTCCCGGTCCGGGCTGCTGTCTCATTTGCATATGTTGCTGTTACTGGAGACGTGCTGAGCTTAAGTTTATGGGAAGAGTGCCGCAGTAATTACGTGGGGGGCCCAGAGACGCGCCTGCAAGTGTGTGTGCGCCATAAGTGTGTGAGAAGGGAGGGGGTTGTGTGTGTGTGTGTGTGTGTGTACAGAGACACTAGGGACCTAAGAGGGAGGTAAAGAGGTAGCTGTACGTGGCCAGTCGCGTGCCAATGTTTATGAAAACACATCTGCCGCGCACCCTGGGGTGACGCACCGCAACATATGCGGGTCCCTATGAATAAAATCGATAACTCAACAACTGATACTGTGCGAGACTCTCAACAAACACTTTAATGAGTGCTGATCAGAGCTCAGTCTGCTATAATGATGTCGAACTAAATGGTTAAACAAACATAAAAAAACAACTAGGCTGCTGGCTGCATTAGAGGGTTCCACTAAGAAGATTGTTGGGTTATTATATAAAACAGGTGCACATAGAAACAAATAAGGTAATTTCGAAATACACGTGTATTGACCTGGATTTTGGATCACGGTCTAAATAATAAAAGATACTTCCATCCATAGCTGAATGGTTTAGAGTGTGTGCACATTCTGTATGGCCTTCAAAATCTGAAGATCTCACCATAAACACCAAATGAGCAACAATGGTGTTGTGCCCCTCCATTTGAGCTCCAGAGACTTGGAAAATCAATGACAATGAGCCCTGACGCTATCCTGCAAGCTTGCAGTAGATCAACACCTTTGTGTTTGTAGCCTTATGGTACTTTGTCATTCAGTTCACCACTTTGGTCCAAACTGAAACTTGGATTAGATTACAAATGAATTTTGTAAAGACATTCATGCTTCCCAGAGGATGAACCCCTCAGACCCCATCAGATCTGACTTTTCATCTAGTGCCAGCTTGAGTTTGACTTTGTTGGATGGATTGACTTGAAATTTGCAGCTGATATTCATGCTTCACTTTGATTCCCAGACTTCTAGCACCATCATCAGTTACACATTTTTAACTTGTTTGATTACTATTGATTACTGTTTGACATTACATTCCCATCAGCCTCACATGGTAAACATTACCTCCCAAAATTATGCCTGTTGCCATTAGCATGTAGAGCAAAGCCTGGCAGAGTCTATGGTGTGGCTGTTTTCCAGTCGCTGCAGATTGAAAATGATTAACTGTCCAAGATACCAACATTAGATTATTGCAGGAGTAGAGACAAGGATCAGCACACTAAGCTCTGTTTGTTCAGTAATTTTATTGTACCACAATAAAGTTTTATTGTACCACATTAGAAATAAAATTTAAACCTAATAAAAATGAAATTAAACCTAATAAAATCGTGAACATAAGGTGGGCCAAAAGTATATATGTAATATAAACACCCAAGTGGTACTCACATGTGATTGTTGGACATCAAATTGGGCATTATTCTGCATCTATTTGTTCTCCTAGACTCAGGCTTTCTACGTGATTTGGACGCTGTTCAACACTGATGTTGGCTCACAGTCAGCACGATAAATTGATTAATTGTTTTATCCATAAAATGTCAGAAAATAAAACGCCCAATCACAATGTCACAAAGCCGCACACGGTGGTGTCCTGTAGCTCACTGATCTAAAGATTTCCGATTTACTGTGAAACAAAGCATTCACAAACAGGACACAGTGAATTTTTGACATTTTCTGTCCATAAATGAATTATAATATATTAATTACATATAAATTAAAAAAAAAAGTTTGTTCCAGAACATGAAAGACAACCCTAGACCAAAATGCTTATATCCATGTAGTGTTTTTGATGGTGAAAAGACGCATGGGTATGTTTGTGTCTTTTTTTGAACCAGAAGTAGTGCAATCCTCCATTTGTCACCTTTAACTCTTTGTTTCATCTAGGTTTAGTCACCAGTATGAATGATGAGAGAATAAATGGAGGAAGTCCACCTCCCCTCCCCTCCCCTTCCCTCTCCCCCCTCTCTCTAACTCTCCCTCTCTATCTCTACAACCATGAGCATCTGCCCAGAAATGAACAGATGTAGGCACCTGCGTTGTGGGCCCACATATGCGCACATGTCCCCCTCCCCAAAACCCCCTTTCAACCTTCCATGGGACCCAGAGCCGACCACAATGGGGAGAGATCAGGGATGCAGTAACCAAATACTGCCTATCCCCCCAGGACACTCGCTCTGTTAGAGGCATTGTCACCAGTTATATCAAGTGGCTGCACCAAACAATCTGCTGTATGACTGCTCATTTGAGACATAACATAATTCAGAGGGACAGAGTAGGGAGGATAGGAGGGGGGCTGGATGGTGTACAGAGGTGGCTGCCTGGATAATTTCTATGGCTCCAATATGAAGTGGTGGGTGTTTTAAACAAGTGGGCTCAGGTTTTCGTGTAGTTGGGGTTCGATTGAATTGAATCCAGTCTTGGGATAAGTGGCTGTTGGGCTCGATTAGAGGGCCCGGGGGTGGCAGGTGCTAGCTAGGGTAGGAGGATGAAAGAGAGGCTTGTTGGAGCAGGGTGGGTACAAGACCAGGTTACACATAAAAAGCCTTGTTTTTGTTCCAGAAAAGAGGTCCAACAGCCCAACGGTAGAGCAGCGGTGGATAATGGTGCCATAATAGCCCCCCGTCCCTATCTCTCAGCTGCCGCTGGACGACAGAGGATCCACACGCACCTGTTGTCGTCCCCCTATTGTGTCCGGCTAGTGTTAGTGTGCTACACCTCAGGAATGCTCCCTGTCCAGAGGCCTGGCTCCTCGTCCCAGGAGAGAGCTTATCCACGGTGGGATGAGGGGAGGGTGTCAGGAGGGGGGGTGCACGGGAACCAGCAGGGAAGCTTTAGAGGACAAGACAAGGAGAAGGAGGGGAGGGTGGGTGCGTTCCTCCAAAGCCAGTGTCCTCTCTCCTCCTCTCCAGGGGCCTGTCCAGAGAGCCCTGTCCTAAATCACTGGCCCCAGGGGGAAGGCTCTCCATTGTGAAGAGATGGCCTCTGCAAGCTGGGCCGCCAGCTGCCACTGCTGCAGCGTCATGCCCCCCCTCCCCCCACACACACACACACACACACACACACACACACACACACACACACACACACACACACACACACACACACACACACCACCACCACCTCTTAGTATCCCCTCCACCTTCAGCACCATGACAATGCTCCCTGCGGCCAGGGCCACAGGCCAGTGGAGAGCATTAAAAAGGACTTGGAGGACACTCTTGAGAAAGGCCACAGCGGAGCAACATGTTTTTCTGCTGAACATTAATGATGACAAACTCTGAGCAGGGTTACAGTGCACGACATGATAACCTGGACGAATCTGACTGCCAGCCGCCTCAAAGTGAATTAAATAGAGCGCTGAATGAAAGAAAGAGAGATCATAATTTCTGTGCGACGGTGCAAAACTTACTGCTGATGTTGTGGTGGAAGGTTGATTGTAGATGCCAGACTTGAGGGTTCACTCCTTCCTTTTTGTTTTCTTCAAAGAGGAACAAACCCAGCTGCAAGTGTGCTCTCAATTCTTCCGCGTCAGAGGAGACTGACTTTCCTTTCACTTAGATGCCACACTATCAGCACTTGTGAATGTTTTGCGTCATATAAAATCAAATCCAGACTTCAGCCTTTAGACTCAAACCATAAAGTAGCAAAGTTTACCTTTCATTATGCAGATATTCATACTTATCTTATCGCCGACATAAAGTCTTAAAGAAGCTTTGGGCCTCCAGACAAAACTCAAGAACAGTTCCAGTGTTTCTTGGCATGGATTCTCCAGATCTGCGGAGCTCTGTTGGATAGATAAACACCATTCTTTCTAAATAAACCCTCTTTTGTTGTTTTAATAATGGCTAAGGTGGGAACACGTCACTTCAAATCTCCAAATATGTTTTAGTTG
Source organism: Collichthys lucidus (assembly GCA_004119915.2). Taxonomy (NCBI): domain Eukaryota; kingdom Metazoa; phylum Chordata; class Actinopteri; family Sciaenidae; genus Collichthys; species Collichthys lucidus. The sequence continues at coordinate 21,915,429 of CM014080.1, read as the reverse complement.
TGTTGAGATCTGGGTCTGTTTATCATTTCTATCTTTAATTTTTATTGTCACAGAGCATGATAGCATTTTAATTTATTATTGTAGAACACGATCCAAACAAGATACGACACCCTCCTTCTTTTCCATGTTTATGCTGTGTTGGAGACACAGACTTGGAAGCAGCATTCACCACACCCAAGTTAAAAATTTTGCCTCAGAAACTCAGACTTGTCTGAAGCTTAGACATATTCAATTTAATTGAATGACTCATGTCAGCCAAAGTCAGTCTGATCCAAACTTAATGGATATATTGCTGTATTGACCTCACTGAGTAGTCTGAACGGCTTGAAATGTCTGATATCGTATAAATGCTCCCAAGTTGTCAACATGGGAATCTTTACCATCATGACCACTAATCCCATATGACATTAACACAACATTAGACTCACCCCAATAAGAGGGAGACAGCTCAGAAAGAGATAGAGAAGAGAAAGCGAACAGAAAAGTGTCAAATAATCATTTTATTTGTGTGTTTTATCGCAAGGTTTTTTGTCTCTGTTGTCATGTTTATTTGAAAATCTTTCAGTTGCACCTGATGAGCCATGCTTCACCAGACGTAACTGTTGCAGATTCACTAAATAGACACGTTCACTCAGACTTTTTTGTGCTCTTTTTTTATTTTATTTCATCCCCCACTGCCACCGCCTTCACCGCCGCAGCTCTGTAGGAGGATTTTCCCATCCATTGCAAAGGGAGGCGTGCTCCATTGTGCAGTTTCTAATGATGATTGTAATGATGGCTTGTCCATCTTTGATAAGAAACAGCACGCCCCTCATTAAAGGGCCCGGGGCCCCGGTTCTCATGGCTGCCGGTCCTTCCCCGGAGTTGGACAGCAGGCGAGAGGAGGCGAGACGACACCCGTGGCACACGCCTGTTGACCGAGCCACAAAGCAAAAGCGTGTGACACTCACCCCACCCCCGCCGGTCCCATTGTCCTCCCCGTGGGTCCCACAGACAAGACCAATCCTGTTACCCTCCCACCCTTCATCCCCCTCGCCCACCCCTCCTTGCAACCACAAAAACCACAACACACACTGATACTGCTGCTCAACACACACACACACACACACACACACACACACACACACACACACACACACACACACACACACACACACACACACCACACACACACACAGTCCCCTTCTTCCTTTCCCTCTCTCCTTCACAATCAATTTTACCAATCAGCTGATCTCTCTTTCTCACACATTCACCAGGGGTTGCCCTCATCCCCTTCTCCTCCCACCCTCACCCCACCTTCTCCATCACCTCCCCCTTCACCATCAGCTGCTACGTAAGGTGGAAATCCATCATTGTGTGCAAAGAAGGTGCTTCTGCTTGCTGCGCAGCCATTACCATACACACACACACTTGATTGGTCCAGGAGGTTTGGGGGGGGGTTCTAATTCACTGATTCACATGCAGACAGTATTTCTTGGTGGGGTTGGAGGAGGGTGTGGCAGGTGGGTGGGGTCTGGGTTTTTAGGGATGCTGGATGGTGGTGATGGTCGTGGGATGGAGGAGAGAGGAGCAGGAGGAGGAGGAGAGGGGAGGCACGAGATGATGGGGAGGGAGGAGGAAGCAGAGGGCGGGTGGGTGGGGGTTGCCGCGGCTGCCGGGGTCAGGCCTGTGTGTCCTGGGAAAGTTGGGTTCTCCATTTAAATCTGCACATGTTGCGGCCTTCTGGTGGCTGCGTGAATGCGCACGGTGACAGATGGCCCCGGCCCATAACTATAGAGTCCGAGCACCCCAGTCCCCTGAGGGAGAGAGAGAGAGAGGAGAGAGAGAGAGAGAGAGAGAGAGAGAGAGAGAGAGGGTGCAGTGGAAGAAGAGGAGAATGTAGCGCTCAGCTGATCCCATCAAAAAGAGAGATGAGAGAAGGAGGAAAGGCAGAGGAGGAGGAGGAGGAGGAGGAGGTGGGTTGATGGTGTGTGTTTGTATCTATACATGTGTGCGTGCGTGTGTGTGTTATAAGGGGGGAGGGGTGGGCCCTTAATCCCAAACTCTAAATTGAGTTAATGTATTTGCCTGGTCTGCAAACTCCAATAGGAGGCCCAGGGCCCCCAAAGATTCTGATTAGGTGTCTAGTTTATCAGATGTTGGAGGAGGAGGGGTAGGAGGGAGACTGTTTGTACATGAGTAGAATAGCAGCTTTGTATGTTACATGTGTGTGTGTGTGTATGTGTGTGTGTTGACAGGGTTTATGGGGTTTTGGGTTTTGTGCCAGCTTCTGGAGCGGGGCTGCCCGATGTCTCCATTCACAGAGCTGGAAGATCTCTGTTGTTTTCCACTGACTCTTCATTAATCCTGTTAAGCAGCGATGTCAGCGCCTGGTTAAAGATAATTTTTAGCAGACTGCCATTGTTAAGGAGCCGAGACACAGTTTCTTCTTTTACGTCTATCTTTATGAGGACCGACTTTAGTTTAACACTTTGTGAGCTTGGACATTTTTGTGAAGGAAGGGCTTTTTTTTTTTTTTTTGCAGTCCTGGTGTTGTGTTAGTTACAAGTCCTCACAATATAAGAGTGTATTTGCATGGCACAGATTTCTGCAAATGAAGAAGGCCGTTGCAAAATCAATGAATTTTTTCCACTCACTTCCAGTTTCCAGATAAGTTTGGTTTATATTAAGACTTTTTAACATTTAGTGTGTGCACACAAACAAAATGTACTTATTAAACTTGGAACAAAACTACTCTGCCAGGGTTAAAAGGAAGAACTTGTACTGCCACCACTACTGCCATTACTGCCACTGTGATTACTATGACTGCTTCTTCTAATGTTGCTACTGTGGCTACTCCTGCGACTGTCACTACTACAAAATATACTTATTGTGTTTTGTTTTATCTTGTTTGTTTTTTAAAATCATTTTTTTCTTTAAACAGTATCAAACATACAAAACACAAGTAAAAAAAGGCAAAAATAAATTTGATTTAAGATAAAGTTAAGATGAAGAAAGCAACACTGCAAAATGTGCAAGTACAAAAACATAAAAGAAAATGTTGAAAAGGATCTTCCAGTCATCTCATCTTCGAATGATCTTTAAACCATTTATTGTTTTGTCTTTTCATCTTGTAGATGCACATAGTAAGAGCACAATTACAGAAACAGGTTCACTTAGAAATGAATAAAAAAAATGCAATATAGAAACTATACGAGACCATTTACAGACAAAATGACAATGGTGGATGCACTTACTTACTACACTTTTGCAGAATACATATAAAGTCTATAACTAATCTGTACATCTATAGTACTGGAGCTGCAGTGTGTGTGTGTGTGTGTGTGTGTGTGTGTGTGTGTGTGTGTGTGTGTGTGTGTGTGTGTGTGTGTGTGTGTGTGTGTGTGTGTGTGTGTGTGTGTGTGTGTGTGTGTGAAAGTGTCTTGTTCTTTGCTGGTGCGTATGGTTTCACACCCACTCACTGGTGTTCTTGGTGCTGTTCAATGCATGGCAACACATTCTGCCTCCCACACACACACACACACACACACACACACACACACACACACACACACACACACACACACACACACACACACACACACACACACACACACACACTTCTTCTCTCACCATGTTGTCGCTCTGCAACCTCCCGGAGAAAAGACAACACATGAAAACCGGCTGTATAATCATAATCACCATGATTAAAGCTAAAGAAAAACTACAGCATACTCTCATAGAATCGAAATAATCTTTAGGATTGAATATCACATTATAAAATGATTAAGTTTTGTATTTTCTTCTGCTTGATGCGGATCATAGAAACAACACATTTTAAACCAGAGATTATATTTTATACTTTGCTTCAGTTTTTTCCAGTACCTCCTCTCTCTCTTCTTTTTTTGACGTTTTAATTTTTTTTCAGCTCCAGGCTCATTCTCCTCCATTTCTCTCTGATGTTTATTTGTTGCTGTTGACAGTGATAAGAAATGATGATTCATGCGGCATCCAGTCCTTGTGTCCATTCTGCGCAGCTGATGTGATTTCACCACTTGGGGGCGTCAGTCCGCCACATCACCTTTATATATTCTTTCATTTTTCAACATCTGGTAAAAGTGACATAGGGGTTTGTTTGATTTAATAAATACTATAGGTCAAAAGTAGTATTTATTTGTGTGTTACTGATATGTATTCACTCGTTTATTTTTTATCATTACTCAAATTTGTTCAGCAAAGATTTTGTCTCAAGGAGCTCCATCTATTTTAAAAACACTGTTGACAGAAAGCTGCACTGTCTGTAATCAGCTCCATGGTTTTGTAATATTAAAAAAAGAACCCTTTTATTTACTGTGTGGACCCCATTGCATAAAGATAGTCCTCAAAATGTATAAATCCACTATTAGTATGAAAGTTTAGACTTTTATTTCCACCTTTTAATTGGCTAAAGAGGATGACATAGTGTATATTTTACTGCATGGGATAAAGGGTTTCCAGTAGGCTTAGTTCATTTCACTTGGAAAGCTCTTGAGCTTCATATGGTGCTCTGCTCGGTAAGCCTCTTAGGAATCACGACCACAGCAGATGTAGAGAGAATGCCAATCAGGAGCTCCTGCTGAGCGGAGAAACCCGACGGCTCTGCCACTGCGCGCTTCAAATCTCTGCCACGGTTCACATGAAACACGGTTAAATATCATATGGCGCTTTAATGTTTGTAGCTTACAAACAAACAACAGCAGAATCACGTGGGCCGTGGAGAAGATGGGGCGCGCAGGCTGTCTCTGAACTAAAACAAATCGTTCCCTGACAGAAGGCAGAGCCATGCTTCCTCAGGATGTCGGGAAGCAGAAGCCACGCCGTGTTTCGGAACCGGTGTGCGGGGTAGACGGCCCCCCAGTCCCGCCTCGGCGTTTAAAGAACCGGGATTTCCCCCTGAGCGTGAAGCGCCGGCGGTCAGGCTCCGCACCTGAGCGCAAGGTGAACTGCGTCCTGGTTGGAGACGGAGCGGTGGGCAAGACCAGCCTCATTGTCAGCTACACCACCAACGGATACCCAACAGAATATGTTCCAACGGCGTTTGACAACTTTACGGGTAAACTCTGACATCAATATAGCTTGTTTTGACGGTTACGCACAGGTTTTACGCACAGCTGAAATTACAGATTTAAGGTGTTTGTGAAATTTGTTTTGCATGCCAAGTTTTCTTATTGAAGTCTGCAGATGGTGTCCACGCCACCTCCCTATTCATTTATTCATTCATTCATTCAGTAAGTGCTCTGTTTGTCTTCTCAGTGATGGTCGTGGTTGACGGGAAACCAGTGAGACTGCAGCTCTGTGACATGGCTGGACAGGTGAGTTGTGTCTTCTCTCTCCTCTCTCCGAGTTTGAATATGATCATAAATTCATAAAGAAACAATCAACATACCTGAACAGGTGGCAGCTGTAAACACAGACAGAAATGTGACCACTCGGCTACTTTTTTCACCCCTCCTGCTTTTCCATGATAGAAGTGGGGGCTGATTGATGGATCAATCAATGTAAGTCAGCAAAGATCAATACGTATTTGTCAGTAATTGGTGTTACTCAACGTTTGCTTTTCTCGCCGTGTTTGTGTTGGTTGCCCCCTGCTGCCTGCTTGTAGTCCTGGAGTGAAATCCTTTAAGACCCCTTTAGTACCCCACCCCCAGTGCCAGGTAGTGGTGGAACTTCACAGTTTACATCGCCCCCTGCAGGAATACACCAGGGTTTGTAATTTGTAATACATAAATGTGGCCTCCTCTGTCACCACAGCTCCATTGCACTCTTTTGGTTGAGTGTTGAAAATGCATTATGCATTACAAAACCTTTCCTATCATAATCTTTCTCTTTACTGTCAGAGAACAGGATGTACTGCCTTTTCAAACATAAAGTGAGAAAAGAAGTATTTACGATAATGAAGTTAAGGGTTGAGTTATCTAAATGGCAGCAACGTCATTCTCCAGAATCACTTTTATTCTGGATAATCATGGACCTTATAGTCAGCAGTTTTTATGGGGATATTTCTTCTGAAGAAAGTAGATTTATCAGTCAAATTGTACCTAGAAATCTCATATATATAGCAAATGAAACCGAAAACACCTGCAAGGCCAGATACTAGAGATATGTGAGTGAATTTTGGATGGATTAACGTTTTGGAAATGGGGAAGAAAAAAAACAGGCTAAATAAACTGAAAAAGTTTTCAAATAAATATCATTTAATGTTTTTCTATCTCAAAGCAGATCATAATAAGACCTGGTCTACATCAAAAATGTCTGTGGTTAGTCTACATTACCATAGAGAGGTTATATACTCTTTTCAGATATATAATATGTATGTATAGTGGTAAATACTTCACTTACACTTAAACTACATAGACTCGTCAAACTTTGACTAGATTAATTCTGAACATCCAAAGCGTGTTACACACACTTACTTAAGACCAGATAAATTCACTTTTAGATAAAAACCAGATGTGATTCAACAAGCCACCATTTTGATACATGCTTCTGTTCAGGATTATCAGAGGAAAGGTGAAAAAAGGTAATTCTGAAAAACACTCTTTACTGTTTCCTGCCAAAACCAACAATGAATGGGAGCCTGATCCTTCCTCTCTGTCACTGGGGTTCATTGTTGTCCAGAAACAATTGAAAACACTCAGTGAGCCACATTGTTGCACTGGGTGCACATCATTACCCAAACAGACACGCTGCAGTTTATTTGGACTCATTGTCGCACATAAACTGTCCTGCTGCCACAAATACTCACTAGAGCATCAAATGTGAATTGCTGAGAATAGTCCTCACCAAATACACTATTTCCACGTGTGATGAATGGAGACTATGTAAGTTTTCCAGGAGAGACTGTCTGAAAACATTCACTATCCTTGTAGTTAGAAGATAGTAATGGCTGGCTCTTTACTCCACCTTAAAGTCTGGCCTTTTGAAACAGCTATGAACACTTTTGATTTCCAACATGTTCGCACAACACATTGTGCAAATTACTTCTTTTTTAGTAACCCAGCCCTGAGAGCCACAAATAGGTCAGAAGGTACTGAGAGACGGCTTATCACATTGTTGGGATTTGTTGACAACAATGGAGATAGAGAATAATGCCAGCCTCATCCTGTAAGTATCCAAGTTTATTCTGGCCTTTTTCTCTCTGCCTTTGCTTCATGAAGGACGAGCTGGAGCGCCTCCGGCCACTGTGCTACAAGAACGCAGATGTCTTCCTCCTCTGCTACAGTGTGGTCCGCCCCCGCTCTTTCCGCAACCTGATTGACAGGTGGGTTCCTGAGATCCACCAACACTGTCCTGGTGCTCCCCTGGTTCTCGTTGGCACCCAGCTGGACCTGAGGGAGGACGTCCAGGTGCTGATTCACCTGGCACAGAACCAGGAGCGACCGGTGGGCACAGAGGAGGGCCAGCTGCTCGCCCAGGAGCTCGGGGCAGTGAGCTTTGCTGAATGCTCGGCGCTTACACAGAAGAACCTGAAGGACGCTTTCGATTCAGCCATCTTGGCCAGCATCCAGCAGACAGACAGTTGTAGCGTCCAGCAGCAGAGGCTGACTCTGAGGAAGAAAACACCTGATAAGATCAAGAGCCTCTCGGAGACCTGGTGGAGGAAGATCAACTGTCTGATGGGAGAGCAGAGCTGTGACTTCAAATGAACAGCTGCATGATAACAAGCCTGGGTCAGATCATATCTGTAAAGGTGCCTCATGGGTGGTGATTATCGGCACGCAGGAATACGTAACAAGGTCCTGAACAGACTCCAAAAATGCAACTTTGTGACTCACAAGTTGCCAATTCAAAAACAAAGACTGACAGGGAAATTGTTGGTGGGAAATTTTACACACAATGATCCGTTTACTGGTAAAGAGGAGTGCTACACAGCCAGGGAGGGTTTATTGAAAAATCCTGTCGACCTTTGGAAAGTGTTAAAAGATTTTTTTTACAATAATCACACTACAGGATAAAAGTCAGAAAGTCTCAGCCGCTGCTGCTTCAATATTTACTGTTCCCCTAACTTACTGTGATAGTGTGGCTCCTCTGCGGGTTCAGATGAGTGCAGTACAAAGAAAACGTTAAGTGAATAATTTATGTACAAAAAAGATATTCAGTAGTGCTTTACAAGTACAGAAATGTGTGAATGCACTTTCCATGTCAGCAGTCCATTCTGTAATCTGTGTCTATTGATGATATATTTTGCATGTAAAATGAACTCTGCTCTGCCGATCACCTGAAGCAGCCGCGAGAAGACATTATCACCATTTTCATATTTTGCATCATGATTCTTTTCAGTATCTCTTCTGTCCAATCTACCCTGTGTATATTGCTGGAATTTGAAGCAGCGAGATAAGCTAATATTGAGCAATTCAAGTGTAATGTAGTTTTATTTATTTATTTATTATTATTATTTTTAAGTATTTTAGGTTAGAAAATAATTGGAAACCTAATATGGGTTTCCGTGTTTTCTGATTCTTTCCAAATTTGTCCTGGTACAGTAACCCCACCCATCCGAGGACTTAAAACAAACTCCACAAATGTTATCAGACCCAGGTTTGGTTTACTACAAAGAGTCTGACTTACCAACAGGATGATTTAGATCTAAACATGATTTTTGACTCAATGTGTGTTGTGTTTACACCCCAACATTACAAGTACTTTGTTAGCTTGTAGTAATTTATTTATTTATTTTTTATTACTGTCGCTGATCATAGAAAATGCTCAGAAGCCTTGATTAAAGTTGATAACAGTATACACAGTTGTTTAATTTACTAAAGGAGCATTTTGAGGGTGAAACCCTCAGGAACTACCATCTGTTATGGGAATGTTACATGCAACAACTCGAGCAGCATTCATCTGCTTCTTCAGTGCCACAACTTCTTCTTCACCAGACAAAAACAGGACCTGTTGGCAGGTTAAGAGGGATCACGTGCTGTTGATTGTCTCATCAGCTCTCTGATCCTCCCACTGACCCAGTCTAGAACAAAAGTGGACTTCCCTGCATAAAAATGTATCCTTACCTTGGATACAATTTTGGAGTTAAGCAGTCAGAGGCAGAGCGTCCCCTGAGAGATTTTTCTATTATCTCAGTGTAAGCAGAATATTACTACTGTGCTCCACTTTCCTCTTTGATTCAGAGTCAGCCTGGTGGAGCCTCCTCTAATAGGAGCAGACAGGACCACCTGGACTGGATTAGATCACCATATGGTCTTTTCAAGGTGTGAGGCATACATGGATGATGCCAGAGCCAGATTCCTTCACATTCAAAGGTTTATCTAGATGTTATATGTAGCCTGTATAGAAAGATTTATTTATCACACTTCATAGACTAAGGTGATTTATTCTCGTTAGATAAAGTGTATCTCCTCAAAACTTTGTTGATCAGTCTCCTCCAGACATATCAGTGAAAATTAAACCAGTTAACCTGATGTGCATAAATAGGAATAGAAAGAGGAATGTGTCTGAAAACAAAACATTTCCTACTTTATGTGCAACAGTGTATGACCAGTGTATCATAACACAGATGAATGACACCACTGTTACAATCAGAGTACGTTGAATTCATTTTTTTTTTTTTTGCTGAGCATACAGAGATGTTTTTTGTGGCATATGGCATTGTAACAGCATCTGGTCTAGAGACACTCCAGGAGAAGACAGGTGACCTCACTTAATCTGGCCTAAATTCCCTCATAGAGACAAACAGCTTGAGGGATTTGACTTCCCTGGCATCTAGCTACTACCGCTGATCACCTCAGGACCTTCTAAAGAAGTTTTCGTACTGCAGCGGATTCTTCTGACTGAATAAACTGTAAGAGACCACCTGCGTAAGATCCCCTACCATGTGACATCACATAATGTCATGTCCTTCATGCATCTGGCTTTTCCAGGGATTTCCAAGGATTCTCTGTCTGCTATTCATTAGAAATGAATTTACAGAAACAGAAGAGTGTTCCATGACTAAATCAGAGGTATTTTGTCCTATATTATATCAGGATGAGCTACAGTGTTAAATTATAAACCGACTAGCCAAAAGGCAGTGCTTGGCTAGAAGTCCTCTTCAGACAAACTGTGTGTACTGAACGATGATCCGGCAGAGACTGAAGCTAGGGACAAGGACTAAATGCAGACTGGGTGATGAGCTGATGGAAACCAGGTGGCTTATATGTAGCAGCAGTGCAGGTGTGGAGTGGGAGGTAGTGGGATCCAGCAGAGGTGAGTGCAAGGGGAGGCAGTGGATGGCATTTGTCCCTTCGTGCATATTGATAACGTAAAGAGGAAGGAAGCCAGGCTGCTGTTTAACACTTCTGTTTGTGTTTAACACATCCACACTCACTACAGAGACACAAACCGTCTTCAAAGACACCATCCTCCCTTAAAATATTTATTATGATTAACAGATACACAGTATCAATACAGCATTTCTCCACCGATGGTGTAGGCCCACGTAAGGTGCTTATCCAGTTTCTGTGATAACTTTTCAACTTGATAATACATGATAAAATTTTCATTGACAGATGGCTACACTCAATTTATCTGCTATAATGGAGTTTGCTTTGTATTTGCTTGAGTTTTAGCCCTGGACTGATCTCAGTCAACTACTGAGGAATATACAGTATCTGGCTCTTCAGCAGCTAGATCTTCCACTATGTTCCACTTTATCTGTCTAAAAATAAAGAAGAGGAGTTTCCCGGCACCATCTTCTTCTCCCTTTTTCTTACACAGTGATTCTTCTTTTACAATGACTGCACCACACTTTTTGGGTCCATTGTCTTGCCTTGTGTCTTTTTGTTCCACATCTGTAACATTAAAGTTTTAATGTAATTAATTGCTTTTAAGAAATAGTCACAATGTTTCACAGCATGTACAGTATGTATTTAGATATACTCAAATCAAAGAACCTCTGTCAGCTCTATCACATTTTGTTAGTCAGAACATTTACAAAGTTTTGCCGTGGTGAATAAAATGAACACCCAGCTTCTTCAACAACTCTGTAGTTTATCATGTCAGTTCCCTCTCATTGATGCAGAGAGCGACAGTGTGTAGAAAGTTTCAGATTTCAGCTTTAAACAATCTCTTTTTGTGTTTATCATTCAGAATAATGTTTGTATTTAACAGTGATGAAAAAATAAAATGTAAATCAGTTTGTTTACTCTGGCTTGTTTTTCACTTTACCATCATTTGTCCATCAATAAAACTTAATGTAACCTTTACTCTGGCGATGCACGCCCTAAAACAGCAAGTAACTGCTTAATGAAGCTAAATTTTACAGTTTGTCTTGATGGGAGAAGAGGAGCTGCACACGAGTGCAGGAAAGTGTAATGCCTCACCTGTGTGCTTGCTGGTGCATGTTTGCCTTTCGGCTGCACAATAAAAACAAGGCATGTATCCAATTATAAAGCACAGCTCCATAGCTCTACTAGTGGTCAAAATGTCTGTTTATAGATGGTTCTTTGTGTATTTAAGTATTTTAGTTGAATTAGATATATCAGCAATCTAACGTCTATGTTCAGCTGGTATGATAGGAACGAGCCAACAGAAGGGAGGTCAGTTTTCAGGTTCAACAAGACTGTAGGGCAGGAGGCCTAGAACTGTTCCTTTAATGGTGCATCCTCATTAGATAAGGGTACGTTTAATGTTCAGTTGATCCATCACAGTTTTTATGCATACTGTCTGCAGTTATCATTTCTTTGTTTCAACTTGGCCATTTACAGGCATTCGTCTCAATGTTAATAACCTTAAGAGGAAGGAAGCCAGGCTGCCTTTAACAACTTGCGTGTTTTTCACACTCACTCCACCAAACACAGAGTGACAAACTGTCTTTACAGACAGGATCCTCTCTCTTTGATGCAGACACATGTATTGTGATTAACTGACACACAGTATTTCTCATGTGATCTACCTGCTGATTTAACGATACGTGAGGAGCAGCCATGAGTTTAACAGCACCAGCGAGTGTATTTGTTGTCTTCCTTCTCTCTGTACAAGGTACTGTACATCTACATTTATACTGTAAAGCAGTTAGCACCCTTCAGAAATTCAGAGGAAGGTGTGTTTAAAGTAAATGAAAACATTTAAAGTGTGATGTTATGCAGTGTGGTGTGATCTCCTGTCTTTCTTTGAATTGAAGTCTTTACAGGACGACAAACAGAGAGCTGTGTCTGTTTTTACACCAGCAGCTTCTCTGTACACTGATACCGTAACATTATAAACTTTATAAACTGAGGCGTTGTGCACTATGAAAGCTGTTAGTGTGGATAAGTAGTGACTGCACATGAAGAAACAATCTTCAAAATAATTTGTTGAATAAAAAAAATTTGTTCTGTGGAACTTCCTGCATCGTTCTGACTTCCTCTGAACTCAATTTCTGTATTTGCAGGAAATATGATACATATAGAGGCTGTTAGCTTCATGATAGCATCATTAATACAGGAAATACAAAGTGAGTCAGGTGCTTGTCTTTCACATTGCAAGAATAACAAACATTATGGTTGAACTAATGAATATTTTTATTTTAACAGTTGGTTTAAACTGACTGTATAACGTGGAAGGTGTTGCTTGTAGTAAATGAAGGCCACAGAGAATTATCAGCTGACTCTGCAGTTCCTCTCAGTTCTACACAGTGTTTTTGTGTCTTTCAGCTACTTGTTTTGGTTTTGGCTGTTTTAATTTATTCAGCTCTGTGATGTCCATCTGTTTTTCAGATGCAGAGCTTTCTGTCCACCTGACTTTGCTACTTTGTTGCTTGCTCAGATTAGTTATGTGTCTCTACTATGAGTACCAGGCTAGTTAAATTGTTTCCCCTTTGCTTGTTTTGATGATCTTGTGTTTTATTTTGAAAATTCAGCGGATTCTCTGTGCTGTTTCTGCATTAGTTTTTCAGACTGCTCTGTGCAGCTTGACGCCGTGTCCAGTTCATTGTTTCCAGCAGCAGCAGCAGCTGTTTTCAGTGAATCTCCTGATGTTGTTTTGAGTCTGATTGTAGTTTCTGCTCTGCTCTGTGTTACAGTGATACAGGGTCAGAATGGCTGGGGAGTGACTTACACTTCTACTGAGATCTGTGCCTCAAAAGGATCAACAGTGGAAATGAGCTGCACATACAGATACCCACCGAGAAAAAATGGCTATGATCTTACAGTTCAAGAAACTTTTTGGTTTAGGAGAACAAATGTGGATCTAACAACAGACCCAGAGTATTCAGGTCGTGTGCAGAATATCTGTGATAACAACAAGTGCACTCTGAGAATCACAGACCTGAGAGAGAGCGACTCAGCTGAGTACAAGTTCAGATTCATATCAAACCATGCAGAATGGAAATATACTGGTTCACCTGGAGTCACTTTGTCTGTCACAGGTAACTTTTTATTTACATGTTAGTTATTTTTAAATGTTCAACATGTACAGAACAATTATAGAAATGTGTGTATGTTGACAGTTTTGTCCAAAGTAACATTCCTGTTTCTTCTTCACAAATACAACAAACAGTTTGAATAATATTGTTTATGTTCTCATATCAAGCTCTACAGGTGCAGGTGAAGACAATAAACCAGTATTATACTAATGCAGAGGTAAAGTGTCACAGCAGCTGCAGTCCAGCTGGTCGTCTTTCCTACGTCTGGTTCAAGAATGGACAGAAAGTCAGTGAGGAGACATCTTCTTATGAAGGCTGGTTTTATCCTGAAGACGTCATCTCTTGTGCTTTGAAAGGACATGAGAATTACGGCTCTCCTTCAGTGTGTGAGTTCACTCCTCTGTGTCAGGAAAAAAACAACAGACATCCACAGTTTTCTAAAACTTTATGAAGACGCTGCAGAATTATTTACAAAAACAAAAAGATAAACTGCTAAATAAAATAATATTTAGATACATATTGTGATATCAAATCTATTGTTTTCATATTACATTAAATGTTTGTGATTCACGAATATTCAAAGTATAAAATAAGTTGGTGCTGCATTTAAAACTATTTTGAGTGAAATAGGGCAGATATTGTTCTTTTGTAACTTTTCATTTTTCATAGTAAAAACTTTAAAATAGAATTACCAATTTCTTAAACTTAATGTGTTTGCAGCATTTTATTATTGTAGCTACTTGAGGTGGATCTAGCCTGAGGGTTGGGCCCCTCCAAAGTGTCAGAGGATAAATCTGAGTAAATATGGAGAACTCCACTGTGACTCTTTAAAATGGTTAAAACATTGTTTTATCTTTCAGGTGTCAATGGTCAAAACTGCAACAGAGTGACGTACACTGACAGAAGCATCTGTGCCTCCAAAGGTTCATCAGTGGACATTTCTTGCACATACAACAGCTATGATGGATCCATCACGTCTAAGTTCTGGTTCAGTCCTGAACGTAGTGATCAGTGGAAGAGCCCGTCACAGCCTGAGAACCTTAGTGAAGACTCCCTGTATGCAGGTCGTGTTCAGGTCCTTGAAACAGAGAGAGGACGCTCCACTCTGAGAATCAGAGACCTGAGAGAGAGTGATTCAGCTCAGTATCACTTCAAATTCAAAACATCAAGGTTTGAATGGAGGAGTATTTTACCTGGTACAACTCTGACTGTCACAGGTACTGATGAACACAAACTGATGTAAATACACCAACATAGTATATTTAAAAACACTGAATATATTTATAATGATCCATCATCATGAGTTTATTACTGTTGTGTTGTTACTAATGCTCACTACTGTTTCTGTGAATAGTAACTGTTGTGTTGACATGTATTTACATCTATAATTGATTTTTTAGTTTTAATAATATTGTTTATGTTCTCATATCAAGCTCTACAGGTGCAAGTGAAGACAATATCAGTTCACCAGTATTATACTGAGGCAGAGCTGAAGTGTCACAGCAGCTGCAGTCCAGCTGGTCGTCTTTCCTACGTCTGGTTCAAGAATGGACAGAAAGTCACAGAGGAGACATCTTCTTATGAAGACTGGTTTCATCCCAGAGACGTCATCTCTTGTGCTTTGAAAGGACATGAGAATTACGGCTCTCCTTCAGTGTGTGAGTTTACTCCTCTGTGTCAGGAAAAAAACAACATACATCCACAGTTTTCTAAAACTTTATGAAGACGCTGCAGAATTATTTACAGAAACAAAAAGAAACTAAACTCAAGAGAATTATTGACTTAACATAAGAAAGAGGTGATTTGCTATATGACAGTAATACTTTGTAACTTTATAGCATAACCATAACTTAACTGAGACACATAAATGTCTGAACAAACAGGACCTGAACATCAGCGGCATTATTGGGGTGAATGTGTGTTGAAAATGACAAATTAACAGGATTTCAGCAGGCTGTGATAAACACTATGAATTATCAGAAATAAACAAAGAAAACACATTTTAACATTTTAATATAGTCAATCATCTGTGATACATATTCTAATCTTTAGATAATTCATGTTCATATCTCCTCCAGATGCTCCAAAGCTTCCCTCTGTGTCAGTGAGTCCCTCTGGTGAAATCATGGAGAACAGTTCAGTGACTCTGACCTGTAGCAGTGATGCTAACCCAGCAGCTAAATACACCTGGTACAAGGAGAATGGAGATCCAGACCCTCAACCTCTCAGTGAAGAAGCAGAGCTCGTCTTCAGATCCATCCAGTCCTCTGACTCTGGAGAGTATTACTGTACTACGAGAAATCTAACTTTCTCGATATTTAAATACATCTCTATTGATGTCAAATGTGAGTAAAATCCGGTGAATTTAAAAAAGCTTTATGATCCAGTTATGTGTTTTTACTGATCATGTAAACTTTCTTCAGCTCTGCTTGCTTCACATTCACAGTCTGCTGTAATTCACTGAGCAGATTTAAACTGTCACACATCCATTTGTCAGACCACATTCAAAGTCTAAAATGCTGCTACACACAGCGATTCAGTTTATCATTTAAATGTCATACATGCTACTGTAGGAACACATCCTTAACCTACAATAATCTCTGTTTACATATCTCCTCCAGATGCTCCAAGGCTTCCCTCTGTGTCAGTGAGTCCCTCTGCTGAGATAGTGGAGAACAGTTCAGTGACTCTGACCTGTAGCAGTGATGCTAACCCAGCAGCTAATTACACCTGGTACAAGGAGAAGCAAAAGCTGCCTCAGAGATCAACAGGCATCTATCATTTCACCTCCATCAGCTCTGAGGACAGAGGGAACTACTACTGCAAGTCTGAGAATCAGTATGGACAGATCATGTCATCACCTCTACCTGTAGATGTCCAGTGTGAGTACAAAACATTAATATTTCCTACTTTCCTACTTTTTACAATGAATTGTGTTTGGTGGTGGTTGATCTTGGCACAGTGCTGCCAACATAGAAGAGAGTCTGAATACATTATGAGTAAGAGGAAAACAGATTCAGCAAATTCTGTCTGTGTGTAATGATAGGCCTGTCTGTCAGACACCTGTCCATCATATTATGTGATTACCTTAAGAAATTGATCCTTCCTAAGTTCTGCACATTTTTTCTTCCATTCAAATTTTCATTTTAATTATTTCCTCTTTGAGATTAGAAAATATCTCCACTATAATATATCCTGTATGAAAGTAACAAATTGTTAAAGTTACTGTCCCTATCGGCTCTCGCTGCAGGAGGTTAAAAGCTTCTTCCAGTGTGCAGAAGGGTCAGTAGGGAGTACTGGCCAGGTCAAACTTCACTGATGTTTTTCCATCAAAAAAGTGTCCAAAACATCACCTACTACCACATTACTGTTGTGTGGTTTCAGAAAATGTAATGTTATTGTTAATTTTAACGTTATTTCTCTGATTCACTGGCTTCCAGACTACTCAACCAGAGCTCTCTCAAAGAAAGAAAGAAAGAAAGAAAGAAAGAAAGAAAGAAAGAAAGAAAGAAAGAAAGAAAGAAAGAAAGAAAGAAAGAACATTTTGTGTCGCAAGTTTCCATTTTCTTGATTTTAGTTTAGTTTAGTTGAGTTTAACCCTGTGTTGTAAAATGATAAATAAAGGAACCCTAAATTTTAAGCTGGTAGAAGCAATGTCACGTTCTAAAGTAAATATCACATGTTTTCAGTGATAGTTTAGTAGTATAAACTTTAATAGTGTACTCACCTGCCATTCATATAGTTATTGTTTATAGATTTTGGTCACTGTCGGTCATGGCCTGCTGCTGGATAATGAGTAAAAGAGTAATGCTTTATATTTATCTAAAATCAGTTGTTATTTATTTTCCTCCAGATGCTCCAAGGCTTCCCTCTGTGTCAGTGATTCCCTCTGCTGAGATAGTGGAGAACAGTTCAGTGACTCTGACCTGTAGCAGTGATGCTAACCCAGCAGCTAAATACACCTGGTACAAGAAGAATGGAGATCCAGACCCTCAACCTCTCAGTGAAGAAGCAGAGCTCGTCTTCAGATCCATCCAGTCCTCTGACTCTGGAGAGTATTACTGTACAGCTGAGAACGAGCTGGGGAGGAGGACATCTGAATCCATCTCTGTTCATGTGAAATGTGAGTGACACAGTCTGCTGTAATTCACTGAGCAGCTTTTGAGACCCAGATTTAAACTGTCACACATCCATTTGTCAGACCACCTTCAAAGTCTAAAATGCTGCTACACACAGCGATTCAGTTTATCATTTAAATGTCATACATGCTACTGTAGTAACACATCCTTAACCTACAATAATCTCTGTTTACATATCTCCTCCAGATGCTCCAAGGCTTCCCTCTGTGTCAGTGAGTCCCTCTGCTGAGATAGTGGAGAACAGTTCAGTGACTCTGACCTGTAGCAGTGATGCTAACCCAGCAGCTGATTACACCTGGTACAAGGAGAAGCAAAAGCTGCCTCAGAGATCAACAGGCATCTATCATTTCACCTCCATCAGCTCTGAGGACAGAGGGAACTACTACTGCAAGTCTGAGAATCAGTATGGACAGATCATGTCATCACCTCTGCCTGTAGATGTCCAGTGTGAGTACAGAACATTAATATTTCCTACTTTCCTACTTTTTACAATGAATTGTGTTTGGTGGTGGTTGATCTTGGCACAGTGCTGCCAACATAGAAGAGAGTCTGAATACATTATGAGTAAGAGGAAAACAGATTCAGCAAATTCTGTCTGTGTGTAATGATAGGCCTGTCTGTCAGACACCTGTCCATCATATTATGTGATTACCTTAAGAAAGTGATCCTTCCTAAGTTCTGCACATTTTTTCTTCCATTCAAATTTTCATTTTAATTTTTTCCTCTTTGAGATTAGAAAATATCTCCACTGTAATATATCCTGTATGAAAGTAACAAATTGTTAAAGTTACTGTCCCTATCGGCTCTCGCTGCAGGAGGTTAAAAGCTTCTTCCAGTGTGCAGAAGGGTCAGTAGGGAGTACTGGCCAGGTCAAACTTCACTGATGTTTTTCCATCAAAAAAGTGTCCAAAACATCACCTACTACCACATTACTGTTGTGTGGTTTCAGAAAATCTAATGTTATTGTTAATTTTAACGTTATTTCTCTGATTCACTGGCTTCCAGACTACTCAATCAGAGCTCTCTCTCCGCCTCTCTCTCAAAGAAAGAAAGAAAGAAAGAAGAAAGAAAGAAAGAAAGAAAGAAAGAAAGAAAAAGAAAGAAAGAAAGAAAGAAAGAAAGAAAGAAAGAAACAACATTTTGTGTCGCAAGTTTCCATTTTCTTGATTTTAGTTTAGTTTATTTGATTTTAACCCTGTGTTGTAGAATGATAAATAAAGGAACCCTGAATTTTAGGCTGGTAGAAGCAATGTCACGTTCTAAAGTAAAAATCACATGTTTTCAGTGATAGTTTAGTAGTATAAACTTTAATAGTGTACTCACCTGCCATTCATATAGTTATTGTTTATAGATTTTGGTCACTGTCGGTCACGGCCTGCTGCTGGATAATGAGTAAAAGAGTAATGCTTTATATTTATCTAAAATCAGTTGTTATTTATTTTCCTCCAGATGCTCCAAAGCTTCCCTCTGTGTCAGTGAGTCCCTCTGCTGAGATAGTGGAGAACAGTTCAGTGACTCTGACCTGTAGCAGTGATGCTAACCCAGCAGCTAAATACACCTGGTACAAAGAGAATGAAGACTCACCAAAAGCATCAGGACAGATCTTCACCATCACTGACTCCAGACCTGAACACAGTGGGAATTATTACTGTGAAGCCCAGAACAGACGAGGACGTCATAACTCCACCTTACACCTGATTGTTGTGGCAGGTAAATTTCTCCACACTAACTGGCTGATTAACAGAGAGTATTTATCACCTGCCAGAATTTATGACTTAAACTCTACTTGTGAGGTCCAGTAAGGCATATCTAATAACTGTCTTAATACATTTCTAGGGAACTTGATGATGATAACTATGGTAATAAACATCACCAGGTGGATACTGTTTTTTGTGATGCTGATTCCTCTGCCTCTGGTTTATCTGTGGATGAGGTGAAACTACAAAAATAATAATTTCTATCACTAATCTTTTATTTTTTTATTTTTATAGTGTTGGGATTGAACTTTTGTTTATTTTTGGACTTAATTCAGGAAGAAGAAAACTCTGCACTCCTCCACTGAACCAAATGAACCCATAGAGACCATGGAGGTGAGAGAGATGTTTGGCCACAGTGACAGAGGTTACTCTATCAAAGGGTTATAATTTGTTGGCGTATACATTCAGAGACTTCATTCATGTGTTGTTCATATATGAGGTCATTAAGACATTTTACATACAACTTGATTCTAACATCTTTCTTAATAGGAAACCACCACAGTGTGTATTTACCTCCACACAGCCACATATATATTATTAGTTTTTTTTGTTTTACCAAAAAACAATTTTAGGAAACATTTTTTCTTAAAACATGTCATGCCATTTTTTTTTATATCAAAGTCATATCTGTAATCTGTTATATATCATATGTAATATATGGGGCCTTTGACACTCATCTTGCTGTCTCTTCCCATCAGTTTGACTCTGATTATATAAACGTCTCAGCCTTGAACAGAGTCACTGCAGCAGAGGCAGAAGGCACAGAGGAGGTTGAAGACCTGGTGTGAAGGTCAGTCAGGTTTGAGTCCGCTGCATGAATATAAACAAACTCAAAACAACTTCCTAGTTACATTTCTGAGAAACAGCTCACCAAATTAATAATTAATGTGATTCTCTGCAGATGCAGCCAAAGCAGAGAGGACTCACCTGGATGGAAACAGAGAAGAGTACATTGGAGTAGTTCAGTGCAGAGCGAGGCTGTGGAGGAAGTGGATACATTTACCTTCAACTCCAAAAGGTTTCATGTTCACTTTTCAGTAGCAGTCAGCAACAGTATGTAAGCAGAATAGTTGAGTAGACTGAAAGCTTTATTTTACCTGTGCAGGTAAAGTACATATGTTACCCATTGCGAAATGCTATTTTAAGTTTGAATGTAATTAATTGCTTTTAAGAAATAGTCACAATGTTTCACAGCATGTGCAGTATGTATTTAGATATACTGAAATCAAAGAACCTCTGTCAGCTCTATCACATTTTGTTAGCCAAAACATTTACAAAGTTTTGCCGTGGTGAATAAAATGAACACCCAGCTTCTTCAACAACTCTGTAGTTTATCGTGTCAGTTCCCTCTCATTGATGCAGAGAGCGACAGTGTGTAGAAAGTTTCAGATTTCAGCTTTAAACAATCTCTTTTTGTGTTTATCATCCAGAATAATGTTTGTATTTAACAGTGATGAAAAAATAAAATGTAAATCAGTTTGTTTACTCTGGCTTGTTTTTCACTTTACCATCATTTGTCCATCAATAAAACTTAATGTAACCTTTACTCTGGCGATGCACGCCCTAAAACAGCAAGTAACTGCTTAATGAAGCTGATTTTCCAGTTAATTATTAACTATAATTAATCAATGATGCATAGAAAACATATTGTAACAGAAAAGCTCTTGAAACAGAAGTGGAGCTCAGTGGAGCTCATCATCATGAATGCAACAACAAATAAACAAAAACATCAGTAGTATCAGTAGAGCGATACCTTCTGGTCACTAGGTCTAGGTCTGCAGTCTAGCCTTGCTGTCTTGCACACAGCCCTGACAGTACAGTACACACTTGTCAAAGATAAAATAGACACAATTAAAGCAGTAGTAATTTGTTTTTTGGCCACTCAGAGGAAGCAAAACAAGCTGTAAACACAACATGGACACAAAGGCTTTTCTTGCTCTATTTTATGCCACCTTGTTTCATCTCGTCTCTCCTCCACCAAAACAAAGCAATGTGACATTATTGGTGGATCTCAGGATACTAGTGGATCAGTCATCAGATCTTCATTTCCAGTTAGGAGTTCCTGATCGAGTGAGACAGGGCCCATTATGTAACCTTCTCCTATTGTTATCCAAAAATCCTCAGATCCAATCATGTGACACTTTTATTGTCCTGTTTCTATTTAATCATTGATATTAAATAGCAGATAGAGAGGGGTTTATTATTTATTTAGCAGGCTCCAGATGTTTTCACTTTTTGTGCAGCTGCTGGTCCTTTGGCTACATTTTGCATACAGATGTTGTTTTGCTCTTGAAACAGCTACCGAATTCAAACCGACCAATCACAGCGAAGAGACATGCAAATCGGCGCTCACGTGTCCCGCCCACTTTTGACAAACCACCAATGGCCGTCGAGGAGGGCGGGGCCTGCGGCATAACAGCGGAGGATTCAAACTGAACATGGCTGCGAAAAAAGATGTCGATGAAAACACACAGAATAGAAGGTAAAAGAAAATGAGCTGAGACTGACCTTGATGTGTTTTTAATTTTATTTACATCCACGCAGTTAGCTTTATTCACGACCGGAGCTGAACGTGAGCGATTTAAAACAGGAGGGACAAACGTACGTTGGTGAGACTCCTTGACAACGGCTGTCACTCCTCGGTCATTTAACGCTGCCTAGCGTCAGCTGCGTAACGTTTGGTGGTCAGACGTTGTTGTTAGCGCAATCTACACGTTTATTTCCAATGTGTATTTGCTTACAATTTTGGCACCGTTATCTGGAGATTGAGTTGGTAACGTTGCGTGAGCAAACTATACGTTAACTAACGTGAATTACATTTAGGACCGCTAACTTTAGCTTTAGCAGCGCAGCACTGTGCTCCGACACAACATCAATGGCTCTGTGACAAATCCAGCATTTGTTCGGCGTATTGTGTTCAAGCTTTGTTGAAAAATGTCAAAGCTGTAGATTCAACTTTGTTGTAATTTATGAGGTCTTAGGTGCCAATGTTGTTGTCAGAATTCAAAAGTTAAGGGGCACTATTTTTTCACATGAACAACAATAATAATACATTTTATTTCATGGGCGCCTTTCTATCACCCAAGGACACCTTACAATAAATGAGAGTAGACAGCAAATAACAGAAACAAACAAAAAGAACCATAAAAGTAAATCAAATTACAAGAATACAACATTAAAAACTGGTTAAAATAGGACAATGCAATTAAATCAAAAGGCTATTTTACAGGTTGGTTTAATTAAATCAAAAGGCTATTTTACAGGTTGGTTTATGACGGGGGGTAAAGAGTGCTTTATATTCAATCCACTTGTTAATATTAGTAGTAATGTTACTGCAGCCTGTTGTTGTATGTTTTCTGTGGCTCTTGGTTCTATAAACTTGTACTTGTACATGAAATTTGTCCACCTCCTTATTAGGACGTAGTATGCACATCTGTGTGTGTTTTCTTTTTGTTTTAAACCTAAATGACTTGTTTTTGTAATCTTCCTGTGTCTTCCCCCTCTCAGAGGTCCAGTGTGCAGCATGGTGATCAATCATGAGGAATCACCGGGGGGCTCTCGTGCGGGCCGACCACCTGTCATCTTTAACCCGGACTTTTTTGTGGAGAAGCTCCGCCATGAGAACCCTGATGTTTTCTTGGAGCTGGTGCTCAGTAACATCACTCGCCTTATTGATCTTCCCGGGACAGAGTTTGCACAGCTCCTGGGTGAGGAGAGCCCCAAGACCCCAACTGGTGGAAATGGAGGCTTCTTTCGCTCGTTCAACTTCCTCAAGCGCAAAGGTCAGAGGTCACCTAGGTGACATCTAGATATTACCACTACCAATAGCCACATGGCATGTTCGTCTTTGTTTTTGTATATAAATTCATATTTACAGCAATTTTAAGACCACCACCATGGAGTGCATCTCCATGTCAACACTTTAGATCGTCTCAGTGAATCGCTGTTTCTCCCTTTAACTTCACTTCACATTTTACCAGTATAATTTAACATTCAGCTCTAAACATGCACTGAGTTTCAGTTTGGTTTGGTTACATCTTCCATGTTTTATATTTTGTTGTCTGTTTGTTCTCGATGCATTCTTTAATCTGGTGGATGAGATGTCATCAGACTTGTCCTTTTGTTTTGATGTCAGTGTTTTAACCTGTGTGGCTCCGCTCATTTATGATGAGACTGTCCTAGTGTAAGGCATATGTGGCACAAATGGAAGAGCTTTTAATGGTATTGCTCACTCTCTTCTCTCCTTTTACTTTCACAGATAAAGGTGTTGTATTTGGAACCCCACTGACAGAGAGCTGCATTGCCCAAATCTACCAGCTCATTGAGTACCTCATCAAAAGTGAGTCATCTAAATATAATCCACCGCTTCCTTCCTAAAAGGTGTTTTTACATCCCCACCACTGTGGCTTTGAGAAGCCAATAGCAGTAACTGCTTGCTAGTGTATAAAGAAATAACAAAACCTGTTTGTCTGCTAATAATCCATTTTACTTTTTTCTTTTTCTTTGAACAGTGTTGATGGCATGTTTTTCCATTTGTCCTAATTAGCATGATTTAAAAAAAAAAAACAAGTTTCAAGAATGACTGAGCGACTAGTTTTACCAAACTGGCTTAAAATTAAGTTTTTACTCACTGACCCCATCTGCTTATTACGTACTCAGATCTGCATGTGGAGGGTCTGTTTCGGGTGCCAGGAAACAGTGTTCGGCAGCAGACCTTGAAGGAGCTCCTCAACAGCGGGGCTGACGTTGACCTGGAGTCTGGAGACTTTCATCCCAATGATGTGGCCACTTTGCTCAAGACTTTCCTGGGAGAGCTGCCCGAGCCCCTGCTCACACACCGACACTTCCACGCACACCTTAAGATAGCTGGTATGAATACACACGTTGTTGTACTTTTATTTATGTTCTCATTTTAGAGCAAGAAAGATGATGCAAACATTTTCTAGCTCTTTTTTTTTTTTTTTTTTTCAAATGCCAAAGAATTTTAAATTTTTCAGTCATGCAGGATGGAACAAGGCTGTAGGCGATTTAAAGTTAAACTGTTGATTGTACTTCCTCCACCCTTGTCCCTCTTCCAGACATGACTCTGTTTGACGAACACGGCAACAAGACTGCGATACCCAACAAGGAGCGTCAGATAGAGGCCCTACAGCTACTCTTCCTGCTGTTACCCCAGGCCAACCGCTCACTCCTCAAACTACTGCTGGACTTGCTCTATCACACCGCCAAGCAGCAAGACAAGAACAAGATGTCGGCCTTTAACCTGGCGCTGATGTTTGCCCCACATGTTCTCTGGCCCAGACATGTAAGACTTATATAACTACATAATAAGGATTCACAGACCAAAGGCTTTGTGAATATGACACAAATCATAAATCAAGACTATTTTTGGCCAATTTGAGAGCACAGTCGTTTAGGAAAAATGCCTGAAACTTCCACATTATCCCTGAAGCCACTATGTTCAGGATTTGAAAAACATTCAGTTTGATTACAAAAGTTGCTGTGGCAGACAGAAGGCATAATGGTGTATTTTGTGGTCAAGGTGACAAAATGATGATGAAACTTTGCATCCCATAGTGATAAAAAATTTCCCAATGCAGCATTAAGCGTTTTTCTGACTTCGTTTCCGTCCTGCTCTAGATGACAGCTGGTGACCTAAAGGACAATCTGAAGAAACTCAACAACAGCATGGCCTTCCTGATCAAACACTCACAGAAACTCTTCAGGGTGATTATTGACCACACACATGAACAATCACTGTTTTAACATAGATTAGTTCAATATGCAGATAAAATATGCAGAATAAAGCACAGAAGCAAGTCGGGCTCTAGAAACATAATATTTGACTGGTCAAATGGATAATTTGTGGTGATATCTGTGTTGTTCAGGCTCCAGTCTACCTGCGGGATTACGCCAGAGTGCATTTCACTGGGACTAAGGCTCTGCAGACTAAGGTTAGTGGAGGGGGTCCACATTAAAGCACTTTTTTTTTTTCTCCAACATGAACACAACACGGAATGATGAGCAGGGTTTTTTTTATATCATGAAGTCGTTTTCATTTAAACTGGACTGACCTGTTCTCTCCTCACTCAGGATGACCTGGAGCTGCTGGCGGCGACCAGCTCTCCTGCTCAGCGGAAAGCGTTGCCCCTGAAGAGGACGGCTGTTCTGGGCCCCAGCTCTCAGGAGCAGTGCCAATCACCAGCGCAACAATACACAGAAGAGGCTCTAAAGGAGCTTTTCAGACACGTCCACCACAACATGCCGGACTCCGCCAAGAAGAAGAAACTCGTCCGACAGGTTGATTTCTGGGCTTTTTTTTTCACTGACCAACTGGTTGAACTGAAAACATAAATGTAGAAAAATTTACGTCTCCTGCAGTTAAACTTTCCAAGTTTAAGTAATTTGATTTTACAGATTGTTGTTAAGATTAATTTCTTAAACATAACCAGTGTCTCTTTTCTAAATGCAGTTAGTCAAACAGACGACCTCAAGGACGCCTACTAACGAGAACCAGCAGGCCCCCCCAGCTCCCAGCAAGAAACATCCCCGTTCCCGCTCCTTTGGCGGTCTCATCAAGGTACTAAATCCTGGTCACAATGTGGAGTAGAACAAACATTTAAGTTTAAGAAATAAACCTGATCATTTCCACATTTCATTAACTTAAAGAGCATGAAAGGGATAATGCTGTGTCCCTATAACTCAAAGTCAATGCACATACTGTATTAATGTAATACATAAGGAGACCTAATCAGTATTCATACTTATTGCATCAGGAATTACTAGCCAGTAATCTAGTTCTCTAAGGCCCTTGTAGATGGAAGTACTCCAGAATATTTGTAAAACCCCTTTTAAAGCTGTTGTGAACATGTTTGCAATTCAATGAAATTAGTACTCAATTAGTCAGTGTTGGTTCACTAGTTCCCACCCAGGTTCTGACCCCCACCAGGAGTTACACTTACCATAACATATATTCTCTCAGCTAAACCAACCTTTTACATCTTGTTGTTCACAGCGCAAAGCTCGTGGTGAGCAGCTGACAGCAGAGAGGCGGGTGAGACACCTCTCCCCTGATGCTGTCACCAGAGCAGGAAGAAAACATGGCAAAGAGAACGTCGTCCTGCAAGCAGTGAGCCTTTTTTTTTTCCCTTACCACGTTTACGTGACATTATCTAATGTGCCTTTTTTTTAATTTTTATTTTTTATGATACATTTTCTCTGCAGTTTTCATACAGTTTGACACTGACATAACAAAAAATTCAAATATAATATATCAAAAATAATAGTGTTATTTTGTTGTCTCTGTGTTCAGGTGAACAGCCCATTAAATGGTCCTATGTTGGGGAAGGCTGGTCTGGTGGTGAAAAACCCAGACTTTACTTTTAGTAAGGACAAAGCTCTGAAGGTTTCAAAGGTATGACACAGTTTTCCCGTTCTTCTTTATCTAGCCCCCAGAAATCACTGTCCAAGTACTGTTCATGCATTTAGAGGCATGCAGACATAGTTAATGATTACCTATTTTGCCTAAAACAATGTTTAAAAATGTTTTTCTGCAGTTTTGTAAATTCATGCAAGATATGAAAACACAATTCACAGTGACTTTTTTTTTTTGAGCAGAGTTTTGGAAACCTGTATTTTGGAAAAAAAAAAAACATTTTCACAAGACATCACATAAGATAAGACATGGTTTCTAGGTCTAAACCCACCGTGACGGCACCTATTGGTTGATGTCACGTAACTGTTCTGAAGCTTTCAGTTTGGCATTATGGCTGCTGTCAGCTTGTTTATTTTTTGGAGTCAGAAGGATTGTTACGGCCAGCCACTACTGGAACATACTGTAACAAGGGTATAACTATATGAAAATGTCACATGTCAATCTACTTGTGTTTTCTTAGATTGTACAACCAGTGTTTTATGCCCTGAACATAGTCTCATACTCTCTCCTTGCTCCATTCATTTCTCAGCAGGACTCTCCCTCTGTGGCCAGGATGTGTTTCTCTCCTGAGATCTCGGTGTAAGACCTGATACCTTCTCCTCGTCTCGGACAGGCCTTGGGCAGTATTAATATTACTATTCTTCCTGTTTGTCATTGTGTTTTCATCTTGTAAGTCTATTTTAACTGTGACTAATGTATAGCAGTTTTGGTCTTGGCCAGAACAGCCAAATGAAAGCTGGGAACTCTTCTTTTCTTTTCTTTTCTTTTCTTTTCATTGTTGGACATTGATCAAGACTGAGTGAGTAAATTAACTTCTTCACTGCAGCTTTTTTCTTAGATTACCTCAGTGTAAAGTTGCATGATTGTGATCAAATTAATCTATTTCCAATCAAGCTATTATGACTTCAGTATGAGGTATCTGATAACAAGTTTTTTTTGTTTTTTACTTCCAGAAATACTTTTAAACGTTCTGAGTGCTGAGTACTGCTGTGTTCCAGGTTGGAAATCATGTACATGTCAGATATCACTGTTTCCCGACTGACCAGCAACTGAAAAGACAATGGCTAGTAGCTGGAGTGACATTGAGCCATATTTCAGAATAAAACAGTATATTTGACCCTTCCCTACTCTGTCTCTGATTAGTTAAACCTGATTTATTAACCCCACCCATGTGTCCAAGATGTGCACTGATATTTCCAAATTAATTTGCACCTTTCCTATCGCAGCATCTAATACTATCAGATAGCAATGTTAGCTAGGAATCGGTTGAATGCTAATGTTACATTTTTAAAGATAGCTAATGTGTTATTAAATATACTATACCTTTTTGCCCGATATCCCTGTTCATTCTCTTCTCGGTTGCTGATCAATCAGAAAGTGGTGGACTGATAATGATTTGTCAGATGTCCTACATTCATACAAATACATACATTTATGCAACCTGCAGCACAGCAGTACATTTTTGTTTAATAACTGCATTTCCTACCCTCGGCATGACATCGAAGGACAATGACCGCCATGTAAATATGGTGGATTGTGTATCAAGATAGATTGATTGTGGATCAGCCACATTTTTAACTGAACAGAAAACATTTGGTTTGTGAAAATCTGCAGCAGCTGCAGTTAGGAATGCAAATTCATTTTTAAAAAAAAATAACATTCTTAATTTTTTTGGTTTTTTTTTGTTTTTTGTTTTTATACCACATAATGGTCGACTTTCATTAGTATTATGAAATATTTTTTTTTTGTTTTTTTTGTTGTGGATGGATTATAGGATTAGCAGTAGGTGATATGATCAAACATCCTAATTGTAACTTATAAACACCTCCATATAACCAAACCATCTGGGACAACCACAAGTTTGCACCATATGATCTGCTAATGGCTCATATTTCAAAATGTGCTAAACTATTCACACAGGCATTAACACTCATCACATTGCATGGTGCTCTGTTTTAGCTCTACCTGAATGTGAATGATTTTAAACAGTAAGCAGAGGCTCTGCTTTGCTTTGGCTTTGCTGGCGCAGACCTGTTTGTGCCAAATATAACTTGAAACTTGTTTTGTTAGCTACTGTATCTGAATCTATGACCACTAGCAAACTCTGCTTACAGCGTGCTGTAGAGTGTAATATTTATACATGTTGTACAGTCTGTGTGTCTTTAGGTTTTTAGACTCACTGGGAAAAGTTTTCGTTTTGTTTTTTTGGTACGATATATTGTAATGCTTTGGTTACTGGATTTGCTGATCAGTGAGCAGGTCACTTTATTTTTTTAAATGTTTAATCCTGGAATGAAAAATGGAATTGAATTAATAATTCCGTTAACCCCGCTCACAGGCTTGTTTACTATGAAAACAGTGACTCTTTGTGTATCTGTCAGATTTGGAATGTTACATTTCCAGAATTTTTTGATGGTTTTATTTTATTTTTTTTAACTTTTTCTTCTGTCATGTGATGCAAGGTCCATTTGTGTTCAGCTGTAACAAAAGTGATTAGGAGATATGTTACGTTGATGGTTGAAAAGAAGGTCGATAGTGTTTTTTGTTTTGTAAGTTTACTCTGGTTGAAATGAGCAGTAATCTGTTACAGTCAAGTCTCTTCTTAACGTGGTATGTGTTAAGTATCGGAGGCGAACTGTGTTTTAAGAAGAGCTCATACTCTTCATAACGCATGAGCTTGAGTAAGGTAAGACAGGAACTCAACATAACTGGACATCAGACTGTCACCCATTCCTATTTCAATAGTATTTTTTTTAAACACATTTAATGCTAATAACAATTGATCTATGATAATTACGATAAAACATAAGC
Organism: Collichthys lucidus; assembly: GCA_004119915.2. Lineage (NCBI taxonomy): Eukaryota > Metazoa > Chordata > Actinopteri > Sciaenidae > Collichthys > Collichthys lucidus. Next base: position 21,885,936 of record CM014080.1, on the reverse strand, counting down.
CTGTTAAAGTGTGTGTCAAATTTAACGTACGTTTAGCTGTTTAAATAGATATGTTAAGAATGATGCTTTGTGTGTGAATAAAGGAACATTAAGTAATTTACAGGAGGAATATAACTGTCAATATTTTTGCACTTAATAGTTTATGATTGCAGGCAGGCAGTGCATTGTCAGATTTGTGTTCACACAAAGTAAAAATGTAATTTAATGTCACTTTAAATTCGGTGACTATTTTTACATGTACAGTTCTCAGTTCCTTCAGCTTTACCCTTCATGGCTTGACCTAACTGATGTTTGCTCAACTTGTTGTGCAGTGAGTACCGATGCACCAATACCAGTTTCAGCCCTCTGAGCTAAATCTGTTTTCAAATAGTCGAGTAGTTCAGTTCTTGATGGAGAAATTGCAGATTTTTTTTTCAACTCCTCCACAAGGAGGTCAGAGGTCAAAGCTGACAAGGATCCTCTGCCCCTCTCAGTGACACCTCTGCAGGAGACATGAGCCTGAACCTGAACTGCATTTGTTTAATTTCTGTAGAATTTGGAGAAAATGTGAAACATGCTTTTAGTGGTAACATGCAACCAATTACAATAAAATTTGGTTGGAAATGTTTTTGAGACCATGTATGAAATATTTTTTCTCATCTATGTGTGTTGGGAATCTGGTATTGGTGCATTCAGTTTTTGAAAGTGTTGTGGATGTGGGACGATGGTTTTTTTGAAAGTGACTGAAGTATTGAATATGACTGATAATGTCAGGTACAGATGGACGCTCGCCTTCTTTATGTTTTTATAGTATATTGTTGTTCACACAGTCTTCATCTCGGCAGACAAACAGCCTTTTGAAACTGAAATAGGATTTCTCCATGTTGTCTTCTCCACTTGTCATGACGCCTCATCGTTTTCAGTTCTCTGCAGACTGCAGTTTTAAGGGAGAGCTAAATTAGATGCTGTTATATTTATTGCTGTTTGGAAAACAAATGTCTATGCGGATGGCATTTATGAGCCAGGTACATTATATTGTCTTTTTCCATTTTTCTTTTTTTAAGTTGTGTTATCCAGGTGAGTGTTTTTGTGTGTGTTTGGAAACACAAAAACCCCATCAGAGCCTCTTCCAGTGTTTTATTTTTTTTATTACTTTTAAAAAATGTTTTCTCTTTATGTTAATGTGCAACATTTAGTTACTGATCTCTACTGTCGTGTTGTACATGGTCACTGATGAGCTCTTCTGTTCACTGAGAAGAACAGAATTGCAGTTTAAAATTGGTGGGCTTTAACTTAAACACTATCTGAATGATTAGTTGCACCTTATTTTTTTAATTAATGAGGGTCAATGAGACGTGTAGAATCATCACTTTTTTTCACACTGAATTGTCATTATATCAAAGGGGATCAGCCTCATTTGTCTAAGCACAACTCTTCCAGTGTAATTATGAACTCATCTGTGACTGTTGTGTCTGGTTTAAACTGTGGTAACCTTTTTGTTTTTTAAATTTTTTTTCTGTAAAATAACTTAACCCTGTACATTGGATTCCTTGGCGAACTGCTTTGGATTAAAACTTTTTTATGTTTCCTACAGAAAGTCTGCTGTTTTTTTTTTTTTGCTGATGTTTGAATTTCATTTTTTTTAATGTATTTTAAAAATTTTCCAGTGTTTACCCTACACTACACAGTAATTAGTCAGGTGGAATGAGATGCTCGTTAGCAACCATATACTGTCACAGATTGAACCACCCACTAGAGGGTGCTGTCTGATTACACAGAGGCATAAATAAAAAATACAACAAAGCCCAAGTTTGCATTGTTAGTTTGCAGACTATATACAATTATTTATAATAGTTTCTTGTGTCATAAAAGTATTCCAGCAACCAATTTTTAGTTTTGTTATTTAAACGGCAGTTTAGCTTTTCAAGAGTTTCGAGTTTCTGTGTCAATTCTGTGAGTTCAAGCCTGACACACACAAAAGACTCTTCCTGATTTCCACATTCCATGAACAGAAATATATTTAATTGTGAATCATATGTCTTTATTTTTAATGAAGGAAGCCACAGCCATACAGATTACACTATGCTATGGTTCTGTTATGATGTAATCGACATTATACTAGGCAGTAATTGTGCTGATATTTATTGAGAATCTCTCTCTCCCCTTCAGGAAGGTCAAAGTTCATGTTCAACCAGTGAAGTGTCCCAGGAGCTGGTAGGGATTCAGCAGTGAGTAATTCTTCTGGATCAGAGATGGTTATTTTAAGATTATGCTTCTACTTCTCTTTAAGGGACCAAACCTACTGTATGCTGCTCTTTTACTTTTATTGCATTAGAATAATATATATCTCTGGAAAATGTAGAACACTGACAACATGAGTTAAGCAGGGCCTTGGTATGATTAACTTTACCTATAGCTAACTATAACTATGTCTGAAAGGAAATCTAATCTGTCAGGTTCCTTAATTAGAGCTGGGCATTAGGTTTCCCCCTGCAGTAAAACTGGTTCAAGGCTTTTATTCAGGTCATCTATTGCTTAATTAAAAAGACACATTTCAGATTAAAGATGGATTCTAAAAAGCGCACGGTGGTGAACATTGATGTGATGTCTAAACCTGACCCTGTCCCACCAATATGATTGTGGGATGTTTGATAAGATGGTAGACTCCTAATATACAGACAGGTGACAAATTAAAGGATATACCGAACAGTGACTAAATGTGCATTTAGATCTGTTGGAAAGAAATCAGTAAAAAGGGGCAGACATTGATGTTGACAGAGCGCATTTAATGAGCGTGTATGTAAGGACAAACTGAAGAGAAACTCTTCCGCGTTTGCTGCCATGGGTTAGGTCGACTTTAGATTTTTAGATTTTTTAGATTACATTTAGAGTGAAGGTCTGTGTTTCCCACTACCACCATAAAAAATATCAAATTAGGGATGTTAATGAAGCTGTTCTGGCAGCACATGGTGGCCCAACACCTCGTTTTCTCCTTGATTTCTATATGTCCTTGAGCTAATCTGAATTTAGGGAGGTTAGGCTTCATGCAACATGCATAATCAAGCAGAAATCACAAAATCTAAAATTCTAATGCTGTAATTTTGGTTGCCAGAGTTTAAAATACAGAAGGGATGTGCAGAATAAATGTTAAAGGCTTAATTGACTGAGCTGTCATGGTAGAAAATCTCTTACATTCTCTAATATTTTCCTTCACACCTTCAGTCGAAACAGTTGGATGTGCGAATATAGCTTTGAAATTTTTTAAACTGTATCTCAATAGTCATGTCAGTAGGGTAGTTGGTGCCCATTTTCTGGTGGCTGGATTGATTATATTAACCACATTGTGTATTTATTGGCATGCTATTTTTTGCCAAGTCTGGTTAGTTGGATTCAAATCTTTTGTGCCAAATTATATTAAACGTAGGGATTTTTCCAAATGTGAAGGTTTTGTGACTTGACGCGTTTGAGACAAAAGCATCTGCCATGTCCTCCAGAAATCAATTCAGACGCGTCTGGAGTGAAAGCCCCCCGCCTCCCTACCCCCCCCCTGCTTCAGAAAGCTATTATGGTCCCAGAAATAAGGGGGTCCACCCCCCTGGAGATGTCAACATCTCGTCCTTCCCTTTGTTGAAGATTATCGCCGAGTGAGTCATTCAATTCAGCTGCAGACGGGCCCTGCCTGTGGCCAATTTGTTTTCCATCACTTCTGAAGAGCGCCTGGTTAAATTAACCCGTCATACCGAGTCTGCAGGGAGAAGACAAAGTGAGGCCACGAGCAATAATCACTCATGTATGGTGGTAAATAAAAAGCTGGGTAAACCGTGCCCCCGAGTTGCTCATCGTTATACTGCGAACAAACGCTAATCAAATCTGTTATTCAGAGTAGATCTAATGATACCCCAGCATGATAGTCCAACGTTATTTTATCTGTTTCTTTCCTGCAAAAAGCCTGAACACTGTATCAGAGATCCTTTTGAACCCACTTAACCTATCACAACCAACATTTGCATGGTTCAGCTCCTCAGATCAGATTGCTGCTTTTCTCTGTTATATCAATATGAATTTAATATTTTATTATTAATTCTATTTTTTAATTATTGGTTCGACAAAATATCAATTTGAATGTATCACTTAGAGCTCTGGCAAACTGGGATAGTCAATTTTCACTATAATCCGACATGCTTAAGCAGCTTAAGCTTTAATATATTCATTGAGGGGAAAACCGCACAGAATATTTGATGATGAACAATAGTTTTTGTTTTTACCCCAAACCAGGCAGTAAACTGTTTTGGTTGTAGATTTATGTTTTGGTGGCTCTACCCTCCATCACATCACTCAGATTCAGTTTCTTTCTTTTTTTTTTGGTGATATGGCAGTCACAAAAGCTGAAACCAGCATTTCTCTGGAGATTAAAAAAAAAAAAAAAACTCCAGGCCAGGCTCCATTTGAATTTCAGAGCCTTGCCAGTGAATTCATAATAGACTTCTGAGTAAGCTCTGTGGCAGCTTATGGCATTCCAGTTATGCCAGTCTCACAAGAACCCCCCCTCCCTCCCCAAGCCTGGTACAGAGCTGTGACAAAAAAAATATGATCACATCCAACACACAGACGAACTCCCTCCACCGCTTCCTTTATTTCACATTTACTCATGTCTCTCTCCACAAATTCTTTCTCTTATTCTGTCCTCACGTTGTCACTAGAGCGTCCCGGTCGGATGCTTCAGTGTGATCACGATTTCCTCTCTCTCTCTCTCTCTCTCTCTCTCTCTCTTCTCATCATGTTCATGCAGCCTTGGGCTCTTTTCTTCCCCCAAGGGAGGAGAGCGCATGTGGGCGAGAGAGATAGACAGATAAAGGGAGAGGAGAAGAGAGAGAGAAAAAGGCTGCCGTCACTGGAGGTGGCGGCTCCCGCTACTGCTGTCACTGAATAGATGTGAGTTCACTCCGGGTGCTGCTACTGTGTGTGTTTGTGTGTGTATGTGTGTGTGTGTACATGTATATGTGTGACTGGTGGGGTGGGGGTGCGGGGTGTGTGTGTGTGTGTGTGTGTGTGGGAGGAGTCTATGTGCTGTTATTTGTAAAGGCTTTTGATGGATGATTGCTCTGTGTGTGTGTGAGATAGAGGGAGTGAGGGAGTCCCCCCCTTTCTTTTTTTTTTTTTCTAGTGGCTCACTGTTCAGTGCACAATGACTCAATGAAAAGTAGAGGGGAGAGGCAAACACACTGTACGGCTGCACAAGAGAGAGAGAGAGAGAGAGAGAGAGAGAGCAGAGAACACACAGGAGAGTAGAAGAAGAGAAGCCAATTGGTGGGAGCTCTAAAGCCGGACACAAGAAGGAGAAGAAGAAGAGGATACACTTGTCTTTTTTGCCCTTCTCTCTTTCTCTCCCCGAAAGGCCACTTTAGGATCAAGTGGCAGCTGTTCAGTTCGAGCTGAACTTCACCTGGCTGTGCTACTGCCTCTCTCTGCCTCTTGAAACATTTGACTCATTGCACTTTCACACTACAGCATTTTTGTCCACTTTTGGAAGAGGTTGTAGTGGTGGTGGCGGTGGTCAGTCATCCCAGAGAGAAAGGAAGGTAAAGGAAGGGGGATAGGATCTGTCTGCTGGTTTCTGCAGTGTGGTGGAGTGCTGCAGGGAGAGCAGGATGCCTGCTGGGAGAAGCGGGGATGGAGCTGGGTCAGGAGGCTGCGGGATAGTGGCGGCCCCAGGCCGGGCATTTCAGTCTGGGCTGCGGACGATGCTGGCATGGGTCATCCTGGTGCTGGTGGCAGGACAGGGAGGTGTGGAGGCGTGCCCCACTCACTGCAGCTGCCTGGGGAACACGGTGGACTGCCATGGCCTGGGGATCCACTCCGTACCCAAAAACATCCCCAGAGGAACTGAGAGGCTGTGAGTAGCGAGTAGTTAATACACTAACCACGTGTGTATTCATATTGTTCTATACTTCTGAGAACTAAATATTCACAGATGAGGGGAATCCTTCAAAGTGACAGCATATTGCTGGCATATACAGGCATATATCTGTATTTGTTTTCACACACAAGTTGTACACACATCTGTCTTATATAGATGTAGAAAGAGAAATGAGTGAAGGGTTGTGTGTGTGTGTGCATGTAAAAAAAAAATAGTCTGTAATTATCAGTGCAGTTATTTCATATTATCTTTGTGTATTTGTGGTTTGTTGCAGTGTGTCTTGTCTCATGCTCCCTCCCGTTTAACTTCATATCACACACACAAGCATGCACGTATACACGCACACTTCAACTCTCCACTTGACTCCCAGGATGCAGAGAGCTGGTCTGCGGCATCATTGCTCTTTTCTGCATTTGTTCTCTGTTGCAAATACACGTGTGATATTTCTGTTCCGCTGTACAAGTTCCTCATCATCTTTTAGTGAAAAAAACAAAACAAGCAAAGCTTTTTAGAGCTTTTTCTCTCCCCCGACTCTTTTCTCGTTCTGTTCTTCTCTGTATCTTGTTTCAGCTTATCCAGTATAACTGCGCACGGTTCAGAAAAGTGTAATTTAATCTCAATTTATTTGTGTATGTTGCTTCTCTTCCACTAAGAGTGTAACCCTATTTTGTAAGTAAGGGTGCTCCTGACGTACGTTGGTACAAAACTAATTTATTAACATATTTCAGAATTGATCTTATTCCTATTTTTAGCTGTAAATATGATTGGAGCTATCATATTGCCAAACAGGGAGCACTGACAAAATTCAGATGGTTGATTTGTTTTTACGCTGCATTCCAAGATACAAACAAAGTTGTCTGATGGCATTTCTTATCATTCTAATATTTAGCTAGCTACCTACTGTGTGCTGTATTCCTAGACACTGCAGATCCAGTTTTCATGCCTCTTTGAGGAATGCCACTGTAATAAAAGTCAAACTTTGAAAGGCCGTCATTGCTGCCCTACTGATCTAATTTTGATGAGACTTCCAGGAATCATACATCTTGTCACTGACTGGCACACTGAAACTAGCACTTGGATCATATTAGCACATGTACCAGCTGATATTTCCAACCTACTCGTCTATTTCTGGTTCAGTTGGTGGTTTCCCATGTTTCCAATAGTGTCTATAACAGCCAAAGAAGCAGCGTGAACAAACTGAATTTTCCAGTAAAAAAAAAAAAAGTCATACTTAATAAAAAGCCTAATGTAATGTTGCTGGTTTCACAGTCTGCTGATCGTACAGTCGGCGTCTTAATTGGTCTCTCTGCCTGTTCTGCAGAGAATTTCCCTTTGTATGAATTTGGGATGTTGCAGAAAATTGGCATCTCTAGAAACGATCCATTGCTGTTTGAATCTAAAATACTAGACCGAATTATCTAGTTGTGACATCAGATCCATTGTCTACCTTCATGCCAATTATTTACAAAAACAAAGATGAGCCCAGAATGTCACAGATATGTTAAAATCTCATATTGGAGATTTCCTTTTAGAAACTAAAGAACGTGGCAGCGTGGACTAAATAAGGAAAACACTTTATCTGTTTGTGTCCCTTTCTAAGTGTATGTGCTGTATGAGGCTCTCAGTGTAGAGTGAACTTGTATGTGTTTGTACATTGTAAGTGTGTGTGTTTATTTCAGGTTCTAGAGTGCCTGTGTGTGTGAATAATTGATGATTGTCAGGGGTGCCAGCAGAGATACATTATCCTTCCTCCTCTCTGGTTTACTGTAGCGTGGAGGATGTTTTCCCCTCTGAGGCTGATAGCTTTATGATCGCGGATGAGGGCTTAGGCCCCCTGGTCAAAGAGAAATGGCCTGGAAAAAACTCTGAGCCTGCAGATCCACTTGCACATTTGTCTTTTTACATCGCTGAGATGGTAACTGTTCATCTGCTCAACGCTTTTCTTCTTTCACAAAGTAATCATAGCTGACAGAGTGGAGAAACTAAAAAGAATACACTGGACAGACAAGTTTTATTGGTGTAAATGTTGGTACTGTTTCATTTAGTTGAGCAGGAAGTTATAATTTATGTCATGAAAGTTTAAACTAGTTCATAACATTTGACATTTTAAACCAGGATCCATCTACACAGTTGCCAGATCCGGGCTTGGCCAGACCAGCATCAGTCTGAAACGGGAAGAATTTTGTCATTTGAACCCAAAAACCAGAAGATTCCGCTTTAGACTTGTTTCAAAGAACAAATGGTTGCCAAAACTTTATTTCTTTTCCAGTTTGACTGCTGTAACCTGTCAGGTGCCATGGATATTGACATTCATGATCCTGGAAGTTGGTCACTGGTTGATAGGAATCACAACCAACGACTGGCCTGTGGTTCAGATGTGTAGTCTTACATGTCTCTCAGCAATTCAAGGCACCAAGATCAGATAGATTTACACAGTGACCGACATATATGTCTTATCTACCTGGCATTAGCATGGGATCATGTGTAACTGGCTATTTTTATTTTTGTACTTAGGCGTTTTTTTTCCCCAAATCAGTAAAAACAAAAGGTCTGTCGTATTGACCCGGTGTTGTTAAATGATTTTCTCAAAGTGACCCATAGTCTAGCTTCTGCTATGTCAAAAAATTCTGTGGGTTTAGTCATTACAGTAACAACAGGACAGCGCCAATGCCAGAATGAGCAATATAACTCTAACATCTTGGTGTCACATTTAAATTTCTACATATTTTAAAGCAAATGTGACAGCTGGATGGCCCATTTTTCCATTTATTTCAGGCTAGGCTGACAGTTTTCCCCAGGCTCCTGATCTGTCCTAAGCTGGGATAAACATGCTCTATATCTATATCTGACAAATATAATAATATAATATAACTGGGATTGATATGAATGCATGGATGGTTAGATGGATAATGTGAGATATGTCGCATGTTGTGAGCTGGCTAAATGTGTTGGATATTGGAGAATGAATCATCTGTTTTTCAGCACTGATGTAAATTGCCAACATTAAGTGCTCCGTGTACCAGTCCAGACAATGAGTTTTAGCTCTGCGTCTCAAAAGAAACAAACTGAGCTGCAACAAGAGAACAATGTTGTAGATTTCTTTTGTTTCCCTGGCAAATAAATAGCAAGAAAATACATCGGTCTCGGCACAGAATTTCTCAATTGGTGCATTCCTAGTTCTAATATATCTGAGATATATTCTGTTTTCTGAAAAAAATCTCTTTCATAAAACTTTTGAGTTCCTATTAAAAAGGAGTCGTGTGTCTTTGCAGGAACAATGTCTCCTCTGAATAATCTACAGCAATTTGGACGATTTCTTTGGTGGAAATTACTGACTAGATCTGTAAACTGTCCAGAGTGCACCAGATGTCCAGAGACATTGCTTCTGGAAAGTCGTTTGGCTGTTAAGTCTTTCAGTGCTATGAACACAATCCAAATTCCATCTCATCTCACTGGGATGGCTACAGGAATTTATCTAAAAAAACAACCTCAATATGTATTTCTGTGATTGTGTGAATTGATCCTTTAAAAGGAATAAAACCGACACTAGGGAATGACCAATGACCGGTGACTCTGTACATGTAAACATAGCCAGTGTGACCTTTTAACCTTTGCTTCCTCTTCCCAGAGCTTGAGTCCACCTTCCTGTAGACTCAGACAGCCCCTGCCCTGCAGTGGAGAGGACTAGCTCATTAAACAGCTATTTGTTAAAGGGCTTGTCGCCCAATTAGCATGTAAAGTGATCTGAGTGTGTGTGTCAGCTGGACAGCTAGCCACTGGGGGAGAAAGAGTCAGTGATGTGTGTGTGTATGTGTGTGAGAGAGAGACAGAGTGTGTGTACAGTATTCCCTTGGAGACAGGCGGCAACAAGATGGTCATTTATCAAGGTGACTGCACCAGTTAAACTAAACACCCCTTCCTTGCTGGATTGTCATGGCAACGCTGAAAAATGGATGCCCCTTTGGGCCCTGAAGAGCACGGGTTATTTGAACCGAGAAAAGAGGAAAACGGTGTAAGAAAGAGAGAGAGAGAGAGAGAGAGAGGATTTCTGTGAATACACTTATGACGTGTTGATGAGTATACGCTCTGGTGCACCAGATGGCCAGTGGTTTTACTGTGGCCAGTGGAAGTCAGTTCCTTAGCAGCCCAACGGTCATTGGGATTGGGAGCATTTGAAAATAAGACATCAGTTCAAACTGTTTTTCACCCAGATCTGTTCCCACTACTGCAGACCCCCTTTAACTATGACAGTTTAGTTATAATTGTCAAAAAGTTGAGAGCTGCTGATAGTGCTCAAGTCCCTCAAAGTAAGTTCAATCAGTTTGATCTTTAGCGTTATCACTTGGACTTTTGTGTTGATATATTATATATATATATATATATATAAAAAAATTAGTTTCAATATACTATTCTACTCTGGCACTAGTACTGCTAATTTGATGTTTGCACTGCAAATGCAAATCCAATGTTTGTTTAATAATTTTCAAGAGAAAATCAGCCATTACTATGTGAACAGGTTTACATAGACCCCAATGTATGATGTGATATTAAATGAACATATCTATCCATGTAATCATCAGTGAACAAATATTACATTTAAAACACCTGCAGGCTTCCATGTTATATTCCTTAGAAATGGCATAATTTTAGAAAAATCTGCATATCCGTTGAGTAATGTTTCTTTATTAAGCGGCCAAATTCTCAAATGGACAGTTCGATACTAAAGCATCTCATATTTTATTGATTTTTTTTTTACCTGACCTTAAATAATCCCAACACAAAAACAGGAAGAGAAATTATTTAAACAGACCCAGCTCCTGTCAGTGTGTGTTTGTACATACAGGAGAGTGTGAGAAAGTGCAGGTCGAGATCTGTGTCGCACACTAACATTTCATCTTTGTGTATCTGAGGGAAAGAGAAAGACGTGTGTGTGTGTGTGTGTGTGTGTGTGTGTGTGTGTGTGTGTGTGTGTGTGTGTGTGTGTGTGTGTGTATAGTGTGGCATATGTGCAGAGTTCCTGGATACCCACAACTCAAACATAAACATGTGAACCACACAGCAGTCAGTCACAGACAGCACTCTCAGACTGTGTCTGTTTATTTCTGTTCCTGGATGCATCATTATATAAATTGGACATGACTCACTGAGAAAAATATTATGTGCGTGTGTGTGTGTGTGTGTGTGCGCACGTGCGCGCCATTATGTGTAGCTGCCAGTGAAGCAACTAATTGAGTGTGAGGCGGATTATCATTAGTGCCCGACACAGTGGGCAGAGAGCAGGGAAACTGAGGTGCAAAAAGCACTTCGACACACTTCCACACACACACGTATAGGACACAGTACTTGTTCTAGTCTTTTATGACACTATTGACTTGACATTGACTTGCATTCATTCACTAGAGAGAGTTAACCTAACCATACAGCATAAATTCATGGTGCATGGTTAGAGTTCATGTTGAACTTTCTCTTTTCGAGGCTGAAGAAACCAAACTCTAAAAAAAAAAAAAAAAGACCACATCTTATTACATTTTATTCTGACAAATGTAAATAGCAGCAGCAGCAGCAGCAGCCATTCTCCCCTTCCATCTTCATGGCGATCTGAATCAGATTAATGGTCTTTAAGTCTGTTGTAGGGACAGCTATGCGGCATAATTTGCAAAGTAACGTTATGGTTTTCTGGTCTGCGTCAGACCTTTCTTACCCAGACCACGTCCATGCGACAGAAGCACTGACAGAAGAAGAAATAGCTCCTCTTTTAGGTATGAGCCACTCGTTTTGTCTTGGATGGTCGGACTCTCTCTCTCTCTCTCTCTCTCTCTCTCTCTCTCTCTCTCTCTCTCTCTCTCTCTCTCTCTCTCTCTCTCTCTCTCTCTCTCTCTCTCTCTCTCTCTTTCTTTTTTTGTCACAAACACATGCGTGCGCACATGCACACACACTCCTTGTTTCTCAATTTTATTACCATGGACTGCTACCTCAGCTTCTCCTGCAGTCTCTTTCTCTGTCCATCTCTTCATCATACCATTTCCCCTGCAGCCCCTCAGCGGGAAAGGTGCCTGCTAATTAAGTGTCATTAGACCTGAGTGTGTGTGTGTGTGTGAGTGTGTGCACAGTCTAATATTAGTCACGTCCATTGTGCTGCATCTTGGATAAAATGGGATGGGGCGAGTAGAAGGGTGCAGGAGGAGGAGGAGGAAACAGCAGGGAGGAAGAGTTGCTTGAAGCTGTTTGGGGAAGAGGAGGAAGTCGGGAGGTGAATATGAAAGGGGAGAACTACTGATGGAGGGGAGGAGGTGACAGTGAAAACTCTGATTGCTTTTACATCTGCAGTGCAGTGACTTGGTGATATTTCACGCAGTATGTTTTTGTTTTAATTGATCAACAGTAGCTGCTTAGAAACAGTATTTTTCTTTCCTGGTGAGGAAATAGATTTATTCAGAGCAGCAGAATATTTGCTGCCACTCTTTGGTTCATTTACCAAGTATCTATGCGGGATATTGGTCATGGTCAGATCTCGATCCAAATGAACCACTGCAGGACTGGTTGGAAGTCCTAGAAAACCTCCCGCTCAGTAACATCTTGTACTGATCGCTCTGTTCTCATATGACCAAACAAAGACAGAACCCACCCCAGGGTTGCACAGAATTGCTCTGAAAAGGTATTAATAAGGGTTTGTGTAAAGTCTATGGAGCAGTTTACCATGGTATTTGTAGATTTTTGTCCTGTTTAGTTTATTTGACTTGGTAAGTATACTGACATTTATTGCAGGTTTACTCTAAATATTGACACCAAGATCCTTGACAATGTATCTCGAACTGTAGAAACAGAATTTTTCGATGTGACTCATAGAAATGGGTTGTTACTCATGAACTCACTCACTCACTTTTAGCAGGCTGCACCTACACCACCTATAAAGGTAGAAAAGCTGCATGTTCGAACTGGACAATGAGTTTGAGGCCGACTTCAGGCCTCTGTGAAACAATGTAGTCCCTCTTATTCGTTTGATTAGAGCCAGTCTTTGGTGCAGTGCCAGTATAAGATTCTCTGGAAAAACAACACAGGCTTGTCCAACAAAAATGCTAAACCTGGCATTTATTGAGATGAAAGATAAATAAGTTGGCGCCATGATAACTTTCCTGTCTGTGAGTATAACAAATCGTTGTGCAGTATTTTGTCACCTGATAAGAGCTTTAAATGCATGAATCTGTCTCTCAACTACACTTCCTAGATTATATTTCATGCCTCACTGGTCCCTTAAACAACACACCCCGACCAACATGGCCCCATGGGTTGTTTTAATGCAGTGCTATTAGTGCTTTTGGTCTGAATCCCATTTATTTTCTTTCTTTTTAATTAGTGCTGTTTGTCCGAGCAGATTAGAAGCAGAAGTAGAACTCATCACAAATCTACAATGTGTTTGCTAAAATAAACCAATAAACAAAAGCGTAGGCAGGGTTGCTTGCAAATGGCCATAAAGGGAATTAAAGCTCAAGTAGGCAAAACCAGACTTAATGAAGGTTGGAGACTGAATCGGATTCCTTTATAGTAAATGGGTGACAGAGCAGAAAGGTGTTGGCTTTCTTGTTGTTTATTAAAACCAATCGAGAGTATATGGTTACTGTGTTTGCTTCTCTCTTTCCAGTGTGTGGCTGTTTGAGAGGGAGGATTTTGTTTATGCTTGCATGTGTGTATCTTGATACTTCACTGATCCCAGCATCATGCACAGATCTTCAATTGATTAGCAGATTAAATGATCCATTTGGCCGCATGCATGCATAGATGTATCCTGCTGCATTGTGTGTTTATGTTTTTTTTAAAGCTAGGGATTCAGTTCAGTTCGATTTTTTTTAATGTATAGCGCCAAATCATAACAGAAGTTATCTCATGAAACTAAAGATAAGAAAGACAAAGAACCCAGCCCCTGGGCGGTGGCTGTCTGGCAGTGACCAGTTGAATTGTAGTAATAATTACGATAATATTAATATCAAAGTATTTGATATCACACCACAGCTAAGAAGCTAAGCTTAGGAACATGCATTAATAGCGCATTAAATGTGTACAGATTGAGAAGGAGAAAAGAAAAGAAGACCTCGGTGCATCATGGGAAGTCCTCCAGCAGTCTAGGCCTGTAGCAGAAGGAATGTTTCGGACTCACCTGACCCAGCCCTAACTGTAAGCTTTATCAAGAAGATGTCTTATTAAATGTGAAGAGGAAAAACTGGGAGTTTGTTCCGCTGAAGAGGAGCTTCATAGCTGAAAGCTTTGGCTCCCAATCTACTTTAGGCTATAGGAACCACAAGGAACCCTGCATTTTAAGAGTGCAGAGTTCTAGTGGGGTAATAAGGTACTATGAGTGCTTTTAATATATGGTGCTAACTCTTAATTGTACGGATAGCCACTGCAAAGAAGCTAAATGGGAGAAATACAATCTCTTATTCCGGTTTCTGTCAGTAGATGTGCCAAGCAGCAATCCAGCCTAGAAGTAACAAATGCATGGACTAGATTTTGCATCTGTTTGAGACAGGATTCAGATTTTTGTGATGTAGGCGGGAAAAGGCAGTCTTTGAAGTTTGTTTTATGTTAGTTGTGAGTTAAAAGACATATCACGTTCAAAGGTGCCTTACGATGAAGCTGGAGGCCAGGTTGATCCCATTTAGAGTAACTATATCTTTAGTTAGAAAGAAGAGGTGGAGGTGTGAGGGGCCAGTTACAGGAACATCAGTAAATTGCAGGTTATCTAATTTTTTATGTCGGTAAGGCATATTTAGCTTAGTGATTGTTTTTTTCTGGATTTATTGATAAATATAATTGGGTAGCATCTGCATAAAAGTTAATGGAGTCCTAATAAAAATGCCTAAAGAAGCATATATAAGGTGTATAAAAAGTGGTCCAAGCACAGAACCTTGTGAATCTCCATGACTAAATTTTGTGTGCATGGACGATTTCATCATTAACATGAACAAACTGAGATCGACCTGAAAAATAGGACTTAGTGCGGTCCCTTTAATGCCAATTAGATGTTCCAGTCTCTGTAATAGGACGTGATGGTTAATGGTGTCAAATGCAGCCCTAAGATCTAACAAGACAAGTACAGAGACGAGTCCTTTGTCTCAGGCAATTAGGTCATTTGTAACTTTCACTAGTGCTGTCTCTGTGCTATCATACACTAAATCCTCAGATAAACAGTTTATTTATACATAGGTCTATAGCTACAGGGATGGAAGCTGTTTATGGCAATTGGCTACTGTGACTATGATTTCACCTCTGGGGGCAAGACTTTCTCTGCTGTCCAATTAGCAACTTGATACGCAAGAATGGACAAGAAAGACACATTTCTGCTCCTCTTCATGAACAGATAAATGCACATAAATAGAGATCCAATGAATAAAAGAAGCTAATGAAAAGCTAAATCATCTCCATCATTAACATGGGTTTCAAGACTGAATTTCTTCCCATGCGTTTCGCATCTTTTGCTCCACACACAGACTGTTGCAACGCAAAGCCTACTCAAATGTGACTGGAGAATATTACTTCTGAAATATGTAAAATTTATCAAGGCGTCACTCTGCTTTGACTTAAGCAACCGTTTAGATTGGTAAATATTTTACAAGTAAACACAACTCTGAATTTGGTCAAATATTCATTGCCATCTTGAATGGCAGTCAGGCAGATTTTGACACTTGACTCTAAGGGCTTCTTCAGTAATTTGGTTTGCTACCCAGCTCTGCTTCAGGCCCAGTGCTTCTTCTCACTGTGATGTCTTTTATCTTTATTCCCCCCCCTGTTTACACCACGAATCTCATCATCTTCCTCAGTCACCCCCCTCCCGATCTCCCTCCATGTCAGACCTAACAGTGGAGAGCAGACCTGAGCGGATCAACTGCCTCACTGCCCACTGAGGCTGTGTGTGTGTGTGTGTGTGTGTGTGTGTGTGTGTGTGTGTGTGTGTGTGTGTGTGTGTGTGTGTGTGTGTGTGTGTGTGTGTGTGTGTGTGTGTGTGTGTGTGTGTGTGTGTGTGTGAGAGTGTGTGAGAGTGTGTGAGACGCGTTCTGCTTTAATGAGGTATTGTTTGGCAGAGTCACCACTCGAGGGGAGTCTGTCGCTCAGCTGACCCCTGACCCCGCCATGCTGCACAAAACTCAATTAACCACGCCTCATCAGGGCTGCATTTATGTTCCTCTTTTCCCTTGTGTCTTTTCCCTTCTTCTCATACAACAAAGACAAATCTTATGAGCATTTTGCAATTAGTGGCTGATTTTTTTTTCCCAGGCTCTTTGTGTTTCTGAGGGTGCATGCGTGCTCTTGTGACACGTGACAATCGAGGTCATCATTTTCCGTACGTCGCCTGATTCTCGTTTTGCCTGTGTGGTCTAACTGTCGGGTTAATTTCACACATGTCCAGGGAGTGATTCTGGACCCCCCGCCATGACCTGTCTCCATCCATCCTTCCCTCCCTCCGTCCCAGCCAATCCCATGCTTCTGCTTTCCCTCCCAGCCACTCAGAACTACCTCCTGCATTGTTTTGACTCTAGCGCAGCAATCTGCCAGATTGTGTGATGTTGAACAGAACAAGACAATTACTTAATGGAGAGTTTGGTTTTCATTAGTAGCTGTGAGAGCCAAAACAACACAAGCTGCCATGACTTTTTTTTTTTTTTGGCTAAAGTTGATACTGAACAGTTTGAATTCCTGTTGTTAGCCAACTCTAGTCTTTAATCCTGCTGGTTCCTCAGAGAGATGGTGGGGATGCCATTTTCAAAAACTGAATGCTAATTGCCTGCAAAACATAGTGCAGATCATGAAGAGAAATTTATCAGGATGGGACAGTAGCACAAACCACAACAACAATGGCAACATCAAAATTGTAATGAGCTATATCATTACTTTCTGGCCCTTTATGGATGATATATAATAATTAGTCAGCTCTGAAAATAATTAAAAATGAAAATTGCAGCCATAGTCAAATGTTAAGTTCTCAAGGATCTCTGCTCTAGTGAATTTACTTTTTATTCCTTCATGTACACACAGATGGTGCAGAGACACTATCAGAGTTAGTCAATTCAAGTGGAGATTTTCCAGAGTTAGTCTTTTTAGCACAGAATTCCCTCCTGTGTGTTACTATCTCTCCACAGCAGCTGTCCAGGGAATCAAAAATATCTTCTATCTTAAGGAGATAACCATTTCATTTATCTAACTCAGGCTGCTAAAGCATCAAGTTCTCTTCACTCAAACTTTATAAAACATTTTTGCGCGGAAAGAAAACTGGATTTTGTACCTGATCGCTTCCTTCGTATAGGAATGTTTTCATGGCCAGTACAAAGAGGAGGAATGATTATAGCATACCCCATGAGACAAGAAAAACTACTCTAGGAACTAGACATTTTCCTTTATTTATCTATAATGTATCTTTCTCTTTTTCTTCTTTGCCAGGTGTTTTCTTTGTCTTTCCATTAGTAAAGTCTAGATCCGGTTCACACACCCAAACCACAACATCCACTCTCTCTCTCTCTTTTATACAGGACAGGACAAGGTCACACTCTGCTCCACCCTTTACAGTAGTACAGGAACATGACACTCCACACACAGACACACACACACACATACACACACATACAGGTATGAGCACAGGGTTCAGTTTACCTCTCCTTCCACAAAGCCTCGTGGGAAGAGTGACATCATCCCCTCTCTTTCTTCGCTGCTGTCCATCAACGTAGACAATGAGGTCATAGGGTTAAACCCCTCCCGCTAGGAGCAGCCTCTGCGACTGTGTTGGATAGAGTGCCTGCCTAAGTACAATATCACATAACACACACTGACAACAGTTTATACCTTAAGTGTGCGTACTAAATGACTGGAAACTGAATCATTTCTCTGGAAGCATCTGCTTCACTTGGAATGAGTGCAACTGTGCTGTGAAACTTTCCAGATTTAAATAAGTTATTGAAGTATATCAGTGTGGGTCAAGGAGAAACACAATACTCTTGTCAAACATTAGCTGCTTTATCTCAGAAGAAATCACACACTGTACGCCTGAAAAAACATCTGGAAGAAACAGTTTCCTTGGTTTGCTTGTGACTTTAAGCTGACGTTAGTAGTTTACAGTTTAAAAATGCAGATTGTCCTCACAGTGAACTCCTACTCAAAATACTTTCTGCAAACGGAGTGAAAATGATTAAAAAGAGCAGAAACAGTGTGCTGTGCAGTAGAGAGAGAGCGCAAATCAAAGAAGCAAATGTGATACGTTTGTTATCTGTTTGTTAAGGCTGTTTTTTAAAGGTCGGTGCTGTATCCTGATAATTTGACATGTATTAACATCTCACAGTAAAATGTTTAGACAATCAAAAAATGTGTGATTAAGTGACATTTCCAAACGATTTCTATACACTTTATACAAACTCCATTCATACCGTGAAGGTAAAAAACTAGATGAACAGATAATTTTTTCAATTTTTTGGTGACAATCTGCAGCAGTGTAACCTGTGTGGGACACTAGCTTGTTGTGTTCTTCTGTACAGTTGATAGGAGCAACTTTTGCAAACTGTATCTTCTATTCTTAGTAAAATAAGTTGGCATTAGTATTTTCCTCAACATATTATTATATTAACATGTATCTAGTTGTGTGTATTCATATGTACCTGTCGGTATTTAAAGGTCCAGTGTGTCAGATTTACTGGGATCTATTTACAGAATATGACAGAAAATTATATAATATAATATTTGTAACTTTTTTTTAGTGTATCATCACCTCAAAATGAGTATTGTTATGTTTTTGTTATCTGCAGCATGTTTTTAGACAAACGCTGCCTCTGGATAGTGCCTTTGGTGTTTTTTGGAGTTGCATGGCCACCATAGTTTCTCCATCATGCTTGGAAAGAGAGGATGTGGCCAGGGAATTGCAATATGCAACCACTAGATGAAACTAAATCCCACACACTGGTCCTTTAAGATTGATCTGTTCCATGTTGTCTCTCAGATGTCATTGATTTATTTGAACATAGTGATATTGACTTTTGCCCACAGTTTACTTCCTGTTCTCAAACCAGTGTTGTCTTGTGTTTTTTTTCAGTGATCTGAACGGAAACAACTTGACAGTCATCAGCAAGACAGACTTCTCTACTCTCAAACACCTCAGAGTCCTGTAAGTCACAGTCACTCTTCCAACTATGTGGGGGCTTCAACTCGACTTGTGTGTTGATAAAATTTAATTTCAGATATGACTTTTATCCAGTACATCTTGGAATTAGTGCATTTTCGATACATTTCTGTAAAATAAACTTCTCACACGCCATGACAGGACAACACATTCTTTCCCACATTTCTTCGCTTGCTTTAAGTCTGCTAAGAATGTGGGAGTCGTGGCTGCGGTGCCATCACAAGCCAGAGGGAACAGAATGATGCTTTAGTTCATCGGTGACACATGAGCCACCCGGAGGTGCTTTGTTTGGTGTCAGTGTCAGTCAAATTTACAACAGGGAGGGGTTTATCTGTGACCTTTTGACCTGGAAACACACCAATGGTGGTTTCCTGTGTTAACCTGAGGCCCGGGACTGTGCTGAGTGTCAGTGATGGGCATGAGGTGTAAAAAGGATGACATGCCAAGAACTAATGACATCTCCGGAGGCCTGCTCAAAACAGATTAGCAGCCCGCTGGGAGCCCGGGGCTCGTTGCTGTCAGGAGGGGATTGAGTGTTACACCGGTGGTTTACGATGTGGAAGTCTGTGGAGTGTATTTATCAAATGAACACATCCCAGCAGCAACTGTGGGAGGAATAATGTTGTTTTCTCAGTATGATTGATGAGAGGGTGAACGATGTTACAGTTTGTCTTTTGTTTTGGTTTGTGCAGCGGCTCAGTTTAATTATTTTGTGTGCAAAATTCATGCAAATGTCTCCCTCTTACCATAATTAGTTAATTACTTAATTCATTTACCTGACTGACTGATGTTTGCTGCTAATCGATCCTGATATTTTACTGAGGATAAAAGTACATGACATGATTATGATCATGACAAGCTTTTCATTTCATTGATTATGTGCAAATATGTTTTATTAAAAAAAAAATTCTCTTACTCTCTTTTATTGCAGCCATCTGATGGAGAACCAGATTAGTAACGTTGAAAGAGGTGCTTTTGATGAACTGAAGGAGCTGGAGAGACTGTGAGACACATTCATACACATATATACATGCATATAGAATGAAGGTAACATTTCTGCTAAACTGACATTCACAAGCTTTTTTTAATCCAACGTGTTTTTGTCCATCCAGTCGCCTCAACAAGAACCGTCTCAGCCAACTTCCTGAGCTGCTCTTTCAGAAGAATGAAGCCCTGTCTCGACTGTGAGTCTCCAAAAGCTACTTTACTCTTTACTCTCCCTCTGTCATACCCCCAACAGTATTTTTTAAGGTACAGACACACACACTATGCTTGTTGGACAGGTCATGGTTATATTTGGTCCCTACAAGTCCACAGTGCTGGCCAGTTGTTGTTGATTGAATGCTGACACATAAAATCGGGTTAATGGATTGCAGCCTTCTGACCAAGTCGCTTCATGTACAGAATAACTTTAACTGTGTCTGATTTTACAAGTCAAACAAGGATAAGAAACAATAATAATGAAAAAAAAACAAGAATAAAATGGAAAAATTGTGCAGCGTGCCATGACTGAGACAGTACTATGTTATTATCGATATTTCAAGTGTAGAACCACGGCTTAGCTGAAGTTCACGTAGAGTTTACAATCCGTGTTACTCACTTGTCCCTCCATACACCATTTCACCAAAATTGCCTTTTTCCATCTGTTTCTGTGCTTTTTGTGTGCAAGCTGCAGCCTACAATTGAGGGTATTGGATCTATAATATGCTCTAAACTGTGATTGTTCTGTCTTAGTGATGAATCTTACGTGCACGTTTGTTGTGTGAGTGGATTGGAGGAGGGTATTTTTACTTAGGGGGAATGGTTAGTTACTGTAGGTATGTATTTTTGTATTCCTTTGTGTTTTAATTGCACCTCTGACCAAATGAATTGTCTTTGTTTGAAAGTAAATACATACATTTGATTTGATTTATCATACAACCTAAAACCCACCATAATGACGTCAGGTGGGTGGATGATTTATATGTACATGTGGATTCGGATAATGTTAGAGCTAATCTGTGCGTCTCTAGTGACCATATAATGTTTTTCTGCTTGCCGAAAAGTGCTGGGATGAAGCACTTGTGTTGTGAAAGAGGAACACAATGCTATATGGCCCGACAGCTACTGTCAAAACTCAAATATAAAAATAATTTATTTACATACAGGGGTCATAATTAACAATCACTCGTCATTTACATTTGTTTTAAATGATAATGAGACATATTGCCCATTTAATAGTGTTTAGTTGTCAAAAACAACTCAATCACAATAACATTTATTATAGGGGACAGATTATGCATTTATCAGGGCATGGACAGTGTTGCATGTTGCAACAGTGGTCTGCATGTGACAGTGTGGCATGTGAATTACTCAAAGTTACAGTAGATCACCTATAGTTTAGATTTTGTTTTTAATCTCCTCGCTCTATATTGTGAACAAGTTTGCTCAAATATTGGGATTTTGGGATTGAATTAGGGATGCAAACCCTGGCATTGTACCACATGATAGTTGCATTGCATATAGTTAATATACTGTATATTGATACATTTTTAATTACTTACATCTGTTTAGTTGAAAGTCATAAACCTTATACAGAGCAGTTAAAGAGACATTTTCTGCTGCTTCAGGCTGTGGTGCTTGCTGGTTTTCAGATCAAAAATTGACCCATTTTTCTCACCTAGAAAAACACTGCAAATAGTCTCCCTCCGGACAGCAGAAGCGCCACAAATCACTTACAAAGTCCCACAGGCGCAGTAGGCACAGTCACAGTCACAGTCACACACACAGACTTTTATAAGCTGAACCCAGTCAGCTCCCTCTGTTTACCTTCAGAGAGAAGAGTTATTCTGTGTTTGAAAACATTTGACTGCAAAAATGTCTTCAACTTGCACAAAAGTACACACCAGCCACCCCATATGAGGTTCAGAAAGGAAGCTGTACTGTACAGCAGCACTACATCCAGCGCCGGTCCTGGCCACATTTGCGCCCTGGGCCTCAATGAGGACCCCAACAATCCAGGCTTTAGGCTGAGGTCACCAGAAGAGTACACACAGGTGACAGCCATCCAAACCAAAAAAATGGTCACGGTTTTCGACTTAGTTGAGGATTTGCAGGATGCAATAAAGATATACCCAGCCAAAAAAAAAAGGGGCATTGAGTATCGCGATAGGATGGCATTCCTAAGCCTCCTCATGTCAATTCTTGATACGAATCCTGAAACGAGACTTACTCCGAGGGACTGTTTAAATAACCCGTTTCTGTTAATGTCTCACCTGAAAAAAAGCATGGACACCAGCTCATATCCACATGAGGCACTTCAGTGCATGACTTTTTCACCCTTGAATCATCTAGACTCAGAAACAAAGTCAGATGAAAAGAATGACAAGTCAGACCCTCAAGCTATCGAAGCTGATTTAAACGAGCCAAGTCTTCATTTTCATGAAGCTTGCTCAGAAAAGAGACCATCTACTCCTGGACAGGGTTTACCCCAAGTGGACCACGTGGAGCTGCAAGTGGCTCACATAGTCAATGAGCAGACGTTCACCAATGAGCTCCAGGCGGAGAAGAACAGAAACAAGCTTCTCCAAGAAGAACTGGAACAGCTGCGCATTTCACACCAACTGCTCATTGCAAGGTGTGAAGATGATGCTCTCAAAAACAGAGAGCAGGCTGCTGTCCTTCAGCGTGATCTTGATAACGAGATCTTGCAGAAGAAACAACTGCAAATTGACTTTGATGAAGCCACCACTGCACTTCAGCAGGAGAGAGAGAAGAACAAGGCTCTACAAAAACAGCTGAACAAGATGGTGATTGAACAAGCTGACACCTATCAGCATGAGATCGACAACTTGAGGACTAAGCAGGAAGCCCTCTGTGAAAAGATAGTGGAAGAGATCACTGTCTTGCAACAAAATGTGCTTGAGAAGGAGAAAAACTTTGTGAGAGAGCTGGACAAGCTGAAAACTCAGCTTACTGTTCACATCTCACTCAACCCGAAGCTCTCCAATGAGCTCAAGGCTAAGAGAGAGGCTCCCCAAAAAATCACCAGTCGTGATGACGGCTGTGAGGATGAGTGCAACAAGCCGCAGGAATCTATGCCTAATGCAGAGCCCTTTGAACCAATAAAAGAGGCTGAGGTTCCAGAGGAAATGCCGGGCGAACAGCAGAAGACCATCAGTCCTGCACCAGCCCTCGAATGCCAGAAAGCGGCTGAAGGAAATCTTCCACAGAAGACAGCAGAACCACCCTCTGTCTGGAAGAGAGTTCGTCACTTTCTGGGGTTGAGGAAACCAAGGAGGTGGATCAGGAGGAGGGAGGAGGAGGAGTAAAATAACATCAAGTATTGTGGGGTTTTCTCCAGGTGCTCTGGTTTCCCTAAAAAAAATGATAAAACAAAAAAAGAAGTCACTGAGAAGAAGCAGTGCGAGCAGCAGGAGACCATCAGTCCTGCACCGGCCCTCAAATCCCAGAAAGCGGCTGAAGGAAATCTTCCACAGAAGACAGCAGAACCACCCTTTGTCTGGAAGAGAGCCCGTCACTTACTGGGGTTGAGGAAAACAAAAAAGAAGAAAGAGGAGTAAAATAACATCAGGTTTTGTGGGTTTTTCTCCAGGTGTTCTGGCCCCCCCCCCCCCAAAAAAAAAATAATAAAATAAAATAAAATAAAAAACATAAAAAAAACTTGTTCAGTTTGTTGTTTGTTATATTTATTATATTTTGAAGTTTTTGTACCTTTTGTACAGTTGTTGGTTGGAACCTGGGGCATTTTTAAGTCTGTGTCTCGATTTAGGATGACATTACAGAAATACATCTCCTAAAATGATTTCAGGATTTGAATTTAGATAATATCCTAACTGAATATTAAATTCAATATTCATTCAAATATTTAATTATTTCTGCAATTAATTGTTTATGCTATATTCATTTTTTGTCCTTTACAGTCATCATGGAAGAGTTTTTTTTTCAGAATCTTACATATGAAACCTTCAAATGTATAGCTGTGGTATTTGAAGTGGGGTTGTATGATCTACTTCTAGCTACAGTAGAGAAGTAGAGCTATGCACTGCTGGGGGCAGAGTCAGTAGAAAAATATATTTTCTATACAATAATCAATATCTGTCAGTGTACACCATATTAAGAATATTTTCAGTGTGGTTAGACAAACTTTTAATTTGGTGCTAACTTTAGAACTTCCAGCAGCTGCCTGATGGCAAAGCAAATATTACAAGCAATCATCATCAAGACAGCTTTCCCAGTAAAATAACATGACACGTTTGGTATCAACAGATTCATTGCAGTCATAAAATTAATTTAACACTGGCTTCAGCACGAACTTAAAAACTGGGGCTAATGGCCTTTAAAAAAACATTAATGTTAAAGACAGATGATCCACCATCACCTGGCCAAATAAACAAGGAACTGAGGAGGAGGAGAGTTCCAGTATTTAGATCATGGTGATCAATAAGGCAGGGTCTAATTCAAAACAAACTTTTGCTTCTATTTTTCACTTCCAGATGAAGTGAACTTACTGCTCGGAGTGTATTCCAGTTGCAGTGCTTCTAATCATTGACTTCCATGTCCTGTTTTGACTTAACAAAGAAAATATAAAGAAAAACAGTCAGAGGTTTCATTCCTATGTCAACACTGCAAAAAACACAACAAAGGGAATTGCCCCATCTAAATATTATTATTATAAATGATTTATGACATGCTATGATTGTCAGATACCGTATGGCTGGAAGATTGAGCTTTTTTTGGTTGACATAACGAAGCATTTGAATGTGGTAAATGTTAACTTCTAAGGACATAACTGCTGCTGTTATGTACCTGATGTACTATGTGACACAAAATATCACTCTGATCTGGTGAAAGAGTAGAGTGATACCTTTTAAACTTAAATGTTAACAGACTTTGCATTACTCATAATAAGTCATGTTTAAATGAACATGAGGTGAAGATTTGTACCAACTACATGCAAGTTTAACGTGTTCCATAAAATGTATTTTGTTATCTGACTTCAGAAAGGCAGAATTGGTTTTTAGATTTATTCACGCCTGATTGGCTTAGATTTGGTGACAGTGAAAAAAATAAATAAAATTGTAACAATGAAAATAAACAGTGCATTTGTTTCTAACTGTAATTGTTCATTTTATTTGTTTTTAAAATGTTAATATTAGACACCCCTGTATTAAATGATATAATTGATTATCTATGAACATGAGGGACTCGAGACTCAGACACTCAACAACATAACATAAGAGGACAAGAGTAGTAATTAACATAATTTTAATGCATCTACACTGCCACAGACCCACACACACAAACGCAGACACACACTTGCACATAGCTGACATTAGAGTTTCTGACTGATGGTGAAAGTCATGTGAGCTCCAGTCCTCTGTGCATCTTTTCTAAATGCTGCTTGTGCACTTACAAAGCTGTGAGGTCCACAGACTCCAGTCAGCCATGTAGCTTCACCTCCGCTTACACACTGCACCATCACATGTTTTTTAAATCTGCTACCAGCTAACCTCTTTTCTACTGAGATTAGAAACTAAAATCAAAGTCTTTGCCAAAATCAAGCAACACAGTTTTGTGTTCTGTGAGTGTACAATGGAAAACCAAAGGATTTTTTCGCAGGTGCTTTTAGATTTACATTTGAGGAAAGTGAATAATTAAATTGTTGTTCTTGGATCACAATTGCACGGTGCAGGTTTCTCTCTGAGGAAATTATTGAATGGAAATGGTTTGAAGCACAAAACATGTTTTCTGCTGCTTCCTATTTATTCAGGGAACACACACACACATACAGCATGTATGCTGTTTGAATGTGTACTGCTCGCTTCTGCATGTCCCCTACTTGCTTCTTGGCTCTTGACCTGTGATGTGTGGCAGCTAACGACCATCCTGGGATAATACTTGAAAGGACGTGAACATTTTACAGAGCTGAACTGTAGCCTGCCCCGTGTAGGCTATTTAACCAAAAAATATTAGTTTCACATCCAATCATATCCATTTTCCACAAAAGTGGAACTCCTAGTAAATGCATGATTTTACCTTCATGTCCGACCCCAAACTGTTTATATCAAACCTATAAGCCCACCTGTGTTTTTATTGAATTCAACTCTTGCCAACACAGAATCACATGTTTAGTAGTTTCAAGTGACAACAGACCCACTTTTCACATTATCTTGCTTTTAAATAGTTTAGTTTAGTTGAATAGTTAGTGAAACACGTCAGCCCACCTGGTCACCTGGCTGCTTGCAATACAATCAGAGCACTCCTCATTGATTAAAGCCTTTCTTCTATAATGTTTTTTACCCAACACAGAGGAACCACTGACTACAAGACAGATTGATTAAATCAATGTCAAGGTCTGGATGAAATCGCCACAAAGCAAATCGACACACAGCTCTATCTGTCATTTCCAGCTGATGACCTCAGTCTCTGCATGGATCTCTGAATGCTTCTCAGACATGTATAAAGGCAGAACACCTCCATCTAAATCTTTCAACAACTGAACTGCTGGTCTTTCCAGCCAAACCTACTATACACCCTGATATCACTGGCATCACAGCCATCAAAAGTGACTCCCTATCTCTCGCTCCTACCAGGGTAGTGAGAAACTTAGGAGTCATGATCGATGACCAACTAACCTTCTCTGATCAAGTTGCCTCGGTTTCACTGCTTCACACTTCACAACATACTGTAAAGAAAATCAGGTCTTACTTAACTCAACATGCTACCCAACTCCTGATACAGGCTGTGGTCATCTTGTGACTTGATTACTGACGGACCTCCTAGCCTAAACAGTGAAATCTTTTCAGATGATCCAGAACTTGGCGGCACACCTGATTTTCAGTCAACCCAAAAGGTCACATTACCCCTCTGCTCATCGAGCTCCACTGGCTACATGTACATTATTTCCTGCTCATCTATACACACACACACACACACACACACACACACACACACACACACACACACACACACACACACACACACACACACACACACACACACACACACACACACAACCACAGCCTCAGTGGGCAGTGAGGCAGTTGATCCGCTCAGGTCTGCTCTCCACTGTTAGGTCTGACATGGAGGGAAATCAGGAGGGGGTGACTGAGGAAGATGATGAGATTCGTGGTGTAAACAGGGGGGGGAAATAAAGATAAAAGACATTACAGTGAGAAGAAGCACTGGGCCTGAAGCAGAGCTGGGTAGCAAACCAAATTACTGAAAAAGCCCTTAGAGTCAAGTGTCAAAATCTGCCTGACTGCCATTCAAGATGGCAATGAATATTTGACCAAATTCAGAGTTGTGTTTGTGTTTTGTACGCGTGTGATGGATTCAGTGGCTGACACAGAAAATGTGCAGATACAAAGAAACACTCTTACTTTTCCTCTGTGCACAGAGGGAGAGGGAGTGAAGTGGATTACAGCCATGAAAAATACAACTAATTACAGAACGGAGGTGTTGATAAACAGGTGTGTGCGCGCATATGTTATTGTGTGTGTGAGAAATGAAGAGAAAGCTTGAGAGTCATAAACGATAAAAGAAAGTGTGTATGTGTGTGTGTGTTGGTCTGTTTGTGAATGCATGTGTCTGTTTGCGACTACTTGCTGTTTACCTTTTTGGCAATTTCACACTCTGGCTCCCATCAGGGAATGCAGAGATGGAGCTGGCATGTTCGATCAATCAGCGCACACACACAAGCACACACAAAGCGACGCGCACAGTGCAGAGCCATTAGCACTTCCTCCAGCAGGAGTGATTTCTTTTCCTCCTGCTGTGTTGATGGACTCCATACAGGCTGATGGCCCTCGGAAACACACACAGCTAAGCACACACACACACACACACACCTCCTCCCTTAAATTCTTTCTTTTGTTCCTCTTTGATATTCAAGGCTTGTGGTTTTTGGGTTGTAACATGACTGGCTTAAACTGACTTTCACTCAGATTTTATCCGTCCATCCATCCATCCATCATTTTGTGCTGTGTAGCCAACATTTTCTCACACTTCCTGGAGGATCCTGAGGCATTCCTAAGCCAGATGAGATATACAATCTCTCCATTGTGTTTTGTTCGCCTATTTTGTCATCTGTCCATGTCCGTAAAGGTCCATGTGGACCCGTGTCTACATGCTGCCTAAAATTTGGGCCAATAGAAGCATGGCGATTAGACAAAGTAGTACATCTTTTGTGTTTCCCATCTTTGGTCCTATTTATTATTGTGAGCCGTTGTACACACGTTGTTCAGCCAAATACAGCAAACAAATCTCTTCTTCCTGTTTTCATGAGACATACGACATACAGTCTGTGCTTCTATACATGCTACCAAATGTAGAATGTATAGAAACATGTTCAAATCCATATCTCTGAGCATAATCTTAAGTAGTGGAACATTTGGGACTCAATTTCCACTTCTGATGCTTTTGTCCATGGTGACTTTGAAAAAGTGAGACTGTAGATTAAGCTTTCATTTTTCAAACCAGCTACATTACTGTCAGCCAACAGAGCCATATGTTTGTCACATTACACTCATTAGCTAGTGAAAAACAACCATAACCCTCCTGAATTTCTTGACTTCTTCGTTTGAGTATTTAGAAAATAATTCATATAATTTTTGATATCCATTTATGTCTTATGTGATTCAGAAAACAAATAAAATCAAAGCACACATAAATGAATGTCTGAATAGACCCTCAAGAAAATTGGACCCAGATGGACATGAGTCCAGAGACATATTAACGCTTCACCAGTTTATATAAAGCCCATTAGGAGCTCTTGTGTCTGTTACCTGATCCAGCTCGGAACCAGTTGGCAAAACCTCTGATTAAAACAAATGACTCTTAACTGGGACGTTGCTCAACCTCAGCCCTGTGGGAGTCAGTTTGAATACTGCAGTATTCTTCCTCCTTAACTGTTTAGCATAAATCCAACCATACACAGTATGATCATATTTTAAAGCTTCATCTGTGGGAACTGAATGAAACCAGAAGAACGTTTAGGTTTGGTCCAGATTTCATGTTAAATTTCATAACTTTCACTGTTGGTGCAGCTTGTCATATCAACACCTGTTCAATATATTTATTTTCTGTACCTCTGTATTGTTGCTTCACCCCCCTACTTTTTCTTAAATTTGTAGACTCTCTTCTTTCTCTCTCTCTCTTCTCTCTCTTTCGCACTCCAGTCTTTTGTTGGCTCTGTGTGGTTGTGTGAAGGGTTCGTTCCACACCCAATAACAGTCCTTTGTGTGTTTTGATGATACCCAGAGGCTGCCTGAATGTGTGTATGTGTGTTCACGTACCAGTGTGTCCCCTCCCAGCACCTCCCTTTAGCCCAGGGGAACCCAAGAATTATGGGTCTCACACATATACTCACCTTGACCTGGAGGTGAACTGTGTGGTTAGCCATTCAAAACAGAGCTTCAGTAGGTTTCACTAAGATAGATTGATGGGATTCACTGTTCCAGACAAACAACTTTGCAGAATAGTGCTTCTTCCTGTCAACACTGGGCTTTATAAGGAGTAAATAAAGCAATAAAATTATATTATATATTTATATTTAATGCATCTGTGTGTCCCTCAATATGATCCACATGTTATAAACATTCTAAAATTCATACCTAAATACACAGCTTTTTTATGATTCAGGCTAAATTAGTTAAATTAAACGTTTTACACTGTCTGAAAATATTAGGCTCTCCAAATACCATCATTATAACAGACATTCAAATATAGTATATAGTATACCATGTTCAGTTCACCCAGGACGCTGGTTTTATTCTTCATAAGAAGATTTGTTGTAAATCCTGAATGGAACCAGTTCAAGAATAACCACATTTCTCTTCCTAGTTTTTCCTGTTTGGTGCCATGATAGTAATGTTTTTGAACCATTCATCAACATTTTAGCTTAGAACTAATCGTGGATGTATGTGCATGCTACGTTCAGAAACATGATGATGGACCAAGATCCTAAATATTTTAATTTCTTTTTTCATTTATTCATTAAAAGTTATGTTCCATTAATCTCAGAGATTATTTTCATTAGATTTTTTGTTTTTATCTTAATACTATGTTTATTTTATTCCTACATGTAAAACAGCTGGGAGATTACATACAATAGTTTCAGAACCAGTAGTCTAAAGAAACCAGTGTGCTCCTGATCACAGTTCGGTTCGGGTTCTCTAGCACTGGCACAGTGCTGAAATGTAGTGTGGATAACTCTCTCTTCCTTTCTCTCTGTATGCATTTGATGGATAGTTGAATATTGAAGAATTTCCCATCCCTACAAATAAAATAAATCTGAGTAAAGTAAGAACAGTCAAAAAAGGAATGCGCAAAATGAAAATATAAAAGTGTGTGCGCATGATTTTATGTGTCTGTTCATGTGTGTCCTCGTGGTTGCAGTAAAACACTCGGAGACTTTCTCTCATTAGGCAGAGCTGTCCTCATTAGCGCAGTTGATTGGCATCTGAGGGCGGCTAATTAACGGTGTGAAGCTGACAGAGGTGGTGATGGCAGCTGCCAGGCTGCGGCTGTTGAGATGCTAACCTGAATGTGACCCCCCTGTTTACCCGACTAATTTACTGACAGAGGAGAAGAGCGCGCTGAAGTGATATGACAGTCTAACTGTCTGTTTTTGTATGTGTCGGTGTGCTAATTACACCGATTAGCATCTATACGGCAATAGTGTGTGTTGTGTTTTTGCATGTGATTTGGTGACATAATTATTTATAGGTGAGTCTGCAGCATGGAGCAGAGAAAAAGAGTCTGCACATGCATTAATTAATTCTGTGTAATAAATTGACTGTGTAATATTTTTTGTTTTGCATTCGCGCAGGTTTTAGAACTGTCTGCTGCCTCACAGTGTTGTGAGATAATTGGATGTATGTGAAACTTTGTGCACCATCTGGTTATACCTGAAGAAAACCTTTCTTAAATGAATTCATTTGATTGTGTTGGAGTTCATTTTCTTTTGGTCTGTCAGCGTGAGCAACACATGGAGCCGTTTGATGTCGTGTTGGAAAGAATGAAAATTTTCTATTGTAGCATTGTTACACAACACACTCCTTGGATGAAGCTTTCCAGTCGACGGCAGAAACGCCTGCATGTGTTCAGTCCATTTGCACATGCATGCATTTCTATATTTACATTATCGACAGGGCTCGAATCCGTCATCGCAGAACACACAGGAGCAGGATTTTCCCAGAATTTGAGTTTCCTTAAAGCTCGGACTGCGGGGTGCGCCCTGCTGTTTGTGGTAACAGCTTTACATTGGATAACAGGATCTGTGGTGAGGGCAGACACCATCACTCCCTCTACAAAAACCTCCTCGGCTGTTATTCTTTAGACCGGAGTGTGTGTCTGCATGTGTGTTTGTGGGAGGTCAGGTCTGAAACTGTGATTTCTCCTGTCATGTCTGTCCAAAGTAAAGCCAACGCCGTGAGAGCAGAGGGGAAAGCATGATGGGAAAAAAACACAGACGGGACTGTTCAAACAGTCAATCACTGCTCTCAGATTGGTACTAAGACAAATATTAGAGAGAGACAAGCAACAATCACATTTGACTCACATCTCTGTCTCCATTGTTTCATTTTTATTCTCTCTCTTCCATCATTTTTTTCCTCCTTCTCCCTTTTTTTCTCCTCCTTGTTGTTTTCTAACCCCCCATCACCTTTCCCTTATCCACCAGCGGGGTTTTTCAATTAGGCGCTCTGCTCCCCTGCGGATGGAGGCATGAAGGGGGATGAAGGGAGAGAAGAGAAATAAAACATGGGCGGAAAGAGGCGAGTGATGAGGGAAAGAATCAGGGGCAAGGGAAGGGAGGTATGGAAAAGATGGAGCAAAGATTGTTGTCTTGATGAAAGGCAAGAAAGCCTGAGCTGAAAAGGAGAAGGGAGTAAGAGGTGAAAGAAAAGGAGGGAGAAAAGCAAAGAGAGATGGACGGATGAGTGTAATGAGTGAAAAAGCAACAGTCAGCAGACATGGAGGTGACAAAAAGAAGAATGGGAAACAGGGCCTCTCTCCAGGAAAGAAGAGGGAAGCATAAAGGAAGGATTCTGGAGAAATAAAAAGAAAAGACATGAAGAGAGGGAACGGATGGAGGTAGATATTATGAGAAGAGTAGTTAAAAGTAAAAGTAGACCAGGGTGCAGAATGACATAGGCACTATTCACCTGATTATACATCAGTGTAGCATCAGAATAATAGTGAAGCTGTTACTGTGAGGTAGAAAAAGTTACAGAACGTTGCTTTAAAAGTGAAACAGTTGTTTGTCTAAAGTACTTTCAGAACTTTCTCTTTTCTTTGTTATTTGTTGGCTCCGGACAAAAGATCCAAAACAGCTGAACTTTGTTTTTGCAAAGTTTATGTTTTCATGTTTCCTCGAAGTGACGTGCAGTGTGGCTGCCTGTAATTGTTCGGGTCATGCGAACCTCTACCATCACAATCAAACTGGGCTCCCAGCATCATGAAGTAGATCTTCAAATGATTCTACAGTTGCAGTAAGAACTTGTGAACAAACAACTTTCTTTCTCCATCATGTCTGCATTGTCACTGTCTTGTATTTCATCGTGCAGACTGTTGCAATGAGTTTAAAATTCCTGTGTGCGCTGTATTATTTTTGGGAAATTCAAACTGGACTGGAAAAATCTTTATTGAGCAGCTAAATTAAGAAATACCACAAAATAGTTATTATCTTTGCACATTAGAGAGAGAGAGAGGGAGAGAGAGAAAGAGAGAGAGAGATGGTTGAGGAGAGAGAGAGAGACATTTACAATATTTACCTCCAGAGCTGGTCGAGTTTGGTCCATTGCCATGGTTACCTGTCTCCTTCGTGCCATCATATTATGAACCTTCTCAGCTTAGTGGCTGCGGTTCATGTACGTTTACCCAGTATTTGTCATGTTTGTGTCCACTAATAGGAGCATGTGAGTTTGTCACGCAAATACTGTAAAGTGTGCACCCACAGTGTGTTTGTGTGTTTGTGTCTGTGTGTGTGTGTGCATGCATTGTAGCGTGTTTGTGGCGTAATATGCTCGGATTGTGCTGAATTACGGGCCAGCCATGTTTCCTCTGGATGTTGTGTGAGGCTAATATTTAGCATGTGTGTGTGGTGTGTTTGTGTGTTCATGTGTGTGTGGTGTGTTTGTGTGTATTTGAGTGTGTTGTATGTCCCTCCGTGCTGTTGTTTTGTCTGTGTGAGCTCTCTGCCTGCAGCTCTGTGGCAGAGGGGAAATGAGGAAAATGAATGTTTGTGGGCTTCAGAAATAAAACAAGAAGATTTTCTCTCACCAGATCCTTGATTTTTTTTTTAATGGTAACTGCTGTTCTTTGAACTTTTAAACTTTTCTTCCTAAATTTGCACTTACTGTCTACTGTTTCATCAAAGCTATATACTATTCATAATATTCAGACTTTAAAAAACATGTTTTTTTGGCTGCAGCCTTCCATCAAACAAAAGTATTATAGAGGTTTTGGACCTCCATTATAATTTAAAATTAAGCCCTGAGCTTGAACAATGCTTAACCATACAAAATGAGCGTGTAATGATTTGAAATTATCATTTTTTATATTAATATAGGCATGTGCACCTGCTTTTTTTCGTCTGTTCATCAAACAGAAACATACTGGGCAGTATTGTACTTCTAATAACACAATAGATGCATATAATTGTAATTCAAAGAGTTATTGATGCTGTAGGTACCCCTCTAGTGTCAGTTTTGCACATGCAGGACTCTGCGGGAAAGTTATCAATAGGAAATATGCAACATTCCAGACTTTTAAAGTAAATCATTCACCTTTTATGAGTTTATTTAGATCTTGGTTTGGGTTAAACATTAGTTACATAAGTTAAAATAAGTTACATTGCATCTTATAAGACGGCTGTAACTTAGATGACACTTTGAGCTGTGATGAGACTGATTTCTCTCTGTTGCTGCCTGAAGTATTTCTGATAATCACATGATTCATTTACAATAAAAGATGTTAATATCAACAGAATAAAAAACAGAAAAAAGGGGAAAGAACTCAACTAAAACTAACCCCTGTTTGACCCAGAACTGGACAAGATGGATGGACAGTGGGGTGACAAGAAGAC
The DNA here is from genome assembly GCA_004119915.2 of Collichthys lucidus. Taxonomy (NCBI): domain Eukaryota; kingdom Metazoa; phylum Chordata; class Actinopteri; family Sciaenidae; genus Collichthys; species Collichthys lucidus. The sequence goes on along the minus strand of CM014080.1, from coordinate 21,851,799 downwards.
GAACAGGGAAGGAGTGGGAAAGTTTACCTTTCTCACCCTCCACTGTGAGCAGGGAGGGAGTGATGGAGGGAGGAGGAGGATATTGAAACGACAGGAGAGATGGCAGAACAATGAGAGCATGAAGTTTGTGAGCAAGGAGAGAGAGGAGGGAGGACACGGACACAACAGATGACAGAGCGGATCAGAAAATGAATAGAGGAGATTGATGGAGAAAAAGCAAATATTATGAGACTGCCTACTGTCCACACACACACACACACACACACATGTCCAGCTGTGACCAGTCTGTTTCCCTGCAGTAAACATCATATCCAGCCTTCTGGTGTCCCAGCAACAGATATCTTGACAACCAGATGGGAAAGCATCTTTAATATTGGTGTGTGTGTTTGTGTGGACAAAAGAGAGAGTGCCGTCTACCCCTATATAGTACATGTGGATGTGAATGCTTGCAAAGTACTTATGAATAAGTAAAAGTATACATTTTAATGTATGCATATATTAATATACATTATATTTTTAACTTGACCTTATACTGTTAACACTTCCAGTGTCCACACGTCCAGTATGTAACATTTAGGAGCCTCTTTTTATTGACTAAGGCAGAAATTAAATATAAATTTCGAGGGTCCTCCATTTTTCATTTGTAGTTTTTCATACACACTGGAAACAGAAGGCTGAGGCAGATACAATCACTCACTACAGTGACTCAAAACCTGAGATTGACTGTCTGGACACCACAAAAGTTTAATATAGAAATGAACCCAGGTTTAGCTCAGTTAAAGTTCTGCTTGGCCTATTCTCTACCAAGCCCAATTATCCCGATGTTGTCAGCTGACAGTTTGATTTTCCTGTGGGTGCTCACGATCCTCTATTTGTGCCTGAACTTCCGAGCACCCACAGATTTGCTGCCTTTGACATGCCCTCACATGTATGCCGATATACAAGTAAACACTTTATAAAAGATCTGGAAAGAAGAAAAGAAAAGAAGGAAATGGATCTGTCATGTTTTCTAATGAAATGGTCACAACAGCTTTTATTTGTCTAATCCTGCCCACTGTGTTTTCTGCTCTTCCACAAACACACTTTCACCGTTAATTTTTTTTATTTATGTTTTGGATATCCTACATAAAGATGAAATAATTTAACATTTAACACCTTTTTAACATTGTCACATTCTCCTCCTCTAACCAGTTCTCCTAGGGGAAAACCTCTTGCACTATGACCTTAACTCCCCCAACACTTCAAACTTGCTTGAGATTAAGTAATACATCACTGCTATCATCATATCTTATTTCACATTTCCTGAAGCTGCTGTATATTTTTGTTACATTAAACTGCTGATTCAGAAGCCGCCTGTTCCAAAATGCTCCTAGCTGTGAAGCCACACAGCTGAGCTCTGTTTTATTCTTTCTTTGCATTGCGAAAAATAACTTATTTGTGACGAACAGAACTAAAATACTTTAACAACATATCTGTCACTTGTATCTATGAGAGCATATAAAGCTTACTGGAAGTGAACAGAGGGGGACAAACAGACAAAAATAAGTGGTTAGTTTGGTTCACTGGCCTTGAGTACAAGTGAACGTCATTTCATTTCTCCACTGTCTCTTTCTAACAAGCCTCCATCTCCCTTTTTGTCTGGATCACCATAACAATCCTCTCCTGCTCCAACTCTCCCCATAGTCTTGTTGCTCATTTCTTTTTCCTTTACTGTCTATTTGCTTTTCTCCTTCTAACCCATTTTTATTTCTCTTTGTTTGGTAATTTCACTCCTCATCTCAGTTCAGGCAACAAGATTAAGAAAAGTAGGGGTACTGAGATATGTATGATCCCTTTATTGTTTTCTGGGTCTGCACTGGGGTCTCCCAATTAGTCCAAAATGCCTCCACTGGGAGTCTTGATCCCCTCATGTCTTACCTTTTTACCCTGATGTTTATCCCTGCATCATGCTCCCTGTCCTGTACCACCTCACACATGTTTGCTGTGTTTATCCATCAACTTGTACTCCTTTTGTCCGCTCTGTTACTCCGTATGTCGCTCATCACCTCCTTTTCCGGTTGTTTTATGTCTCAGACACTGCTGAGATGTACGCTTCAGACCTCTGCTTTTTTTCCACAGACCTCAAACAGTGTCATGTTTAGCTGTTTCACTCACTTTTGTCTTTTTTTTGTCACGCTGATATATTTTATTTCAAGCTGTCTTGTTTCTTTTAACCGCTGACCTCCCCGTGACACTTCCTCTGTTGGCCACACAGAGGTGTCATCTGGTTTTACTACACACAGTATTTCTATTATAGAAACAGATCAACTGTAATATGACCCAATTTCCCCACATGATACCGCTCAGCTGTGCTTTAAGCTGAATGGTAACATTTGCAGAGCTATACTACAGTTAGTTTGTTGAACTATTTGATATTGTCACATTGATTCAGCAGATTTGCACCCTCCCTTGAACAAACCGGACGTTTTAGTCACTTTGGTATTACCAAATATTAGAATTATCAGTGTTAATGCAAAACCAGCAGTTCAGTATAATCACATAACACAAAATCTGCCTCTGAAGACGTCTTTAATCGAGCGATTTAACTTTTGCAGACAACAGACAGATACTTCATGCTGGTGTGTAAACAGTACAGGTTTTTTTTTTTTTTACAAAGACACTGTTTGAGGCTGAATGTGAGACAGTACATACATTATATCAGCTGTGTCGCTCTCAGTAAGTGGGTGCTTCCTCCTCTGTCAGGCTCTCTGGTTTAACCCTGACGTTAATGGAGTGTGTCTGAGGTCCTCCAGGGCAGCCAGAGATGATGTACATCCTCCGCTGTGGTTTATCTGACACACACAAACATGCATCCCACACACACACACACACACACACACACACACACACACACACACACACACACACACACACACACCTTTTTTTTCCTTTTATCAGTTGAGTTCTGTTGATTTCTGACTAGAGATACAAATCTGATAATTAAAAGAAAAATTAGATTTATGTTGCATCGTTGCTGTTGTCATTTTTCACACCGCCTGTGTGTTTGTAGTATTTGTATCTCTCTGTCTCGGCTTTGCCAGCCTGGAGTACCACATGTGACGGTCTCTGGGGGTTGGGCATTTATCCCCCAGACCCCTCCAGGCAAAAGGGAAAAACAACATTAAGATAAAGGGGAACCGGTGTTTAGATTGGTAGGAAATTAGCTGGTAATAGCCTGAAAGTCACTACACTGATACACTGATAGTAGACAAAGATGATGACGCTACAGGATGAACCCGTGTTTAACAGCAGAGGTATAAACTTTATATTGTTTTTAACATTTTTCTCGGGTGTTTCTACAACTACAGGCATTTTTAATTTGTGGCAGTGAAATCTTGTGTTAGGCTAGAGACAAATTCAATGCAAAATTTATATAGAAATAGAAAACATGGGGTGCCACGTATCTCACCTGGTAGAGCATGCGCCCCATGGAAAACGGCTCAGGCATTGCCACAGTGGCTCAGGGTTTGATTCTGACCTGTTTATATAAATACATTCGGAAAGCTTGATAAAAATAAATAAATAGGCAGAATTCATAAAACTGAGAAAATAGAAAGCATGTATTTTCTGTGTTTTATAAGTTGGAGTACAAGCAACCTCTTTCTCTTCTTTTTAAATTTAAAACCGACTCATACCAAATCGTCTGCAGTTCTCAGTTGTTGTGTGTTAACACAACAACAAACTGATGTTCTCTCTGTTTTCTTGTTTTTCAGAGACCTGAGTGAAAATTTCATCCAGGCCATCCCAAGGCGGGCCTTCAGAGGGGCCACAGACCTCAAAAACCTGTGAGTGTTTACAATGTTTACACACATACACAGAGCAGAGAATGAAACTAGTGGATACAATAAAAAAAATAGTATAAAATCCACTGCTGCAAGAAATCAAATCTGTCTTTCTTGGTTTATCCTGTTCTCACAGATAGATTCGACTTGATTGAATAATTAATTGGTTTAACTGATTGTTTGACTAAATATACATGATTCTGGTGTTCTGTACTTTTCATTACCAGTCAGCTGGATAAAAACCATATCAGCTGTATCGAGGAGGGGGCGTTTAGAGCTCTGCGGTCTCTGGAAGTTCTGTGAGTATCCTGAAAAAACACTGAGATATTACAGGTACAGATTCTATGAAGAAGAATATCTAAGTTTTTTTTCATTTTACAATAAAATAAAAACACCTTATGATTTCTTTCTAAATCATGTTTTTCCTCTTCATCTGTCTGTCATCCCTTGTCAATTTTTTTTCTCATTTCCTCTCAATTCCACTTACCGTCAAATCTTTTTTTTAAATGTTCTTACACTGCCATCATTTCAAGCACTCTTCTCCCTTCTTTCCCTTCTTCTCATCACGCCTCACTCCTTTCTTTTTTCCTCTCTCCCACGTTGTCTCCTTGTTCCCTCTGTTATTTATCTCTCCATCCTCCTCTGCCCATTATGTCCTTTCATTCCCCCCACTCTCTTGCTCTCTCTTCCTTTTTTTTCTCTATTTATATGTCTCTCTCTTTGCCAGCACGCTGAACAACAACAACATCAGCAGTATTCCAGTCTCCAGTTTCAACCACATGCCAAAGCTCCGCACATTGTGAGTCTTTCACATCAGTGTGTTAACCAGAATGCAACATTGTTCACTCTGAAAACAGAACAGTGAGACGTGAGCACAGTCAGATATTTACCAGTACTCCTGTTTCTCCTTTCGTTATGTCCTCCCACCTATCCATCCTCCTTCACTCCCACCTTGCCTTTCTCTTTCTCCCCTGATCCCCTCTCCTTGTCCCTTCCTCTCTCTTCTCTCAGTCGTCTCCACTCGAACTCTCTACGCTGTGACTGCCACCTGGCCTGGCTGTCTCCGTGGTTGCGGCAGCGGGCGGCTTTGGGCCTCTACACTCAGTGCAGCTCTCCTCCCTCACTAAGAGGCCTGAACCTTGCTGAGCTGCGCAAGAGTGACTTTGCCTGCTCAGGTACAGCTGCCCAATGACACAACATGCTCAGGTCTGAGTGTGGATGATGATGGAGTTCATACAGAAACTTTTTTGTTGTTGTTTGTAGGCCACGGTGGCAGCGCCTTTGTTCAGCCGTGCAGCCTGGCGTCTGGCTCTTGTCCTCCAATGTGTTCCTGCAGCAACAACATTGTGGACTGTCGAGGGAGGGGTCTTACTGCCATCCCCGCCCACCTGCCCGAGGCCATGACTGAGATGTGAGTACCATCTAGATCATGGGTGTCAAACATACAGCCCGCGGGTCCACCAAGGGATCCAATCTGGCCCATTGGATGAGTTTACAAATTGTAACAAAGGCAGGGTACACCGCGGACAAGTTGCCAAACAACCATTCACAATCACATTCACCCCTACACACAGTTTAGAGTCACCAATAAACCTGCATGTCTTTGGACTGTGGGAAGAAGCCAGAGATACAGGGAGAACATGCAAACTCCACAAAGAAAGGCCTCAGCCACGGCTCAAGGCATCAGTGTTAGCCGCTGTACCACCGTGCCGCTGTTCCTCATAAGTGTAGTGGGCACTCTGGCGGATGCATAGATCTCTCATACATATAGGCGAATTGACACAACGCTGACAAGTGTGCTACATGTAGCTGTGGAAAGTGTCTGTCAAAAAAGGAGAAAAGTATTGGAGAGAGTTTTGTGTTTTCAAGAAATATGGATCAGGTGTGTTCACACCAACTTTCAGTTTTCCAAAGAATATAATATTAAATGTCACTACTCGACTCATCATGGAGAACAATACAACAACATGCAAGGACAGCTCAGAACACAGACGATAAACTCACTGCTAACAAATTAGAATCATCATCAAAGTTATACCCTGAGGGCGAGTTTGTAAAGATGCATGCTGAGGAGTGCAGAAATCGGGTTCCTCAACAAGCTTCTGTCAACATCAGCCTGATGAGAAACTCTTTGGCAAATAGGATTGTGGATCTGGTTGGAGATTTGGAGCCAAATAAAGCACAAAGTTAAGTCATTTGTTGCATTTACGGTTGGAATTGGCCCTGAACGGACTCGAGTTCTCAAAAATATTTGTGGGAATATTTAAAGATGTTGGGCATTGTGCATGGATTATGTAATTTGTTATTCATAGCTGTGCTGTGGTGTGTGATAACCTACACGAGGCAAATAATGAATCTCCCTCTCGCTAGTCGTTTGGAGCAGAATGGCATCAAGTCAGTTCCTCCGGGCGCCTTCACCTCCTACAAGAAGCTTCGTCGAATGTGAGTCCTCTAAAGACATTTTAACTAAACAGAATACACCCTTAGAAATTAGGGCTCATAAATATCAGTGAAGGTCCAAGAAACTGTTTTTCATGTCAGGGTCTCTGTGACATCACCAATATTTTTCTGAGGAAACAACAGCTGTAGTTTTAGTTTAAAAGCTCCTCCTATTCAGTTTTATCAACCAATGAGATTACACATTGTCTGCCTCCAGAGGGCCGAGGCCTCCGAGACGATTTTCATGTTTTAAACTCTGGTCTGCCAACTGGATTGCTCTCGTCTTCCCCTGTCTCCACTGTTCACGAGCTGTGGTTTTCCTGCTCGACATAACAAACAGCCCCAGTGGATTTTCAGCATGGAGGAGCGCTTGATTTATAACAGCAGCAGATACAGTCCCCATCAGAGGCCATTTAAGAGTCTTGCATGATGAATCAAGTGCATATCGCTGTGATCTGAATATACTTTTAAAAAATGTACATTTAACCACGATAATAATGTTTATAGCGTCATCACCATGTCCCCTATGTTTTTATTTCTTTTCTATTCTATTTTTGTGGCTTTTGTTCATCCACTCTTCTCTCTTTCTCTTTTTCTTTGCCCATTTTGTGGTTTTTCCTTTTCCTCTCAATCTTGTCTTCTCCCCTCCCTTGTCCTCTTACATCATATCTGTGAGTCTCCCCCGAGTCCTGAGACGGGGGGGTTGATTACATTACCAGGCTGGTTTAAGTGGTTTGTCTTAAAATTTATTATGACAGTTGCGAGACTGACATGTGGCAGCAGAACAAGGATTTTGTAAACTGACATGTTGTGGTTTGGCGAGCCAGACCAAATCAGAAAAACTTAAAAGTTAGCCAGCGGAGCAGCTTCGAGGCCGCCTTTCATGTAAAGAAAAGTTTGTGTCAGGCTCACTTACAGACCAGTCATTTCATAAAGTGGGGTTCCTCCTCTTTATAAATGTGTTTTATTTGATTTAATTTGAAAAATGAACAATAAAACCCTTTATGTATATTGGACCCCAGAGAATTGCACATGGAAATGTTACATAAAGAAGAAAACACATCACTAAACACTTTCTCAGCTCTAAATCCAAATATTATTTTTTTTATATCACACTTTTGGCAAAGCACAAAATATAAAGGTCTTTACAACAACACATTTAAGCAAAGCTATGAAACAGTCAGGTAAATCAAATAAAACACAAAATAATCAAAGAATCATAAAGACAGCGATATATAAATAACCAGTCATAAGATAAGTTAATACACACACAAAGAAATCAGTCAGAGGCTGAATTGTCAGTGTTGCCAAAGAGATAAAAACTAAAATAAAGAAGGAGAAACCTGTTCTAGCTGTCCTGACGTGCACAGTCAGCCAAATCCAGGCATGAAAGTCACGATCACCTTTGTGAGGGGAACATGGGGAGTTAACAGCACAGTAAAACTCGGAAAAATTCGTCATTAATGACATTTTAAAATAGCAGTGGAAGAATAATGAATGACATATTTTTTCTATTGTAACTGTTTTTATTTTAGTAATGATCTCATCCTAAATATGCTCCTGAGCTGAATGGAACAAGAGGGAACTGTTTAAATTTGTCCTTTTTTTAAAAGCTGAAGTTGCAACCAAGAATAACATCATGATTCCTGCTGTCACAGGACGGGACGACAGTCTTCACCTTCATATAAAAACAAAGATGTTAGTTAGGAGATTCCCCAAAAGTTCAGACAAAGTGTTGTCTGTCTGTTGTGACCAAATGTGTGTGTGTTCTTGTTTATGCATTTCATTCACAGAGACCTGAGCAACAATCAGATATCTGAAATTGCTCCTGATGCTTTCCACGGCCTCCGAGCTCTCAACTCCCTGTGAGTAACACACAGGTTGCCTCAGTGTGTGTGTGTGTGTGTGTGTGTGTGTGTGTGTGTGTGTGTGTGTGTGTGTGTGTGTGTGTGTGTGTGTGTGTGTGTGTGTGTGTGTGTGTGTGTGTGCGTGCGTGTGTGTGTGTGTGTGTGTGTGTGTGCGTGCGCGTGTGTGTGTGTGTGTGTGTGTGTGTGTGTGTGTGTGTGTGTGTGTGTGTGTGTGTGTGTGTGTGTGTGTGTGTGTGTGTGTGAACTGTCAGAATGTTATGAGAGTGCCTCTACCAATATGTGTTTACATATGTCCATATTATGTCTGTCTATATTCCATGTGTTTGCACCGCATGCGTGTGTTTTGCGAGTCTGTCGGTCTGAATAATTCAAAAGTGGCGCCTGCTCTCTGTAAACAGATTCTCTATGTAATATCAGGACGTACAAACAATCATAGCAGGTGGCCTTCGGGACTGTGTACACATGTATGTGTATATATATATATATATATATATATATATATATATATATATATATATATATATATATATATATATATATATATATATATATACATATGATAACCATGAACCTGTTTTATATCGCACTTTTCTTAACCATCTTCTTTGGTGTAGATATAGATGTAAATTGTGTATTTCTAATTTTTCGTCACCTCTACAGGAACACTAGAGTACAATAAAGTTGTCTAATGTTGACTGCTGTCAGTTATTGGTTTGGTCAATGATTTAATGATGTGTGAATTGATTACTGATGCTCGCTGACCAGGCTAATTATCAGATACTTTGTACAGCTATATGTTATGAATGTTTGTCCTTCGTGTGTGTTTTTAAAGTACTTGCCTAATTGAACACCATGTGTTTGTTCTTATTAATGACCTGTGAAATGTAGTTTGGAGACCATCCTTGTGGAAGATCTTGTAGTGTGTGACGCCCTGTTGTTGAGCAGTCATGTCGATTTGCAAACTACGACTTCAAGACACCCGATTACAGGTGTATAGTGTGTATAACAGTACGGCCATCTGACAACTTTTAAAGGCATGTAGTAGGGCTGAGGCTTTAATGCGTCTTTGTTCAGTAGGAAAAAACCTGATTACCCTTTCTCATAAACTGTGACCAGGTGTAACCAGCCTGTGTAACCAATCTGTGGATCTTATTGGTGGAGAGGGCACATAACAGATCAACATCAGACATGTGATATATGCATAAACTGTATGTGTTTGTACATTAAGGTGTTTTCTTTGTGGAAATACTGTATGTCCATGGTTGTAGTGAAGTGATAACCCCCCTTAAGATTTTACCAATGGGTTTATAATGCAACATCAGAGTAACTAGTAACAGACTGATGAGATACATATGTATGAATACGTGCTCTGCTCTCTGTGTGCAGGGTTCTGTATGGTAATAAGATCACCGAGCTGCCCAGTGGAGTGTTTGATGGCCTGGCCTCACTGGAGCTGCTGTAAGTCCAAACCACAACACTGTCTGACGTTTACGCTCACTGTGTTTTACACAAAGGAATCTTAGTTGTCAAATGGCTTGAACGTGCCCATTGTTTGATAGACGGGCTTATAAGATGTCATCATGCTGATGTCCTCTTGTGTTTATCAGGTTGCTGAACGCCAATGAAATCCGCTGTGTCAGAGCCTCGGTGTTCAAAGATCTGGAGAACTTGGCTCTGCTGTCGCTATATGACAACAAAATCCAGAGTCTGGCAAAAGGCACCTTCAGCTCATTGCACAGCATCCAGACGCTGTAAGAAAACACTCTCACACATACTATTTTTAAGTTCTCTGCTGTTCAGTTCCACTCCATTCAGTCTGATCTGACTGATGTGCTGCCCCCTGTGATTTCCCATCAGCCACCTGGCCCAGAACCCCTTCGTGTGTGACTGTAATGTGAAGTGGCTGGCCGACTTCCTGCGCTCAAACCCCATAGAGACCAGTGGAGCGCGCTGCGCCAGCCCCCGCCGCCTTGCCAACAAACGCATCGCGCAGATCAAGAGCAACAAGTTTCGTTGCTCTGGTCAGTTTGCGTGTGTGTGTATGTGTGTGTGAGAGAGAGAGAGAGAGAGAGAGAGAGAGAGAGAGAGAGAGAGAGAGAGAGAGAGAGAGAGAGAGAGAGAGAGAGAGAGAGAGAATGAGATGGGTACTGACAGTCTGGCTTCATGAGCTACAGTTGATGTTGACCCACAGCATATCATAATACACACATTACGTGTAGAAATGCAAAATCTTCACCCACAACCTTTCGTCATACACAAACCACATTAGCATATATGTATAATAGTTAGTGACATTCTGCTGTCCAATATGTCTCTGTTAATGATTCAAAATCCAGACTGTATCAAACCAACAAGAACTTGTTGTCTCTTGTCTAGGCGAGTCAAGGTCAGAGAAGGTGGACAGAATACACAATGATTCCAGTTTGTGATATCTGTGATTGCATCCTGTTCGTCCCTCGTCTCAGGCTCTTATCTATGGCGCTCCAACCACAAGTGCATGGCACATGGTACAAGTTTCTGGCTAAGATAAAATCAAACATGTTTAAAAGACTTGGAGCGTTTCGAGAAGCTCACAACGCTGTGGTGATTTTCTCTAAAATCTCAAACGTGAGAAAACAGTCTCTGAATTTGTTGTTTAGCTTCAACAACAATAATAATATGTGTTGTAAATATTCCAAGCAGTCTTGGACTCAAAGAATCTAATCTGTTACTCATTACAGTAGTATTACTTGTTACTCCCTGCCAACAACAGTAATTTGTTACACTTGTTTGTTTAGATTACTTTTCCATTTCACGTCTCCAAATTGGTGATTGTGTCCTTTTCCCTCAAAATGCAGGCGTCACATGTGCTCCTCTATGTGAATGTCGCCCAATAAGCGCAGCTAAGACTTCAAAATAGCATTTATTATTTTTTACCTGGGCCTCTTTTGTTTTATTTTCCCATGGAAAACATAGAAGTTTACCTTGGTATGACAAATAAATATGCAATGTAGTTAAACTACTTTAATAACGTAATGAGAAGCTGAAAAGGAAAAGCTTGTGAGTTGTGTGATACAAATAGACTGAAAGTCCATGTGTGAAAGTTTACAGTATTTGTTGGAAAGTGCGTAACAACACGATGAGAATGGGGCGAGTTATTTCCACTGACTGTAACTGGATGTTTGGAACTAGAAGCTCGAGGCTGTTTCCTTCACCCGCACCATGCCAGTGTGTGAAGCCAGCCCCTGGCCAGTGAGACCATGGCAAGCTCTCTGATCACCACATAAACTGCTCCACGCTGCTTTAGTCCACTGCCAGGCCTGGAAAGCTCCTTGCGGGCCGACACATCGCTTCCATAAAACGGCAAAACAAGGAGACAGATTATTTCACGCCTTCTTTCATCTTTAAGAATGTTAAAGTTTATAGCTGCCAGGTTTATACAAGACCTCCTCCAGGAGGTGTGTGTGTGTGTGCTTGTATGTATGTGTGTGTGTGGCTGTTTGGTTCTTCGAAGCTTTCAAACCTTTTGACTGACATGGTTTTGTTTCCCTTTCTTTTTCATGGCAGCCAAGGAGCAGTACCACATCCCAGGTGATTATGTTTGTCTATGTGTGTTCTAGTATACACTGGCTGTCAAGCATTCACGGTAATGGATGTTAGAGTAAAAACAAATTTAACCCAATCAGCTTGACGTGATTTAAAAACAATAGCATGCACTGAGAATGAGACATGACTGCTTTTCAATCTGTAGTCTTGCTGTTTTCTCCAAGTGTTCTTGTTTAGAGCTCTCTTTCTCATTCACACAACAGTGTTTTATAATCCCCTTTATCATCTTAGGCCTGTTATATCAAGTTAGATCTGGGTTCATCACGGGAGTTTATTTTTATGGGACGATTTTAGTTAAACTGAAGAAGTAGAAGGAGAACTGCAGCAAGTAGACCAAATCACAGTATGTGTTCCCTCAATGTTTTACGGTAATGTGCTATTTTTGAGGGAATTTCAGATTTTAAGTGGTCAGGAATAGTTTATGAGGAATTGCCATTATATTTTAATTAATAATACATTATAGCATAAAGTTCAAAGCCCTCATGCGCATTATTGTCACCTTAGCAACAAACCACAATGTTTACTACAGATGTATGACTAAAAAAACTTGGCACACAATGTGAGCTGCATCTGAAAATTGATCTTCAGGTTCCCAGCTTTCAGATGATGCATACCACTTCTATTCGGTATATACTGTTGTCCTCTTATCTCCCCCTAAAGATCCACTGTCCCCCATAAAAAAGACAAAAAATATGTTAATTATAGGGGTGGGGTCACCTGAGCTCAGGTGTGGCCGACCGGTCGTTTCTCTACTTTTACATAGATAGCCTCATTCACTGCTCATTCGAACCACCTGTCTTCCCTGTCCACGATGCGAACGTCATTGTCATTAAAGGAGTGTCCCTTGTCTTTAAGATGTAAGAAAACTGCAGAGTCACAGAATTCTTTGACCCACATGAGTCTTTTGGTTTGTCCTGCCTGTGCGTGTCTTTGTGTGTGTGCGCATATGTGTCCAGGTACTGAGGACAGGCGACTGAGCTACGAGTGTAACAGTAAGCCGGTGTGTCCTGCCAAATGTCGCTGTGAGGCAAACGTGGTCGACTGCTCCAACCTCCGCCTCACCAAGTTCCCTGAACACCTGCCCTCATCCACTGAAGAGCTGTGAGACATAAACACATACACCTGTACAGAAAGTATCAGTCTGATTAGAGTCCAACCGATACTGGAGGTTCAAGGCTGTTACCGGTATCAACATCTAAAGATAACAGAAGCAGCCAGGATTTATGTGACTGAAATACCTTTTGCTTTATGTTTATGGATGAAGGATATTTTATAGCTGAACAATAAACTTTATTATCAAAGGTGAGAGTAACAGCACATTTTGTACAGTTAATATGAATAAAACACATAATATATATTTAAAAGTTTAAGGTAAAATGTTCATAAAAATAATGCTTGGAAATTACGTTGATTAATTGGTCTAAAATTATGAAGCTGGAAACATTCTGACTTGATAAAGACATTAATCAATGAATCGAGCGTACATGCTAAATTGGGCAGCCCCTGTGGGTTCAGCAGTGTTAAGACCACCCTCACTCGCACTCACATGATATGAATACAAACACGCTGTACACAGACACTTTATGAATATCCATGTTGACATGTTGTGCATGGACTCATGCTGCATGACTGCACACTCACTGGACAAACACACACATTCCAAACCGGCTCTTGGCTAATGATGTTTTTGCTCCATCCTCTTCGTTTCTGCTCTCTGTGACTGTCGTCTCAGGCGTCTCAACAACAACGACCTCTCCGTGCTGGAGGCCACCGGAGCCTTCAAGGGCCTGTCGCAGCTCAAGAAAATGTAGGTCACTCAGAAAGCTATGACAGTGACGAATACCCGTTCTGTCATCAAAAGACACTTCATTGTTTGGCCTTTACTGTGATACACCGGTCAATTTTGAGATTTTGAGCTATTTTGCTTCCATAACATGTCTTCTTTCAGACCAGTGGAAAGAAAGTGAAAAATGCACATTTAGGTTTTTATTTAATTACATTTTGTCTTTTTGTAAGCAATCAACTGTGATGCTTTTATGACGATATCTATTAGTAAATTTTGACCCCACTTCCCTGTATTGTCTGCCCTTAAGAGGGGAAAGTGCTTTGGCCAATCTATTCTGTAATTTGTATCTCTCTGTAAAAATATGTGGAAAAGGTACTTATAACAAAAGTATAACAGGAGTCTCTTTTTGCTAACTAATCTTCAGTTGGATTGGCCTGAATCTCTAAGAATGTGTGAATACCACAGAATATTTCTTATTTTGTTTTTTTTCTTAATCCCTCCAGTAACTTGAGCAACAACAAGATCTCAGAGATTGAGGATGGGGCGTTCGAAGGTGCCTCCTCGGCGGTGGAGCTTCATCTGACAGCCAATCACCTGGAGTCTGTAAGAGGGAGCATGTTTAGAGGCATGGAGGGACTACGCATGCTGTGAGTTCACTTCATATTCCTCCTGTAGTATTATTAATCGCAGAGAGTAAAGCTCAGTTAAAAAGATTTTCAAATAGATTTAGTCAGATGTAAAAACAGTGTGTGTGTGTGTGTGTGTGTGTGTGTGTGTGTGTGTGTGTGTGTGTGTGTGTGTGTGTCTGTGTGTGTGTGTGTGTGTGTGTGTAGGATGCTGCGAAACAACAAGATCAGCTGCATCCATAATGGCAGCTTCACAGGTCTGGCCAACGTCCGGCTGCTCTCTCTCTATGACAACCAACTGAGCACCATCCTGCCTGGAGCCTTCGACACCCTGCCCAACCTGTCCACACTGTTAGTAACACACACACATGCAGCTCTGTTGTTTCTTTGGCATCCTCTTCATCTTCTATTTTACTATATTCATCTGTCCATCAGGAATCTTCTGGCCAATCCTTTTAACTGTGACTGCCGTCTGTCCTGGTTTGGGGCGTGGCTCCGGAGCCGGCGGATTGTGACAGGAAATCCTCGCTGCCAGGGCCCTGCCTTCCTCCGAGAGATCCCCCTGCAGGATGTAGCTGTACCTGACTTCCGCTGCGAGGATGGTACAATACATACATTCAACTATAAAAACACAAATATACTGTGACGGGAACACAGCATAATCACTGTAACATAAATTGACCCCTTAGCATTCCAGCCCCTTTTTGCTCGGTGGTCTCTTTCAAGTGAGATCTGGCCAAGTCTTTTTGAAAGCCGTTCCAAGTGAGGGGATCGAGGTTTTGCTCGACTATTGGAAGACAGAACAAAAAGTGGTCGGGCTTGGGAAGAGTTAGATAGAGGTGAAAAAGAAAATGCAAAATGTTCAGAGGTGGGGTTTTAAAGTTTTACCACAACCAGACATCAACAATATGGTACCTTACAGTGATTTTTTTTAAAACCACATCGTTTAATATCACATCTTGACTTCAACGTTTTATAGAAGTTGAGCCACCGTCCTCTCTGTGTGTTCAGGCTCTGTACTGGACGACAGTAGCTGTGCTCCGGGCCCACAGTGTCCCAGCCAGTGTACCTGTATGGACTCAGTGGTCCGTTGCAGCAACAAACACCTGCAGGCTCTGCCCAGAGGACTCCCCCGCAATGTCACAGAACTGTGAGTTTCACATCATCTTTAATATTTTTACTGACTGCTCATTTAGTCCTTACTCGCTTGGCTTTTCAGTGTAGTCCAAACATCAACCCAAAGAACAAACAGCAGCATGTTTGTTACATGTCATCATCGGGAAAGAATAAAAGACGATCACAAACATTAAATACACGAAAGTGTTTAAACCGAAAGATATTACGTGGGTGCAATCTGCACTCTCTCTCACAGAAATTATATTTCAAAACATATCTATCAATGCTCTGAATTATCTTTCTGCAGTAATCAGGCACTTTGTCAGATGTTAATTTAATTATGCTCATTCGTGGATAATCAAATCAGGAAACTCTTGGTGGTGACATAATTACGTGAATCGGTGATGAATTATTAAGAAATGATCATTCAGCAGACAAATGACAAAACAAATGTCTCTCCTTCTCATCCTCACAGGTATCTCGATGGTAACCAGTTCACCAGTGTGCCTAAGGAATTAGCCACTTTCAAATACCTGCAGCTTGTGTAAGAGGCACTCAACTGAACACCCTGTTCACACTAATGTACCTCGCCACACTCCATCAGCCCTCAGCCACATCACTACTGACACTCTGTTCCAACCTACACTCTGTTCTTCCGCCTCTATGAACACATCTACGCTCAGTATGGAAGTTATTATATATACACCATGCAGTCACACAGTTTTATTGTTTTACACATTGGATTTGAAGTGAGGAAAGACTGTGAGGTTTAAGTACTCAGTAGTATAGTACTTACAGCTCACAATGCAGCAGGGCGACAGCCCTAAACATACAGACAAGATAACCAAGGAGCACTTTAGGACCAAAGAGTGGAATAATCTTAACAATCATATGGCCACAAGCCAGCTGACCATATGTGTCACTGCTAGAGGGCAGACAGAAGGCAGAAACCAGCCAACACAAGCAAGAAGTGAAGCTGCAGAACAGGCCTGATAGATGAGCTACCATGAGTCTGCTGATGTCTGTGGGTCAGACTTCAGTTATATTTACATTTTGCCCTAAAAGTCCAACACAGCCCATCTGACATGGGCGTAAACACAGTCAATTTAAAGATGACAATCAGCACTTTTTTTTTTTGTTAAGCTTTTAATCCCAAGTGTTGGCATGTTAGACGTATACTGCAAGTGCAGACAAGCACCACAGTGACTGTGTTAATGAACAAGTCCAGCAGGGGGAGCTGTGGACTGCGGTTAATTCTGTGGGGAGTCCTGCACGTGCTAAAAAGCCCCATGTATTCGTTAGAGTATCATAAGCAACTACTGTAAGTGATCAACTAAGTTCAGTGATCAGCAGCATTTTAACACCTTCTAATGTGTGTCTGTGTGAAAACATGTGTGAACGTTACAGGTAGTAACGGAGGTCCTTGCTGTGTGTGTTATCAGTTTGTGTGCGTCTGTGTGCACATGTGTATTGTATGTGTTGTGTGTGTAAACTTAACTCCTGCAGTATTGTCTGTGTGTGTATTGAGTGATTTTTTTCTTCTTCTGCAGAGATCTGAGCAACAATAAAATCAGCTCCCTCTCTGATGACTCCTTCTACAACATGAGCCAGCTCACCACTCTGTGAGTCCACACAAACACACAAGTGTCTAGGCCCTGCATCTTCAACAGGGTTTTTTTTGATGACATATAAGATTGTCATGACTTCAAATACTGACAATCACTGCAGATATTTCTTTGCAGACCTGGCATCCCCAGGGACGAGCTCTGTGACTGGACCTGCCAGTTTAATTTTGATATTTTGAGTGCACATGGAAGTCAGGCCAATAATCATGGACATAGCCACTGACCTTCCAACCTGCTGCTAGCTGAATATGAGCTGTAGCACATGTATGGAGTCCACCGCTGTAGTGTGTTAATACTGATGCTATCTTCAAGTTCATGTTGTGTTGTTTCTCCTTCTGCAGGATCCTCAGTTACAACTCTCTACGCTGTATCCCTCCTCTGGCACTGGGTGGCCTGCGTTCTCTAAGACTGCTGTAAGCTCACGGACACCTACACACAACATACTCGTGTGTCACTGGCCAAACCACATCACTGTCATCCCCTCGATATATTACATCTGTTTTTGGACACTAAATAGTCTACTGTTGTTGAACTGAATGAGACCCGCTGCCTGTCAGAGTCATTGTGGTCTTTGAGTTTTCTGGTTGTCTGTTTTTTGACCCTCACCTGTGTCCGTCTTTCAGCTCTCTCCATGGCAACGACATCTCGGAGCTGCAGCAGGGCATCTTCAGTGACGTGGCCTCCCTGTCTCACCTGTAAGCACTCAGATATAGACGTTGCACACACATGTACATGTACAAACATAATGACAGCACCAGCTGAGTGCAACGGACAGCGGGGTCAGTCTGCACTGACAGAATGAGGTCTGTGTGTGCATGCATGCGTGCGTGCGTGTGTGTGTGTGTGTGTCATTCCCATTCCTTTATGGCTCCAGTCAGATAGAGTCCAGTTCTCAGAGAGTGAGTGGTTTCAAGTGGCTGCCTGGTGAATTGAATTAGCTGGAGAGATCCATCGTTTCCCATGGGTCTATTGATCTGAGGCGTGTGTGTGTGTGTGTGTGTGTGTGTGTGTGTGTGTATGTGTGTGTGTGTGTGTGTGTGTGTGTGTGCGTCTGCATATACAGTATAATCATCTTCAGTCAAGCATGACCCATGTGAGTCAATCTGCGGAGGGTGGAAGGAGGAGGAGAGGAGAGATGGATGGTAGAGGTGAGGATGAAGAGGAATAGTGAAGGAAGAAGAAATGGATAGAGGGCAGGATGAGGGAAAGGGAGTGAACGGGAGGTGAAGAGAGGAGGGAGGGAGGGAGGGAGGGAGGGTTGAAGAATTTTTATTTTTGTCTTCTGAAGCGTGACATCAATTCTGAAATAAGATCCCACCGACTTTCAGTCAGGATAATAAATCAGACTGTAAAATGATCTTGTGTAACTAATCCCAGTGGCTGAGACTATTTTTTGTTTTTTGAGGTTCCTATCTGATGTTTTTTTTAAATTATTTGTGAAGGTGGAGTTTCATGGCGTATCACTACATTGAGCATAGAAATCCAACATTTTATGCCTTTTTGAAGCAATAACATTTTTTGTGTTTGGTGCTACATTAAACAATCGATTTGTTGATTGATCTTAACATTTTGTCAACTATTAAATAAGTTGTAAACTATTTTATCAGTCGATTAATAGTTTAGGAAAAAAAAGTCCAAATTCTTTGATTTTCAGCTTCTCAGATGTGAATATTCTTTGAGTTGTTGACAAAACAAAACATTTGAGGACGTCACCCTCAAAACAACCAATCTATCAATAGATAAAATGATTGACAAATGAATCCATAAATGACAATAATCTATATAGCTGCAGTCATATTTGATACTGTCAAAAAAAGACATTATAAGAGTAATGTGACGCTGCCAGCTGAGGAAGATTGTGTTTATCTGATTTGTTCCTTTGTACCACTTATCCTCATCATGGTGGGACTGGAGCCTTTTCCTGCTGACTTTGGGCAGGAGGTGGGGTACACCCTGGACAAATTGTCAGCTCATTGCAGACAAACAACCCTTCACACTCACATTGGCACCTACGGATATTTAGAGTCACCTATTACCCTGTTAAGTGCATGTCTTTGGACTGTGGATGGTCTCCTCCAAATTGTTTAATAAAACAACCTCCACGACTGCTGGACTATGCTCATCTCCTGCCCACACATCTAAGCAGTACTCAGTCAGAACAATACAAGGTCTACATACCTGTGGACTAGAGATGGTGTTTTACTCTGTGCAGTCAGTAAAAGACAGGAAGTGTTTTCTTCCCTTCATCACTTGTTCTTGGTGGAGTTTAATCGACTGAAGAGAAGTGAACATTCTCTCAGTTGCCCTGACCTTGTTCTGTGTGTGTGTGTGTGGACATTACATGATGAGTGATATTTGATCCCACGTGTCTTTGATAATCTTATCAAGTGAATCAATGAACATTATTATGTTCATGATGGTGTGTGTGTGTGTGTGTGTGTGTGTGTGTGTGTGTGTGTGTGTGTGTGTGTGTGTGTGTGTGTGTGTGTGTGTGTATCTGAGTAAAGCTGTGATGCCTGGAGCTCCACCATGTGGCTTTAAAAAACACTGCAAAAATGTTCTTTCTTTCTTTCTTTCTTTCTTTCTTTCTTTCTTTCTTTCTTTCTTTCTTTCTTTCTTTCTTTCTTTCTTTCTTTCTTTCTTTCTTTCTTTCTTTCTTTTCTTCTTCTTCTATTTTTCCTTCCCTTCTTAACAGAAATGCTTTGCTCTGTCAGTGACTTGACTTTTTGTCTGTTTATTTCTTTTCATCAGAGCGATTGGAGCCAACCCTCTGTACTGTGACTGTCGTCTGCTCTGGCTGTCAGACTGGGTTAAGAGCGGCTACAAGGAGCCTGGCATCGCCCGCTGTGCTGGACCCCGTGGTATGGAGGGCAAGCTGCTGCTCACCACTCCAGCCGACAAGTTCCAGTGTCTGGGTAAGCTGTCAGGAAGCCGCTCTTACACACACACACACACACACACACACACACACACACACACACACACACACACACACACACACACACACACCCCTACAAACTGCACATGAAACAAAAGCTCTCAAGTAGTTTAATTTTTTTATTTACTTACTTATTTTGAGTGATCTGTGATGAATGCAAAGGTAATTGGCAGTTTCAATTCTGTGTGATTCTGTCAATTAATTTGTAAAATGACCTAAGAGCCTGAACACCCACATAGTGTTGCTTTGTAATAGATGATATTTAATGTAAGAAAGCTTTTCTTGACCATCATCAGGAGTTGACTGCATTCACTCCTACATGCTTGTCACAGCCGAAGACACCACAGTGCACAACATATTCAACTAAAGTACAAAATCCACAGAAAATTGCCTCAATAAATGAAACATGTAGCTGCTTTGTGAATTGATTACTAATTTCCTTCCTTTTATTTCTTTTCAACAGGTTACTTATTTGTTGATTGAACCTTTGTCTAATTTATCAAAACAATCGAGGCTGATAATGATATAGATATTTGGAGATGTTCCTTCTTTAACGAATGCCTAACTTAAACAAATGTACGTAAGCCCAGGGAGGCAAGTGAGGAATCTAGTTAGAGAAAGCTCTAATCAGCCAATAAAATCAGTCGTGCTGTTTTATCAGTCAGTGTTTAATCCTGTGTGACTTCTGAAACAGTTGGCAGCACAAGTCTTGATTTAGTTGTGTGGCAGTGCAGACAGCAATCTTTTATTCAGTGTTTTATATTTGTGCCAAGGGGTTAGCTTTCAACAATCTTTTGTGTCGATAAAAAAACCCAACCAATTAATTTACATTTAATTAAAGTTTTGATATAAAAAAAAAATCAGAGGTGAATCATTTTAATAGATTTCTGTGATAGCAGCTCTTGATAGTGTGAAGATGGTGTGAACTTTCCAGTAGTGACAGTTTTATCAAACCCTGTGTATATTATCGCAGGTGCTAATTGTCGCCTTTTTAAATATCCAAATACTAACACTATATAATTCATTGTGAATAGCTCGCTGTAATTAATGTTTCCTCTTGTGAAGCAAACAGGATGGTGCTTCCTCTCCGCGTTACAGAGCTCTACATGGTTTCTGTCTTTGTCTTAACTCACGCAGTAGAGACACAGTAGACGATGGTCTCTCTTTTTTTTGTTCATTAACAGTAAAACAAGCATTAATTTCACATGAACATTTAAAGTAATTACCGATACACTTCAGCCTATAGGTGAGGTAACCAATGAACAAATTGACATTCAGCACTTAAGTTGTTTGTTTACATCCCCTCAACTACTGTACTGCCTTTAGTATGCCCTGCAGTGCAGGAGTTATGTACGACACACACGGCTTCACCAGATTATTACTATTATTAACAATATAAAATGTTGTATATCACAGCTTTTTGATCACAGGTTGATAACGCCTTTCTAAGTCAGCTTGGATATGAGCCCCCTGCAACCCTGATTAGAATAAGCAGTTACAGAAAATGGATGAATCTAATTCACTGGAAGTTAAAGTTTGATTTAAAAGTGTTTGCCGTCTTGAATTATCTATTGTTAAAAACAGAACAGAACAAGGTAATCAAACTATATTGTTTTTATATAAAAATGCAGCTAAAACTATTTAAGTGTTTTTTGTTTCAAGGAACTGGTTTAAAGAGAGTTACATCTGGATTTTTCAAATTGATATTGTAATTGTTGCCTTTCTTTTGTGGAAGACTGAAAGAAGGAAGAATTTTTTTGTTTCTTTTTTTTGTTGTTTTTGCTTTTTGTATATTGTGTCCCTGTCAGTCTCTACAATGCCTGAACGATTTATATTCTTGATTCAATAGCACAGGCTCTGAATTATATGCAAACTATAAACGTTACATCATTGCATTCTGTGGTTTAATAACGTTTTGAAAATGACCTTCGTGTTTTGTGTTGTCAGGTCCAGTAGATGCGTCTGTTCAGGCTAAATGCAGCCCATGTGTGGCCTCTCCCTGCCAGAACCAAGGTGTCTGCAAAGTCGACCATGAACAACTGTACACCTGTACCTGCAAGTCTGGCTTCACGGTATGCAACTGTGTGCATGTGTGTGTGTATATGCTGTGTGTGTACAGAGACGCTTGCGCATTTGCGTTTTAATGGCACCTTGTGACAATTAATGGTTTGCGCGTTGAGTTTGTGCGTGATTATTTTGAGCATCTGTCACTGATAATCCCATCAGATTGCTCAATTGACCTGATCTGATGTTGTACGCTTGTGAAAAGGCTCTATATTTAATGTGTGTGTGTGTGTGTGTGTATGTGATATTTCAGGGTAAACACTGTGAGACTCCAGTTGATGCCTGTGTCAGTAATCCCTGCACCAACAGCGGAATCTGCATCAGTGACGAGCAGACCAGAGGGTTCAGGTAACAAGAGGCCAGATGGTTTGTTATCAACCATCTGGGAAGTTTGTCCTTGAAAAAAAACCTTGATTGCATAAACCATCTTTCTATCACTGGGTATCATGGGCTTATTTCAAAAGATCAACAAAGCATGTAACGAGTCAAACACTTACCAAAACCAGTAGAAAGAAAAGCCTTCTTTGCTCTTCTTTCAATGAAGAAATGCTCTTCATTTCTGATCTGCCGCCATTATTGTTTTCGAGCAGTTGTTTCTCACACAGGTCTTCAGACACACCTAGCATTGAACCACACCTCTAACTCATGCTTTAACTGCCAGTAGTTGCACATGGGACGCTTATTGGCCTGTAACTGCTGTATTCGAACACAAGCGCATAGCTGGCATAATGGATTGATATTGTGATTTTGTGATTTCGTAAAATTAGCATTAACGCTGCATTTACAAAAATCTGATGACCCTTAAACCAACATCTAACCCTATAAGAAACACATTTAGGACAGCTGCTTATTGTTGCTTTTTCAGGACATGAATTATTTGATCTCCCTGACAGACCTTTTCTTTTGTTTTGGGCAGTTTTGGTTATTTTTCCCTGGTTTCCAGCCACATTAGCAGAATAACCTGTAGAAATGTCAGTGTTGGTTTTAGACTAAAATATCTCTGTGACTATTTAAAAGAAAATCATGTCACACCTTCAGTTGCATGTCGATAGCATATAAGTACAGCATGACGACATTATACAGCTTGTATAATGTCGTCATGCTGTACTTATATGCTGATTATTAGCATCATACCATTATTATTACACATGTTTACATGGTGTCATAAGCTTTTAATAAAATACTTTGTATCTAAGAATTTAAGGACACCATGAGTGCTAATAAGCCAATTTGGTTAATAGCTAATAAAATTTTATATTAAAGTTCAGTTAATGTTAATTTAAATTTTTATCATTTTGTTGTTTTTTGTAGTTATAAATATATTTTCCCTTTTTGAATTTAGTTTTGTGTATTTTGTAGCTGTGCATATTCCAGTTCATGTGTTCCTTTGTTTTTATTTGTTTAGCTGTGCATGTGCATTTGGTTTCCATGGCACTTTCTGCGAGGTGAACGTAGACGATTGTCAGGACCACGGATGTGAGAACGGCGCCACCTGCGTGGACGGAGTGGGCAACTACACCTGTTTGTGTCCCCCAGATTACACAGGTATGACATGAGCATCGGCTTGGGATTGCTTTGCTTTATCTCCTTCTTCCACTTAGTCACTTTCATTTGGAAACCAGAATAAATCAGCATTTTAAAATACATATTTTGTCACAAAGGAACGTAGCTGATCCATTATGATCTGCTCTGATCCCTCTTTCCCTCCTCTTGTTGTCAGGTCTGTTTTGTGAGGAAGAAGAGGGTGTGTGTTCTCCAGGTAGAAACCCCTGTCAGCATCAGTCTACCTGCATCAGCACTCCTACCGGCCCCAGGTGACACACACACATACACACTCTTTATCGCTGCCAGGCTCAGCAAAGTTTCAGATCCCAGATGGGATTAAAAATACAGACACACACATACAAAGGAACATTCTGCTGAGGTCTGTGTTGACTCCCCCAAATCCTACACCGTGTGTCATGTAGTATATGTGTGTGTGTTCCAGGTGTGTGTGTATTCCAGGCTGGGTGGGGCCAGACTGCAGTATAGATTATAATGAATGTGTTGACCATCGCTGTCAGAACGGAGCTCAGTGCGTCGACCATCTGGATGGCTACAGCTGCGTCTGTCCACAGGGATACAGGTACTGAGAACACTAGGAAAACTGGGAATCCTAGGAGCATGAAGATCACTGCAGATACTGTAACTAGGAAACAAAAAACTGGACTCAGGGAACACTGGAAAATAAACTGGTTTCAGTTTCCTGTGTTAATCATTTAAAGTTACACAAACCATGAAATAACAATATAACATCTGCATAGTTTATTTTGAGTTTTGTCATCTCTGATACATATTAATAACTGATTTTTATTTCTAACTCGTGTATTTTTCTGTCTGCCGCTTCTTCTTCTCCTCAGTGGTGAGTTTTGTGAGGTGGCCCTTCCTCGCCCGTCACCCTGCCAGCTGGCTCCGTGTCAGAACGGCGCCTCCTGTGTTGCGAAGACGGAGACTGCGGTTTGTCAGTGTCTTCCAGGCTTTGAGGGTCAGAGCTGCGAGAAGCTTGTCAGTGTCAACTTTGTCGACAGAGATTCTTACGTTCAGCTCCAAGACGTCAAGAACTGGCCTCAAGCCAACATCACGCTGCAGGTGAGGATACAAGCTTGCATACAGAGTCCTACATCAGACTGTAGGTTACCGACATGACAGAAATCAGATATTAGCAGTAGCCCACACACACACACATACTCAGATTGGTGTGTCCTCACGTGTGTGTTTCAGGTGTCAACAGCAGAAGAAAACGGTATCTTGCTCTATAACGGAGACAATGAGCCCATCGCTGTGGAGCTCCATCAGGGTCATGTCAGGGTCACATATGATCCCGGGAACCAACCTGCCACCACTATCTACAGGTAAACACACACACACACACACACACACACACACACACACACACACACACACACACACACACACACACACACACACACACACACACACACACACACATTTACTTGAAACAAAATAAAAGTTAATTATTATTAATTATATTAATACCACACTATAAAACGGCTCCAAGTAAAAGTCCTACATTGAGATTGTTTTGCATGTAAAATCTGGTCCTGGAAGAGTATAGCTGTCAAATAAATGTTCTGCTGTAAAAAGTGCACTTACTTTGTTTTTAGTGACTTATGATATTTGATTTTAAGCTTCTCAGCTTGCATGTTAACCTGATAAAGTCTGTAGCAGTGGCTGATGGGGCATCTTCAGTGAAGCATCTATGGTTTTAGTTTTTATAGTTTTATATGAAAATGCCCTAAACCAGAATGTAAAATCATCAGAGAAACTGGCGTGCTGTTAACATGAACTACATGAGAAGGAAGGTCCTTGACAAAAGCCACATCAGTTAAAACTAAGCAGGAAATAATTAGTTAGAGCTGAGTTATACTGTATTTTTCTGTGCGAGGGCATGACTTTCATCTGCTGAACCTGTCCAGTTCAACATCACATTTGACCATGTGGCACCAGCCATCAGCGACAGGTTAATTTTGTCGGTTAAGCTGAGCGATCCGCTGGACGACCGTCAGGCACTCAGCAGCCTCTCAGCTCACTGTAACCCAGCAACGCCGCTCAGAGCGTGTTAGTGCACGATCTGTTATTGTTGCTCAGAGCGAGTCCTGCAGTGTTTGGGAATGTGGACAGATGACATCGGCAGTGTGGGTATTCTGATTTAATCACACACACGGCCAGAGGATACTTGAAGCTGAGTGTCCACTTGATCAGGTGTCGGCTGCTTAAATGTTTGGATGGTTCACCGTTGAGGAGGAGGAGGCTCAGCCAGCCAGCCAGCCGACCCACACACTCTTACACACACACTCTCTCTCTCTCTCTCTCTCTCTCTCTCTCTCTCTCTCTCTCTCTCTCTCTCTCTCTCTCTCTCTCTCTCTCTTTCTTCTAAATGTTTTAAAATTGTTTTGTTAAACATAAATTGCTCCTAGCAGCTGCAACCACACAAATGACATCAGCTGGATGGGTGCTGACTGATTCCTAAAAGTTCCTAAACAACAACAGATTCCTAAACAAAATAATATAACTTCATTGTTTTATTTGGGATCAGTTTTTAGTTCATATTTTATTTCATTTATATATTTTAGCCTAGATTCTACTTTTTCTTTCTACATATATAAAGGCCACAGTTGTAGCAAGCCTCAAATGTAAGAATTCAATTATCAGCGTCTGCTTCACTGTAACAGTTGTAATTAAGGAGCTGATTTTTGTTCAACTTTGCTTTCTGCTTCTTCTTCTTGACTGAATCAGCTATCCTAATCCAGCTGCACAGCTCACCCAGCTAAAGGTGTAGACACCAGATGTGCTTACTCTGTCATTCTTTGTTCCTGTACTGTAGATTTAATATGAGATATGTGTGTTACGTACAGCGCTGAGACGGTGAATGACGGGCAGTTTCACACAGTAGAGCTGGTGACCTTTAACCGGATGGTGAACTTGTCTGTGGACGGAGGAGAGCCAACAACTCTGGACAGTCAGGGTCGGAGCCAGCTGGTCACAGGGGAGACGCCTCTGTACGTAGGAGGTAAGAGCAGAGAGGCAACACACATCTAAACATGGACCAAAACAAACAAAAATATCTGTCAACAGACTGAGTTCTGTCTCTCTAGGTATGCCTGAGGAGGTGATGCCCGCCTCTCTGGGTCTCTCCTCTCAGACCCTCAATGTGTCCAGTTTCCACGGCTGCATCAGGAATCTCTACATCAACCATGAGCTGCAGGACTTCACCCGCAGCCACATGAAGCCAGGAGTGGTGCCGGGCTGTCAGGCATGCCGCAAACTCTACTGTCTGCACGGCATCTGCCAGCCCAACGCTGCTCAGGTAGGAGACAGACAAGCATCCAACCAATACAAAAGAACACTGTCCACAGTGGAAAACACAACGATAGCTAACGCTAAATCAAAGGCAGTCATGCATGAATCAGATCACTTTGAAACATGTTTTATATTTTTGCTTTCCTGTGTCCCAGTGTCATTTATCTATCTATATATCTTACCTGAACTTTCCATCAACATCTAAATCTCCACTCTTTTCAATAACCTTGCTTGCTGGAATGTTTCAATCGTTAATAGCAAACATGAATACCTGTGTAATTTCGTAAAGAGCCAGTAATTCTCTGGTAAAATAGAAAAACTTTGAAGGACACAGAAAAAAAAAGCAAAAGAGGACATGGTCAATTTCTTTTCTTTTCACAGCTGATGGATGAAGTAGTAAACATGTTGTCTTTTTCAGGGCCCCCAGTGTCACTGCCAGCCAGGTTGGACGGGAGAGCACTGTGACCAGCCAGTAACAGGAGGCCTTACTGGGGCGGATGTTGTCACCACAGCAACCGGTGTCAACCCATGTGAGGGCAGCAAGTGAGTGTGTTTTCTTCTGGCATTTAAAAACATTGCAGGGTCATGCTCTTTACTTTTACTTTGAAATGTCCACTTTCTAAACATTGTTACACGCTGTATTAACTAAAAAAGTTAAAGTGAATAATTTGGAAATCTATTTAATCTCGCGCCTCCTGACTCTTCCTCACTGCTGTCATTCTGTTTTGATCCAGGTGTGTGAAGGGTGTGTGCGTGACGTTGGACGCGCAGACATACCGCTGCGACTGCGAGGAGGGATTTCGCGGAGCATTGTGTAACCTGCAGGGGGAGCCGGCGGGTTTGTGCCAGAGTCTGCAGTGTTTGCATGGCCAGTGTGAGGAGACAGATGACGGAGAGCACTGCATCTGTGAGCAGGGATACACTGGAGAGAGCTGTGATATAGGTGAGGAAGGGACGAGGGATCAGGGTAGGAAGAGCTTTGACTGTCTGACATAAACACTACATGTTAACCCCACACCAATCATAGCTTACAGTCTTTGACAAACTGCATGAAGCACAAAGGTGATCTGGCATCTGAAGTATCATGGAGAATGTTGCAGATATTGAATAAGTAAAGAAGTCAGCGCCACCTTAGGTGCCACAAAAGCTGTGACTGTCTGTCACAAACACACACTACACAGATTTTTATTTTTATGATAAAAAAGTCTCAGTAAGATCAATCAAAATGGCCAAATATTCTGTTCTATGTTGTTCCAACTTGCAAAAAAAGTATTCTGTTCCTCCTGTCTTAATCCTCACTGTGTGCCCTCGTCCACAGAGACCCCATGTCGAGGTGAGCCAGTAAGAGATTACCACAGGGTGCAGCGCGGCACCGTCCTCTGCCAGACGTCCAAGCCTTTCTCCTGGGTTGAATGTCGGGGTCGATGCCAAGCTGGAACCGAGCCGGGAACCACCGCCACATCCTGCTGCGCCCCTCTGAGGGTCCGACGTCGGCGGCTCACCTTCGAGTGCGACGACGGGACCTCGTTTACACAGGACGTGGAGAAGCCTGTGGAATGCGGCTGCAAGGAGTGCGTGTAGTACTGTGGATGTGATGGTGCGCACTTACACACATGCAGAGGCACACACGTAACACACACACTCACAGACACAACATGTCCAAACACAACATACACACCAAGTTAAAGAGGTGCACACACTGTAGGGATCCTATCACTGATAAACAGACATTTTGGTATTTGTTTTGTGTGTTCTCGCGCCGTTTTGTAACATAAGACAGTTCTTCCCTCTCCAATCATGAAATCAACGAGTCAACCTCATCGTCATCTTCTTCCTCTTCATCTGCAGCAGGAGAACCTGCGAGCTAACTACCTAACTCCAGCTCATCTTTAATACTTGTGCGTTGAAAAACCTCTGTATGCCTTCTTCTCTTATGTGTTTCTGACGTGTGGCTGCTCTTCATTCCCTCACAGCTACGACGGTGAGCAGTAACTTGTCGCAAGAAAAAGTACTAATTTAAGCCGGGGACTTGTTTATGAAATAGAAGGTTTCTTTGTCCAATTTGAAGTGTTAAAAAAATGATTCACTTTTATCAGCATTGTAAAGATTTTCAGACCCGTCAGACTTCACATGCAGGTATTTCTGAACAGCAGCACTGAGATCTGTCAGCTGATCTGTCAGCTGGTGAAATAAAACTACATTTTAAAGTATCGTTTGCTGCAGACATGACTGCTATTTCTCCTCTGCTGTTTCTTTAAGTTGTGCTTGAAGTATTTCAGCAGTGACAGGTGTGAGTTATACAAATATAAACAGGCACAGCAGACTCCTCAACCTGGGATCAGCTTCACGAAACCTTTGTGAAATGAGCATAAGCGCTGAAACACGAGTTGTGTCTCTCAGAAAACATCCTCACTGCTTACTTACAGAAAAGTCTGTAGGAATAAAAGCAACTGGAAGCTATAGATAATATCAGTGACAACCCAGAGATATAAATACAGACTATTACTTACTAAAGAGCTGATGCTCTACACGGTGTAACAGCACGATGATATTTGGTAACTTAAATTTAGTCAATAATATGAATCTATGAATGAAGGCTGTGGCTTTGGGGTTCGTCTGTTTTAAAATAATAAACACTTTTGTTTGAAAATTAAGCATCAGATCAAATCATTAAATTGTAAAATAAACCAAGGTCATTATCCAAATGTAAATAAAAGGGTCACCGCCGCATCATGTTCAGCTTGAAGGTCAAAGGTGACAGGGTTAACGGGGACGGCAGAGAGGTCCTGACATGTTCCCATTGCTGATCACTAGACGCCAGTTCTCCCAGTACAGTCTCACTGGGGGGCTGGGAGCGTGTGTGTGTGTGTAATATCTTGTACTTCTATCTTTGTGAGGACTCGTTTTTTTAGACCTTGAGAATGAGGGCATGTTGTGAGTTACCCGCTTATTTAAAGGTCTTAAGGTTTCAGGGTTAAAACTTATGATGGTTTTTGCCATTTCAGGGTAACACAATAAGCTGTTAGTACAACATTCACATATTGTCACCTTGTATATAAAGTTGTGAACAGCAGTATTCATTTGGTGTAATATTTTTGGACAATATTCACTCTCTTTTAGCTCTGCTTTGGTCTCAAACCACTCTGAGGGGAAATATCTGGCTCTTCAGCTGCTACATGCTCCACTGCAGTGTTAATCTTTGCAGATATTTTAGATTCTGTCTCCAGCTTTGTCTTTTAAGTCACGTTTTAGTCATTTTTATCCTTCATAGTTTTTAGTTGACATGCATTTTTAGTAATACATGTTCCCCCCTTTTTCTCTTCAGAATTTGTTTGCATGGTGTGAGGCTTGTCTTTAATGAAAGGTTCCTTGTTTTGCTGCTATTCAATAATAAAAAAAAACATGTTTGGAACTATTTGTCTGTTAGCTCAGATCTTCTCACTGTGGACAGGGAAGAAAACAAACACAGCAGCAAATTCAACACCTTGGAAAGTTCAGTCCTGACAGTCGTGCTGCTTTAAAGCATAAAGTTGATGGTTTCTAGGCCAGGTCAGGTTGTTGATTAATGGACGTTTGCAAGTCAGGAAATGTGGTCTAAAAAATCACTATATGTTTTCTGTTGGGGGAAGATTTAAGGTATTTTTTGAATGTCCACTTCTAACCTTTTAGAAGTCCTGTGTCACCAACGAAAACCTTAACTCTGCTTCACAACATTCATTAGCTCATTTCTAATTGTGTCGGGAAACAATATTATTGAGAGTGTTGAAAGTGAACCAAAAGTTGTGGGCTAGAAGAGCAAAACAATAAGCTGAAGGATGATAAACTGCTTCAAAGAGAGGAGTGTGGGTTTGTCACTGCATTTTTAATTTCACACTCACACAGTCATTTGGCGCATTGCTGATATAAAAATCGTAATTAAATCAAAATTTAAAATGATTTTGCAGAACATGTACATGCTCGAACATGTTCTGGGTAAACATTAACATTAAACATTCAGTTCAACATGACATTTAACCAAGACAGCCACAGGAAAGGGTTGGGGTAGCTGTTAGGGAATCAAGGTCCTCACAAGTATACAAGTGCAGTGTTGTGTGTGTGTATGTGTGTGTGTGTGCGAGGGTGTGTTTGTCATTGTAAGACGCTTTCCAACGACAAGACGCTGTCCCTGATGATGAGCTTCATTATACGATGATGCAGTGTGTTTGTTCGGATCAAACGCTTCCTCTCCGATTTGTCAGAAGAGCCAGTGAACGCATCACAAAAATGCCAACAGAAAATGTAGCTTTTATATATGATGACATGTTATTTATATGGATGTGAAACTAAAATAAAGGTGCGTAATATTCATTTTTAACATGTTTTTATTTGTTGTTTTCTTTTTAGCTTTTTAACTTTAATTCTCCATAAAAGCCGAGTTGTGTCACGAGTCCGATTCAGACTAATGTAGCTTTTATTCTGATTAATATAACTGCAATACATCTACACACAGTAACAGCCTAACAGATTGTAATATATATTATAAGCGTATAATGCGTTTGATTTTGTCATAGTATTTTTATATGTTGAAGAGGATGTTGTCACTGTATCATCTGTAGACTGTAGAGAAATCTTTGTTTTTAGTTGCCAAAAAAATATGTTTCCGAACCAACCTCGCATCACTGATGGCAATTTTACAAAAAAAAAAGAGAAAAACAATATCAGATAGTGTTTTGGTTCAAGTAGTGCTTTTTTCCCTATTTATTTAAATAAAGAGCTGTTTCTCCTTCACTGTTTTTATTTATTTTTCTTCTCCATTCTTTCCTCGTCAACCTTGACACTGGCTCTAGTTTTCCTGTTGTTGCTCTGACCTTTGACCTCATTGTGTCTCGGCTGTCTAGTGTCGAGCCTGAGTCGATGGGCGATGGCAGCTCGTACAGATGGAGAAGAGAGGGAGACGGAAAGGGGGAGAAAGGGTTGAAAGAGGAGAGACAGTGGGGGCAGGAAGAGGAGAGCTAGAGGAGAGGTAGATGGAGTGATGGAGGAGGATGGGAGGCCAGTTTGGAGAACATAATGGGAGACAGTATGAGGAGAGAAAGATGGAGGACAAAGTAAGGAAGGATGGGAGGAGAAGAAAGAGAGAAAAGAGGGATGTCCCACTGCGAGGGGGGCAGCGCTCTGAGACTGAAGCCATTTAATGAAACAGTGATTTATGCGTCCCCTCGTAACCATAAAACATAATATATACCCCCATCGGCTTTGACAGAGTCCCTCCTCCCCCAGCACACACACAGAAACACACACACCCTTCCAGTCTGCTCTCCAGCGCAAACTGCTGCATCCCTCCATCCACCCCCCTTCTTCTCCCCACCTCCACCTCTGCAACCCATCCAACCGGCCTCCCACCCCCGCCTTCAACCTTTCTGCATCACCATCTTTGCCCCTTCCCCCTCTCCACTCCGCTCCTCTCCTTTGCTCTCGTTTCCTCTCCTCTCTCTCTCTCTCTCCGTCTTTAAAAGAGGATAAAATCATGGCAGCAGCACCTTCCCAACCCCCCAATTCCAATAAAGCCTCCACATCTCCGCAGACTGACGATCCGCCGCACACAAAGGACAAAAACCCACACTGCAATGAAAAAAATGGCAGGCGGCCTGATTGTCGGCTGGATGAACGAATGTTTTATCTCCAAACTGGACGAATACAAACAATACATCCAATTTGGCCAAAGAAAAATGCATAATTAGCCAGCGTGTGCAGAAAATACAGACAATTTATTCAGTGGCAATGGGAGAAGAATTTATGTTTGGCAAACTAGATGAAAAGAGCTAATGTATTTCATCTCTGAGGAGACATTGGTTCATTAATTCAAAAAAAGAAAAACAGACACTAATAAATTGTCTCTTCACTGTTTGCGGAGTTAGTACTGAGTCACAGATGGACATGAATAAAAATGATATCATACACTGCCTTTGCACATATTCATATATAAGCATACACATTTCTTTTGGCTCCCTAAAGCAGAAGCCATGTTCTGCTGTAGGGAGCCAAGCCAAGAGGCCACATGTGTATGTTTATGTGTGTATTTATACGTAAACGATTTACACATTGCTTTTTTTTATTTTTTTATTGCATGGCTGCTGCTTTAGAGAGCAAAACAAAGGGACCACTGTGCCTTAAGGCTTCATCTATATACATACATATAAACTATGAGTAAATTAATAACAATATGATGAGGCAGAACAGTTTCCAGGGTCTTAAAAGAAGGAAACACCTCTGTTAGTGTATCAATAACCTATCACTAGTGGACATATTGATTGATATATTGATTTTCTATACCAGCCCGTGTTTAGCTCATGTGCAAATCGCACACAGCCATAATCCTTAGGTGCCTTAAGTGTCAGATATTATGATCGCCCTTTTATTCATTTCTTGATTTTACAGGTGTAACTACATCTAATGCGACACTGAGATGGTGGAATATCTAATCATGTTATTCTTCATAGTCAAAACTTATTTAATTAAATCTTTATTCAGTCTATTCCTATCCGTTTACATTTCCCACTGTGAAAAATAGTTTATAATTGCCTCACTGCAATCTAGCATTATTAGTTTTTTCAGTATTCTAGAATAAAATTGGTAATTGGCTTAATTATGTCACACATAAAAGTTCATTCTTTGGAAACAAACATAACTAAATGTCTGTTTACTGGCTGGAAGTGACATCTCCATCCACTTAGGAAGACTAAGGCCCTTTTCACACCTCGTGCTAAGACATACCTTAAATCATTAATAGAATAAGTGTGAATCCATCATAGACACATTGAGGACACATTGAGCTCTGGTTGCACAGACCACATTCTGAGGTATTCTGCATTGCATATGGTGTACACATGTGTCCAGCCGTCTACTCAACTAACATCCTATAAATTCAACCCTCATTCCAAAGAAGTTGGTAATACGGTGTAAAACGTGAAGCAAATACAGAAGTTAATGATCCGAAGATGATTGTGACCTATATTTAACTGAATACAATACAAAGACGAGATACTTCAACAATAAACCTGATTGTTTTTTGTAAATATACACTTATTTTGAATTTCATGCCTTCAACACGACACAAAAAAAGTTGGGACAGGAATCCTGTTTGGATCATTCCACAGTTAACAGGCTCCTCTGTAACAGGTGACAGCATCATGATTGGGTATGAAAGGGAAATCCTCGAAAGGCTCAGTTAACAAGAAACAATGGGGCGAAGTTCACCAATTCCCAAGAAACTGCAAATAGTCCAAGTGTTTAAGAACGTCATTCAATGGCAATGAATTTATCTGTTTGGATCCTGGCTGGATTCCAAAGATCAACCCAGTGTCAGTTTATCTCATCTCAAGCTCCACTTACTTTTTCCACAACTTTCAACAGCTAGGTCAACTGGTTATGTTCAACGCAGTTCTGCTTAACTCATATTCTGAGTGTAATTCAGTCACCTGAAAAGACACAAAACACACTTATTATTATTTTTTCAGATTTTCTAAAGATAACATTGTTATCGTAAATTCTTTGGGTCATGATAGTCATGTAGTTAAAGTCTCATAATCGTAAACCCTAGCTTAAGCTTTCAATCGTGCAAAGTTTTTAGGCTTTGAAAGTAGTTTTTTTATTATTATTATTATTGGTGAATTGATTTTCTTAACATCATGTGGTGTCCTAAGCCCGATTCTGAGAACCTGTGATGTAGTAGTTAGCAGCTGACAAACAAAGGCCTAATACAGAGTGAGGGATTATATTTTGTATGTATGTGTTGTAACATCTAACAGCAGCAGAGGGCAGTAGGTTTTAAATACCTGCAGAGGATATGAACTACCTGAGATCCAGCTGAGCACGCACACATTTGATTGTCCAGCTGTTAATTGACAACATTCACCTTGTCAACTTAACAGTTTCCTCTCCTCTCCTCTCCTTTCATTTACCCTCGTTTCCTCCCCTCCTGCTTCCTCTCCTCTTGTTTCCTTTCTTCCTTCCTTCTTTCCTCTCATTTCCACTCTCATCCACTCTTATTGATTCATCCTCTGGTCTCCTCTTACACTTACATTTCATTTTTCTCCCCTCTCTCCATCCTCTTCTTCCTCTCCTTGCTTGTGTTTTGTTTTCTCTCTCCTTTATTGTTTTTTGTTCCCTCCTCCTCTCCGCTGTCCTTGCCCTTTTGGTCCTCTCTTCTCTTATTTCCTCTCCTCCTCTATCGTCTCTCTTGCTCTCTCCATTGAATGGGCTTTTTTTTTGTTCCTCTCTCCACTCCTCATCTCTTTCAGTTATTCTCATATATAACTCACATTTTGTTTTTTCTTTTCTTCTTTTTTATCTTAGTTGTAGGATCTCACCGGATAATTGGTGTATTATATTATGGTTACACACACACACACACACACACACACACACACACACACACACACACACACACACACACACACACACACACACACACACACACGCCCTCAGAGTAAAGTTCAAGCAAAAACATTCGAGTTATAATTTATTTAAAATTTTGCTTTTCTTTATGCCTCTCATCTTCTCTTTAGTGTGTGTTTACCTTCCTTTTCTTTTTTATTTCAACTTCTTTTGTTTTCTTTTCTTTGTCCGGAGTGGTCCTCATCCAATTTCCCCCATTGTTTCTGTTTTTCTGCCTATTTATCTATTCTCTCTATTCTTCTCAACACTTCATTTGTATTCATCCCATTTTAATCAGGACTCCCCTCGCCTTTTTTGTTCTCTCCCTGATCCTACTCTTCTCCTCTTCCTTACTTTGGTCATCGCTCCTCCTCTATCACCCTCTTCTTCTCCTCCATTCACACCCTTCCTCTCCTCTTTTTTTCCTCCATGCACACCTTTCTTTCCTTTCTCCCCCTCCTCCCTCACCTTTCTACCACTTGTCTCTTGCTTCCCTTTGTTCATCTTTCTCTCCTCTCATCCTTGCACGTCTTTCTTGGCCCTCTTCTTCTTTGTTTAATCCCCTCCTCCCCTCTTCTCTTCCTCCTTTTCCTCCCCCATCCAAACACACTCACTCACTCTCTCCTCTCCTCTCCTCTCCTCTCCTCTCCTCTCCCTCTCCTCTCCTCTCCTCTCCTCTCCTCTCCTCTCCTCCTCTCCTCTCCTCTCCTCTCCTCTCCTCTCCTCTCCTCTCCTCTCCTCTCCTCTCCTCTCCTCTTGTGCAGGTCTTTCTTGCCATAGAGCAGATGTCCTTTTATTGATATGATCATGGTTAGTGGTCTCCAGGTGCTCATTGGATCCACTGTATAACCTCATGCTGCCAGCGGCCTGAAAAACACACACACACACACACACACACACACACACACACACACACACACACACACACACACACACACACACACACACACACACACACACACACACACACGCCCACGTGCACACACACCCTGCGGCTATGGCATCTCTTGGATACAGTGAGCTATGAGAAGAAAGAAGGGAAAAAGAGTGCAAGAATTGAACAGAGGAGGATGACGCTGTAAAGAAAGCAAACAAAAATAGGAGAAAAATGAGGGGAAGAGGAAGAAAGGGGGAGAAAAGAAGTTAGGAAAGGAGGTTGGGGGATGAGTGACAGAGGAAAAAGAAAGAAAGATGGGGGGAGGGGTTTGACAGTGCCGGAGGCAAACTGAATATTTCAGGCAGTTGCCAAAAGAAGGAGTCGAAACTACCAAGGTGACCTGGGAGGAGTTCCTGTTAGAGAAGAAAGAAGGAAAGAAAGAAAGGAAGAAAGAGAAATAATCAAAAAAGGTTGCAATCAGTCCCCCATAGACGGTGCGTTTCAATCATTTTCAATTAGGTTTGACCTTGTTGAACATTTGCTCTCCTTTCAGTGTCAAATGCAGTTACGACTGTGAGGTTTTCATTTAGTTCCTTCAGAACGTTGCCTTTATTTTTGTGTCATGGTCACAACGTGGAGTTGCTGAAGATGTCAAATCAGACAAGTGAAAGCTTGACTGTGGTGCTGAGGTCTGCAAACTGAAACTGTTTTGTCTTCAGTACAGCGAGAGTTTCACATTGACAGAATCAATCACGTATCAAGGATTTATTATCTAATTTATATGCTTTGTTTTTGTCTTTTATTGTGAAGCACTTTAATATAGAAAAAAAAGAACAAAGCAACGCAGTTCTGAAATTTGATTGAGATTAAACTCAATTTCAAAAACAAATAATAATTGTGAGATTTATCTTTAGTCTTTGCACATGGCCCTGATCCAAACTGTTTATGTAGGTGGGGGAAACATAATCAGGAAAGCTTTATGTTTTTTATTAGTTTTCCTGGTACCTAATACCTTCATTAATTAACACTGAATAAACAGATTTTAATGTAAAATACCTTATACGACTACAAGCAAACACACTATTTTATACTTGTTAGTTCTATGATAAACTGCGACTATTACTGTAAATGTTTTAAGATTAGTACCTACATCAAGGCAAAGGTCTCAAATATTTAAAGTGAATGTTTAGAAGGCAGAACACTGCATTAACAAACTTTACTAATGACTTTACATGCCAAACAAGAAAGGCTAAAAATTCTAATTTAAATATCTATCTCTACTCATACAGTTTCTTAGATTAATATGATTTAGTTTGAAATAATCATATCTGACATAACACGTGGGTGCCACCTGTGGTGTGCGGTACTGTGCTCCCGGATAAATCTGTGCACCCAGCAGGAGATAAATGCTAAGAGGCTGAATGTATTTAAATTTAAATATTTAATTATGAGAAATAAATATTGGCAGAGGAAAAAAACTCACAATAGCCGTGCTATGTTATTTTCTTAATATAACACGTGGTGTTACTACTGCGCTGCTGCTCTCACGCGAATCAAACGTGGAGGTTTGTATGACAGGTTAATGAATTGGCGGGATAAACAAACTTTAGCAGGTGGAAGAAAGACACATTAAACAAATGTTTTACTTACTGGTGGTTCAATGTGCTGTGAGTGTGGCTGTATGATCAGCTGATGGTTAGCACAAGTCCATGTAGCTTGTGTGTGAGAGCCCAGGTAATGCAGAGTGGTTGATTTGGATGTTAACATTCAGCATTTAGTTATTATCAGTTATTATTCATCAGGAAATAAAACAACAGATGTCCTGATGAATGAGAGTGCTTGTTCTTCAGTGTGAAACTGAATAACTCCTGTACTGATACATGCCGATGCTGTGCCAGATGTTTTTGTTGATGGAAATCGGCAGAATGTTTTGCAGATGAGGCCTGTGGATGTATTGGCCAACAGGCAGTCTGTCTTTTATCCAGAGAAGTACAGCAGATGTAGTGGACATCAGAGGAGAGGGGGTTGGTTTGTGTCACGTGGCTGGGAAATGAAGCCAATGCAGAAGTGTTAAAAAGTGTAAAACGTAACAGGCTACAGAACATTTAAACCTCCATAAGTGCCTGTTATAAAACTAAAATGTTAACAGCCCGGTACCGAGAGTGGATTTTTATATAACTCACCTGTTCGAATGATATTAATGATTTAAGTTATGCATAACCAGCATCAATGCTTTTTGCAACTTGAATAAATGGTGCTGCACAATTAGAAACATTATATCGCAGAAGCTGCAGTCTTGAAATGTGCGACAAAGCAGCATTATAACGATGAACTATAGTATTGCTAAGATGCCCTGATCAACAAATCATGTTCTCGAGATGTGAAAGAACAGTTGTTTGGTACAGACCCCATTATGATGATTTTAATAGCTGTTTTTTTTTATTTGAACTTTATTATATGAAAATCATCATTCCCACTGAGCATGAATGGCACGAATGATAATAATCTTCCAAATGAAAAGAAGTACTTGCCCATGAATGAATGAATGAATGAATGAATGAATGAAGAAAAGCGTGGTGAGATTAAGTAGGCCTGACTGTTAAGAAATCGTCGTGTTTTCTATTAGAAATCCGGTGGATATTTTGAGTTAGACAGATTATCAAATACACTGCCTGTTGAAAGGACCTTGAACATCAATGTGTTTTCTGAAAGACTCGAAATTAGTTCATCATTTTCATAAATTAGTGTAAATGGGAGAGTGCAGGCAAAGGGTCATCACCCTTGCCTGCATAAGCCTTTGTCTGTTCAATGGATGCAGCAATTAACCTGTATCACTATTTACCGTGATTTAAAGTGTCATAGATTTGTAACCATAAAGACTCGGCTACACCAATTAAATGCAGTAGTAGGAGTAGTCGTGACTTAACTGCTAACTGTTCTTTTGAAAAAAACATTTCATTTAATTTATTTGATATCAGTTGAATATTTAGTGAGTTTTGCTGCAAACAAGTGTAGATATATTATGCTTATAACAGTTTATCAAACTCCTGGAGGCTCCACTGCATGTACAGGATGTGTTCATGGTACCATAACTGTCTCAGTATTTACAGTATTTACTCAGTATATACAGTATTTTGGGATATTCCTATACGACTAATTCCACCATCGATTAAAGTGAAACGTAGACCTGTCAACTAGTCTAAAAGTAAGAAAACATTCCGAGAATTTAAAGACCCTGTGAACACACTACTATTGCAGTAAAAGGTAGAGTATATCCTGTATCCATGTTGTTACATTCCTGACATTTAAATGTCAGTAAACTCTTTAAGAAACAACTGAATCGAGAAACATATGGATGATATTTTCCCGTCAGACCATGCTGTGAATGATGATGAAAATGAAGACTCTGCATGTTATTAGACGAAGAGAGAGATCACGCTCATTGCTGCTTAATTGTTGTGGGATAACTTAATACGTGGTGCTGCTTGAGTCTTTGTACAACAAAACCAATTAATACTAAATAAATACAAACAAATTAATATTATTATCCTTAGATACAATGACCCTTCAATATTATGTCCTGTATAAAAGTATAATTTAATATTTCTTAAAACATAATACATGAGGATTCAATACTGCATAGATAAGCAAATGAAATCTCAGAAATAAAAATGATAGGCTCAGTTCATATCCAATAAAGACTTTGATCCCTAAGGCTGCAACTAGCAATTATTTTCAACCGCAGTTAATTTGTCTTTTTTCCGATTGATCACCAAATTGTTCAGTCAGAGTGATACATTCAAACTCCTCCTTTTATCTAACCAACCAAAACCCAAAGGTTTTTAATTTGCAGTGATATGAAGAGCAACACATGTTTTGTTGCTGAATAAGTTAAATCATTAATCAATTATTTAAATGTACTCTACTAATCAGTTAGTCAACTAGTCATATCACCACCACTAAGCCCCGTTGAACACTGTGTAGCTGGAGCAATGCATTAATAATTTATGTACTATATGTGGGTGGGTGAAGTGTAAAGTTTATTTGTGTAGCACCTTTTCTTTCAGACATTATGTCAAGTCAAAGCGCTTCATAAGAAATTAAACGACATTTAAATAAGACAATCAGACACACATATTTTAAAAAGTGCATTAACAGTAAGGTGAGTTAAGGTGGTTCGCCCTCCGTTGCTCCATCAGTTTCTGTATCGGAGCTTGTTAGCCGCCGTCCTCACCGGTGTGTCGCAGCAAAACGCAGTTCAGACAGGCCTGGGGAGACAACCGCATGGGGCTGGCGCTGAGTCTTAATTGAATGGAGCCGATGCGGTTCCATTAATCAGTAATGGGGAGACTTGCTGGGTCCAACCACCACACACCACAGCAGGAGGGGTTTCTGATGGGGCCTCTGACATTTTCACAGTGTGTATTTGAAAAACAGAGGGAGGAAGGAGATGTGTTCATGTCTCAAGAGTAAAGGTTGAAATGAGGAGAATATTTTACATCAAATGTTTCTACTTGTACATTTCTCCAGTGTACAATTCTATCATGCACAGTACTGGAAGGACACAATGGGAGCCATTAAAGCTTTTTATCACAAGGTTGCTACTTCTGCACTTTCCCCCATCATCTCACACTAGAAAGAAGAGAGCAGCAGGAGCAGCAGCAGGCTGTACACGGCTAGTTTAAACGCTAGAAATGAGAATATGTGCAGCTCTCCAGTCTGTTGAAGCAACTATTATTTGGTTTATGAATTTAACAATCAATTAAATAGAGTAATTAATTTATCAGCTGAAAATTATAAACATTTCTGGGTTGTGCTTTCTCAAAGGTGAAGATTTGCAGCTTTTCTCTTCTTTATATCAATATGAATTGAACTTGGTTGGTATTTTAGATTAAGAAAACAAGACATGGCTCTGGGAAACTTTTCTGACATTTTATAGTTGAATTACTAATCAATAAAGAAAATAATCATAGACAAATCAATAATGCGACTAGTGATCAGTGAATATGTGAAAATTTAGCGGACAGGAGAGCAGGGGGAGCCAATGAACCCAGTGATGTGTGAGATATTACTCAAGCTGATGACAAATATGCCGATTACTTTAAGTGCAGTAAAACCTTTACTAGTAAAAAGCTACCCGTTAAACAAGCATAACATTTCAGAAAAACATAATTTCAACTGTTTTGCCTACAGTGCTCGTGTTAGGCAAATCGCGTTAAACAAGCTAAACGTAAAGCGAACAGCATGTAGCCAAAATGTTTTGCCGGATTTGTCCTGGAGCTTAAAATCGAGATAATTCTGATAGAAAAAACCAAATAATACTAAATAAATACAAGTTTAAGTATAACTTAATATTTCTTAGAAAATAACTTTTGTGTCAGATTTGGGAGGCTCTATTTACAGACTATTGCCAATATGAAATAAAATATTCATAACTATGTTTTCAAGTTAGAGTCATTATGTTTTTGCCACCTGTAATATCTACAGACACTAGAGTCTAAATACGGCGTTTCACGATTTTCACCTTACTGCAACTGTAGGTTTCTCCTTCACGTAATGTAATTGGCAACTACACCACTAGATGTCACTAAATCCCACACACTGGTCCTTTAAAAAGTAGTTCACCTCACCAGCTTCACCCAGTTTTCACAGATTCATCAGCTTCAGCTTTTTTCTTTGTTGTGTTCAAATGTTCAAGAGCACCTGAGAAGATCAAAAAGTTAATTAACAGACTAGACTGACTGTTCCATAATTCCCACCTAATGTGGCATTTGCATTTTTAATTAATTTGTCTGAGCCTTTTATATCTACAGACGCTGTGGGTCCTCTAACACAAAGTGTGGCATGTTGAACCACCATGTTCGTACCATAGCCCAGAACGGATAAACCAAACAATGTTTTGCCTTCACGCTTGGAACATGAGTGGGAGGTGAAGTAGTTTCGATCCACAGCTATACTGCTAGATGTCACTAAATCCTACACACAGGATCTTTTAAGCTGAGCGGCTTTTGTTATCATTTTTAGGATATATTATAAATATTATAAATTTGAATCCTACCATTAGATTTTCTACTTGCAGACTACAGGCAAGGAGTACTCTGACCCCAGCTTCAAGTTAGTTATTTCTCATTTTTTTTTATTCATTTTGTCCATTTTCCATTTGATTTTCACAATTTGGAACATCCGATTCCCTATGCATTGCAAAATGAACTAAAAATGAATGCACACTGCAAATACGCACATATATAGACGCTGTGGTGAAAAGCTATTTCAATATGTGTTTAATAAAGAAATGGCTCGATGAAAAATAATGAGGTCAGACCTCCTGAAGTGCGCGAAACCACCAAATATTCAACGTCTCTGTTCTCAAATTCAGTCAGACACAGACCATGAGCAGCCATATATGTGCAAATGAGCGAAGTATAAAACCACACACACACACACGCACACACACACACACACACACACACACACACACACACACACACACACACACACACACACACACACACACACACACACACACACACACACTCACACAGTATCTAAAGAGGGAGTCCTTTTGGAGCCCTAGGCACAGTGTGAGAAATAAATATTTGATAGGAGGATGACCTACTTCCTGTGCCCTGAAAAGTTATTTGTCTTTTTCTGCCTCCATCCACCACAGAGGCCTCTTTCCTCAGGCTCTGCAGCAAAGAGTGAAAGAGTGAGAGACACTTATGTAAAAAGAAAGAGAGACAGAGATAGAGGGGAGGACATGCAGAAAGAGAAAAGAGTTGGCGAGCAGAGTAAGAGGTGATCTGGAGAGAGAAATGTTTGATTGGAGTTTTAGTTCCTCAGAGGCAGAGTGAGTCCACCGGTAGAAATGATCTCAACGGTTGAATTACACCTTAAAGCACCAGGGCTACTGGCTAAATAAGTGAAGCCCAGTGAAAGTGGAGGATATAAGAGTAGACATGTCTCAAGACAATCATAAGGATCTGATACCAGTCAAACTTCAACCTGTTTCTGAGTTTGCAAATAAAACTTTTGTCAGTAGCACAGTAGCAAGAACTGTCGGCAAGAACCGACTATTTTTTGTATTTTGCAAAGACAGTGTGAGCACATAAATTTAAGATTCGGCTTTGGCTTCAGACAATTTATTTACAGTAACAGTAAGAGTTGTAATTTAACAACAGCTTAACTTGATGGCAGGCCAAAGTTAGTTACTCGTCTGTTGTGTAGTTTGTTTGGCTCCCTGTAAGCCTATACTGTAATGTCATGTAATGTACTCAGCAAAATTGCTTGTAAGACAAGAAGCTCCACTCTATAGCACTACTTTACGATCAGACTGGACACGGTGTTCTTGTAGTTCCCACAGCAAGAACAACAACAGAGTGATTAGCTGATCACATCACATTTGAGTCACTGAGTCATTTTTTTCCAAGTTAAATGTTCCCTGACCTTCAGTGTTCAGATCCAGTATCCAATGAAAAACAAAGTGACAAATATAAGTGGTGATTTAAAAATATCGGATTGGACCCAGTATCGAAAGACTCTGATTGGAGCCATCCCTGATATAATCTTCTCTTAGTGGGCGTTTCCTGGAAAAAATTCGAAAAACATGTTTCAGCTTCTCTAAGAGATTATATAAAGAAGCTACACTGTCTGGCTGTGAGGAATAGAACTCAAGTTACTTTGAAGAGGCTCGGTAGTGAAGCTCAATGATTGTCTGCACTACACCTTTTAAAGAAATGATGTCTGATGTACAGTACAAAGAGTTTAAAGCTGTGAATGTTGACATTAAATGTCTTGTCAGATTCATAGTCTTGTTTACATCTTCTTTAATCTTAATAGCTCGTGATTGAATTAAAGAATTTGGTCCCACCTCTCCAAAGCCTTTGCTGCTAACCTTGTGCAGCCATTAAAAGGCCAGTGCTGAAGCCCACCTAGACAGTTATGTCAGATGTGGGTGGCAATGTGACACATTTAAAGACGACTGTCACTACAGTCACTCTGTCCATTATTTTCTACATCAACCATTTGCAGCAGCTTGTTGATCTCTGTCTGATTTTTCAGAGTATGGCCTGTTGATGCTGTTGATCACTCGCTTTTCTTGATTGCCGTTATCTTTTTTTTAGTTTAAGTTTGAGGGACATAGATCAAGAGGTACTA
The DNA here is from genome assembly GCA_004119915.2 of Collichthys lucidus. Taxonomy (NCBI): domain Eukaryota; kingdom Metazoa; phylum Chordata; class Actinopteri; family Sciaenidae; genus Collichthys; species Collichthys lucidus. Next base: position 21,807,625 of record CM014080.1, on the reverse strand, counting down.
GCAAAACAATAACTTCATAAAATATAAAGGATGCTTCAGAATTAATAACCCCAACCGTGTGTGAAATATGCCTCCTGGTCCACATACAATATTAAAATACTGCTTTTGTGTTAATGCATAAATAATTTAGCTCTCTGAATGGGTCCATGCTTCAGGTCCGTCGACTTTAACTTGTAATTGCTTGTGTTGGAGATTAGAGAAACCAGATTTCCTGGCATCGCCAGACTGTTTTTTGTCCAGAGTGTACCCCACCTTTCACCCAGTGTCAGATGGGATAGGCTCCACCCCCCTGCGACACTGATTAGGTTAAACAGTTATTGAAGATGGACGGATGCAGATACAGTAGTTTTGGAGAATTTTACAGAAACTATTAAATACTGTAGTATGGACATTTTTATGTATCTGAAGCAGTCTGATTTTCGTGTCAGCAGCAATGTTGGGCTATTGTGACTCAATTGTTGAGTGTCTATGGGCTTACATAAAATAATTATGATCCCATAAGCATCCATGAACTGAGGGAAACTACTCACTGGTGGGTGCGTTCTTTTCCAAACTTTGTCTGAGGGGAGGCCAAAAATCTTAGATTTTGAAAACCCCTGGAAAATTGTAAATTGTATAATGTTTCAAGCAGGATTTTTTCATTGAATAAATCTTAAAAAGTCTAAAAACATGAATAATGTTATTAATTGATTTGTCCAACAGTATAAAGTGTTCTTCTGTTGTGGTGTAGATTGATGCTGTCCTAGCTTTTCCCTCAGAGGGGCAGTACTTAACCTTTGAGGACCCTTTGCTTTTCCAGGTTGTTAACCCAGGAAGGGGAAGGGGTCAGAGGTCAACAGTGTGTCTTCAGTCAGAAATGAAGGACTAGAGTCATGTCTGTCCCATAGGGGTAACTCACACACCTGTAATTTGGATGTCCTGAACATGAGGGGCCATTAGGGACATTATTCAGAATTACCATACATGTACAGTACATGTACTTTTCCTCTGACATACACACATCTCAAACTCATTCACACACTATACTAAAAACAGCCACACATACAAGTGAAATGTTTTTACACACACAACTGAAAATCTAGAAAAACTACTAAAAATATTTAACAGTCATTATTGAAAAAACATGAAATTATTTCAAAATGTTGTATCTTATAATATCAGTTCAAACGGAGGTCAAGCAGAGAGCGCATTTTGAAATTCAAGTGAACGACGCTGATGTCTGCTCAACGGCCTGCAAGTAGAATAACTGAAGCAGTGATGTTACTTTACAATGTGTTGACCTCGGCAGAGACCATCAGAGCACCGTCAAATGTATCAACAATCGGACTTTGCAACTGGCAAGTGTCGACACAGTGGGCAGGTCGCCTAACATCGCTCTTTTCAGGCAGAGAGATGCTGTGCTAAGAGATTGTCTATGAGATATCTATGTCAAATCATCACAAACACACATAACTTTATGTCCTGAAGTGATAGCAAAAGTATAGCTTTGTGACGTTTTCTTTCTTGTACCTAAATAATCACAACTGTGGCACCATATCTACAGTTTATAGTGTAATATGCATGAAATGTGCGTGATTATAGGCAATATAGTATTGTTTCTGATGTTTGTGTATTAGTGATGTCTAACTTCTTCTGTTTCTAAACTAGACTGTAACATGTTTTATGGAAAAGGTTAGGGAGGGTTACATTAAAAATGTAATTCAATACAGAGAACCTGCTTACATGTAGTATTAAAGTATATAAAGTAACCTTATTTGGTTTTATAGGTTATATTGGTTATGTTGGGATGATTACTAATCTGTCTGGAAAGAAGTGGTGCTTACCACATTTGAACTTGCAATGTTTGGTTGCTGGATAATTGTTGAAGCATTAGACAGCGTAGTAACGATGCTGCTTCAGTCATTCTAATTTCTGACTGACGACTGCAGACATCCCTGTGGAACTGTGTGAATAATATCTTGAGTGGCCCTTCATATAACAACAGCAGTGAGTCATAAATATATAAACAAATAAACACAAATGAGACTGACATCTTATTTTCACAACAAAATTTATTAGAAGAATAGTGGTTTTGAAAAGAAGGTTCTAGCATCCAGTGAATACTACCTTACACAACATTACAGCTGAAATGTGTGGCAAAAATGGCAATTTTCTTTTTTACCAAATTGAATATAACATAACCAGTAAAATATTTTACACATGCACAAAGACAGATCTAATCAGCGTCGCCTGACGTTCAATGCAAAATGAATAATAATAAAAAAAAGACGCTAGGAAATCAAATCATCATCTTTCATCTTTTTGTCAAAAAAAAAATCACAGACATTATGAAACAATTTATTATTCATCAGCCTAATCATGAAATCAAAATTTGCATTCAAAACAGGGAGAGAGAAAGAGAAAATAAAGTAGTGCAGTCAATCAAACTAAAACCAATTATTGTGATCCTTGTTAAGTGCTCATTTACATGGACATCGATAATATAAGCCTAGAAGAATAAAAGTCCAACTCACAAGGTACAAAATAAGAACATAAACAAAACAAGAAAAAAAATATATTGTACATAAATAAAACTACAATATGAGAAAAATATTTTTTAAATTATACAATTTTTTGTCAAACTGTAAACAGTAGATATTGAAAAAATGAGGTCCATTGGGGTATTTGGAGAACCTGTGTTTAAGTGTGTAGGCGTATTTATGTGTGTGTATGTGTGTGTGTGTGTGTGTTTATTTATGTGTTTGTTAGTGGTACAGTCCAGGTGGGACCAAATTGTGAAAAGGGGGCTTGGGCATCCTGAGCGTCAGCACAGCGCCCCCTAGGGCCCGCTGGACTGAAGGAATGAGGTATATATCGTCAAACCCAAAAACAAAATTTCAGCGGAAAAGAGGAAAAAGCCCAGCAGGCCCTGCAGCGGGGCATCCAGCCACCCGTTAAGAACCAAGGTGAGATCATGAAACGTTAAAAAAACCTCAGCAGGACAGAAATCAATACCGAAGAGAAGAAGAGGTTTGTTGTTCTACCCAAACTAGAGTCCAAACCCCTGGACAACACTTCCTGTGTCTACCCAAACATCACAAGCCGTTTCCAACCCAGTCAGAGCTATCTTTATCACAACCAAATCAATTTACTACCAAAACCAACATTGGGAATGTGGAAAGTAATCCTAAGAGTTCTTACAACATGAAATACAACTTGTTTTTAAGAGTCTCGATTGTTGTAAGAGATACAAAATTTAGGCAAAATTCAAAATACACTCCTGTCCTTCCAGACCAGGCCAATAAATAACTGATTTTTTAAATTGATGTCGTTCTTCGTGAAAAACAGACGTCTAGAGGAGACTTTGAAAATCCATGTCATTGGCCAAGCTGTTGCTCCAGCAAGAAAAAAAACACTAAGCAACATATAGCAGAGGTTTCAACCAATCATAGCAGAGAAGAGTGGCTGTCTAAAAGGTCGAAGAACAAATGAGAACTATTTAACCGAAAACTGAAAACTGTTCCTTCACAGCTCTACAGTTCTGTAGGTTCCACCATTTTCCTGCTTTCACTTGCAGTGAGAGAGGCTTACTTAGTTTTCCCTGAAGCTTAAGAAGAACTGAAAGCGGATCTGTTCCTCCGCTGTGTGTTAACTCCATTGGCAGCAAAGAGAAAAACTTGGTCAAGTTAGCACTTAAACCAGATGGATACCTGAACGTGGCGTACTGTAACTGCAGCATTCTCTGGTTTTTAAACCAACATACTGCATGAAGGACTGTGGAGGCTTAACACACTATTTAAAAGCCAACCCACTGTTTTGTGCACTTGTATGAAATGTTTGTTTTTAAGAGGTTAGATCGGTTTAAGTCATCGTTACGTTGGTGCTTCGAAGCCACACAATACCAGACGGCTGTGTCGATGCTCAGCACAGAGTAAAAGCCATGGCACCTGACGCAAGTCAAAGAGAGAACAGAGTGCAAACAAAGACTCAGCAGTCCTGAACTGAGAAGAAGATTGATATTCATAAGATACTAAAAGCCAAAGAGGAGCTAGAGGAAAAGAAGAAGAGAATCCCATGAGTGGAACACAAAAACTCTGAGGGCAAGAGAAACTGCTTCTGACCATTCAAGATTTTGGCGGTAATTTTCGTCTTCTTAGGAACGAGATATTGAAAATAAACTATAGTTAAGGTTGATCACTGCTAGGCCTCGGTGTAGATTAAGTACCTGAATAAGAGTTAGAGCAGTGTTGGGTCCCTGAGGGTGTCTGGGTAATGTAAATTTGGGTCTGTGAGGCGCCCAGAGAGAGGCGTCTTTTCCTACAGACAACCAGGATACGTTCAGAGATGTTACTCTTCAAACTTGTACACTGTTCCATTGAGTTACTATAAGAGCACAGGTAGATTAATGTTCCTTTAAAAACAGCTCTGAGGCAAAAAATATAGGTTGAAGAACAATTGAGAAAAATCATAAAGAGTAAGCTTTCACATTATTCTTACACAGCCACACGGATTCAAACTCATACACACTTTTTTTAGTTACTTTACACAAGGAAAAAAAAATGATTGCAAAAGAGCATTAGCCAAAAACCACTACGAAAGCTGTTGCAGTGACAAACAAACGTTTTAGGTGCTCCTTCTTCTCGGGGAAAGGGATTTTTTTTTTCCATTAGGGGCAATATTTCATATTCAAAACATCAGAGTCTGTCCTGCGGACAACATCCAACAGAAGCGCTTTTGGATTAACCAGCCTCTTCAAACAAAAAGACTGATACAGGGGTATGTACACCAGCATGCAAAAATATTGAGAGGGTCAACGTTCACGAAACCGTCTGTCGCTCCCAGCGAAGCTCAGGGGAGATGCGTTTTCTAACAACTTCACTGTCTGTTGCAGAGAACCTGAACAGGATCATCACCCCCCCCCCCCCCCTTCCTTCATTTAAAACAGTCTTTACTTTTCTAGACATAAAAACACACAAACCGTTCCTCCTCAGTGCCTTCAATATACAGTTCCACCTCACCTGTGAAAAAGACAGGCGAGGGTTGATGGGTAAAGCAGTTCTATGTACAACTGTCCTGAAGACACCCCAACCCCCACAACCCTTTATCCCGCCCAAGTGACTCTCACGCCCGAGCCATCTCCATAAATATAGTCTTTACAGTGTCTGCTTCAGAAAAAAAACCCTCCCCCACCCCCCCAGTTTTCACATAATCAGGCTCAAAAAGACTACAACTACACTAGATCCTAGTTCCACTACTTCTTCTGTTAACAAAAAATCTCAAATCGTCCTGCCCGTTTGCCCTATGCTACATCATGGGGAAATAACAAGCCAGAACAGAGTAAGAAAACGAACACCAAAAAGCAACAGAGTGGGAGATTTTACCTAACATACTGCACTGGACTTCTGTATTTGTTTCCCTGAATCATTAATGGAAAAGGCTCATCCTCTTCCTTTTCAAGATAAAAGTATATGACATTAGAGATTTGTATATACATATGCATTTGTGTTTGTGTGTGTGTGTGTGTGTGTGTGTGGGGCTTGTATAGGTATATCTATGTGCACATATAGAGCATTTCTTATTCTTAAATATGTATAGTTAAATTAGAGGTTAGTTGTGTTTGCGTTTTTTTTACATTCAGTTTTTAACAACGATAAAGAGTAGATAAGTAGATAAAGAGGTATGCAAAAGGAACAACATGGGGATGTGTGGTTTCAAGTTTTCCACGTGTTGGCCTTTATTCTTTCAGGCAAACCCACTTTTAAAATCAAAAGACGGGAGGATTTTTTGTTTTGACGAAATCCCATCTTTTGCAGGGAGTCATAATCGATACTTTTCTCTACAGTATCTTCCGTGGATCTTTCAGAGCTTTCGCAATCAAATCGTTTTATAAAACCTCCTTTCCATCTTTAACTGAGGAACACAAGATGGGCTGCGAAAGGTTTGAGACCAAGGATGTTCACAAATCAAAAGACAGAACACGTATGAGGACGCAAAACCAAAGTGGTATAAAAAGCTATGGAACCTCCACTGGGCGCTACACACTGCATGGCAAAAAGAAGCAAGAGTGGAAAAACAAAGACACAGATGAAAGTGCCCAGGAGATGAGTCTTGATGGGACAGGATCTTACAATATGTGGAGGTCGTCAAGGTTACATGGATTTCTTTTCTGAGGTATTCTGTGTTGTAAGTTTTTTTTTTTTTAATTCTACTTTACATTTTTGCACACCAAGAAACAGCAAGATGGAAAACATTATCAAAGATCGAAAGAAAGGACAAACACTCAGTGTTACTTTCCCGAATGCAGATTCTGTCAAAGCTGCTTGTTTTTCTGTTTTTTTTTTCTTTCACAAGCAGCTTTCCTTAATTCTGACAGTCGGGAAGGCAACAGCGCAAGTCTTGTAAGTTAGATCTCCAGAGGACCAACGAGGTGGATCGTTAAGTAAGCTCCGCACTAGCCTCCCCTGCTAAGAATTATTCATATTTACAATCCTTGCTGTTTTATAAAGCACTGAAAAAGTATTTGGCTGAAAATAATGTACAGAATCAGTATTTTAAAAAAAAAAAAAAGGCTTTTCGAAGACCCTTTTAAGTTATGATGTTCTGGCTTTCATGAGTCAACTTCAGCCAGATGAGTTTGAGGTGTTCCACAAAAGAGTTTCTGAATAGTTTCTGTTATGGCAGTGGGAATCATCTGCATGACATTTAATCTTCTGTACAGCCAAACTTCCTGGCCGAGCACTGAACTCCGATATCCGCTCACCAAGTGCCAGTCTGTCTGACCTGACTATCGATCGTGCTCATGAGCCAGTGTTGCTCCCCAGCTCGACTATAAATACACTGGCTGGTGTGGTTATCTGCATGTAGTGTAGCGTTCACAACTGATAGGTAACAGAGAAGGTACGTGGTCGTCAAAGACACCAAAGTACAAATGCAGGAAGACGTCATAACTTGAAAGAGCAAAAAAGAAGCTACAAGAGAATCACAGCAATGCACTGGCAATTTAAACAAAACACAACCCCGCTCATTAGCTGATTTTTTTTTCTCGTTTTTTTTTTTTCTCTTCTCATTTTTAAACACAAAAACTGAAAATCAAGCCTGAGCCTGTTACCCTGAAACATCAAAACAAAAGATCAGAGACATCATACAACATTAACGGCTAAACCTTTAAAATATTGACTCTCTTTTGTGGAAAGAGTTCATGAAATTTTCACCAAGGCTGAAATATTAACTGCCTGGCAAACATACTGTATGTATGTATGTATGTATGTGGTATATTAGTGGTTTTTTTTCTAGAAACAGTTCTGAATATTGCAGAGGATAATGACCCTTGTTGCTAAAAGAACCTCAAGCTCTGTCTTAAAAAATCTAAATCTGCAAGTTCTTCATCGGAGGAGAGTGTGGCAAAGCCTCTGTGAAAAGATTTTAAAAAAAAAGAAAAAGGTAGAGGGAAGACCATGTTCAGAGGCCTGTGGACTGCGGATACAATCCCAAGAGGCGGCAGTGAGGTTTATGAAAAGGCCTGATGAGAGGTGAAAAACCTGGGGCTGTCTTGGACCACCACATATCTCCTGGGATAAACAAGGGTCTGTCAGCCCCTACGGCGCTCACGCTCCAGTGACCAAGGATGCTGAAAGGATGACAAATAGTTACGGGGGGAGAAGGGGAACGGAGGGGGTTTATGACTTTTTCATCAAAGAAAGTGACAACAAAATCATACAACGTTTACAGGGGTGTGGAAGGGGATGTGCGGCCCTGCCGACCACCCATGGCGGTGCAGCAACATCACGGTGCATTTTTCAGAAACTGCACACTTTTGAGTGACAGGACAATCAAGATCTGACACGTTTCTGAGAGGAAAAATAAGAACAGAAGATCGCAATGTTCAGCAAATATCAGAGCATATGGGGTGGCGTTTGGCTGAGTTGGTAGAGCATCCGCCCCGTGTACAAGGGCTCAGTCCTTGCCGCAGGCGGCCCAGTGTTTAAATCCGACCTGTAGCGCTTTCCCCCATGTCATTCCCCACCTCTCTCTCCCCACATTTCCTGTCACTCTTCAAGCTGTCTATCAAATAAAAAGCTCCAAAAGGCCAAAAAAAAAAATCTTAAAAAAAAAAAATCAGAGCATATTATGTCTTTGGGGACTGCCAGTGGAAGACCTGACAAAACTTACTTTGCTGTATTTAACTTTTATCAAAACCCTTCCGAAATAGTCAACCTGACCTAACCTGACCTGAAGTTCATTCTTGAAGTCGTGCTTCACAGGCAAAACAGACTTTAGTTTTCAAATCAACTTTGTGCAATTTCCTGACTCCTGAAGCAGTCGGCGCCTTAAAAGATCCCCACAGGCAAGTCCGTGCGACAGACCGAGGTAGCAGAAACAGCGGCGAGCATCTCAGAGACGCTTTCACATGGATACAGATGAGAGTAAGACAAAGAGTCTTATAAAAAAAAATGTGATGGAAGTGTCACACAGAAAAGGGGACGCGGGAAGAGGATAACAGACAATCTATGGTAAATATTTGTTGGCCAGTGTTGGACAAAGATTTAGTAGAATCGTGTCTTCTGTTCAGAGCATCTCTTTAGAAAATGTACTAGGAAAAGTCAGATGAATCGATATTAGGAGTAGCATCTACACATTACGGCATATTTTTGCAACAAGATGTCATCAACTTTGTTAAATTCTCTACAAACTCAAGATTTCCACGCTCCTGTGCGATTGCAGGAGATGAACCAGTGTTAGCAGAGTTGGATTTGAGTTCAGAGCAACAGAGACCAGCTGGTCCATGTAGGTGGCTCTAAAGGGCCAGACACACCTCCACATGGGAACAATGCTGCAAGATTGTCATGGCAACACACAAGGGCGCCTTATGAAGTGCACTCTATCACAGAGCATTTCGTCCAGATTCCCTTCACACCACCATGGCTTTTATTTTCTAATTTTCCTTTTTCAAACCTACACATTAGGTCTGATATTTTGTCCCTAATAATCCCCTTCCCTCTCTAAGTGGAGTTTCAGATCAGCGGCAGCACCTGTTAGACGGAGGCGCAGTGTGTCGAAGTAACGTTCGTTTGTGACGTGAATTTCAGCATCGTTCCATTAAAAGCCTGTTGTTTAACTGTGCTGTGGGGGTGGGGATGGCGACCTTCAGCGGCCTTTATTCTTCTCTACTTCACTTAGATTTCAAGTGAAGATAGACACACTCCCATCCACCTCCTCAGACCGCCGCGTCTATCCGACAGTCCGTCTGTCTGCAATCTGTAAGGAGGCTTTCTGACGAGGCGGAGGGGTGAGACGCACCGCGGGCTTGTTGGAGGCGAGAACAGCAAGTGTGAGAAAATGTCTGCCTGTGAATCTTACACGGTGCAACATAATCACAAGGAGGGGGGGACCGGGAATTTAAGCCAACAAATTTGACCTGAATCTCACATGACATTTTGCTTGGGCGGAAGAATGTCGCTCTTGAGGCAGCTGCTCTGTGATTTCACTGGGGTGGTTAGATTACACGTGATTAAGAAACCAACCCTCGACGATTAGATTTTAGATTGTGATCAGAGTCTTCAAAAGGCACTCCTGATTCAACTGATTGAAAAAACAACAAATAAATTATGAATTATTCCTGGCAGCACAATCAGATTAAATGTAATGAAATGAATTTGGAAATTCAACAGCTCTGAATAATGTCCAAGGAACCAGGCAAACCAGGCTTCAGTTAACAATTAAAGAGTGCAGTTTGAAAACACATCCAGCCAATATTCAAAATGTCACTAAAAATGTATTTTCTTATTTTCAAAGCACACGAATTTCTAAAAAAATGAGTCACCAAAGGGCGAATTCATTGTCCTAATCTAATTTTCAGACAGTTTTGATTATCATGTAACTCTGTGCTCTCACCTCATCTGAGTTGCAATATAAAATAATTGCCACTACCTTTGAACACAAAGACTTTTACACAAAGAATTATCATTTTTTCCTCCAAAACATCAAGCCCCTGCCAAATTTCTTGTTTAGTGAATCACGACGGAAGGGAGCGAAGGTGTCTGTCGTGTTGATTGCTGCACATCAGCATCGTTCTAGAGGTGTGTCTGGCCTTTAAGATCTGTACTCAGCTCTGCTTTCAAAGCCAGGCTGCCACTGAACGACAGCTTGTCACATCTCCACAAATGCTCTGACATTTACAACACTTGGAATTGCACTCCACAACAGAAGAGATGCACATTTTTAACAGATCTGCTGGCGTCACTTTGACAAATGTCTGGGGAAAAATGCCAGTACGGTGAAGCCTAAAGCACACAAGGAGAATTGTAACTGTCAGTCCATGTGCTGATTACTGTTTTTTTTAAAAATGCACTCAAAAAGGTAAAGATAGTAAGATAAATCTTGTTGCAAAGAGAGAGACTGTCTTCTTGGATATGTAGCAAAAAGAGAAAGATCCATGCAAAAATATGCACGGGATTTAACCTGACCCAAAATATATAACTACCAATGATGTTCTTTGCATTCCTGCAGCTATTTTTTACTTTAGCTTTAGTGTTGTTTGTGTATTTAACTGGAGAATCCAATCTCTAAGAAAAAAACATTATTTTTTTCTTAACTGGAAAATGTTTTTCTCCTGTTTGATCACAGGTTGGAATGTGAAATCTTACAATAAAGAAAATGTATCTTTTAACAGACTTTCTAAATAAGGATTTAAGAAAGTACTGTTCAAAATGCATGGCTGCCTTTAACAGTAATCTGTAAACAGTGACAGAAATAGACGAGGCAGATTGAAGGAAAAGAGAAGCTTACGAAACGTAGTACGACAAACAAAGATAGCTGCTGGAATGAACAGAACATCACAGATAAACAGAACAACTTAAGGGAGGATTTGTTCTTTTAACCAAAAGATTTGTAGGTTGATTAAAAAAAAAAAAGAAAGAAAGAAGAAAAGCAGTCTTTGTTGTAAGCGAGAAACAAAACAAAGTGATTTTCACAGAGGCAGTGCCTGCAGTGTCCCAGCGTGCCAGATCAAAATCAGCCAGCAGGGCTGATGTTCTGCAGGCTGTGGATAAAACACACCCACCTGCTTCTAAAAGAGAAACGACTCCCAGCTTTATAATTATACATATAACCCGCCCACACAAAGTGTGGCTACCTGATGAGGAGGGAGCGTGTATGTTGCTGTAGGTGCGCCATATGTGTGTGTGTGCGTTCTGCTCTTCCACGGCTGCATGTGCTAGAGAGAATACAGCATTGTATTCACAGAAACCTGGCTTCTGGCTTTTAAACAATTTGTCTTTTTTTTTTATAAGAAAACAAAGAAAGGAAAAATACCGTGTTTTCAGAATAACAACAGTATGAACGACGACAACAAGAAACGACAATTGTTCAAAAACTGCTTCTGTTGGTTACATCTAAAAATCTGGAAACGAGCCGTACTAAAAATCCTGATTCTTCTTCTTTGTGTGTATGTGTTTCTAATGTACAATCAGCTGCTTTGACATGGTCGGACCTGAGGTATAAATGACAACCAGATATGCAGCGTGACTCAAAAAGAAACAGAAGAAACCTCTCAGCAGAGAGGAGCATGGCAATCATATACATTATGGGTATTTCTTTCCTGGTAGCCCGCATCATCACACACCATCCTGAAATAAAATGGCACGTCATGTGGCGTCTACTAAGTGAGGTTACAGTAGTTGCTGTTCAACATATTTTTCTTCTTTTTTTATCACTTTTTTGACAGTCTTTCACTCAGAAGAAAAAAAAAGAAACAAATCAAATAAAACAACAACATGAAAAGCAAAAGAGAAACTGATTGGCTTACCTGGAGATGCAAAAACAGTAAAATAAATACATATATTCAGAAGTGTACAGCTTTTTCAGCATATAAAGGTATTTTCCTGTGTGTGGGTTTTTTTTTGGAATGCAGTGTAAAAGATTTTGAACAGGATATTTTTCTTTTACAAGACAGCAGATAAAGGAAGGTTAACTTGTCCACCTGTCCCCCAATCTCCCCTCTGGGTCTCTGATTTCTCGGGGTGTGAGAAATAAAAAAAAATGCAAAAAAAACAACAAAACAAAACAAAAACCAAACAATTCCCCTGTCAAGTTTCAACCTGGAGTTACATTACACCTAAAAACACAATAAACCCCAAAAGAAAGAAGGAAGAAGAAAAAAAAAACAGTGAACAAAAACACCTTGTTCTTTCTCAGACCAGGGTGGGACCAACCTGACTTATAGCCTCCAGGGTGAAACCAGACGACTGAATCCCAAAATGTTTTGACTTTAGGAGGAAGCAATGAGAGGTTTGCAGCCCTCCCCATGCCAACCCCATCCAGTGCTAACAACAGGAATATTTGTGTAATCCCTGTGGGTCTTTCTTTTGCTCAATCTGATGCTCATTATATGCTTCTATAAGGTTTTGTTGTTGTGAAAAAAATACCTGAAAAGAGGTAGGGTGGCAAATATTAGTCAGTCAGACACTTGAAGCGTCTCCCTCCTCCCTTCACAAGAGGGAGGCGAAACAAAGAAAAAACGAACAGATAATAAAAGAAAAGAAACAGCGGCGGATACTATATTTCCCAGAGTATCGGCTATCCCTTCGCCAGGCAAGGTAAGGTATACATAAAAGTACGAGGCACGGAAAGGAGTCATTATTCTGAGATTGAGGTATAGCACTTGGTCTCTGCTGACCAAGTCGACATATATTTTATATACTGTGTATATATAAGTCTATAAATTACATCTAGTACAGGTAGTTAAGTCTGTGCCATTTTCCGACTGACAAATATTGCTGCCCATCCCATTGGCTCGATCCTGAGACATTTACAGTACTGAAGGCTACTGTCGCAAGCCCGCGTCAGAAAACGACTGCGTTTCCAATGCAAGCAGCGCAAAGTGAAACTAAAAAGCAAACAAATAAAAACAACAGTCTGTTAAAAAATGAACTGACAGTGCCATCTTTTTTTTTCTTTTTTTTTTTTTTTGCAGATCACTGTTCTGGTTTTGTGAGTTTGAGATATTCAGTTCACTACATTCATTATGTGAGTATCTGTTAATATATATGTATATAAATAGATATATACTGTTCTCTATAGTATATAATATAGTATGAGGTTTGTTTTTAAAAACAGCAGTGAGACTCAGTGTCAAGAAGGAGGACTTTTTTGGACAGGGGGAGCCGTTAACCACATGACTACAAACAATCAAAAAAAAAAATCCCAGAAAAAAAAAATGAAATGAAATGAAATAAATATACCATAAATGGCATGCACCTCAGTAGATAAGATCAGGCTGAAAATGGGACTGAATTTTTTTTTAATTATTTGCGTTTTTACAAAGTAATGGCAAATATATAGTGAAAGCCAAAGGTACAGAGAATTTGTTTAAAGATAGAAAACGTTTGTAAAGGATTTAGAGGTTTGGCCCTTGAGGAATCGCCCCTCTCAGGGGAATTCAGTCTAAGTGCTGTTGGAGTCTATCCATGCAAACCTGTGCATTAAGTGCCAATTACACTATTTCTACACATATATTTTCTTTTCTTATCAGCACAAATACATGCCTAACATGCATTACATGAAACAGGCTAAGAGGCAGAGTGTCGCAACTTTGTTTTGTTCTGTTTCTAAGGGGAGGGGGCGCATTATAAGCCGCATTATGTCATACTGTATTCACAGCTAGCTCAATGAGCAGCTACCATGCCTTTTCTTTTTAAGAGGCGTGTTTATAAGAAGTGCTTTACAATCAACACTGGGGCACTGATCCTGTTTTAACTATCAGATCAGTGCATTGTCCTTCGCTGGGTCCAACTCAACGCGCACAACAACCTTTTAGACACTTCAAATGCTCAGCATTGTCAAAGTGTTGGACGCATTTCATGCAACGATAACCCCCAGAAATACTGTTGTTCCTGGGTTCTTTTCGAGAGCTTCTTCCCCATTTGCCATGCAAGCCTGCCAATCAAGCCAAGGGAACTACAAAGCTTAAGGTGGATAACCAATAACCACAGAAAAAAATAAGATTGTATGCAACAGGTAGTTAATTCTGATTCTAATTAGATTGTGATTAATCCATAACTATGTATGACTTTGAGCATCTTTGGCTCAGGAATAATTGTATTGAAATTCAGTTGGCTCGACCCCAAAATCAGCCAAAAAAGTGGTGCATGCCATTTTTAAGAGAATAATCAATGGGAGAAAAAAAACAAATCAAATAAATAAAATGTACAATACATTTCAAAAAGGAGTGAATCATCATCATTTCATCTGAACAGAGAGGTACAATTCTCGTGTTAAAGATCTCACAGACTGGGTGAGCACCAGGCAGTGTTAGGAGCGAAGAGCAACATTTACCACAGAGCAAAATAAACGTGACAAACAAAAAGCTTTTGTCATCTCCTTCAATCTTTTCCTGATGGAAAATACCAAAAGAGCATTTTTTTTCTTCTTTCCACCCGTGTCCGCTGAGGGATATTCTTTTCCCGCCTGGTAAAACGTGATGATAGTTTTTCTATCCCTGGTGCTTCAGCAATGAGCGGAGAGGAAACGACGAGACGACACTACACAAAACTCAACTTGTTCAAGCTGTTGACCTTTTTTTTTTTCTTATTTTCTTTTTTTTTTTATCGTGGAGGTAATTGAGATCGGAAAAAAGAGTAGTTTGGGTCCAAGCTGCAGCTTTCTGAAAGTCTTCACACACTAAAGCTTTTTTTCTTCCATCGCTCTGCCCTCCTCATCGTTCCTTGCTCCATATCCCCCAGAGAAGAGCTACACTACATGCATAACCCCAAACAGCTTTCTTTCTCTCGTGTTTTTTTTTCTTATTTCTGAAAAGTGCTATTTTAGAAGTTTAGCGCCATGAGTTCGATCCCCAAACCCAACGTCAGTGTTTTCTGTTCTTTATCATGATTCATTTAGCAGGTCTATCTGCTATTGCCCTGCTATATTTACTCACGTCCTGCAGACAAAGCATTAGTGAGAGGCATGTCTTGTCCTCCTGTCTGTCTAATATAGGTCCAACAGGAAGTGGCCATATTTGAAACCCACATCATCTGTCTCAGTTACCCTGAGTTTAAAAATGAGGAGAAAAGAATCATCCAGAATCACGGATTGGCTTTTACATCATCAGTCATAATAATTTATAATATATTAAATCTGCCTTTTCCTCGCCTCAATTAACTACCCCTCCCCAATGCATATTGCCCACCCACCATCCCAAAATGAACACCCCTTTATAAATGCACATTGTTGTAATAAACTGCTTTTAAACTGTCTTTAAAGTTTGAGGGAGAAGAATTTCTTTTAAAACTTCAACTAAGTTGCTTCTGCTTAGTTTCATTAGAAAAGGAAAAAAAAAATCAGCCATGTGTTGTTGTTGTTGTTGTTAGTGAAGACTAGCTAAAACTCATTTGTTAAGGCTAGATAAAGCCTTGTATAAGAGCTAGATAATCAACTGGATAGCAGCAGTTTCACATTCTGATCCTAAAAGGCCTTCATCCAATAAAGATCTCCATGAGGGGATGAGCTCACTTCAGTCACCATTTGGAGGACAACCTGAAGGCAGTTCTAGCATTCCAGGATCAGCAGTGAGACACTGATGGAGGTCCATGAGGTAGCATCCCGCCTTAAAATGGCTGATCCATAATCAGATGACCCCACAACTTGTCCCTTGGCAAAAAAGAGAGTTTTAGAGCTTTCCGGGTTCTGATTATAGATCAGTCTACGCAGGCGATGTGCACCTCCGACCCATTGCGAGGTTGCGACTGGGCTTCAGAGACAGACCATAATAAGTGCATGATGCAAGGGCAACAATGCCGAGGTAACCTGGTCTGTAAGCGCCAGACCCAAAGTGTAGTGCAAAAGAAAGCAAAACAAATCAAACAAAAAGATAAAGATAGAGGAAAAGATGTCGATTATAGAAGTCAGTAGTGTCCACGAAACTCACAAACATGCATCCCTGAATGACTTTTTGTGTGTCTTTTCTCATTCAAAAAGGACGGGTCAATGTTGCTTTCGTCCGCACAGAGATTAGCAGAATATCTTAAGGAGGAAAGGAAAGGGTTTGCAGTTAAAGCGTCATGGCTACCTGGCAATAAGAGAAAGGGGTTTTGATTCAGAACCCCGGTGAGGAATATCAATGGTATGATTAAACCTTACAGTTGGCTTCAAATATAACAGACAGTTCACTTACCAATTTTTCAGCTAGTACTCCATGAGAGAGGGGAGCAGTAAAGGGACTAATTTGTCAGTTTTTTTAAGGAGTTAATTTTCAACCTTCCCCTCATTTTTTCCCCCCAAATTGGAATGGTCCAAAGTCCAAACTGCATTTATAAGCAGCAAAGGTTCAGTATACTGAGTTCAGAAAAGAGGGGGTTTTTGGGCTGAGGATTATCAGCATGCTTATGGAAATTTCATTAATTGTCAGTTAACTAATGTCTTTAGCTGCATTTGTTAAGCCCCTGGATATAAAAGCTAAACAAATGCTTACACAGCATCACTCATGCGATGCTTGTTAAAAACCATCCGATTAGTTGTTTATCTCCAGTTTGTTTTAAGAATCCGCCTCATATTATCCCTGCGTTTGTGCTCACCCAGATACTGCAAAGTAAATTGGCACAAATAAAGCCCCATCCGTTTTCAAATTACTTTAGTCATTTGACTGAGGTTTACATGTGTAAGTTGTTTAGTCGATTGGTTTGAAATTGTCATCAATCTCTTCCTTTACATTGTCCTTGAGCTCAGCAGCTGCCAGCGGCTGGCCGTCGTCTCGTGGGTTTGCGGTGGGCGTGTTCTCTGACTCAGCAGGAAAATCCTGGCCTCCTGCCTCCATCTTCATCATCACCTTGAGCTTCTTCTTTGGGGGGTTCTTCAGGGTTCCCAAGCGCTCCTTGACCTTGTACTCCAAGGTGCTGTGCGGGATCCCGTACATGTTCTGAGCCTTGGACACACTCATCTTGCCGCTCATCACTACTGCTATGGCCTCCTCCAGGATCTCACTGTTGTACTGGCGATAACGGCCCCTCTTCTTCCTTGGCTGCTTGGAGTTTGGGTCCCCTTCCACATCTGAGGTGGAATATGCTGGCCCAGAACTGGAGTGGTCCAAGTCGGAGCTCCAGTATTCAGCTGCCCCATCCAGCAGGCTTCCAAGGCTTCCTCCACGACGGTTCTGCTTGGGCAGGATGGCTCTCAGCTTCCGGCTCAGGGTGTTCTCCCCATGACCACCACCCCCAACCCCCATGGCACCATAGCCGTACAGCTCAGAGGCATGGGAGTCCCAGGAGAGATCCATGCCCCGAACTTGGGGGATCTTTAGGTCAACAGGAGGTGAGTGGCCCTGGTCTCGCTTGCCCTCATTGTGGTGGTGTTGGGCTTTGGAGATCTGATTGTGGTGGTGATGGTGGAGGGAACTCTTGAAGGAGAAGGCTCCGTGGTGGTTGTGGTGGTGATTCTCCAGGAATGTAGGCAGGTCTTTGAGGTCGCTGAGAGCCCCGCTCAGAGCTCCACTGGCCTGCTTTAGTTTCAGCAGGCTATCAAGATGGGCCTTGCTTCCCCAGAAAGAGGAAGAGCCCTTCTGGCCAAGCAAGGAATGGGACTGCCCGTGATTGAGCAAGCCAGCTGACTCTAGATTAGCCAATGAAAGAGCAGCAGGCTGGCTGAGGAGATGGTGCTTCTGGCTGAGGAGCTCTTCCTTTATACGCAGCGAGCGAGCCAATGGAGGCTTAAAAGAGTTGGAGTTGACATAATTCTCCCGCAGTCCGTCCTGCAAGCTTTTCTGCAGCAGGCCATCCTCCTCATCCACCTCTGGCAGGTTCTGTTCCACTTTGAGGGAACGTCTGAATGGAGAAAACAAAGAAGTAAATTTAAGAACTGTCAGAGATCTCGTTATTAAACAAACATAAGACCAGGGTTGGGTTTGATGCATGCTGCATTTTTACAGTGTAATGTTGCTCCAAATTAAATTATTAATCATTTGACTCTTACTCTTACATTTGAACATCTTGCACATTGGGGGGAAACGTTACCAAATTATTATTTAGGCGGCATTCAGACTTGACCAGTCGCTGTGGCTAATCTGCTGCTGGGTATGTGTCTGTTTATGCTATCAGAGTTTTTATTTTTATTTTGCTGATTAACCGGCTTTATCAAGGCTATTAACCATCATCGCAACATCATGCTGCGTTTATCCAAAAGTCAGATCCGGCTCAACTTCTCCATTGCAGGGCACTGCGTTTTTTGGTGGACACCCCTGCAGTCCTGCACCGCTGCAAGCAAAATGCACTACCTCCACTCAAATGAATGGAAAAACCTGCATTGTCACAGCAGTGTCAGATCCTGTCTGAATGCGGCTTTATAGTTTCTGTTCAACTAAAACATGAACATAACAAAACGCAAATAAATTACATCTGACAAACTCAAAACATTAGATAAACCATAGACATCACTGTCAACAGATTTCATTTTCTACACAGTCCTGCTCTGTAAAACCACAACAAACATTAATCAACATTTCTGTAAATGTGTCACTGTTTGTCAGCTGCCTGATTTTCAACTGCAGTGTCTGTTACACATCAGTTTTCTGCAAGCAGAACATCAGTGGGCTTACAATTTGACAGAACAGTTGCAAACAAGTTGTTTTTCTCAGCCCTCCATTATAATCAATTAGTTGTCAGTTACTTTGTAATTACATTCAAACTGAGGCAGCACAGGGGTCAATCATTTATATTACCATCATATCATATTATCATATGAATCACTTATATTTTAATCTCATAATTAAATCTCAACTTAAACTAATTAAAAACAATTTAAATGGAAAAAAAAACATGAAATATTTGCACAACTTTCATTTTGGAAAGGCAATATTGTCGTCACTCTTGTTAATACAAACAAGTTAGAATAGGGGGACAGACACAGTAGTATGAATGCATTTTATTAATATATTAATATATTATATTAATTGTTAATATATATTAGCATGCAAGTATGTAAGCAATCATAGTTTTATCCCACTTAAATTATGTTTTTTAGACTATTTGTTACATTATTATTGTGAAATACTGGATAGTTAGTTTTATGGGCCTTATATATCAATAAAATAAAACAATAGAAGAAGACACCGTCTTGATTGAACCGTGAACATCTGACAACATACAAAATCTTTGACAAGGAGTGTAGACATCGCTTTGCTTTAAAGGCTCACATGCCAAAACCTGTGCTAACCTGTCAATATGTTCTGTTTTTTAAATGATTGTTTACGTTTCCATCCTCCATCTTGGATGAATAAAGTTGTATTGAACTGCAATTATAACATGCAATAGGTCTTCTTTGCGAAGAATCACTGGTCTGCAAGCATCTCACATTTCAATATCTCAAATTTCTGTCTCTGCTGCTGAAACATATGCTTAGATGCAAAGTGCCCTCACTTTAGATTCTGCAGCCAATGCTCCTATAGCTAAGTAACTATAGCAACAGTGGAAAGGCCCTTAAGAAAAAGCTCCCTTAGGTTCATAATAACAGAAAATAGCTTGTCATGTCAGCGGATTGCACAGTGGAGAAGAAACTTGAGGGAAATACTGTGTCTTCCTATTGGAGACATATACTGGTGAGCTATAGTGCAACTGACTGCGATGTCGGGAGTCCACAGCAGGAGCTTTAAGACAGATTATCACAGTGGGCGGTCTTGGGCACGTTGAAACAATACAGGGTTAACGAGAGGCTTTGGAGTCTACACTCTAATAGAGCGTTCTGTTACAGTACGCATGCAGTCATCAGGGAGGATGAGCCAGACAGTAATGGTGGATCTGAGGATTCAATGTGAGCAATCATTTGTGAAAATAAAAGGAGCAAAGAAATCCACAGTGACAGCATCTGGGTGTATGATCGGTCTTCTCTTAATAACATGTGCATTCTGAGACGACACATTGTTTTAAAAATGATAGTTGTTTTATCCTGCAGCAATTATTTAATTTAGTTTAATTTGTTGTTTTTTTAAACATTTCATTTTCATTTCATTCAGCCCTCGCTTAACTTAATGAATGACCTATTCTTGTTATTTATATTTATATATATTTAATCAACTGAACTGCAATAATGATTTGAATTAAATTCCAATATCGTATATAAACTATAAAATAATGTACAACTTAAAAAAGAAAACGGTGTGGTTTTTTTTTCCACAAATGTGGTCAGAAAATAATTAAAGGCTAGTAACCTGTTATACACACACAAACCTGGTGTGTGCTTTTGGGATTAGCTGACTGCCAAAGATGAATTGGTGTCAGTGGGGGTGGCTTCCTCCTGTAGTTAATATTACATGACCTGATCATTAGAGACTCTCGGTAAGGCTTGGGGCCTTAGGGCCCTTGGGCCTTTGGGGCCTTAGGACCCACAGGCGCAAGTCAGAGTCCTGTCCTCAGGGGATTCATGTGCTGTTTCTAATTTTGCTCTTAGTTCTATTGTGGAGGTACTTCATCATGCCACAGTTTACCTGCTGGGCCCTCTGCAAACAAGCTTTCTTTTTTTGCTCTCAGCAAGATATTACAGATTTATTTATTATTTACGTGTCCCTGTATAAGAAATCACCGTTTCCCCCAATCCTATTAAATGAAGACTTCATTTTCCTGAGAAACTGAAATGTAATCAGTTATGGCGACTTTACGTTGCTTGACTTGCTTAAATCAATACTCAAACTAGTGAAGTATAAAATTTTGAAGAAATCCTTTCTCACACTGCTTACAAAACCTCCTTAATTGATACAGTATATTCAGTGTCTTTACAGCATAGAATTATCCTTCACTGTGTCATTTTCCTGTTTTCTTAGACTGTCTTTAATACTTGATTTGATAGAGGTAATAGAGAGGAGCAGGAAAGGCAGGGGAAAGGGCTGCTCACCAGGTTTACTAGAACTTGGATTATTGTGTCATACTCTTGGCCATCATTTCTATGAGTTATAATAACACTGTACTCACTGAAGTAACTGCTGAGATCTGGGAATGTGGCCAGATCCCAACAATCAGGTCCAAGGTAGCAACAAACAGGCGATCAAACCGTTTGCAAACAAGCAGTATAGCCGGAGCATCTAAGAGACACTGCACACATGCTGGACACAGGTTTTTTCATGCCCACGTCCTCCAGCACTGCAGTCTCACCGCAATCGGGGATTTGGGGCTGCCCTGTGTATCGAACCTCTACTAATCCATCTTTGACCTACAGATCAAAAGTATTCCTGGAAAAAGCAACTGCGATTAGCGTCGATTGTTTATTCCCTCTAGATGCAAGAATATGAGTATGATGGTTACTGCTTCAAACACGACTTCAAGGCAGAATACATGTTCATCAATAAATGACTGTGTTGCAAAGCAACGAGAGAAGTCGTCAAAGTCTCTGTCAAGTGTTTGACACATGCTGCCATTGAACTCTCACTGGGGAGGGTTGGGGCAAACGTGGAGGAGTCTATATTATAAATACCTGTGCACAAGTATGTACAGCCCTAGCATTAAATTGATGGTAGCTCATATATTGATCAACTCAGTGAAATCATCAAGTAAGAGATAAAAGGTGGGAGGTGTTGTCGCTCAAGGACGAGGAAGTATGCGCCCCCAAAATGTTGAGAGACCGAGCGAGTGCAATGACCCTTTCCTGATCTGCAGTGCTTTGCTTTGCTGCTCACAAAATCAATTAAGGCCTCTGGAAATGTGGCTTTTGATATGATGTCAGAGTTGAGGGTGCTATTAAGTATCCACAACATTCTATGTAAATACATGTTAATAACTGTTAACTGTTAAAATTTGCTGTTCAGACAGTTTTTCAAGACTGTGGAGGAGTCTCCCCTCATGATTACCAGCTACTCAGCTGCCAGTTTTCCTTTCTGGGTATCTTAAAAGACTCAACAAACAGTCGTCATTGTGGTTTAACTCACGCCTTGTGGTGCTTCTACACACGAGTGGATTCACGATTTTGCTCTTGTTTACTTCATGCATCTTTTATGAGAATGTTCAAAGATCTTTTTAATGCTTTCTCCCATTCACCACATTTGACTTGGAAGTGTTTTACAAGCTGCACTGTGGTTAAGCTGAAAATTGCTGGTGCTGTGATGCATTTATGTGCTGTAACAGACCTCAAAACTTTGTGTAGAAGAAACTTTTATGTACGCCTCAGGGGTATCCTAAATCAGAGCTATTAATTTATTTTTAATTTTAAAAAGAATCTACTGTACATACTTGATACATAAAATATATCGACTGAGACATTTCATTGTTAACTATGCACCACAAATTTGTTTTGGTAATAGCTCATTGGTACTGTCTACTGCCCCAATGTAGTTACCACGTTCATTGGTCTCTTTTTATTGCATTTTGTAAATAGGACACATATGCACCGTATTCGCAGCTTCTCTCTACTTGCAACTCTTTTTACAGGTGCATACGGAACGTAAGCAGCTTAACCAAAGAGTCTTCTCACTTTGTTTAAATCAGTAGGATGTAGGATGGAAATGCTAAGAATATCCAGTATCTCACAAAAAAGAAAAACGTAAGTTAAAATCTACTTGTGGTCGTTGGTCTACTCGTGAAATCAATCCTTGCTGGTTAAAAAGGAGAAACTCGACTGTGGTTTGGCATCCATACACTGAGTGTCACCACACATCATCACCTCAGGCCAAATCTCCACACAGCATTTGGTCCTAGACTGACAAGTGCTTTTGCGGGAAGTGCAGTGCAGAAACACAACAGCAGTGGCTGCTTTAACCTCTCCGGTGTTGTTTTAGGCACATGACGTCCCTGCTATGCTAACAGAGACTATTTTGACTAATCCTGTTGTCTTACCCTTTGACCCCAGGAGCAGGGGAGAAGCCGGGGAAGGTTTTGTGGCTGCCTGCGCTACTCTTCTTGGTGGAGAGATCCAGGACGCCGTCTGAGGGGGAAAAAAAAGAAAAAAATCACTTAGGGGGAAAAAAGATTAAACACAACTGGGTTTAAATCCTATTCAGAGCATTACTGCTCACATACATACAAACTTATGCCTGAGGAATGTGTGTTATAAGCTGAAAGTTGAGCATATAGCATTACAATTTATGCTAATTTCAATGGAAAACAGAAAGTATTTATTATGAAATGACAGAAAAGCTGAGGGTATACTAATATTAGTCTTGTGATTGGAGATCTCACCACCACAAATCATCGGGGAATCTAAATGCAAGTTAGTTGCTTGAACGACCAAACCCTTACATTTTTTTCATGGTCAAGAAACACTTTAGCACAATCAATTCTCTCTCTATTATCCTCCGTAGCTGGCACACAAATTCAGCATGTCAACACCACAATAAGTAAGGCCGTGCTAAAGACTTTAGATTGGTTTTGTAGTGCAGGCTTTTAAAAAAGTTTTTAATTGTTTCAGTTTCAACAAACTGAAAGCTGTAAGACTGTCCTCGACCTCTGTTGATCGAAGCATTTTGTTAATCAACGAAATGAACGAAAATACAATCTCATCAATTTACAGCATTTCTGTTTATAGCGTCAGATTTCAGAAAATGTATCTCATTTACTTCTGCAGTGACATCACTGCTGTTGACGTGTTCGTACTGTTTATTACTGAAAAATCTATTGGCATCTTATACATGTTAACAGCTTCCGCAACTTCTTGTTTCTGTGTTCGTGTGAGTCTACATATGAAAATGACTTCTGTTTTCTTATTAGTTGTCAAAAAAAAAGAAGACTTGAGATATTCTGTGTGCTTCAGAACAGGTGGACTGTGTCCTGATGAAGTCTGGGAAATATGGCGACATGCTGTGTGTGAAATCTCAGTTTATTTGTGAATATGTTTGTCAGGCAATTCAGGTCGACACACACACACACACACAGAAGACATATCATGTGAGGGGACATAAAGTCGAGTGTAAATAAGTTTAAAGAATCTGGTTATTTTTCTATAAAGACAATTATAAAAACAGAACATGATAAGCAGTATTAAACTCTGACTATAATTTTATAGCTCATGGTTTATTTTTATGGACTTTTGCCTTCCATGATTAGAGAACTGTAGTAAATGATAAGGATATGCAGTAACCCTGAAAGGAATATGAATAAGATATTATTACAGTTTGCTGAAAAATAAAGATGAGATGATATTAAAATAAAAAAGTAGCGAGTGGAGGAGGGAATTATGAATTTGGTCCTGTTAATAGTACACGTGTAGGATCATGGGTGTACATAGGAATTCTGGCTCCAAAATAAATATTAATCAAAAGGCACTTGAGTCACAAAATGTCCAGGGATAACAACCGTGATAACTTTTAGATAACAAGTTAGACTAATGAGGTCATTTTCTGAGCTAATGAACACGTAAATTGCATACACTGATGCATCTACATCTACATTAGCAGGCTTGTTTTGGTGGCAGGAACATGAACTTTCTACATTACAGTATTTATAGTTATATATATCATCAACATGCAGATTTATACACCATGGTGCCCCAGTTTTAGAAAGGTCATGAACTGCAACTCATACTTGCACAGTGTGGTGGTCAGTCATGTATTACTGAGTTACTTGTGTTCACTAGAGTATATACACATCACACTATATAATGAGTTTCCTTTGGATCAGGACCTCGCGGACTGATTTATATCAATGTTTCTAAAATAAAACAGCAAAACATGTTACTTAGTAATACATTACTAATGTACTGCTAGATAAACCTGTTCAGTCGACATGTGCTGTACTAGCAGCATCACTGCAGCTGAGATGCCTGCTGGCAGACCTCGCTGCTGTTGCAGAGCTCTGTGGGTTCATCATTTGATTCATTGTCAACATCAAAATATTGATTAGTGGAGCATTAGGAATGTATTTTTTTCCTGAAATTACATCTACCTTGTAATTTAAACGAGTGCCTGGGTGTATATGATCCAGCTTTGAGAATAATCCGAGTCAGAATTTGTCTAAAAGGTGTTCTGTGTTCATGTGTGTGTGTGTGTGTGAGCAAGAGATAATGCGAGCATGAGGTCGGTGTAAATGCCTAAATCTTTTTTGTAAAAATTAAGGAGGCTTACTGTAAGCAGATTCCAAAAAGCTGGTATTAAAGTGGGTGACCGGTCACACTGTGGCTGAGGGTTGAAACAGCGAGCTGTCGCTTCAACCCTGCAGTGTGTTCAGTGATCGAAATGCAGACCCCTGCTGGGTTGGTTTGATTAAATGTAGATTGAGCTTTGAGCTACATTTCGGAGCTCAGTATAGCGCTACAAAGGTTCAGTCCAAAAGATGATTTGCTTTTCAGTGAGCTGTTCAGCCCAATCTGCATATGTTGAATGCGAGTCTCTATGTGTAGAGCATGAATACGCGTACAGTCATCTGTCTTTTATCATCTGATGTGCAGCTCTTAACTACTATCAAGTTCGTTATCTATTATAACATATATATGTTATGTGTAATCAAAGATTATCCTGAAACCAGTGTACCAGAGTAATAATCTCAACCTGAACCAGATAAGACAGAAATTGGAGCAAACGTTAACTTTCTGCAAACTTCAAAAACTTCTCAACAGTGCTACTGTAACTACTACAAACACTACTGCAAAATGTACGGATACTGAAATGCACCTGCATGCTCCTGATTAATGTGTGTGTGTGTACACCTGTATTTATGGCAATGTGGGAACTATGTTTACACAGTCACATTGTGGGGACTGCCCTATCTGGGGACAAAAAGCTGGTGCCGTGAGGTTATTGATTTATTTTTGGATTACAGTTTTGTTTTACCGTCAAGGTTAGAAGCTTAGGTTACGTTTAGAATAGGTTGGGTTAGATTTGTGGTGGTCATTTTTTCAGCTATGATGAACCTAATGAGGGAAGGATTTAATAAAAGTCAACACAATGTCCTTAGTTGACAAAAACAAGTGTGTGTGTGTGTGTGTGTGTGCTCACCCTGCTGGCTGGGCTCTGGGTCGTCGTCCTGGTTCTTTTTGACGGAGAGGTCCAGTGGGCCGTCCTGGTCGGTCATGAGAAGCTTGCTGAGGACGGGATTCTGTGCAGAGGCAGCAGCTGTACCTCCTCCTCCACCATTACTTGCTCCCGTACCGTTGCTGCAGGCAGGTGCTGAGGCGGCAGCAGCGGTGGCAGAGCTGGGGCTGAGGCCTGGACCTGGTGTAGGGGATGGAGAGGAGGAGGCAGACGATGGAGGGGAGCTTGGCATGGGCAAGGGCCCAGGCGGGGAACATGGGGCCGGGGCCAGAGACGCCACTCTCGGCAGGCTTTGGTCCTTCATGGTGCCGTTGGGCAGGGGCGAGTCGTCCTGAGTAGTTTTTGAGGTATATTCGGCAGCGAACTGGCGGATCATTCGCTGCATGATCTCACGAGCCACTAGAGGAATGTGAGGTTCTGAGAAACTTGGGAGGTCTGGAGAGAAATAAAACAGAAGAGCAAATATGTCAGCATCCCGTCCTCCAGGAATTTGTCATGTATTTATCCCATTTCATCCTGAAAATGTAATCCTGATGCTATGCTGAAATAATCCAAAAATCACTCAAGAGCAGCACTTAATCCTGTTTGTTGACCATGATGAAAGCATCATGATATCAGTGTGTACAGCAGATTATTACCACGGTCTCCAGCTTCTCACATTTCAGTATGTGTTCCTTTTCTTTGTTTTATATCAGCGTAAATTGAGTATCTTTCTGTTTTGTACTGTTGACATTGCCTGGGGCTTCTGGGAAATTGTAATAGGCATTTTCATAGTTTTCTGGCATTTCATAGACTAAACCATTCAATTGTAATTGATTCATAGCTGATAAATTACCTGCAGTCTTACTATCACCAGGAACTAATACAGTAAGACCGTTTTGCTGTGCAATCAGTCCATCAATAATCAGTTCCATTTATGTATTTTCCTTTTCACACAAATACAATAACTTTTTCAAAATGCAACAAGTACAGCTGCGACAAAACAAACCCACATCAAACTGGTGATCGATCTCATTGTCCAGAGCAAAACAGCAACAATGACGACACGTTTGTTATTAATGCATTAATCTGACGTTGTCCCAGATAAGTCAACTGCACTTATCTCTTCATAACCAGCAGCTATATTATTTGGATATATTAATGCATGCCATTGAGTCAGATCCTAAAGCCTAGCCTAAAAATCTAATCGCTTTGCTGAAATAATCCAAAAATAACATATATTCTGCACTGTATATACAGCATCTCCAGCACTTAATCCTACCTACTGAGCAGGGTTAAAGCACCATAATATACGCCATAATGTATATAAGCACCATAATGTACAGCAGGCAGTATATGATGGTATTTTCCAGCCACACATCTGCTTTCCCAGCATGCTTCATGATCTAACTCATTATATATACTTGTTATTCTACTCTTATTTACAGTTATTTCCAATTATCACCCAGGTTTTTCAACTTATTAGTACCATTCCTGGGTGTTTCATAGCTTGATTGCTGTTTGTAATCACACTGTGAGCTCTAACTAAAGGAAAAATAAGAGCCACAATGGTAAATGTGTGACAAATACTGTGAAATTACTGATGGTACTTCATCCGAATGTTTGATTCCCTGTGAACAAACATTTTTTTATTAAGCACGGTAATAATAATGTTAGGGTGTGCTTGGGTGTTTTACTGATGATTAAACGTGGCATGACAGCAAAACATGGCAGACATGAATAAAAAAACTGGAGTCAAACAAAGTAGGTAAACAAAGAGGTAAAACAAATTGTGTGAAAGCCTGTCTGTTCAATAAAACGATTTAAAGATGACATTAAGAAGCTCCATCTGAAAACAGAAGAGACATTTAGTAACAAAACCAGGAAATCTCTGAACTATTTGCCTGATATTTAATTAAAACATGGCACTCAAACTAATATGTTGTGTGTAACAAGGATTAACATGTCACCTTTCTATTGAATAACATTATTACAACAGTATTTTGTCAAACTTCCTCTGCAGTCAGCTGCGATGACAGTGATAAAAGGTGAAACTGATCAAAAAATTAATTTAAAAAAAGAAAATACAGAAACTACCAAAGCAGTTTTATTATGTATCTATGTATATATGTATTTATGTATGTATGTGTGTTACTGTCTTTAACTGTGATTTTAAGTCAGCCACAGGCTGCTGTAAAGCTGTGCTACAGACCTGTGTGCGGGTATTGTTGCCATTTGTTATTCGTGATAGATTTATTAATCCCTTGTAATGTTATCTGAGTTCTGTGCAACCCCTAAACATCGCACCGTGTAATCCCTGCTACTGCAATAAAAGAGTTCAACTCCATACTGAAGTACCCGTTGTGTGTCAAAAGATGTTGATACAATAAGCAATTAATAGATTCACTTCTAGTAAGTTATTAGTATGTATGTAGCCACACTGTGTGGCCTTTTAGTGTTAAAAACGCCCAGAAAGTGGGTTGGTTTGCTGGAAATGTTTCCCGATTATACAGCTCCATTTTGACAGGTGCAGGTTTCACGCTGCCACCTTGGGAAATCTCCTGGGAAACACCAGCATCTAGTGACTGCGTGTGCTGTGCTTGCTAGGAAATGGTCGTTATGAATCGACTACGGGTTTGTGCAAAGGCGACACAAAAGACCCTGCCTCGCTATAACAAAGCTGAGTGATTTGGCAGATGTTTTTTTTTAGTGAAACATTTCCTTAGCGGTGGTTTAGGAATTCTGCTGTTTACCCTGAGAGAGGAAGCTTCACGAGGCAGCCACAGATAGCTGCAACACACAGTAAACATGGGTGTTATTGAATGCATGTTGATTTGCTGTGTTTGTGTATGTAAAATATGTTCGATGGGACTTCAGAAAGTTGGTTTGCCACGGGAATCAGATTTGGATAAATGGATGGATGCAGGGTTCCCACACCTTTTTCATGAACAAATTCAAGCACTTCTCAAGCACCTTCAAGCACCAGTTTTTCCATTTTTCCAGCACCTTTAAATAGGTAGCCTACTAGGTTGTGTTTGCCATGATGGTCATGGGAAGCGCAGCGGTGCCACTGTATGGCATAATAATATGGGTCTAATTAGCATTATTTCATATGGTGGTAGATTGACTGTTTTGATTTTTAACTAATTGTGAAATTTCAAGCATTTTCAAACACTTCACAAAAAATTCAAGCAGTTTTCACAACCTTGAAAACACTGAATTGAAATTCAAGCATTTTCAAGGAATTCAAGCACCCTGTGGGAACCCTGTGGATGTTACTTGGAATCACGCTGAATTCACAACACAACACTAACGATTAAGAATAGGTTGAAGATAATGTTTCAAAAGGTTTTCCTGACTTTTTTAATGGAGTTTTGCAGCTTTCTGTCATGACGAAAATAGAAGCACATCAGGCATACCATTCACTGGAACTGTAGATGTTTTTAACTGAGCCCTGTTTAGCTTCTTTAATGTTAAAAATGTTTGTTTTTGTAGTTCTACTACAGCTGATTACAAATAGTCAGGTGCATGTCTCCATGGTTTTGTTGTCAGACAACAGCACAATTACAAAAACTGATTAAATCAGGATCCAGCCTTGTCAGTTACACCTCTTTTGTGAGCTCCAGCAATGAATATAATGAATTAACATGCTATAAAAAAGATGCTCATTGTTATGGGTGGTTTAAAGCATACAAATCCAGCCTGTGATAGGGTGCCTCTTGACCATTTTCTAATCCAGTGCAACCTTTCTGCCTGGTAGTGCCACAAGATATGATTCTAATCGATGAAATATTTAACCTAATATTTATTCATTTTATCTGATAAATGGTGTTTATTAACTGGCCCTCTGACATCCTCTTACTTTGCAAAGCAAGTTGAGTATCCCTGCCACACGGTATCATCATATCAATTGATCACAAACACGGTGCAGTACAGAATGTACGGCAGATTGGTGAACCCGCATGACAACATGTTCCTGAATGTTCATGTTGGTGTCTGTGCACATGATTTCACAGTGTTTGTGTATCTGACTATGTGCTGACAGGTGTGCTGCTGTATTAATGGCCATGCAAGTGTGTGTGTGTGTCTCATCATGCCTATGCCTGTGTGATTGTTTCTCTGTCTATATATGGCGGCTCCACAGGCAGCTTTGCCCGTGTGAGGGAAGCCAGATTGATTGGAGCCAGGCATTGATTGGACAGACATCTGCTTCCTCCCTCTCTCCCTCCCGGAAAAACATAAGCACACGCTGTAGCCCAAGCTACAGTCTACCAGGCTCCTCCTCTGTCACAAAATAGCTGTCTGCCTCGGGACAGAACATGATACACTCCCCAGTTTAGAGGGGATTATGGCAATTCAGCAAATATTCTGACTTTGAATGGGTGCCGATTTGAGACCTGGGTGCATTTAAATGAAATGCAAGCACCAGAATGAAAGTTAAAGCAACACATCCACAATCCACCACGTGAAACAGGACCCTCATTTATTTTTGTTATCATAGAAGGTCTGGGGATATTTATGAGTACTGAACTTTTAGGTCGTTAGTCTGCACTGAAAAGTGATGTCACATACATACATTTTCCATTTTATTATTTACACCTAGCTGCCTATCTGTCCGTCTACACCTGCTACAAATCCCTTCCTTATATATATAATATTCAGCTTGTGAGACATGTTGATTCAAACCTGGGATCATTTTGGAGGCTACAGTTTGTGGTGCTGTTAAACTGTATTGCATTTTTCTGACAAGGGTTTATATTATTTTGTACAGCATGTATAGCAACAGAGTTGAATCCATAGTTCCTACGAGGTCCTTGAAACTCTTGAAGTTAAATAGACATGGTTGTTGAAAGGGCTTGGATTTATATATTTTGTGCAACAAAGTGTTTTGATTTTTTAATAGGGCTTCATTGTGCAAGTTCTCATTAGAAAAATTCTCAAACAGCAATTATCCTTCTGTGTAAAGGGTCCTTAAATTTGAGGGAACTGGGCCTTGAATAGCCCTTGAATTTGATAATTAATACAGTGTGGGACCCTGTGAATCAAAAACACTCCTATATAAACAATGTCATGGTTCATGTAAACATAAATGTAATCCTAAATGGCCTCAAGGGTGATGTGTTCCAACATTGCCCAAGGTTGGTGTAAATTGCATCAACCAGGGTGCAGTTTTATATTTGGCTCTGAAGTTCTGCAATCCTCATGTGACTAATTATAGTTTGTCCTACAGAGAACTGGACTCCCCTGGTCTCGTTTTTGTTCTCTAGCCAGCCTTACACCGTCACTACCTTTTTTGTTTCTGAAAAAGTCTCCACCCCACTCTGATAAGCACTTTATTGCCCCGTCTTTAACAGTTCAAGCTGTGTTTGTGCATTTTTCTTATGGCTGGCATTGTGGCTCTTCTCCATGGGATTGGTGTAGAGTCACTGACACTGCTATGTAAAATAACCTTCTGCAGAGTTTCCCACATGGCCTCTGAGAGAAATGATGGCAGTACAGGTCGGAAAAGTGGGTCGGCCTCTCTGGCCCAGATCTTATCCGATTTAGGGTCTACCTGGAGGGTAGAAATGTCTTTGTTCCAATTGTAAAACTTGGAAAAAGTTACATGCGGTGTCCTTCAGGAATCGATCCCTGGTCCCTCTTTTATCCAAACTGCACAAACTGTCATTACTATGCAGATGACACAAATTCATAATTCATTATCCAACAAGCTTCTTTCCTCCCTGCTCTGATTATGTTTACTGACATGCTAAATGTTTGCATAATGCATACTTCTCTATAAGTGAAATGAAGATAAACAGTATTATTTCCTGAAAAATCCACATCTTATTTTTTGTTTTAGGATTCTTTTTGGGGCTTTCTGAACCTTTATTTGACAGTGACATCTTAATGGTGACAGAAATGTAGGTGGAGAAAAAGGGGGGGCACACATGGGGATCATGCTCAACCAGGTGAGCTACGAGGGCGCCCCTGTTCACATCTTTGTAATCAGTAATCTGCTGCAATGTCTCTGGTGTCCCCAACCAAAATAATTACTACAGATATTCTAAAGCACAGGTGACTTTTTTCCAAATAAGGACACAAATGAAAGACGAATAAACTAGAACTTTAAAGAAAGGTTTACTCTATGCAGATGACAACATCATCACTACTGTTACTTCATGAAGCAAAATGATGACAAGAAATTCTGACATCAACACTGGTTGTATTGATTATGAATAGAAGATTAAACGGTTATAGCTGGTCACTGGAAACATTGGATGTATTGTAAGGACATAAAAGGATTTCTTTTGTGGCCAGCTTCATAATTTATCCATTACCTTTCATTCAACAAAGGCCCTTTAAGTCCTAAAAAAAATCTCAAACATAATTAATTGTAATAAATGTCCTGAAATATAAAATACGCTCTGGTATTATATTCCCTTTTAGGGATCAGTTTTGTAAAAGTCTCTTATATTTACTGATTTCCCCGAAGAATTAACTAAATTTTCTTGTCTAAAAAACACCTCTGGACATTGTAAGATATTTCAGATATTTATGACCAGAGGGAATCTGAAAATGAGTAATGAAATGACTGACGAGGAGTGTGTGTGTGTGTGTGTGTGCGTGCGTGTGTGTGTTACCTTTTCTGTGGAACACAGCATTGAGGAAGTCTTGGGCCTGTCTCTCCAGCCGGCTGATCCGAGACTGCTCCTGTTTGAAGTCTTCACACTTGGACAGCACCTGGCTGCCTCCACCGTTCTCTACACTGTGCTCCTAAACAGACAAACACAGAGACACAAAGTGTAAGGGCCTGTTCTGTCAAAATAAATCCTGCAGCCACTTGCCATCGTGTCATCATGTCAAGCTGTGGATGTCTGTGCAGCTGCTCAGCTCTGTGAGCCAACAGAAGCTGTGTAGTAGCTGCAGGTACATGCAGACTTCTCAAACGGGAATATTGTGAATTTCTTTTTCTTCCAGCTGAGAAAAGGTGGAGTTCTTTGCTCATTAGGAAACGTGTCTTGTGGCTGCACTGCACTCTAATCTATTTATCATAGTGAGACTTGATTTCACTGGCTGGAAATCTAGTTAGAAATGTTGATTTTTTTTTAATATCAACATAATTGTAGGGCTGCTACTCCAAATTATTATTACTATTGATTCACCTAGCAGTCGTATCTGATCATACTGAATTAATTATGGTGCAGTACAAGTGAAGTCTTGTTTGGTCCTGCCATATATACTAAATATACACTAAATTTACAATGACATAAAACTGAGAAATCAGTGGAAACACTGAATGTTTTCATTTTCTTTGGAAAATGACAAACAATAATTTAAGTAATTTTCTGTTGATTGACGAATCAGCTGATTGCTAAATCTACACAATTGTTCAGTATCATTTAATTATCCTTACTCTGCCTACGCTAATCAATGTCACTCCTCACACCCAAACCTAACCAACCCGACCCAACCCGGCAACGCGTACTTGACAATCAGCCAATCCGCCTTTCCTTTGCCATCCTAGGAAAAGAAAACTGGCTGGCAGCTCAATTTACTACTGAGGTGCCATTGTTGGAGGAGGAGCCAATCAGACAGCTTCATCAGGATAGCAGAGGTAATGAACTTGACGAGACACAGGTCTGCCGATGAGAGATTATTACGAATGAAACAGCAGCAAGAGAAAATGCAAATTTAGCCTCTGAATCAGAGAAAGGATTAACACCACTGTTATTGTTAGCTGTAATGAGTGTATCCCCATTGCCTTTACAACGCTAAACAGGGAATGTGAGTGTGTGTGTGTGTGTGTGTGTGTGTGTGTGTGTGTGTGTGTGTGTGTGTGTGTGTGTGTGTGTATTTCTGTTTGTGTCAATGGCAGGAGACAAAGCAACGGAAATAAGCCTGTGTTTTTAAGGCTTTCATCATTCCATCCTCTCTTTATTTTAACCTCTCAGTTCTCTCAATCTGCTGGCAGTTTGCGTGGCTTCAGATCAATGAATCAATGGTTCCCACCCACTGAAGCTCCTCTGGCATTTCACAAACAAGCGGAGGGTAATAACAGTGAGACAGAGAGCTTTCAAAGCCCTAAAGGATGAATGAAAGATGATAGAAGTGTTGGAAGGGAAGGAGGAACACAATTAGGACTGCTGCAAAATTTGTCTTATTATTTATTTACCATTTTATGATTTGCACACAGTGAGTGGCTTAACCAGTCAGACAACACAGATGAAAAGCTTCTGCTTCTTTTTTTTTCTTTTCTTTTTTTTGTGCAAGTGTCATCTGTAATTACTGCATTACACACAGGAACTTTGCTTGGATACATTTTATACACTCAGCGTCGTCAGTGAATGTTAGCTTTATTAGCATGAACAGACAGAGACAGAAACAGGGACACAGAGACTGTGATCGAGACAGATGGGGGTTGATGGTGGGGGCTGGTGGCGAAGCAGGATTTTTTTTTTTTTTTTTAGGAGCCAGATGGCCAACCTCGGAGGTTGAACAGGGGTCAAGTTGAAAAACAACGGACGAGGAAAGGACGCCCCCTCCTAACTTCCTTCCCACCCTTACTCACTTGTTCAATCACATCCCAAAAATAAATAAGGTTTTGGGAAACATGGACAAGGAGTCCTAAAAGGTCCAGTGTGTAAGACTTAGATGGCTCTATTTACAGAATATGGCAGAATTTAAACATTATATCCAAATGTTTTTATTAGTGTATAATTACCAGGGAATAAGAATCATTGTTACCTCAGAATGAGCCTTTTATAAACATCTACAAATGCTGGGAGTCATCTTCCATGAAGTCGGCCATGTTGAACCTCCATGTTCAACATGAACAAAAGCCACATTTTTTTGTTCTTTGAATGAAGGCCTGCAATGGTGAGAGGCTACACCTACACACAAATACTTTGTGTGCAGCAAATCACATTGAAGAAACTACCATGTATGTGTCGCTATTCTGCAGCAAAATGCACAAAAACGTGATGGAAACATTTGTTCACATTTTATTTTGGGTTTTCTATTTGTTTTTTTTATCTCATCCCTCCCCCCTCTTAATCTATAACACATACAATGATAATGAAAACACAGAAGATTATATTTATTTATTTTAAAGAAATTTTTCAGCCTTTTCAAGCTTTTTTTATTTTTGATAGAGACAGCTGAAGAGTGACAGGAATGTGGGGAGAGAGAGAGATCGGAGAAGGACATGCAGCAAAGGGCCACAGCATTCTGAGGCTTTTTTTTACATTTTGAATAGCATCTCATTATATTTTATTCTATAATTATATCTCATTAATAAGATAAACAATAATTAATAATAATTATTATAATTTATTATACATTTTGATAATTTATTTATTGTAAGTCTTTTTTCCTGCCAAATGTTGCAACACTTCATATATTAAAGTTCTTTGAAGGTAAAAATGTCTTATCTAACTCTCTAAGAAGTTAAGTTAAGTTTCCTACCTTGACTCTCTCACGTCTTAAGCAGCAGAAGAGACAGTTTTCATCGAAGGACCAGTCAGACACTTCCTCAGGCTCGCAGTCTGGATAAGAGAGGGCGACAGAAAGCAACATGTTAAATCATTACTCCTAAACTGACATTAGCAAACTCTTTAGGCTTAGCTTGGAAAAAACATGGAGATCTGAAGGTCATCTGATGGTTTTGTGTTTGGATTTAGGTTCATACTTTTTCTTGCACTGTGCGTGTTTTACTCTTAAAGTTGAAACATTCAGATACAGGTTAAATCAATGGAGAAATAATGTTTTCATTCAACATCCAGTCAAGCTTACAAAGAGTGACAGCAGAGGGTCCACAAACCACAACAACGAGAGCATTACAATGATTCAGCCCATGATTAAATTACAGACTAACTTAATAAGTCAAGTATACTGTGCAAAAAAACACATTGTGATTGACAGATGAGCTCAGTTTCACTATTGAATCCATCGTTGCCTAAAGACCCAAAACACTGCATGAATATCTGTGTGTGTGTGTGTGTGTGTGTGTGTGTGTGTGTGTGTGTGTGTGTGTGCGCATGTAAATATGGCTGTATGTGTTTGTGAAGTATTCATGCCCTAAAGCCCTATTTGCGAAGAACTAATTACCCCTCACTAAGACTGCTTCGGTTAAACATGTTCAGTGGGATGAAGAAAATCACTACTGTCTCCTGGTAGTTCAGTTGCTGCATATCATGAAACTGAAATATCCTGCTTTCAATCCTCTTTCTCCTCACAGCTTTCCTGGGCAGAGCTTCAAGTTCTAAAAAAAAAAAAATGTATTTTTGACCACTGAAAGTTCTCATTTTATAGTTTACTATATGTGGTGGTTACATTTGCATAGTTCAGAAGTTCACAAAAACAAATTATCACATGTATGAATTAATGCAATAAAATGTTTGAAAAAAATGAACAGGATCTCTGGGAAAATGTGATTGGTATTTATCACTTGATGCTGATATTCTATGAATCACACAAGGAAATTCACAAGGATTTTTTGCAGATTCATTAATAATGAAAATAATAGCAAGTATACTTAATAAGTGGCAAATTTATGTTTGCCAATGTGGCAGAAAGTAGCTAAACTGGACATAAAGTATAGGTGAGATTTTACAGTTCTCTCGGTTCTAAGAAACTTTAGCCTGACTCAAGACCCAAGTTGGGTTGGTCCACTTTATCTTCAGTCAGATTTGGCATGTGTAAGGTCGGGCTGTTGTGTTTCTGCATTGATATGTCTGCTATTGCAATGGATCCAAGCAGACTCAAGGGTGTAAAGTGTGACATGAGGAGAAATATGACATCTCTTGCTGCTGTTTAATTAGTAGAGCATCTGCTGTGGCTGCCAGTGTTGCTATTCTTGGCTCAGTTTAGATTGTAAAATAAAATGTATTTATGCGTGTCAGTTGTGGGTAAGTTTTCCACAAGTTAGATCAGTTCCAAAATTATGAACCACTCAAGTGACTAAAGTTAGGGACCAAAACTGCATCCACAGCCAGCTTACAAAGACAAATCACAAGAGCACAACAGAAATCAAGTCTAAAAGAAAAATTAATAATCTTGTAAATCTTCTTTCTAAATTATTACAAACAATTAAAACAAGCAACAACCTCAGGAATTGAGCGTCGATGGTCGCCTACATCAACATTAATCCTATGCCTGTGGGCTCATGATTAATTGAGATGATGCCAAGTGTCAGCTCAGTTTCACTGAGAATCATTTCAGTTCTTTACTGTGTAGTTATACAGGTATTGGTTACAGCTGAGCTGTTGCCATGGCGCCACACTTTCTTTGAAAAAACCTCAGTTCAGTCTGAAGTCACCATCACCACAGAGTGACAGAAACCATATATATAATATATAAATACATATATATAAAATATATATACATATATATATATATAACAAAAATGTGTATATATATATATATATATATATATATATATATATATATATATATATATATATATATATATATATATATATATATATATATATATATATATATATGATCAGAAAAACAGGTGCAGTGAAAAGAGAGGAGAGAAGGAAAGGAGGAGTGTGTTACAGACAACAGGAGGAGGAAGAAGGTCGAGTCAGCTCCACAGAGAGAGAGAGGACACACAGAAACACAAGAACAAAATCAATATGGTTACAATATACTGTGAACATACAGTATATGTCACATCAGAACTGCCTCTCTCCAAAGTGTCACCTTTTCAGCAGCTCAGAAAAGCAGCTGAAGCCGAAGTTGAGAGTGTTTCATCAGGCCCGAGGAAGAACACAATCATCATCCTCCACTTGACATTAAAATGTCAACGTAAGCAAACATTAAGTCACATGGTGTCACTGAATTTCAATGAAACTGTAGAAAACATTTTCTGGTTTTACCTCTGATGTCTTCCACCTCAGCTCTTTATGATGTACAGTTTCATGATGGGCAGAAATCTTTACTTATCGCTAATGCAAGTTAACTGCAAAACTAGTTACTTCAGTCCGTGCTGAATAAGTTTTATATTTCCTGTATTATCTTGTTTCAGCATCAGCCTGCTACATAGTCATGGTCGCATACGCGTCGATCCAAGCTAAAACATGATGGCACGATAGTAAGCAGAGGTAAAACGAACAGTTCAGCAAATTCTAGGAAGAGAAGTGCAGATCACTAAATTAACTCTGGATGTAGGCTGCAGGTGAACCATCCAAATAAAATGATACCAACACACATTTAGAATAGGACTTGGAGCTCTTGGAAACTTCACGCCTCTCTCTAGTTAAAAGCTTTCAGTCTGTTGCACTTCCAACCAAACATCAGTGATACACTTTTACACTCCTGCGATGTGGAAAGTTAAACTGCTGGTGAGAAACAAGGTGTATGGCTGCTGTTAAGTCACTTTTCAGGGAATTTAAATTGCAGTATGGTCCTTTTTAAAAGCATTGGTGACTCTGTAGTAGGTCACTTAAGGAAATATACAGTCTTAGTTTTCTAGTATATGTGTGTAAATGTGTAAGTGTGTATGTGACAGTTCATAATCCAGCAAATCACAACTGCAGCCAGATAAACAGATGTCTGTTACTCTCTGTCTCTGTCTCGCTTTGTCGCTGTCTCTTGCTGTAATGAAATGGTCAAAGGTGAGCCGTGCTTGAACCCTGTGGCTGTGCCACTTACAATATCCCTGGGAAGGCACCAATTAGCTTCAGCCCCACTGCTAACGTGACCCCCCACCCTCAGTGGTTTGTGTGTGCGTGCGCGTGTGTGTATGTGTGTGAGCTTGACAAAGATGATGACACTGTTTACATGACGCTTTAAGCGTGTGTTCCTGCTCAACTGTCATGCACTTAATTAATCAGGTTGTTGTTTCTTTGGCAACTTGGTTTCCTAAACTGCCTGTAATAGAGAAACACTTTCTTTATTAGGGGTACAGATAAACCTGGTTAACAAACCATTTATAGATTTCTATTGCAGAAAGATGGTGTTGACATAATATGTGTGTGTGCCTGCATGACAAAGACTTCACATAGGGAAACAACATTGTGACAGCAGTGTGGAAAGATAATAAACTGTATTTGCATGCCTCCTTTGATTAGAGATGTGTCTTCAACATTTTGTCGGACGTTCCTGCATTTGTTACAAGGATGGTGGACTACAAAGACTGACCACGTGACAACTTTAGACTTTAGACTGGACTTTTAGAAGGTTTATGTGCCTTTTTTTAAATTATGGTCGAAACAATTTTGAGTCAACAGTGATGCGTTTCATCCACACAGCTGTGTGACATGCGCAAAAAGTGATGAATGCATCATGCATCCATCTTCTTTAATGGCTAGCTTTCAGCACCAACCCGTTCAACAATTCTCTTTGTGTGTTTGATCAGCTCCCTAAAGATCGGTCTTAAAACTCATCAGCTATCGTCTGATGATGATTTTGACTCCAGGGGCAATAGGCAATGTTTTGGGCTTCCGGCATAGCCAGTGGATATCTGGAAAACAGATATCTGATATCCTAGCCAAGAATTCCTCTGCAGTCTAATTAGCGGCTGGATACGTGAGAATGATGAGAAAGACACATTTTGGATAGTCTCTATAAACAGATATCTACATTTTTTAACAAGCTAAATCGTCATAGGTCCAAGAACGCAGTCCGGTCAATAAACTCCACCTCTTCATCAAATTAAAGCCCACTCAAATGTGCCATATAGATACCGTATTCATATGCAGATATCTGTTTATAGTGAAGATCATTTGAATTGTATATTGCATATTGATTAAATATTAAATATTTGTGGCTCTTTATCAAGAAACAACTTGATAATGTACACCGTTACAGAGTTACAGGACGAAGGTCTGCAGCAGTGACTGGTGGGGTAGAGTTGTACTTTTAGAATTTCCAAATCATTTTTTGGAAGTAGAGAAAAGTATGTCTCCATTTACGTCAAGATGGAGAGCATGCACAGAAAGAAGAAGCCAGTAATGATATTAAATCATTTAGACTGTACAATTTCTTTTTAAGTTTAAATTACCCCTCTGCAACCGATTGAAATTTGATTTGGGTTGGGCCTGTTTATTCTGGCTGAAATGTTCTATGGAGAGGTTTTATTCTGTTTGGGCTTTTAAAACAGATTATACTCAGAATATTAGACTCCACGTAGCCACTGTAAATACATGAAATAAAACATGATCACATGACAGTTTTCAGACTTAACAGCTTGATGAGAACTGACAAACAACAGGCAAGGCAACAAGCATGTGTGCCTTCTTGTGCCACAGTGAATTCTGGGAAGTGTAGGAAATCAGAAGGGCTCTTTAAGGCGCTTTTAATCTTGTAAATGTTTCAATGCCACAAAATGTAACTTTAATGCTGTTGCACATTTATAAAATCGAGTCTTTGTGTGTGTGTGTGTGTGTGTGTGTGTGTGTGTGTGTGTGTGTGTGTGTGGAAGTATACTTGACATGCACAGGTTTCACCATCTGTAGCTCCGTAAAAACAAGCAAGCGCATGCTGATATTGAGTGTGTATGTGTGTAAATGTAACGCTTGAGTGAAAATGACGTAGTCAAGGCAGAAATATTCTAAAAATGCTTTAAGTCGGTGGGGGAGGGGTCATATGACTCCAGGACACCATGGTGACCTTGTTTCTCTGCGACAGGAGGAACGAGAGAGGGATCTGGATGTTTTGGTGATATTTGTAGTTGTTTGACTTTATTCTCAAGGCATATTTGATTCGTGTCACTCTTGTACGTCATTAAATTAGCATTTCTTTCCATCTAACAATAATTTTTTGGTTGGTAATGAGCGTTGCAGCTTTACATTGGGCCCTAACACAGCTATAAATGTGTTTTCTTCTTGTTCTGTTTCAAGCAGCAAAACGTTTTTATCATCATCTGATCAGTCCATCTGAGCCTCCTCTAACAAATTGTTCCTCATTTTTAATGTGGAATAAAATCATTCACTTTATAAAAATCTATTGTTGTGTAGATCTGGTATATTAACTGCCACATTTGTAGCAAAAGGCAATACCAGTGCAGACAGACTGAATGTGCTGGAGGCCACTTTCTGTTGTTTTAGCAGCTGATCCATCAAACATCATTTTCTCATTTAGCATGCAAAGAAGAACCAGAACATCTCTGCCCAGTTGAGAGCAGTCAAAGACCCTCACAAACCAGCTTCATTAACTTCAGCTGGTCCATACTGGGTGTTTTTTTCTGTTTAGTGACATGTGTCAGGTTTTTCCAGCCTGCGTTTTAAATTAAACATGGTTGTTGTATAAATGAATCAGTGTTATGTCGTCTAAACAGTTTTTTTTTCTTTTCTTGAAAGATCAATAAATAGATAGGGAGATGCTGTTTTGCTCGTGTGGGTTTATTCGATGAGTATTCATTCAGTCTCTCACACTAAACAGTAAGAGCTGAGCTTCTGCAAATAAATACATAAATAAACCATGCATGCAGAATAATGATTTTTAACAAGGTATGGGAAAAATGTGAAAAGCAATCCCCAGAAAAACCAAATCATTTCAGTCCTTGTAAACAACATTACTGGCAGAAAAACCTCAATATTATTTTCCTCGTTACGGATTTGTTTATTGATTTTTGTTTTATTTTGCTCATGTTCCCAGTTTCTATAGTCATTACATTTTCACTAACTATAAATCACTTTCTAATCCTGTTTTGATAAGTAAAATATAAAGAATGTTGTTGTTGCTGACTGTTATTATTTTAATTTGTATTTGCAAAAGCATTTGTGTATTTGAGCATGTTTACCTTGGAAAAGGGTGATATCTTTGACTAGTCCTGGCCCAAACAAGCCTTCCAAGATGCTTTCAAAGCCTGTGAACAAGAGAACAGATGTGATATTAATACAAGGTGACAACACAAATGACAGCAGGTAAAATACTGTAATAAAAAAAAAAAAAAAAAGAAAAAAAACACTAGGCTAAAGGCTAAAGTGCCTTTGGTGTTTTTGTTTTTGTTTTAAATGCAGCCTTAGCACGCGGAAACCGTTTTTAAAGAACCTTTCTTATGTTCTGAAGGGTGAGGGACATAAATGACAAAGTAGTTTTCCCATAGGACATATTTTGCTGATGCACAACCCCCCACTGCTCTCGCCCAGCAGCGGAAACAAGAAAACTGAGAAGCACAAAGCAGTTTATAATCTTAAATCATGTGATGAATGTTTTCTTTTCATGATTTCATGAAAACATCACAATAACAAAAAAAAATACATTGTTGCGTGTAGGCACACATACACCCACACACATATAGGGACAATAATGTGAGAATATAAAACGTACACACGCACACAGTAGACAAAGCTGTGCAAATGCTTTTTGGGTACACACAAAAAGAAACGCATTGAAATCTCTACAAAGACGACGAGGCTGCTGAGCACTTATACTGTATTATACATATACAAACAATAGACACAACACACATGCACCAATACAGACAGGGTGTGGAAGCATTTATTAGTCACTATGCACAAAAGACACACACACACACACACACACACACACACCCTTGCCTTTCTTTCCAGCTCTTAAAGCAAATTAGCGCTATACCTCTAATACACCAAGCTAATGTCACTCACTTTTTATTAACTGTAAATACCGTCGTTCTGCTGTTGCTTGGCAACTGCATACAGAGAAACATAAATACATATTGCAATTTTCAAACTGCCCCCCCCCCCCCACCTTTCTCCCTCCTACCCCCCACCTCACCCTCCATTAAATGGAAATGCAGGCAGACAGAAGGAAACAGAGACAAAGAC
Source organism: Collichthys lucidus (assembly GCA_004119915.2). Classification (NCBI taxonomy): domain Eukaryota; kingdom Metazoa; phylum Chordata; class Actinopteri; family Sciaenidae; genus Collichthys; species Collichthys lucidus. The sequence continues at coordinate 21,765,001 of CM014080.1, read as the reverse complement.
ACATGTAGGTGTGTGCGCATAAATGTGCATTTTTAGCATGGAATGTAAAGGTTAACGGAGCACACACACACACACACACACACATAAAGAGTTCAAGTGTAACCACTTGTCAGGCTATGCTTTACATTGCAGGGATAAGCTATCTTGATAAACAGCCTGAATACAAATGCATTTCTCTATTACAAAATAATTATGGCCAACCTCACGACAGCAGCAACACCACTTCAGCTCTGTTACAAGAAACCAATAGGAGGGAGGTCAAATATTCAAGGACTGTAGCTGTGTTTTCACGTGTTTCAGCCTAATAACTAGTAAAGAAAAAAATCCCGTCAGTTACGAATCCTGCTTCAGACTTCAGGGGGTTTGAAATAAAACGGATCAAAATGCTGAGTTTTAATTTGAGCATGTTTACATCCACACCCATAGGGGACAGGAAGTAATTAGACAAGTTACCAAAAAATGATTTCATATTATAATTGGTGTCAAATTCTTGCCAGTTAGTGACTTTTGGTTTCACACAAGACACGAACAGCATTTCCTGGGTCAAAGTCCCTTTGACCCACCCATTGACTCCAACCTCATTCATGTGCAGACTTATCTCGCTCTCTCTTATTGTATCACATCATTTGACTTAAACAGCACATCAAAACATTACTCCAGAGAGCCACATCCAGGAATGATCCTAGAGGACCCAGCTGCTGTGTTTGACAACTTGGGTGTGAGAACAGGCTGCGACAACACATTTACCAACTAAATCTGGAAACACACCGGTACTGCCTGCTTTATCTAATCAACGCCAACAACAACGCTAAATAGAAAGCAAAAATAACAGTCTCAAAAACTCGCACTGTATCACAGGGTCACTGCCAACCCCAACAAATATCTACAAACCTTTTCTGCTGCCGTTTAATAATGAACGTTTTCAGTTCATTTCAGTTTGGTGTGAAAATCTACTTTAATGTGCTCATTTCAAACCAGTGAGAACATTCCTGAACGTTAGTATGGTGCATTTAAGTCACACTGCCTTGACAAAAAGTGCGTGTGTGTGAAATCCTTCATCACCAATCCTTTAGTCTTTCCAGGCTTGTGTTGGCCCGATGCCAGAGACAAATTAAGTTGTGTTATTTTTTACAATTCCAGCAGGACACACACATACACACATATAGGCACACACACACACACACATAGGCACACACACACACACAGACAGGCACACACACACACAAAGCCTGAGCTAAGCCAGAGGGGGAGCTTGAGCTGGTGTATCACACTGACAAACTCTTACTAAAAGTTAAAAATAACACGATAGAATAACCTTAGGAATAAAGGCTAAAAAAGGATTCATACATATCATGCCATGTGTCTCTTTTGGATTTATAGATAGTGTTTTTAGTTTTATGTCATAGAGGTAGAAGCTCTTATTTCGGCAAAAAAAGCCCCCCCCCAAAAAAAAAAGTTTAGCGGCAAGGATTAAACCCATGACTGATTGCCCAAATCTCCTCTGACAGGCAGCCTCTTTCCTCGCTTTCTCAAATTAGTACAGTACTGCATATGGTGCAAACACACACACATACACATACACACATACATACACACTACCCTTAAACCTGCACATGCAAAATTCATGCAGCCTACAAAGGCAGCTTTGATAACAAAAAAACGGAAGCTTCAAAGAATTTTCAAAAGCTTCAATTTTCCCCCTCCTCTCCAGCTGCCAATATGCACAGAAATACAGCTCTCCTTTCAAGTCAGAGGGGGGAAATAATTAGGGTAGCAGCGCTGCAGCCTGAGAAACCGGCACTAAAAGTCAGAGTTACGCGGGCCTTGTACTATTTGGACCACAAGATGGAGAGAGTTTTTATATTTAAAGTGACAGGCAAGTCACAAATACATCCCTAGCAGCAGTCAGCGTAAAGCAGAGGATGGCCTCCCCACGAGGCCGAGGCTGCGATTGGACAGATGAGATAGACAATGTGATTGGACAAACGAGATTAGGAGATGTGATTGGCTAGATGAGATAACAGTGACAAAGTCTCCTGAGCCACAGGCAAAAAGCTCCAGAAATGTAGGTCACTTAGTGAATACACTCTGGGCCCAAAAGCGTTTACACATGACATGGTAGAGAGAGAGAGACCACACACACACACACACACACACACACACACACACACACACACACACACACACACACACACACACACACACACACACACACACACACACACACACACACACACACACACACACACACACACACACAGATTATTGCGTCTGAGATTCTGTAAGTGTGTTATGCAAAAATGCATGTGCATATAGACTCACTCTCACAGAGAGCTGTCCCCAATCTCTGAAACCTCCATTGTGTCACTTCGTTTCACTTCACAGAGTCCAGTAACGCAGCCAAGAGCAGCGTGACACAAACTCAGAGACTCACATACAAAAACACACACTAAAAAATACACACACAAAAAAAACATGCATGGAAGGAATCACAAGACATCGAGCTAATCCACATCTGCACCGGAAAGGACAAACAACCACTAATAACACTGACTTATGGACAGATGTGAACATATGAATGGCACAATGAAACCTTGTTGATTGAGGAATCGCTTAAGATGCAGGATGATAAATCAAGTAGAGGTGGATTATGTGGATTATGTAAACACACACACACACACACACACACACACACACACACACACACACACACACACACACACACACACACACACACACACACACACACACACACACACACACACTCCTGATGATGTTTAGGAATTGAGACGACCTAAACCAGTCAATATCATCCAGTTTCAGACGAAACTACACCCTGTGCAGACATGTAAATGTGCGCCATCTACAGCTAAAGAGAGTTATCCAGCAGCTGTTTAGATTTGCCACTCACAAGTGGATAATCTCGTTGAGGAAAAAAAGATTTTCTAAAATAAGGAGAAAATAACTTTTGTTGCAGAATTACTTTTTTACTTGTTGTGTTGTTCTGTTGTGTCTCTGTGGTCGTCCCCAAATGGTGGAATGACCTACCAACGGCTACAAGAACTGCAACATCCCTTTCTACCTTTAAAAAACTTGTAAAAACCTTTCTGTTTCGAGAATGCTTCCCTGCCTAAGACTAACAAAACTAACTCTGTGCTCCTTTACACCTCTTTCAGCTTATGTCCTCCTCTGTAAGTCGCTTTGGATAAAAGCATCTGCTAAATGCAATGTAATGTAATGTAATGTAATGTAATGTAATGTAATGTTGTTAAAAGAATTAATGATCAAACCACTCTTAAAGACATAGATGTGGGGAAATACAATAAAAAATGAATAAAGTGTTTGGCAATACTGAAAGACAAAGTCAGTGATTATGAAGCGCGGAAGGTGATAGACAAGAGGTTTCAACTTACAGACACCACATCCGACCAAAATACATCCAGTCATTCTGTTATCTAGACCTCCCCTGTAAAATCTGTGAAAAATCTACGACATTCCCCGAGTCCAAATTATGAGTCACCCACCCCTCCCCCGCCACACAACGTTGGTTGGTATAAAAGACATTGCAGGTTGTGCAACGGAAACGCTAATCGTTAAACCTTAAAAAAGAGATACATATGTAAATACTGCTCTATGATAGCGGATGACCCTAAAGTTTAAAATGCTGGAAACATGTAGATACATGGTATCATAGGTGACTGCTTGTTGGCTAAAATAAATACAATATATCTTGCTGTTGAACCACTGCTCTGCTGTCTGTTGAGAGCAACCGAGCTGCTCAAAAATTCATTCAGGGTATGCTTATCAAATCATATCATCAACATACGCATGTGCAAGCATGTGAAAGAGAGCATCTCTCCCATTTCCAATAGCCGTGGAAAGGAACTCGACACTGAAGGAAGCAGCGCAATCAATCTGAGAATGAACATGTGGAGAGGAGAGAGGGAAGGAAAACATAGAGGCAGAGAACAGGGAACGAACGTTTGGCTTTCTTGTGACCATTGGACCTATACGCTATATATAGTTCTGCATGAACATTAATAATTTAGCATGACCAAAGCCCTTAGAACAGGGCCCCTCGCCTGGCCCCTGATCAAATCAATATCTAATTAACCCTAACATGGGTCTGGACTTAAGGGAAGTGGAAGTGAGACAGCATGTAGGAGAGAGATAGGGAGGAACAGGCAAAGTTAACTTAACACCTCGGACAATGTTTGTGTTCATTGCATTTAAGTTCTCACTTTTCTGTTCAAGGTTACTAATACCAAAATTTCAAGACATAAGAAGTAGGAGGCATGTCAGCGTGGCACGAGGGTATCGGCAAATAATATAACTGCTAAACTGATCAAAATGTGAGTTAAACAGCTGATACCCGGTCACCTGATGGAAGCCAAACTTCAGGGCTTTGTCTGAATGCTGGTCTTGTGTGTGTTTATGGACAACAATCCTTCTGCAGATCTTAAAACAGGCCTTTGATATTTTTAATGGTTAATAAGCACACATGTTTATGAGGTTCAGCTGGCCCCGGGCTTCCTGCAGCCAGTTTATTATGCTAGCCAAAGGATTGAGACATGCACATGTGAAACGCTTGAAGGGGTGTTCTTTATGTAGCACTTTGTACAGTTTTTCAATATATTTATCAATGTAAAACAGTAAGAAGAAGCTGTAATGACCTGACTTTAAAAAAAAACATACCTCCTTGATGAGGTAAGACAAAGTGATCCGGCAGCAGCTCTTCCTCAAATGAATAAATACATAATTAAAAAACTGCACATAGCTGTAATATGTAGCATTGGCAGACAAACAAATGCCACTCACGGTGGTATATACTGGATTTTAGCAGCTATCCACTACTCCCAGTCAACTAATCGATTAATCGTGGAAACACATCATACAATAGTTGGCTGCCTGCTTGGCTGTTTACAAATGATCTGAATGAACCAACCACAGGCTTGTTTAGTTTAGTGTGTTTGACTGCAATCTTTGCTTCCCTACATATACTTAAATTCAGTTTCAGAAGCTCTGAATAGCCGACTATGATTACAGAACCCTCGGTTTGTTATCTACACTGCACTAGTCGAATAATGTTTGATGGTCACTTTGATAGTACTCTGTAAAATCCCCACCATTCACACAAACTTACTAAAGCACACAAAGGCTTTTATAACAAGTCAGGTTGTTGATTAACTTGGAATTATTGACATTGTGAACTATAGGTTTGTACTGAGACTTTTTTTTTTTTGATGTAGCCCTTAAAATGAATGTTGCATGACATCTATGATCTTTATGATCTTTACACTCCAAATCAGCTCTAATCAGCCACAGAGTCTGCTTTTCTTTTTTAGGTTAAAAAAAAATTATTCCACATAATTCTTTGCACTTTTACCCCGATTATAACTTTCACACAGTAAAACATATAATCTATTCTGGTGACAGAGAGGGACATCACATGACAAGTCATCAACCAGACACATGAAAACAGAAATTTGTTGGACTAATCCATTTTTTCCACACACACTCCATATTTACTGTGATTTGGATTCCACTCAAATGACTACAGTATGCCTAATGCGGCAATGAGTACAGTGGACAGCAGACTGATATGTATAGTTAATCTTATAGTTGATCTTATTTAATGTCTCAGTATGTTCCTTTGCATGGTCATCATTATTAGGGCACCATTTTGACACACCGCCCAAAGGAGCCTGAACAGATTAATGTGTTATGTATATTTTCATGCCAATTTGGTAACTGTTGTGCATAATATTGGTTTCTTTCTGTATTATTTTATTTTAAATCACACTATGATGATTCCTGTACATGGTGGCCTTGGTATTTAAAGTGAATCAGTTTCTTAAAGCTCTTCTTCCTTCTCTTCCTTTCTCTCATGCAAGATTCGTAACAGTGTTCTCAGATGTCGCCCCAAGGACGGGCTGTCTGACTTGACTGGATGATGTCTGACTGACTGCTGGAAAGAGGTAAAATTTGACCTTGGTGCCTCAGTGAGGCATTGAGGGTCTAATTTCAAGGCTGCAGAGGACAACACACTGTCGTCAACACATGATCACATTTTATCACCCACTTTATAGAGCACTGAAACTAATATATTTGATTTCCGCTGAAATTTTGTAAAATTAAAGTTAAAGGTTGTGGTACCAGTAGTCTACTGATCCCTCTGTGTTGAGGTTTAATCAACAAACACTATTACCAACAAAGAGTGCACTCTATGTTTGCAATTATATTCCTTTATTAGCAGCATATCCCAATATATTGATAACCATGCATGGATCAATAAACAAGTACTGCTTTAAGGATTTCTCTGTGTGTGTTTTGATGCTGTTGATGTTTTTCATGATCCAGATCCAGATTTGAAAAAAATATTATTTTTTATTAATTTACTTCATCAAAACAACAAATTGTGTCTTTCTGTCAGTGAAAATGTCCAATGTGTCAGATTCAGGGGGCTATTAACATATTATTATATAATATTCATAACTATGTTTTCATAGCGTATCATTATCATCTGAAAGTAGGAAACGCTATGTTTTTGGTATGTACAGATTCTGCAGATCCCAGAGCTTACAAACTAAACACTGGCTCCAGATAGGGGCTTTCACATGTCTCTCAGCGACCATGGATTTTTCTTCACACTAGGAAGGAAAGGGTGAGATGAGTGGGGTGTGATTACTAACTCAGCCCATGGTTGAAAGAAAATAGTATTGCATAAAACCGATACTCATCATTAAATCATATTTGGGTGCATTTTGTTAACCAACACAATTTAAACGAGTGTGTGAGTCCTGAAATACAGAGCAGAGAGAGCAGTGATTCACAAACATGTCAACAGGAAACAAACTTCACTGCAACTGTTGAAGCATTTTTGTCCGTGTGAGAACAAATACAAACATAAAAGCTTGTTTATTAAGAGTCACAACCACCTCTGGCATAGTGTGAGCAGTGTGTACGTCTATTTATGTATGTGCATGTATGCATGTGTGTGTATGTGTGGGTGTGTATCCGGGGGAATGAGGAGGAAAATGAATAAAGCAAATATGTGCATGATTGGCCAAAGGCGTGGTAAAACACACAAGGCTCAAACAATCTGTGGGATACACACACACACACACACACACACACACACACACACAAACGAAGCACACAGCCTAAACGCAGTGTGTCGATTCAATCTGACGGCTTCTCGGCAAACCAAATCCCTAATCTCATCTCATCTCTCTCCCTCTGAAGTATCCGGTGATGAGCTCAAAGGAGGCTGATGTGCGCTGGCAGCTATTTCTGTGACTAACACACCACCGCTGCACACACACATGTATACACACACACACGCTTGTTAACGCAGCAGAAACTTCTGTAAAAGCAATCAAAATTGGGCGGTGTCTCATGAGAAGGTGAACCAACCCAAGAATACACACCACCATACCACACATCAGACTGTGGATTTGGAGGTTTTACATTATGTTGCCATGGCGTTGAGCCAGTCACGCTTTCAACATTTGATCATGGTCATGGCTCAGGGAAGGAAAGCGAAGAAAGAAAAAAAAACTAGGTCGAGCTCTCTGATTGGTCGACCAGTAACCCCCTAACATCAAACAGCAGCACAACGGATGACTGCATATGTGCAACGAATCGCTCTCCCCTCCTATAAATTCACACTCTATGTGCAAGGCTGATTTTTAAAAAAGGCAAACGATTGGTCAAGGCAAATTTGGGTCCCTGTATGCACATGATGCACTGGGGCAGTCAGATAGGTGTGGTGCTGCTCTAAATCTGAACTCCTTTTTTCTGTTCACTTTGCTCATCTTTGCAGCCAAGCAGATGTCAGAGCAGGAGGAAAGGGGGAAAAAGGAATTGGTCCAATTACTCGTCTAATTATCTAATTATTTCATTATGTGGTGGAGAGCAGGAAGGAGGATGAAGATGGTCTCTGCGTTTCCTTTCACCCTCTGTGCTCCGTTCCTGGTGACGACACCTGGAAATATTTTCAAAGTATTACCTTTTTGTACAGGCCTGTGCTATGGATCCCGTGCAGATTCCACAGCTACTTGGATCCTCTTTTCTATTTAATTGACTTCCAACACAAACCCCCTCTCATTTCCCCCCCCTTATGTTTTTGTGTGTTTTCTCTCCTGCGCCCGTTAGATGGAGGGGGGAAAAAAGCGAGAACAGAAGGAGGTGCACACGTACGAAAGTGCTAAGGGGAAACAAATTGAAAGCAATTAAAGGAGAGATGGGAGGGAGAGTTTGTGTATTTGTGCAAATGAATGAGGACGTCGGGGTGCGTGTTGGTGGGGGGCGGGGAGATAGTGGTGATTAGAGAGGTATTAAAGAATGAGAGTGGTAATTGGTGTATTCTTTTATTTTCTGCCAATTAACTTGCCTACTAAAGTGGTAAACAACAGGGGTGTGATGGAGAAAAAGACCTGGCTAGCTCGAACTGAGGATTTAAACTGAATGCAGTGCAAGACAAACTACTGCTAAGAACATCGCTGAATCCATCATGTGTACTTAAAAAAAAAAAAAAGGGACTATACAATCTGATTTGTTTCCACTCCCCTCTGCAGCCAAAAATCTCCAAACTTGGCAGGATGACAGGCGACTAAACATTTGTCCAGCAAAGCAACTACAACCGAGTCATGTGGCTTTTGTTTACAAGCCTCGACTCACTTGCACATGGTCACATTTCAGCCTGAAGAAATCCATCTGTAGGTGTGATTGCACCTTTGCAGCGAGCCCCTGCAAAGCCGTGAGGATTAAGCTAAGAATTGAAGACAACAAAAAAAGGAGAGTTAACTGACTTCCAGGTTTGTGTTGGTTTGGCAGTTTTCCAGCCAAACGACATCCCTGATTGCTTCTGAACCACATAGCTGATGGTTGCAGTCGGAAGCTCCATCTGGAGCAGAGAGCATACTGGAAATGTTTGCAAATGAACTTCATGCTTTACCTTCCAAGATGCCACAAATGTCAAGAAGTTTAAAAAGGAAAGAAAGAAAGAAAGAAAGAAAGAAAGAAAGTAAGAAAGAAAGAAAGAAAGAAAGAAAGAAAGAAAGAAAGAAAGAAAGAAAGAAAGAAAGAAAGAAAGAAAGAAAGAAAGAAAGAAAGAAAGAAAGAAAGAAAGAAAGAAAGAAAGAAAGAAAGAAAGAACAGATTCCAGTTCCTTATTCATATGTCTTATTATCCTTGCCTTCATTTCCTTCTATTTCTGTATCTTCACACCTGCTATGTGTTACCGCATGGGAATAACCTTTATTTGGAACGTATGTTAGACTCCCCAAGTTAACTGAAAAACAGATGCTACTGTTTTGTTTAGAGCAGTTTATGAGTTACCATCAGTTAGTGTCCAGCTGAGCTTTGGACTGGGTCAATCAAGTCACAAAAGCCAGTATAACAAATCACGATGGTTGGTCATATACTGTAGGAGAGAAATGATCAAATTTAGATAAAAACATATCAGAAGGATCAAGGGATGCAGTGAAAATCAAGCAACTCACATCCAAAATCAACATAGGCTCAGAGACATTCAAATATTATCAGTATTATTAGAAAAGTGACACAGCAATGTGACTCAGCAAACAACAAGTTGTGCAGAAAATCTTTGGAGGTTTGAGTTACTGAGTAATTACATAAATGGACCATCAAAATTCAAAGCGCTAAATAATGAAATGTGATTGACTTGACTAGACGTGCGGCGTGAAATGGGTCAATGTCTCGGTTTTGTTTGCAGTGGTCTCCTGTAGGACCTCTGTACAATGACACATGAACTGCGTTCACACGCTACCAGAAGATTGTTGAATCTTTTATTCTGATTTCTTTAAACAAAACACTTTGATTTGCGCTAGTTCTTGAAGTATTTTTGGACCTTTGCTCTTACTGTGCTGACATTTAAAATGTGCATCCTTCTCTCTTTCACACATGGAAAAAGACCCCTTTCTAAGGGTAATACATGTACCCTTCTGCATGACCGTATAGGTCTTTCATCACGCTACAAGGTCGCAAAAAAATAAATCTGAAAAATAACAAAGAAAATGAATGTCACACCGAGTAAGGAACATGTAAATAAATGAGTTTTAAGATGTCTGTAAGATTTTCCCTGCTCGTCGACCTCTCTTTAAACTCCCGTCAAGCAGCAGAACAAATTATTCACAGCGAGAACGAAAAGAATCGAAAATATTAGCTTGTAGCTGGGGAGATATAAAAGAAAGATAAAAGGTTTTAAACGGTTACTGAGACAGAGACCTTGCCTTTTAAAGATCATTCTCGCTCCACTGCATCAAGGACCCCCCAACAATTCACTCAAGACTTTAGCATTTCTAAAGGGCAACATTTTTGTAATTCACTGGAAACAGAAACCTTTCAGACTGAAGACGCACAGCCGTCCTTCTGGCCTTGAATCTTTCTCTTAATTGTTTATATGGGGCAACACAGTTCACCGAGCATGCAGATAAATATGAGCTCCATCTTGACTCTTTCAGGCACTCAGGAGCGTTTCCTGGGGTCAGGTGATAAAGCTGCCAGATGTAACAAAAACAACTGATTTTCTCACTTACTTCTGGCATGGCATCTGCTCATACAGATAGGTTTGGTTTTATCTGTGAAGTATTTATCTGTCTGTCTCACCCCAGCTGCAATAAATGTGGTTGGAATTTAGCTTTTTTTTAAACTGCATTGAAAGATCTAGATTCAGGTCCAAGACTGGCAGCGTATAGTGGAGTCATTTTATTGGTCTAACTTTGAACTTAAATATTTGTTCTGTCAATGCCCACTCTGATCTATTGTTTCCCTTTGCAAACCGGGCTATTGCTCTCTTTGACGCACAAGAAGAACACGTGAAAGCTTTCAATGTGGCACTCCACTGATTTTACACATTGAGTCCAGTTTACTCCAGTTGAATAATGTCTTTCAGTTAACCAAAAGTCTTTTTGAGGGCTGGACCAGCCTTTGTTGATTTTTTTTGTCTCTCGAAAATCAGACTGAAGTCACTTATTAGCTTGTTCACAACCAATTCCATGAAGCGAGTCAGAAACTTTTTGTTTTAATGACTTGTGATGTTACAAATACACCTTTACTGCCCTTAAAAAAGCATGCATAGTGAGCATCGGTTTCATAGAGACATGTTTCCTTTGAGGCTGTTAGAGCTCATCATGCCCCCCCCTTGATTTAGCCCTTTGGCCCTGAGAGCACATCAGACGTTGTTTCAGGGGCCCTGCAGGCTGTTGATTACTTTGAGCGAAGACTACTTATTCTGCCGCGTGGCGACATTTCAGCACTGTGGGAAAGTTTTGTCGCAGTGGCACACAAGTTAACAATCACATGCTGAATCTCCTTGTTAGCGCCAAAGACCTGTGAAACTGAAGCCCTTGACTGCTTCATTATCTCTTACATGGAGCCTCTGAGCCCATTTTCATCTGGTAATTACTATCAAGTTCTTTGCAAAGGGAGATCTGAGGATCTAAATTGCTATTGCTATTTTTTCAAGAAAGTAAAGCATAATAGTTTCACTTTGCAGCAGAAAAAAAAACATCCATGGCACAAATTAGGCATTTTACTGTCAGTTGTCGATGGAAAGTAAAAAAACCTGAACAACAAAGTTTCTGATGGAGTAAATTCTTTTGATTCTCCACACTGAGATTTTTCCCAGAGATTGAAATCAGTGATGTTCTGGTCACAAGTCTGGCCGTCTAAAAATGAGGCTTGAAATCCTCATTTTGCCTGTTGATGTGTTTCACATGTATGAGCTGAGCAGTGAACAAACACCATCAGGAGTGTAATGATATATACGCAACAAAAAGAGCCGCATCAAATGATCACCAGAATAGAATTATTGGGATTCGATGCCAAATTCAATCAATGATCTGGAACTTGAACAAGGAAATTAATTTTCACTGCATAATGCATTCCAGCATTTTAAAAAAATGGGTTGATCAGTTTGGACTGATTTCACACATTCCCATGCATCAGAAACTTGCTTCCTGCTGGCGGAGTAAATTCTTCAGTACGGTTTGCAATAAACAAAAACAAAACAGTTCAGACGATGCTTTCACTTGAAGAAAGTAGACAGAAATGTTAAGAAATGCAGATCAGCCAACACATTAACAGACAACAATTATATTAATCTTTATAGGTTCTATAATCTAATTTGAATCTGTTCATCTTTGAATGATTCTTTTTTTAAAAAAGAAATGAGTGAGGTCTGTTGCATATTTTGAAGTTAGGAGGTTCAAAGGATTTAATGTAGTCTGAACTGTAGCTGTAAAACAGGTGCACACACACACACACACACACACACACACACACACACACACACACACACACACACACGCACACACACACACACACGCACACACACACACACACGCACACACACACACACACACACACACACACACACACACACACACAATCTAATCACATCTAATGATTGAATGACTCACTGTACCATCACACATGCAACTGAGTAGAGAAGCACGGCTTCATCACACAAACAGCCACACACAATAATAAACACACACACACAAACACACACACTGCATGAAATCAGTGTTTGTTTTGTTTTTCGAGCAAGCAGCAGAAGCTGCAGTTTCTCAAACTGCCACTTGAGATTGGTCATAAAATAAGTTTCCATAGTTTACGTCCCGTTAGCTAATTTTTAAGTTCATGACAGCTGTACTGAGGGTGAATTTCTATTTCACTCACCTGTTCAATTTATATGAATATTACTTCAAATTCTGTGTAACTTCCAGTGTGGCGTTATTCAGCTTGCCTCAGCTCATTTTTGGACACGGGGGGCAGCCAGCAGGTGCAGGACTGCCAAGATGGTGGCTTGTAGCAACCAAAAAGGTAATAATGTCCAATAACATAATAACATGCCAATAATGTAATAACATAGTAATAAGTAGACTAGATTAGACTTTTTCATCTAACACTGAGCAAACACATACAGGTCACATGACCACTGTTCTCTTCCTCAATTCTAGCACATTCCACTAAGTGATCTAACTACCACATAAACTTCACAGTAATGAATTAAATAACATTTCACCATACGTGACACTATAAATTTACATATCTAAGCAAATAAACAATAGCCTAAATAAAGATTTATTTTTTTTGGCTCTTACAACCATAACTAAGGAGAGCGAGTGCTGCATAGTAAGTATCCTTGGTGAATGAATATGACGACTATACCATCCACTATATCTATTTTTGATGAGCAAACTGCACAAAAAATGCAAAATTTCCAAGAAATACAGTCGTATCTATGTCTTATTACATTATTGGATAATTTTTTTTAATGCTACGCCAATAACGTAATAACTTACTTAACGTAATTATTACATTATCGGTTGCTACATGGCTCTTCAGAAACCTACGGGTGACATCACAGATACTACGTCCATGTTTTTCTACAGTCCATGGTCCCACTTGACCTAGATTTCACTTAAAGTAAAACTTGCTCTGAGCAGAGAGAGGAAGAGAGGGAGATATTTGCGGTGACATCATGCTTAGTGAACAGCTGAGCTACTGGACAGCAGAAAATCCAATTTGTGCAGACCAGGACCGTGGCCACCTAACACACTAAGGGGGCAACACCCTCCACCCCCCTGTCAAACCACACTCGTGGAGGTGTGGGTTTTCTTTTCTGTTTTTAAGCTTGTAATGCCTGTGATTAAAGCCAGAGGCAAGGTTCGAAGTTCTCTGCTAAGCACAGAATAAATGTAGTTGTTTTTTTGTTTTCCCCAGTAGAGCGTAGCTGAGCGGACAGATGTGAGGCATGCGTCGTCCGGAGCAGCTGTGATCATGTTTTAATCTCCAATGGATGCATCTTATTCATCCCACCCAAAAAAAAAAAAAGAAGTTTTTTTTTCACGTGGCATTTCTGCGTTATTATATGAGGATGAAACAAAGGCACACTTTTATAATCAGAGATAAGTGAGAGCCTAATAAAAACAACTGGAAGTGTCGTACAAGCCTAGACACAGTATCCATAAATGAGGAATGGTTTAGCTCATCATTTAGATTTTAGAATTCACTTCTGGTACGCTACAGAACAAAGAGCTCATGTTGCCTGCAGCTGTTCAGTTTTCTTGATGTCTTTCCTGGTAGTGTGGTTCACTTGTTTTGTGTTTCTCTTCAGGTACGTGTGAATGCATTAATGTGGGCTGTAAATGAAGAAGAAGAAGGTGTACTTTATTAATCCCTCGAGGGGAAATTAGATTTTTTCACTCTGTTCTTATATACAGTATATTCACACGCACGCACGCACACACACCCCTGAAATACACAAACAGGACTTAGAAAGATGTCAGAGTGAGGGGGCTGCCTCCTTGGAGGGTGCCTTAAGCAGTTAGGGTTCAGTGCCTTGCTAAAGAGGCACCTTGAAGGCGAAATGGTTCCTCTGAGCTGGACTTGAATTGGAGACCCTGAGCTACTGCCACCACAAGTGTTGTGGTACATCCAACAAACTGCCACACAGGAGCAAAGTACTGCTGAAGAACGTAACAGCTGTTGATATCGTATCAAATAATACTCCACAAAACTTAAAGCTGCATCACAGTTAACATCTCTCAGCTGTAGGGCTTTACTTGTTTGCATTTCTTGTCATGTTTTATCATCGTGAAGAAAAGAGGTGCAAGTCATTATTGTATGTCTCCAACCAGACAGATTTCAACATGTGGCACCTTCACCTCTGACTGTCTCCACGAGGAAAGTTTGATTTGTGTTTTTTTATATCGAATAGATGTTCTGTCTACACTCCCGTTTTCATTTTGATTTATTTTCTGTTCGCCCTGAATTTAAAAGCAATAAGAAAAGCAAAACGTCTTCTGTCTCCTCATCCTTGTTGACAAACAACAACAGTGATTATTGATACCTTTATCTAGTCAGAAATACGTTATTACTGATAACTAATGGAGATGAAATAAATATTGATAACTCCTCACTGATTTACAATAAAAACATTCAAACTCTCTCTCAAAAATTGTAGATGTCACACAAATGTGTGGTGATATGGCTCAGAATGCCTATCAATCAAATGGGAAAGATTTGTTTGTTATTGATCAGTTTACTTGAGTGTTTCCATTTTATGCTACTTCACACTTCAGTTACTTTGCATATTTTTTTATTCTGATTAGAATGAATTTTATTAATTTTTAGAATAGAATTTTATTTATTGACCACAGAGGCTTATAATTTATGAGCTACCCCGCATTTTATAAAGTCATTTAATTAACTCCACAGTTACCAGCTGCAACATTAAAGTGATGAAGAAGCAGATTAGCATTATGCAGAACACATCTGCATATGCAGAACACATCTGCATAATGAGCGCTTTTACTTCTACACTGTGGTATTACTATTCTTATGCTAGTGAAAGCTCTAAAGAAGAGCACTTCTTCCACCACTGTCTCCTACAAAATACCAACACATATCTGAGCGGGTGCATGTACTATCAACAAAAACTTATTTTTTGTGATGAACAAAAAATAAGTTAAACAACTTTTCACATTCATCCACATTATTTTCACATATGATCATTTTCAGGTGTGGAAACACACTGACCAGAGAAAATACACACAACAGTTGCGGTTTGAGGCCCAAAAGAACCAAATAAAATCAGCCCAGAAGTTTGTTTAGGTGACAAAGCAGCATGTCAGCATCTTTTGTAATGAAACTGAGTACTGAATCTCAATGTGTGACACACACCCCCACCACCCTGCGAGCCTCATTGTTGAATACAAACACTACTACGCCTGCCGGGCAGGAAAAGCTATATATTTCCTATTGTCCTGTGTTATTGTTCAGTGTGTGAGTGCCATTAGTGCACTGATCTACCTGGACGCCAACCTGTTTCTGCTCTCTACACTTACATCTCTTGATTATTGTTTTATTGGGGCTAAAAGCCAAGCTGCTGAATTTTTTTCATGAGGAATTTTTAAAATAAATTTCCTTTTGGTGTTTTTGTTCCACTGGTTGTTGGGTTTAAAAAGGTCAACAGCGGACTAAATCTCTTTAGCCACCCCCCCCCCCTTTCTCTCGCGCACGCCCATCCCAACGAGCCAGGGCACGTGGGTAAATTCCTTACAAGATTTAAATTTCGGATGAGACAAAAGAAAGCAAGAGGACTCCGTGCACATTCATATACTATAGGTCACACAGGGCTTATGTGAGCACTGTAGAGTTATGTTTACTGGGCGTGTAAGGGTTAAAGACAGCATAACATATTGAGGGAGGATGGGTTGACAGCAACCTTCAGCTGGAGACACATAACACGCATTCTTTTTTTCCAAGATTATTTTTTTGGCCTTTTCAAACTATATTTCTGATAGAGACAGCTGAAGAGTGACAGGAATGCGGAGAGAGAGAGACGGGTAATGCAGGTCGGATTCGAACCCCGGGCTTCCGCAGCAAGGGCTGAGCTTTCACACATGGGTCGGCTGCTCTGAGCTAGCCCCTTAACACGCCGCCCCTTAACACACATTCTTTTACCTGCTGCTTCATCTCTCCCTCTCAGTAACGTCTTTTTAGTCTCTCTTTATTTTCCTTCTCATTCATTCATGTCCTTTAATTATCCCTCTCCTGCTCTATGCTCTGCTCATTCATCCCTCGTCCTTTCTTTAACTGCCTGCATTTAAATCAGTGGTTTGGTCTATAAAATGTAAAAATATTAAGTTAGTTAAGATATAAAAGAAAGAAAAATAAAAAGCTGGAACCAATTAATGTCAGCATTCAAGAGGAAATGTCTTCAAATGAACGAATACATTGAAAATTAATTTTCTGTCGAGCGATAAAATGTTTAATTGTTACAACTCAAAAAAACAACAACAAACATTTTAATGTTACTATTGAGGTTAGGTTAAGATGTTTTGGTATCAGGTTAAGATATTCTAATAATCTAATATTAATCATGGGTTTATTCTCTATAGTAAATGTACTAGAAAACATTTAAAAAGCAAACATTTATTCCTGTGAGATCCAGCTGGCTGACTCATTTCAAGGCAGAAAGTAATACATAAATATGTATTTTAATTGTGATATATATCTTTTATTTTGTAATGAAAATGTTACAACAATTAATTCAGATTATAGTGAAGATTATAATGTGCTATACCTCAAAAAGGTCACGATTGACTGATTAATTGAGGCCTGAATGATTGGCTCCTTACAGACAATACTACAATAACAAATTGCATTAAAATCAAGTCAGATCAAATTATCGTGTAGCCAAGCAAACCTCCTGCAAGCATAGTAAGGTGATTAATCATTATATTGTTTGGACCAAAAAATATTAAAAGATTGTGAAAAATGCCCATTGAGATTTCATTAAAACATTTTTTTGTATGTCAAGTGTGTGATCAGTTAATAATTTAATCTATTATTTTTTTTGGTTTTAAAGGGAAATAGCAAAACAGAGAGTTCAAAACATTAGACAGAATCATATTTTACGGATCGGAAAAATATACCATTATTGTTACAAAATGTGTACATGACAGCAAGTATAAAGATGGTCACGTAATTAATTCCTTATTTAAAAGGCAGAAAAAGAGATCGTGGTCATTGTTTTAATCATAAGAATAATGGCCTATGGCCTGTGTTGAAGGCATAAACATCACATTATTTTATTTACTAGAATTAAATTGAATTGTTTCTACTGAACAGTTAAGACAGTTGAATTATATGAGATTTGAGGAAGGAAGACGAGATCTTCTTTCTTTAGTAAGACAGAAAGGATCTGATAGAGCAGCGATTCTCCAAGAGCCAAGAGAGAAGCTGCCCTGCTGTGAAGCTCCATCCACCTCCTCCCCCTCTCTCTATAAACACATGGTGCAGGCTTTTACTGAGGGCTCATGCTGACTGACTGATTGACTAACTCTATATTTATGTATACGTATGTGTGTGTCGGTGTGTGTGTGTGTGTGTGTGTGTGTGCTGTGCAGGATGCATGCACTAAATGAGAGCTAGTGAGCCACGTGGCACGAGTGACGAACAGGGATAAGGACAAAACCAGCAGAACCCATTATAGCGTTAAAGCCAAAAAACCTGCTCAACATACACACAGGCAGCTTAATGGAAACATTGTCCATGTCCGGCTAAGCCAATGTGGCAATACTTACACCGAAAACCACAAATGTATGTTGAGAAACAAATATTTTCCTCCCTCCGTTTTCCAAAATAATATAATAATTGTGCACATAGCATTGTTTTCAAAAAAAGTTTTCGTTTACATCAACCCACATAAATACGCCATCATAACTACGCCAAGGCTCAAGGCTATGGGCGGCAGTGTAGGAAGAAGAAGAACGCTCTGCAAGCCAATCAGAATTCTCATTTCTCAGAAATGCGACTGCTACTCTGAATGCTTCCAGGATCATCAGCGAGTTCACCGTTTGCATGTAAAAGATACAAACGAAGGGAAATGTCTCTGTTTTTTAAATAACCCATGTACGTGTAAACGGGGCCTTATAGGACTTGGCATCTAGTTGTGTAGTTGCAGATTGCAACACTCTTCACTTGCCCTCTGATTCCCTCTGTCATATTCTGTAAATAGAGCCTACTAAATCTGACACACCCGACCTTTAACTCAAATGAAATTCATCATTGGTGGATTTGTTTTTTTCTGTATTTCAGCTACATTCTGCACACAGAGACACACAGAGTCAAAATGATTTGATTCATAATGAAAGTTAAAAAGTAAATGTGTCTGAGCAAAACAGCAAAAACAGAAAAATCAAAAAGTTGAGTTGAGCACAACGTAACAATCAAGCATCAAATACAAGTATACAAGTACTCAAACTTTGGATTGGATACTTACGTACTGATACAGTGATCAGTTAGTTGCAGAATTAGAATTTTGATAGTTTTGTATTTAACATTTACAATTTAAGAATTTTGGTTGATAATAAAGTAAAATAATAAATAATAAAAATCATTTATTTATACATAAAAAAAGGTGTGTGTAATGTGTGACTGAAGGTTCATCTAATGTTTCTTGGCAACAGCTTTCAGTGGATAATTTCATTTGAAGCAGCCCTCAAACTTTACATATATATATTTTTTTTCTGCTGTAAGTTTATGTACATTCTTGGCATAACCTTAAATCCTATTTAGCTAACACAATTACAACCGGAGTCAAGCTGAATGGCTACTTTAAGATACTTTTAAATTATTATTATTTACAAAAACAAAGACAAATAAACTAATAAAAACAATTTAATTTACTAAGGAGCTTTTCACTCATCACACAATACATATAATTTAATGTAATTTCCCAATAGGCCAAAGTTTTGTGTATGTGTGCCTCCAATGTTTGCAGCATTTTTATTAAAGGCATCATGTACTTGCCACCAATGCTTTGTACAGACTAAGATGTAGAAATTTCATTTTATATTTAATTATATTCAATATCGAACAGGTATTTAGATTTTGAAAATATTTTTATACTTCCTTAATAGTCACCAAGGGCTGAGTAGGAACTTTCAAACTAAATACAAAAAAACTATGCACTTATGAATGTAAACATGAATATAAAAGAGGAAATATAGGAACAAGTTCCTTGTGTGAACAGCTCTGGGGTCAGAGGCTGAACACTTTACACTTGTCTGACTCTGCAGGCCCGAGAGGTGAAACCGCAAGACTTTACTGTCAAACAAAACACGATGCTCAGTCGAGTATCACGTCCAAACATTTATCTTGTGAAAGAAAATTAAAAAAGCAACTGCATTATTCTTTTATAGCAGAGAGCACCCGTTTGCTCATGTAAATACATTTGCACACAAATAAAAGACACAGGGATCATTTAACATCTTTTGGCCTGAACAGCATCAGCCAGATGTGAGGACTGGTTGAAATCTGGGTGAGTTAACAAGGTCAGGAGGCCCAGAGCTGATGGAACAAAAGACTTTTTTTTGGACTTCAGTATGTGTGTGCGTTTGTCCAAATGTGTATGCTGTGCGTTTGCAATCGAAATGTGTGTGTGAGCCTCTTGTTATCATATGATTTTCACATGAAGTCCTGCTGCTTAAAGTTTGAAGGACAAAGGAAGCGATTCACAGACAGCAGGGCACATAAGGAGAGGATGCATGGAGATAATAACAGAAATTCCCCTAAAAAACACACACAAAGATGATTGTCTGCTGTTAATAGTTCTGTGACCTGTCCTTCTACGAAACACAGACCTCATTAGTGGCTCTGTTCTCATGCTGATTTCTTGGGATAAAGATTTTAGTTTCATCCTGGGATTTTAAGTTGTTTGAGTTCAAATGAGCGTCGATGTTCTCAGAACACAAAACATCTTGAATTTCATCTACTGGTGATGTTTGTATGAAAATCAATATATATTTTTTTAAATATTCAGTTGTCTTTGCTCATTTTTCATTGGAGCCGAAGTAAGAAACAGTCTTTGAAAATGGATAATTCAGGGTTTTTTTTGAAGTGGGGTAAAAAGAGGTATCTATAGCAACTTCGTAGCAACTAACGTTGCAAACAAACTAACCAGGCAGAAGTGAACCAGCAATTTCAGTCTTCTTCGAGGCAAAATTACAGTTAATGAAGTCTGGTCATTTTGAAGAGAGCATAGAAAGATATAAACACTTTCCTGCTGGAAAGGCTGGTAAAAAAAAATACTCCAATATAGCATACACATAAACTGATTTTTTCCAGGTGAGCCTTTTTTTTTTCAAACTAAAAGTTTTTTGTCCAGTCCACAGCAGTACATTATTTAACTTTGGTGCTGGCTGTCCTGTCTGCTTCTCCAATCCAGGAGACTGCAATCTACTTTATGTAATACAATAACTGTGGGTGAGTACCTCATACAACCCCACTTCAAATAACCTGAAATATCCCAAAGAGAGAGGCAGAAAGGGTTTAGCCTCGGAATGCCACACCAGAAAATGTGACTCACTGTGACACCACTTACTGTGGTCTTTATTTATTAAGTGTAATTTCAATGCCATATAACGTGACTGGAAGGTGGGCATTAGCCATGATTGTAGAAACAGTGGAGGTCAGGGGCTTTTTAATGTGTTTTGTATTTTGAAGTGTTTTGCTGGTTTGGTTAGAAAAAAGCAGCAAAACGCGCCCTGTAGGTGTTTACAAGCTCACATAAATAAATAAAAAAAATTCCAAACCTGCAAGAGCACTTGAGCAGAAAAATAATTTTCTCAAAAACGAGTGAGAAGGATGAGAATTCCTCATGCCACTCGCACACAGACCATGCCATCAAAGGAACACCCCATGTTGAGAGCCTGAGATCTGAGGCCATTTTGGAGCTGAGGCTAAGTGCTGCCCAGAGTTTAATAGGGGGCAACCATGTGACATGTACACATACATAATTGCAGACACACATACACATATAAGCTTGTGTATGCACACAGATACACACACAAATATGACCATATGGCTGCTTTTAAGCAGTCTTACGTTCATACATGTACGGAACACACACACACACACACACACACACACACACACACACACACACACACACACACACACACACACACACACACACACACACACACACACACACACACACACACACACAGCACAGGAGGTCTTAAAATGGAAATATCTATATGACACTGTTGGCCCACAGCGAAGCATATTGATGACAAAAGATTTGAGCACAAAACTCATTTGAACATTATTATTATATAACACTTCAGAGCACACAGGAATGGATTTGTTTTATATGATGACTTCCATTTTGTATTTTGATTTTCTGACAGAGATGTACGATTTTCTAAATTCTTTTTATGATTTTTATGAATAATTTTAACTTATCAGAACCAAGAAAAACATTTGTGAGCTGAATGATATCTTCTGATTAACCTAATATGGGTTGATTTAATCTCATCAGACTCCATTTAGGAGTCAATAAAATAATGGTTCAAAAATAATAATATGGGCTGTTTCTGTTTGGTTTTTTTTGTTTGTTTGTTTTTTTCCAGAATAGGCAAATCCGACGTAGCTAAAGTATGTAATGGAAAGAAGACTTCAGATATCCACAAAAACTGAAATTATAGGCTAAACAATAAACCTGACTTTTTTTTTCCTTGTGTAGGTCAAAAACATGCTAAAACATCTTGAGAAAAATTCTCCTCTTTCGACTCTGTTTCCTGTATGGCCTCAAGTGTTGACTTGCAGACCGAGTAGTGCTCAGCATTTTTTATTTGTGCTTTTTCAAATCTTTTGACATCAATATGCTTCCATACGCACACACACACAGCACTGTACCCAAGAGAGCTTTAACAACTGGTCATAAATATTTCCCTTTTTGCAAATCAAAGGTCTACTGTACTCTCATAGTTAGGTAGTGTGTGTGTAAGAGAGAGATAGAAAGAGAAGGAGGGACGGAGGAAAAGCAACTCCAGAGTTCAATATTGACAGAGCGGTAGATGATATAATCACTGATATGGAGGAATGTTCCCTTAGTTAGCTCCACCTACAGCACACACACACACACACACACACACACACACACACACACACACACACACACACACACACACACACACACACACACACACACACACACACACACACACACACACACAGGAAGTTGTTCTCCTCAGTGTTTATAGCTCTATCTATCCTTGAACTGTTCCCTAAACCACCTCCTGCCCAATTTGTCCTCACGGTCCAAAGGTGGACGGTGCAAAGAGCCGCTGATAGGCTGCGACACACCTTAGTTCACAAAATGTTCACGACTCATTAACCACATCCAAAACTGACACACTGCAAAACAACGTGCCACAGATAAAGTAACACTCCGCTCTGTTTATCTGAGTGACGGGATCCTTTTTAGCTGCGTAAGCTGAAAATCATCAGAAAACCGTCTCAGATATATTTTCTGGTTTTTGGAACAAAAACATCGCAGTGTTTGAATTTGTCAACATTGCATGTTTCTCACCTGAAGATTTTTCTATAAATGATTACGATTATTGTCGGTCTGTCTTTTATTATGTTTTCTAAAAAAAAAAATCACTGAACTATTTCAGAACATCTTATCAGATCAGGAAGGCTTGAGAAACCGCTGACGTCAGCTAACTTAAGCAGTTAAGGTGAAAGGTGTGGTTAGACAAAATGACAGAATGCCGAGCAGAATAACAACAGAGAAATGCACTTATTTAGTATTTTGCTTTACACGACTGTCTGTGGGATAAATATGACACTACAGCCAGCAGCCAATCAGCTTAGCTTAGCATAAAGACTGGAAACAGGGGAACAGCTCATACATATGTACATACAGCTTCCCTAACAAAACATCACATGGTGCTGTCATGAAGTGATTTCCCGTTGTTGTACAAAAGTGCAATTGAGCGTGACTGTGATGCTGTGGCTTTTTAAGCACTAATGCATCACATGAATAAAGTGGTTGGTGAGTAAATCACATCGCATCAGAAAAATGTTGTGAATCTTTCATCGAAAATAAAGCGGGAATACTGACAATATGAATTATTTCCCATCATTGTTTTTAAAAAACTAATAAATGAAAAAAAGGACGCGCCCAGGGAATTCAGATGCCCATGCAGTTCCTCTGTGAAAAACAAAAAAGGAGAAACGTGGCTGAGTTTGTTAAAGTGAAGTGCTGCGGCTCATTTAAAACACAACAATTCTGGTTTTCAGGTGATTATACACCGATTAAAACATAGTTCTGAATATTATATTCTAATTCTGCCATATTCTGTAAGTAAAGCCCCCTAAATCTGTCACACTGGACCTTTAAAACAGTAATTATGACTATATTTGAGGTGTCCTGCAAAATGATTTAACCTGCTAGCCAAGTATTGCCTGTTGTTTTTGCCATCACACAATCATTTCTGATGAAATAGAAACCGTTGCATGTAACTGCTTCACTTATGATGCCTGTAATAATGCAATTTTTATCTCTTGCAGCTAATTTCTTTGATACGACTCACATGCGTTTGTCTTAATCCAATGCTCAACCTGAAATGTTCAGCCCTTAGCTGCACATCAACAGAAAAACTCAGTGACTGTTTTTTATGTTCCTCACCGCAATGCTCCTTGGGAGACGTAGTTGACTTCTCTTCTTCTTCTCATCAATAGTCTTTCAGTGAACCAAAATTCCACTCAGAGAGCGTCCGTTCAGTTTTTGGACAAACTCAAAATGGCCAGTCACCCCTCACTGACTTTTACCTCCAGCCAAATATAACCCCGCTCACTTCACTTCACTACCCAATCACATCCACTTTTACTACCATTTCTCTCTTAGATGATATTTCAAAAGGAATTTGCCCTTCTGGTTTTGACCCTTACATTCATTACTACGGGTTTCAGCTCCTCAGCGTGTGACACAGTGCTTTCATTGTTTCATTGTCAAAATTGCAACACTGGCAGCTGAAATCTTCAAATTGCATGAGTCTGCCATGTTAATTTACCAGAGAGAAATGTGTTTCATGCAGCTTTTTGAGTAAAGCATACAAAATTACTACAATTTAGAGTCACATCAGAAAAAAAAAATCTTTCATTTCTTTCACACGCTCCAAAAACCTTTTTTAAAGGCCTGAAAAAGCAATTACTTTGAAAATCCTTGCTCCACATGGATTGTAATTTATAGCCCAGTTATAGTTATAGTTAGAATATTGAACCGTCCAGAAATTGCACTTTGATTTTCTTTGTCTCTTTTGTTCGGCTTTACTCAACTAAATCACTTGCTTATACAATGTTTTTGTTGTGTGTGTGTGTGTGTTCACATGGAGCTGGCACATGCAGGGCTCAGTACATGTTTGATACAGAAATCTGCATGTTTACATGGTCAGACCGGGTGGTATGTCATCAATAAATGCATGTAAGAAGTTAAATTATTAGAAGACAGAGGAGAAAAGTACGTGTATCATAAAGGCCACCATCGGCACATTTGAAAAAAACAGCAACAGACAGAAATTATGGAGGAAAAAACCCAACCTGCCTACGCCTCAATTAAGTCTGAGACGAAAATGTCTACAGCTACCACTGCAACACACTCAGCATGAGTGTGTGTCTGCAGACACAGGCACACACTCATTTGAAGGTGGGTGTTAGAAAATCTACCAGAATATAAAGTTACAGAATGCAAGTGCCTATTGGCAGACAAGAAATGAAATAAACTCAAGAGATCCTTCGGGGAACAGACTCATGATGGCTGACAGATTCTTTTTTTTTTCTGCTTTCGATAAAGTCGGACCTGTAGCGATCCTGCTTGACATAATCTATAAAATCTCAAAATACTGATGGCAGAATAAAAATCTGTGTCACTTGTGAAAACAATATGTGTGAGTGCCGGAGTGAAGAGGAGAGAAGTATGACATGAGGGCAATGAAGAGAAACTGGGAGAAGAGTAGAAGGTGTGTGATGAATGAGGGAAACAAATGAGAAGAATATCAAAGAGGAGAAAAAAGTCACAAAATGACGTGAAGTTAAAGGTGAAGGTGAATAAGACAAGAGGCCGAAGCAATAAAGAGAAAGAGGGTGGATTAAAAGTAAAATAAAGAGAAAGAGGAGAGATGGAAAGGATACAGCAAGGAGATGAGGAGATAAAAATACAAGTGACATTTCTCTTGATGGTAACAGTGGCAGCAGAGCGGCATTTGTTGCTTGACCTTCAGTTTTATTAGTGTGTGTGTGTGTGTGTGTGTGTGTGTGTGTGTGTGTGTGTGTGTGTGTGTGTGTGTGTGTGTGTGTGTGTGCAGTAGTCTGGTAGGCTTGACACCTAACTGAGGGTGACACGGTCACACACAGAGGAGAGCCGAGAGCCCCCAGCTCTACAAGCCATCCCGGCCCTCACACAGCACAGCTGGCCCTGTCACCTCCACTTATCCCACTTATCCTGCTCAACTCCAAGTCTGCATGTATAGTTACTCTGAGTGTGTGTGTGTGTGTGAGTGTGTGTAGTGTTGGATAAAAGCCAGATACAGAGGCCTGTGAGTGTTAAGGTGCATTAAATAATTTTATTGTCCCTCTGCACTATGCACTATGTAACCATAAATCATTTGCAAGAGTTGCCAGGTTTGTTATTCGATACTGACGGCTAATGAGCACTCTAAATCAGAGCTCTTTGGAGAGTTAAAACAAACAAACAGTCCACGGCACACGGTTGGCTGACTGGTTTCTCAAAATGACTGCACTGACTGATTTTGTGGTGTTATTATTCTGCATGGAGCATCTTCATAAACACTTTCGCTCATTAATCCAATGGAGAAACATTGGTAAACACGCAGGGAAACAACATATTTGATTAACAAAATGCACAACTTGAGCGAATGCATTGGGTCATTATGTGTGATGTAGTCTCTCTCTGGTGCCTCAAGGCGAGGACTCTTGAGAACACAAAAGACAGTGCTGAAAGAAAATTTCTTTGTCTTCTCTTCAGCCAAACATTCTCCATGACTTTACCAAACCCAGTTCATTTATCATCTGTCTTCACGGTGCGGTTTCAGCTTGCAGACAATAAACAAAGAAGCTGAATACAGCGCCTCACAAACTCTGATAATACAGACGAGAAACGTATGCGACTGTGCACACCTACACATTTGAGCAACTGTGAGAGCAGCAGGCAGTCTGCAGGAAAAAAAGCAGGGTGAATGACAGAGTGATGGTTTGGAGACAAAGAAACAGAAATGGCTGGTAAGGTGGGAGTTAAGGTAGGCTGTAGGCGGTGCTGAAGAAATGGCTGGGAGAGAATATCTGCATCGCTGCTCTTCAGATACTTCAGTAAAACCCTCAGGATCACATCTACTTATCACTAAATATAATGTCAGTATGAACCAAAGCTATCACAGTTACTTTGTCAGTTTTTCAATGGCTAATCATATTAATTGGACAGATTGGTCAGTTCAGGAACAGATCATTGGGTCAAAAATTTTAAAAGGTGGGATTTTTTTGCTGTTATATCTATATGTCTAACTTATTTTTTTATGAGGGATTATTAAACTTTTAAAAGGACACATGGTGGTCTTTACATATTTTTCTTATTGTCAACAAATCCCATGAAAAGACCCAAACCAACATTGATCCTACTGACAAGTATTGTGTATATCTACTTTGTCCCATAGAGCTCCATTGTCACTATTCAGTAAAAATATGTGATCGGAAGATCGGGGTTAACGTTTTCAAGCCACAATAGCAAAAAAACGATCAATGGTATTTGTTTACTAACGGATCTTGACTTCTCTAATATGTTACAGAGCAGAAACATACAGCAGGCTCGTTTCCAGTCAAGATGGCGGCTAACCTAACTAATCATAACATACTGGGAATTAATCTGCACATGCTCCGGTTCACATTAAACATTTCTATTAATGTCAGTTTTTGAGCTGCAACAAAGACCAAATTGTGACCTACAATCGATGAGGTAAGCCTTTTTTTTGTCTAGCAGTTGTTGATCATTTGCATCCCCTAACGGCTAGTTAGGAGGGCTGAGGAGTCAGCAGTCAAACTGCAATCGCTATAAAGCTCAATTTTCAGCCATGCCTGCTGCCCCAAATACTCACCAGAGCATCAAATGTGTATTCATCCATCATTCAAAACGGTAACATATGCACTGTTTCCTTCTGTTTGAGTAACTTTGGTTAATAACTAAAGTGCCTGGCTGTTTTGGGGGATTCCTGAGGTTTTTTTAGTAATAAAAGTGTGGATGTGTGAAGCGTTTTTAAAAGTTTATGACCAGGAACCAATGAGCTCAGTGTTTGACACAGTCAGGGTAGGAAGGTTGGTTGCTGATTTTGGTCTTTTAATGGGATTTTAAATAATAACCTGACATTGTTTCCTCCATCCGTGCCACAAACATTTAACTTCTGTCCTGCCTCTGCAAACTGCTGGCAAGCATGCATTTCCTCCTCTCATACATAACTAAAATATAGTCTGCCCCTCCATTCTCATGATGTTGAGTCTTTATTATCCACATTATTTTGTGTGGCATTGATTCCTTCACCCACTGCTGACTACATGGTGCCATTTTCTCTTGCCTTTCAGGCTGTGAACACATTGGTTTTCTGATTAAAAACTGTTCAGTTATTTTTACCCAAATCACAGAAGGAAGAATTGACCACTCATTGGCTGCCGTGAATCACCTACTGTGGCCCAAAGGGGACAACTGCTGTAATTCAAGTGTGGCGACACTACTCATAAAGTATGAGCAAAGTGAAAAACAAAAACAGGCTTTATTTATAGTGTCAGGGGAATGTTTTTTTGTTTATCACTTTGCTGTTTTATGAATTTAAAAAGGCTTTTTGCCCCCGAGCTGCCATTAATATCTGACCTGTTCACCAAAACTGTCAGTCTTAAATTCAAATGCTGCCTTGATGTGACCCTTTGTAATTCTAAATTGTTGATTTCAGCTTCATCCTTAAGCTCATAAACAAAAAGCTAATGCCTCCAGTAACTGTTTTCTAGACGGTAAAAGGCTGATTAAACCTCACAATATACAAGTTCAAGACAGAACAAACAAAACACGAATGCTTTTGCTATCTTTAGATCCTTACCAGCAGGCTATCAGGACTAAAATGGTCGTAGTTGAAGAGCCATGGATTAATTAAAATAATTAAAAAATGTGTCATAAAAAGTATTTTGTCCTTTAAATGTTAATTTAAAAAGGTTCTTATAGAACCAGATTGATACATTGTGTAATTTCTATGAAAATACAGCACTGAACACTAACAATGATGCCACCACATGGTTTGTTCACTGGAGAAGTCTAGCAAGTTTATATTCCAACTGTAATACTCTTGAATTTGTCAAAATCGAATTTAAAGGATCTTTATTAAAATTGTTTATGGTACAAACAAACTTTCTCAGCTCTCTCGAGTGTAAATTTGTTACCAGCCTGAAAAGTCCAGTATTAGGCAGGCTCTAATGCCTGAGTGTGAATATTGGAAGAGAGTTTAGGTGGTCACAAAAAATATTACACCACATCCCCCAAGGATCATGAATATTCAAAGATTTTTTTTATTTAAAGTCTCTCAGTGAGGTGCCTTTGATGAAAATGTTACACAAAGGAAGTTTCGACTAGAGGAAAGTTTAAGGGGATTACCAAAATTCTTTCATGAACATCTGCAAAAGATTTCCAACTGCCTCGCAAATCCTGGTTAATCAAGTGTGCCATTGATTAAGCAGTGAAATCTCTTATTTTGTCTCAGTCAGAGTTGGAGAAAATTACATCTATTTCCTAACAGGAGGTGGCCTGTATAGGAGGCCTTTGCCCTGACTAATGGTTTGTGTGGAAGAATGACAAGGAGGTCAGTCCTCTTCAATTGGTCTGAGTCACACCCTGCAGCTTCAGAAGCCATCGCAGGGGAAGATCTTCTGCTCTGCTCTCTCCTTACAATGACTGCTGTGTGTCTTTAACGATGCTGACAATGCCAAGACCCTCTCTGTGGTCGCTGTGTTGTTGAATGCGGCGGCAGCGGCGATAGCGCTGGAAAGCTCATTCTGACAAAGCGGAGACACAGCTTTTCACTGCAGCTCGCTCACGACTCTAGGTGAAGTTTATTTGCAAAGATAACCATCCTTGCAAACGCACGGAGAGAAAAGAGCAAAGACAGTGAATTATGCAGACAGAAAAAGATGTAACGGACAATGCTGAAAGTGAGATGATAGACAGTTTTCACATGGATCTTTTCGCAAGGATGGAAACGCACCTGAGTAGGAGGTTGGTGCTTTCTTTCCATTCTGTCTTCAGTCTGTTTTTGTTTCTAGAATTTGACAGGCTGTCAGGCAGAGAAAGAGCAAAACACACCAGAACAAAAGGTTTGTGGTGATAAAAAGCTAACTGAAGCAGAAAAAATGATAGGAGTATAGGTTCAGATCCTGCCTTCCTCTTCCTGTCACACCTGTTTTGATATTTAACTGAACTATATTAGACAAATCACATTTTATTTGTATAGCCCAAAGTCACAAAATACATTTGCCTCGGAGGGCTTTACAATCTGTACAGGGAGTGACACCCTCTGTCCTTAGACCCTCAGTTCCAGTGAGGAAAAACTTGCCCACAAAAACTTTTAACAGGGAAAAAATGTGGAAGAAACCTCAGGAAGAGCCACAGAGGAGGGATCCCTCTCCCAGGACGGACAGACGTGCAATAGATGTCACGTGTACAGAACAAATCAAACACAATTACAATGAATGAGTAAGTTTATTTGTTAATGGCAAATGAGCAGTAGCAATTATTAACTACTGACTGTCATCAATCATCATGTTTAAGTCCAGATTCTTGATTTCAGCTTTGCAGATGTGAACGTTTCTAGTTTCTTAAAAAATAAATTGAATATATTTGAGTTGTGGACAAAGCAAGACATCAAGACATTTCAGGACATCACAATGGACTTCAGGAAAAAGGAATCACCATTTTATGGAGCAAACAACTAATCAAATCTATGATGAAAATGATCGTTAGCTGCAGCCCTAACATATATTAAAATATTAAAATACACACCCTTACTATGCTTTGTCTGTTTCAGAGTGTAAATCTGTATTTTGTTACTTAACCTCTATTAAGCTTTTTTTCAGTTGATTAATATACAGATTAATCTGTTGGTGCTACAATGGTTTATTTATTTATAAGTCAGTTTTTCTCTCAGCGAGGCAGCAGCAGAGGATTTACCTGCGTCTCTGTGTGCATTCTCATGTCAAAGGCCAAATCATAATAAAGTCCCATTCAGTCTTTGAATTGCAAATAATTGTCCATTGTTTCCGTGTCGTTTTTTGCACAAACCTCATCCATCATGTTTCCTCACAGGGTTTGTTGTATAAAGGCAACAAACCTTTCTAAATACTCTCTCCTTTCACCCTCTCCCTCACCTTCTTTCTATTTTATTACAACTCCTCCATCTGTCCTTCTCTTTGATGAACTACATTTCCCAGGGTACACCAGTGGGCAGCAGCCGTGGCCTGGCACAATGCCATGTCCAGTGGCATTAAACAAACAAGATTAAACCACATCAACACACACGGAGCCTCACTTTACAGAGCACAACTTAAAAACCATAACAAATGTGCAGTACACACTTTTTACTTTGAGTAGTAGATTTTATTTGAATTTAAACTTTTGTGTTTTGAATTTGAATTTAAATTTATATTTTATTTAATTGGTCTTCTTAAACATTTAATCTATTGTTTTGTATATGATTATATTTTTTCCTATTGTTTTCACCTCTCGCTTAAAACCAGACATATTCAGTTCAATGTGCTGCTACAGCCTGATTTACAGTTAATATTGCTGTATAATGCAGTATGAACTGACTTCTACTAGTACTACTACTTCTACTACTGTTCAGATGAGGGTTACTGTTATGGTTGTGATCATCAGCAGTGTTATCAGTAGTAGATTCTGTTTTAGTTCTCTGTCATCTCATCAAAATAATGTCATTGTCTGAAGATATGTTTTCTCTCTTTCTGAGTTTTCACATTTATCAGCATTAGACTTTTGTCATGGTCATTTAAAAACACTTTAAACTAACATAAAGTACATGGTGGTACATGGTGACAGTGATATGTAACAAGCAGCGGCTGATTACAGTATTTAGCGGTGACTGCACATCTGTAATGGTACAGTCATTCCAGTTTACTTTGACCACTTAACACACAGCATTTTTTTTTTCATTTTTATATTTGACAGAAGTGGCTATTATGTGTATCTGATGTCAGTTTAGGTAAGTTAATATGTGCTGCCTATTACAAATACACTGCAGGATAAATCTAAAGGTCCAGTGTGTCAGATTTACGGTGCTTTTTTTAGAAAAAAAAGGGCAGAAATGGAATATAATATTCATAACTATGTTTTCATTAGTGTAAAATCCCCTACAAATAAGAGTCTGCCGTGTTGCACTACCATGTTTCCACGAGTGGGCCATTTGTGTTTTCTGTCATGTTTCACGGTCACCATAGCTCTCCTACACACTAAGAAGGAGAGGGTGAGGCGAGAGGGTTGCAATGTGCAACTGCACTGCTAAATGCCACTAAAACCTACACTCTGGTCCTTAACCTGTAATTTTTGGTCTTTATGATTTTGGTGATGAGTGGTACCTGCAAACTATCAACATGCTGTACTAAAGCACACTTCTTTTTCTGCACCTTCCAAACGACTAGTCTTTATTCTCATAAATCATTCACAATTTTTTGAATTAGTCGATTAATCATTTGATAAATAAAATGCCTGTCACAATACCCTAGAAACCCAATGTGACATCTTCAGATGAGAGGTTGCCTAATTGGCTTATCTAAACAGTGATGCATCTCTGCCTTTTCCAGAAGAGTTTGTTATAAACCAAATCTGCGACCGACACGACAGAAATGTATTTATATGTCATAGATGCCAATTATTTCTTTAATGGCTCAAAGCAGACGGTTGCAATTACCCGCGGACTGTCCCTTTAACTCTCAACCATGACAGCTTAACACTGCTTAACCGACTGTTCAGCTCCATTATTATTTCATTAGCTGGTTCCTCTTGTTCAGGAATACTAAAGTGCTACTTAGTGTTAATTAATTGTTAACGACAGTCTGAATAACACACACTTTTACTTTAATTCCATTAATACTGAATTCTCAGGCAGACGCAGTATTTTGAGACTTCCCTTATTAAAATAATAAGGCATTCCCTGAGTTTAATTATCACAACTACACCACTAACCTGAATTCCTAACTCCCATACAGCTCCTTTAAGACGACCGAACAGAATGTCCTTACGTTCCAAAAATGTGTCCTTTATGTTTGAAACTCTTCCTCACAAACAAAGGCAGAAGTACAAGAGTGCACAAACACAACATACTCAAGCTCCTCCATGCTATTGATCGAATACTATGAAAAGCAAATTGCTCAAATATGACCTTCCACACAAAAGCAGCCATTATTCAAGGACCAGGAGGAATTCACTGAAGGCGGGTCCAAGTAAACATTCCTGCTGCTCTAAAACCTCGACACCTCTCACCATTCCTGTGCATGTATGTGTGTGTGAGTGCATGTATGTGTGTGTGTGCGTGCGCGCGTGTGTTTGTGTGTGTGTACTCCAAACACAAACCCCAACCGTGCATGAACCCATATGGCGTCAGTGTCCAAAGAACTGTACCAAGGAGGTCAGGTGGTTCACATAACAAAAGGAACACACACATACACACACACACACACACACACACACACACACACACACACACAATGGAACGCTTACATAAATTTTGGGTTGTGTCAGGGACGCTGCGTACAAAGTTTAGTTTAAGGAAATGGAGAACTTTAGTTACTGGTAAGAGTGAAGGGAAGAAAAGAGAGAAAGACAGAAAGCTGGTGTTCTGGTAGATTTAAGATTTGCTGATTTATTACTACCAATATTCATCTGCACAATTTAAACCCTGTGTTTAGATTCAGGACCTCAACATTCAGAATCGTATACATCTACCAACAATCTGTAAAAGAGTAGTAAAATGTTAAAAGAAAGACAGGGAGTCAAAGAGAACGTGTTTTTTAAGACCTAAGACCTCCAGAATATGACATTCACATTCAAAAAAATAAAACTAAACACAACATAAAGAAATCTGGTTCCTGCAATACATGACAATGTGTTTTTGGGAACATAAGTGTAACAACACAAAGATAACAGAAGACCTGCCAGGACCTGTCAAACATCGACCTATCAGCAAACTGATAAACAGTCTATTGATGTCATGTCTTATCTATTTATTAGCCTCACTGTACTACTTTTTATTCTGCCAGGTTCTGATTTGCCGCACAATAAATCAGTGAAATGATTTTGTTTATTACTGTGACTCCTGTAGAAGCTCAGTATAAGTATAATCAGCACACACAGAGAGAGTTTGATAATGATGATGAAGGCCACAGGACAAAACGGCATCTCTGTTTTTAACCTTTTAATGTTGCATTTGTTGTTATTATTATTATTATTATTATTATTGTTGTTATTATTATTGTTGTTGTTTCATATTATTATTATTATTATAAGAAGAAAAACAACACTTTATCTCTTATTTACATTGTTAAATTTTCTCTTTATTAACTAACAAATTAATTAATTAACGTTTAAGTTTCACCAGTAAATGAAACAAACTGAAGAGAAAGAAGCAGAATAGGATTAAGTTGAATCTAAATTTAGGACAAGCTACATTTAATCCGATAAACAAATAAAAACTTACTCAAGAAACTTTTCAGCCTGTTATGTGGTCTTAAGACTCTCTCCGCTCAGACACTCAAAAATAGCTATTAAAAGCTTTCAGTTCCCATCGGACACACTAGAAAGGTCTCAGGGGAGAAAGACTGCAAAACACTGGCGATATAAAATACAACAAAGAAGCAGCTGCATATAGAAGATAAAAAAAAGGAGAATGATAACAACATGTCACACTCAGGCTGAATAAAAGGCTCATTTTCTGAAATATTTGACGGGTCTCTTGTCAGCCAGCGAAAAAGGAGTTGAAAAAAAAGTTTACACCTCTGAAACAAATCTCCGCTTTAGAGGATAAAAGAAGCAGGTGTGTAACCAGAACGACAACGTTTGACTTGTTCTGGCAGTTTAGATGAATGTGTGTTTGAATGCGAGTCAGGATGTCGCTAGAAAAGAGCATAGCGCTCAGTGGATGTTTTCTGGATAAATAAAGGTTCACAGACATACACACACATACACACACACCTTCTGTCAATATTCACACAGTGCCAGTGGTGTATTTTGCTTTTCCACAGATTGCAGTCAGCCTCCCCCCACCCTAACCCCCCATCCCAAAGAGAGCAACCCTCCTCCCACGGGGCTCCTGGTTGGCATGGATCGGCCCCCGAGATAGCTCCACACTCGCTTTCACACACATTACAGTCGAGCAGCGGGGTGTGTATGCATGCATATGCAATGAAGAGGGTACGCTGAGATTTACAGTGTTGGCACCTGGTCTAGTCAAATGGGTGGACTGCTGCCACTTTCCCCACCAGCACATAAATGTGCCATGTTTTGTTTTCCTTTTCAAAAAGCCCATGAAAAGAATTAGCAAGATGAGAAAGTAGCAGGCAGATCTCTCGAGGCGTCCATCTGTCCATTACTGAAATAAAAGCCGTCCACTCAGAGAGGGAGGCGCGGTGAAGTGATGGAGGGGTTTTGTTGACTTGATAAGACAAGGATTTGACTTTGAGTACATTGGATAATCGTGAGGCTAGATAAATAGATAGCTGGATAGATAGAAAGAGATAATCGGGAGGATCTGTTCACTTAATGACACTCTAAACCAAAATGGATGATCCCGCACAGCACGATTTAAATGTGATGTATCAGAGGAGACGTTTGCCTTTCTTTAAAGACTCTGCCCACGCTGTCAAATCCTCTTACAAAATCAGCATGATTCATCTCCAACTCATTAATCAGCGGTAAACAAAAGGAAATAAACCTGAAATGTTCAGTTTAAGGGACCAATTAACAAGAAATCATGACTGTGATGAGCACTTGCAAGGTGGCAAAGATGTGAACTATATGCTGTTGCTCTGGGAAACTCAGATGGACAATTTTCTGATGTTTTATAGATTTCTTTATATGCAAGAATATGGGGCAGCAACGATTCCTCGAGTACCTCGAGTAACTCAATCACGAAAAATGATCGAGGAATTTCCTCTGCCTCGAAGCCTCGTTTAATTGAATTTAAAGTGCACGTTTTGCACGGATTCTTTTTAGCGTGACACAACATGCTTATGTTACGGGCTATGCGTTCCCCTGCAAAGCGGAACAAGACGGAAGCGGGTATTTGGTAACGCGTGTGGACGGTGTTGATGTACAGAATGGCAGACACCGGCACCGGAAACAGCGAAAATTAGCAAACGAGGAATAATAACTTTATACGATTAATCGATAGAATATTCGATTACCAAAATATTCAATAGCTGCAACCCTACAAGAATAATGAGAGATAAATCATGCAGATAATCGTCTGTTGAAACAGTACGGCAACATTTCTATTTTCACACGATACATAATCATGTTTGATATAAGTTTTAGACGACTGTATAAGAAATATTTGCCATTGATTGGAACAAGTCACCTGATAACCACTGTATCTTGAGCTTTATTCACCAAAACCCCAAATTGTATCATTTAACTGAACCAGTGGCTTCGTTGCTGTATGGAGAGGCTCTGCCTGTGAGAAGTGTTGGAAGTAAAAAAGCAATCTGCCGCTCAGACTCACACCTCTCCCTCACAGTCTGTCTCTCTCCAGCACTGCCACAACCTTTCAGCAATCAAATTAGCTGCACTCTCTTACCCAGAATATGTGCCAAAGGAATCAGCAGTTGGGCTGTAATTGCTACCAACTAATAATGTTAACCTTTCTGTGGCATATAGGCCTTACTTTATTATCAGCGAAGCACAGGGCAAGAAGATGACGCCAGCTTGTGTCGACAAGCTGCATCCTTTCACATCACTACGAACTGCAATATACTGCGAGACGTCCCGATCTGCTACCTGACCTTCTGAGACCAACATCTCTCCAACATAATGATCATCTTGTCCTTAATAAAAAAGCCTGTTATGAAAGGTATGACTCACAACATAATGTGATTTAATTTTCATGCCAGTGCACATGGCTAGATGTGTTCAGATTTTTTTTTTATTTTATTTTATTCTCATCTTCCAGGCTTCTTAACACTCAAATCAAGAGTTTTGTGAACTGTTTTGAACTTCACGCCTCTGACAAAAGCATTATATCCGATTCCTGTGTCACTACTTCTCAATCACAAGGATATGCTCTTATCTTATTTTTGACAGTAAATTCAGTATATTTGTGTTTTGGATTGTTGGGCAGTCAAAACAAGAAGTTTTTCACTTCATGTCATTTAACAGCCCAAATGATTAATGGATATATTGAGAGAAATCTGAGCTCATAACACATTCTTTTTTTTAAAAAAGAGAAAAAAAAGATCTCTGAGAGCCCAAAATGAATAAAGTTAATGTCAAAAACGAACTGTTACCGCAACACTTGAACACACTATCATTGCACAGCACAAAGGATTTACAGCACTTTTGGAAACAAATTCTTGAGCTGGTCAGAAGACAAACACGTCTTATGATGTTTTTAAGTTTCTCACTGTTTCAGAGCTGATTAGCCGTCAAACAAATAAACATGTCAGACTTCAATCTAAATGCGGATAACTGCTTCTGAGCTCGGCCCTAAAACTTGTCATGCATAGCAAACCAATAAACGTTAACAACCAGGAATTAAGAAACAGAGTCCATATACCAACACACATACAGAGCACCCCATATAGAGCTAAAGCAAGCTGTAATATCCAACTGTGCGTTCATTATTCTGCTTTGTTATATTTGTATCCCCAGTGGTATCATTGTCATATTACTACATGGATTCAAGGTTCACAATGGTGAGCTTACAGTGTATTTATCATGCTTATGGTATCCGTTTCAACTTTAGTATCATTATAGTATTCCTATAGGGACTAGTCTCTTACATAGGTTTACATACAGCTCTTTTCATTGGAGGGTAATTGCAACCCTTCAAATGTGTTACACTTTTAGGGAGGGACCAACACATAATCCTCTTCCTTTTTTTTTTTTTAATTCAAACCCAGTGACCCACTAAATCATTAAAACAGCTCTAATTAGTCTATAAATGTGGGCAAAAGCAGGACACAATGCAGCCGGTTTTATCATCATTAATATCTGAAGCCAGAATATAGGTTAAAGCTCATGTTTAATGAGAAAAAATATTAATAAAATATTTTTTGTGTGATGATCTCAATGCAAAGAAAAAAAATCATCAAACTGATGTAAGAGAAATGAAGGAGGCAAAGCCTTTTGTTTACACCGGTGGCTGTGATTCCTTATGGCTGTATGCAGATCACACCAACTGGAGGTCAGAGATTAGCCATCCTTTTAATTCAACACTATATCTCCTCATTAGGGGGGTTTCTTACTAAAAAGCCCCGCTAGCCTACTCAGAATCAGGCCATGTGAGTTATTATAAAGCGGTCGGATGGGTAAGTAGGTGACAGGTCAACGCTCAACATCTGGACACAGAAGTGCATCCAAAAACAAGTGGAGCCGCAACACCCCGACTCTGCTGCTGCTGCTGCCGCCGATGCTGCTGCTGCTGCTGCTGCTGCTGTGAAGGTGGTGGTGGTGCTTTATGCCGCCGATAAAAGCCAGATTAGGAGACGGGCAGAGAGCCGAGGAAACCCGGGGAGGTTAAGAGATCAGAGGCGAAGAGTGGATGATAATCTTGCCATAACATCGGGATAGGTCAATGTAACCGGATTAAACTGAGCTAATGAAATACACCAGAAATGGAGGATTGGGGGAGGAGGAGGAGGAGGATGAGTGGGTGGTGGGTGGGAGAAATGTATGGAGGAGAAAATCCAAAATAAAAGCCGACATAAACTAATGAGAGAAGCAGGGAGAGGTTAGAAACTGGATTTTTAGTTCTTCAGCAAGACAAAAGACTGACACAAGTCGTTGCTGTTAATTGTCCATGCAGAGAAACAGAGATGTCGCTACTGTCATAAACATTTAAAAAAATAAAAATCATAAATATGTATCTTAATGCAAACTGCGCCGGACAAATCTCAACCGTGGAGTTTTCCAACGCATCCAGGAGCGCCGTTTCAACAAGTACCAAGCCCGGTTTAAAGGCGAGCACCGCGGCATTTCTCACCGTCGACCCCCCGCCTGCACCTTCCCCCTAAAATACAAAATTATTTCCACTGACATTTCCCCCCAATGCAGCAATGCGCGCTCCCAAAAGCCGATTTCCAGGGAAGTGGAGGAGGAGGAGGGGGGCGTCATGTTTGGAGATTGAGAGCGCGCACCCCCCCCCTCCCCCGACCAAAAACTCAAGCCGGCGGCGCGCACGCGGGCACGGGCCAACCTATAGACGGGAATCTGATTGGCTGAGGCGCAGCTCCATCTGCACACGTGACATGCTCTGCTTACAATAAACAAACAGCTATGGAATAACGTATAAAAAATACCTCCGCGGCTCCAAACCACAGACACACTGAATAAAACAAAACTCAAAAGTCAAACAGATCACAAACACAAAGTGTGCAGGTGGAACACCTGGAAACATGCCAGACACGAGCCCAAAAACTTAGAGCTGAATATTTTTGGATGTGTCCGGTGGGAGGCAGGCAGCGCCAGGCAACAGCCGTGCGTAACAAAAAATGACAGCTTCATGAGAGCCTATAGGTTTTCCAGTGGACATTACAGCCACGGCTCTCCACTCCAAAAAACAAACGCAAACACAGGTACCAGCAACCCTGCGGCCACCCGGACCACGCCACACACACAATGCCAAGAGAGCTTACCTACACAGTGAATGAGTTTGTGCCTCCAAGAGTCAAGTTCCTGCCGAAAGCCGCGCCTCTCTATCGTGCATTGCTGCCTTTTGCACAGACTCGCCATTTTCTATCGGCCCCTCCCGTGGGCGCGCACATACTGCTGGGTGCTTCCCTGCGCGCACGTCACCGGTGTTTTTTATTCTAGGGCTGGGTGGAGTGAGATATGAGGGGGACGGGGCTGCAGCATCCCCCTTTCTATAGCGTTCATTTGTCCCACCCACAAAAGTGCCCCCTCCTCCTCCTCCTCCTCCCCTCCATCGCACCCAGCATCTCTGCGCGAGGATGTGCTGTCATTGGTCGTTTAATGGGATGTTTGTCTGTTTTAATGTTGTATAGGATACAGCACATGGCGCCTGTGCTCCAAATTTGCCATGGCTCAAAGCTATGTGTGTCAAAGGGCGCTGGTGTGCCGGGGATTTAAAATGCGCATAAAGACACTGCATTGTTTAAATTAGCAGATATGTTACAGAGCAGCTCTCAACGCGGCCGTAAACATACTATAGGCTGGACTATAAAGCGTTGACTACACAAAGAGGCACTGTTATAAAAAAAACTGTTTTAGTATCATTTTAAACTAAAGGAGCCTGCAGAAAACAGAGTGAAACTGTCCGAAAAATCCCTGTAATGTTTTTTCAAGGATCACAATGCCCCTATAACAGGAAACAGTCAATTCTAAGTTCACATCACTAATATTAGTGTAGACTAATATTCTTATTTAGCCAATTAAAGGATTACTGCAAGTTCTCTTTTAATGGATTATGTTGCTGAGTGGTCTTAATCAAATTAATAAACGCTCAACTATTCGGCTATTTCCACACACCCATTGTATCTTGAATGTGCTTTCCATGGCTGGCAGGGTAGGTCTCAAAACTCCAAGGCTGTGATCAGGAATTTGCTGTCAGACAACCTCAAAAAAAAAAAAGAAAGAAAAGAAAAAAAAGAAGAAATATTTA
Source organism: Collichthys lucidus (assembly GCA_004119915.2). Classification (NCBI taxonomy): domain Eukaryota; kingdom Metazoa; phylum Chordata; class Actinopteri; family Sciaenidae; genus Collichthys; species Collichthys lucidus. The sequence continues at coordinate 21,724,718 of CM014080.1, read as the reverse complement.
CATAGTTAGTTTTATATAAATGGAGCATTTGTTTCTAATAGGTTTTATTTCAAATCAACAGCTCATACTTATAAACACAACATGACTAAATAAACAACTGTTAAATAAATACTTTGAAAAGAGTCTTTGCAGGGAAGGTTGTGGAGAATCACTGGTGTTTTGTTTCCCATCATTAGCATCTGAATGCTTTTTCAACATCTTCCCCATGCAGGAAGAATGAATCCTGATGCAAAACTAATGGGTCCATTATGTAAGGAGACTAAATACACTTTTTATTTATTAAATGAAAACGCAAATAAATAGCGACGCACACACACACACACGGCATGTATGACCTATAGCTTAAAGTGTCCATAGATGATACAAATACACAGAACTTGACAGGGAAACGCATGCAAAACATTATAAAGCACACATATGAATACCTCTTCAAAAATAGATCCCATTACAGATCACACTCAAGTTTAATATTAGCAAATTTAGTCAATAATAACAACTTAACACATTTAGTTTCTTAAGAATAATGTTAATATTTCTTATGTAAGACTTTGACTGTATGTCTTCACCTTGATAAAGGTTGGTGCACCAACACCTCTAGTGAGGCTGAATGAAAAAATCAAGCACTTTATCTTCTATCCTTGACAAAGTTACATACCCTACGTTGTATTCTATACAATTATCTATTCTAATATATTTTAATGAACCAATCAAACAAAGAAAAAATAGCTGTGAGATGTTATTGGCTTCCTTTCCAGAATCTTAATCACACCAGTAGGCACATCATCATCTTAAAAGGCTTGATTAATGCAGGGGCTGCTCTTATTGATAAATGCTGATTAATCAGTTTATCTGGCAACACGGAGTTCAATGATGGCTTATTAATAATCAAAGGTGGTTATACCCTCATGCTAAACCCTGGTTTCCCCTTGAGAAACAAAATCACGGCAGCAGTTTTGTTTCATTTGGGTCACCTTGATTCTTTTTTTCCCCTCCTCTTCAGCTTTTTACTGAATTAAAGCCTTATTGGCTTTAAATCCATATCAGCTCATTTAACAAATCCTCACCACCTCAGTGCAGCTGTTTTAGCGCATAGGGAGAATAATAAATCAAGTTCCATAAAACTCGCCAAAACGCGGGTCTAATCACCAAATTGAAACATGAAATGACACAGTATCATTAACGGGAACCTCGCTTGCCGTTTTACAATCCTACAGAGACAGTGGGCAGCACATAAAAAAGGCAAGGGCAAACGTTTTAACGGAGGAGCACTCCGGCTAATTAAGTCGTTGAACCCGTTGCCCTCGACAAAGATGTCTCCCGCGGAGGGCTGGACGGCAGAGGTGGCGTTTGTGGAAGAGGGAAGCAGCCAATAGGAAGGCGCCTTGATTCGAGGTCTGAGAATGGCAGCCAATCAGATCGCGGCACTTTGGAGAGACGCTGAGGCAACTCTGCCAGGAAACAAGCAGCTACGGAAAAAAAGGCGAAATTGTCGCTGAGAGGAGCAGAAATCCTCCAACTGCCGCGTTGTTTTCGGTGATGTAGAGACAAAGGACCGAGTTGCTCTTTATTAAACAGGTAAAAACCGTTTACGTTCTTTCTCCAGGACAGCTGTGTGTGTGTGTTTCGGGCTCTGGCAGCGTCATGCCGGCAGGATGAAAGAGATTTGGGCGCCGTTACTGTGGCAACATTAGATGGAGGGATACACACTCCTCCTCCCGTCTGTAGTCTGTGACAGCGTGGCTGGTGGCATTTGAGCAATTATTCAGCCTGATAAACAGGTAATGGATGTTTTCTTTATGAGTGTGATGCCTTAATGTTTCTGAAACAACAGAAAGGAGAGGACAGCCCTAGTAAACACAAGACAGTAAACACAACCTGTCTGCTGAGGAATGTATGAGAAACCTGGTTAAAGCAAAGTGTCAATAAACACAGACAGGAGACAAACAGGATGAATGAATGAAAACATCTCTGTTCACACCTTTACTGGATTACCAATAGGTCACAAAGCAGTATATATATATATATATATATTTTTTTTTTACCAGATCCAGACACTGGTTACAGTGCTATGATAATGAACAGTTATCGAACTGCATTTTACTGACCATCTAGTCGTGTTTTGTAAAATGATAATAAAGTGTGTGTTCAACTAAAAAAAAAACTCCTGTTACTTTCACTTTAACACTTTAACTGATCGTGATACCAATAATAATAATGATTATGTAATGTGATCATTTCTCAGGTGGTCCAGATCCACCCCTCCACTGAGTCGTCGGTTTTGCGGTTAAAAAACCCGAAATAATTTCAATCATTTCCACAGACAGGACTTACGCTGTTAAACGTCATCAAGCGTTGTCAAGCATGTACACCGGAACCAAAGAGGAGTTACAACAACAGTGGCACCGTTAAAAATTGATTAAAATGTTCCATTACTTTAAAATCCGAATGTTTTTTTTAAACTTGAAAACAAACATGTCGGCATGGCTATGCGTCAGTGTCAACTTAAAATGATGTTAGATTCAGGTGGATATGTTGGTCTCTAGCAATTGGTTGGAGAAAATTGAATTAGCCACCCCCATGGGAATCAGTTTTAATGAAGGCAATGACAGACTGAAGATGTAAATAGACAACCTAATGTATACACCTTGGCTGCTTACAGTTTTCTGTGTAAGTTCACACACTGTTGGCATTTTGAGAGGATGTCAGGATTGATCGCTGTCCTATTTCACAATGTAATGTTGGCATGCATCGACTCTCCAGAGGAGCAGCAATTTTATCACATTTACGACCTAGATTGGCACATTCCACCTGCTGTAGCTGACGCCAACCAAAGCTACAGTTAGTATTCATTAGTATGTTTTCAGTAATGTAAAATTACCTAACAATAAGCCCTCTACATCTACAGAGAGAGTGGATCCTTTTCCATGGAGTCGCCATGTTGAATTTTTTTATAGTATCCCAAAGCAGACAAACCAAACACTGATCTAGTTTTTCAAGTTTCGAGTTTTTCTTACATGCTTGGAAGAAGAGGATGAGGCATAGGAGAGTATTTATTTGGTTGCAATCTGAAACTTCACCGCTAGGACCTTTTTAAAGAAAAAAACCTAAACAGTCCTCTGATTTTGGAGAAAATCAAAAGAGTGGGTTTGTTCGACCAAATGGAGCAGAACTGGGAACCAGTCTGTCCCAAAGGACATACTGGGCATAGGAGAGCTGGTTAGCTTCAGTCTCACTTCAACCCCATCCCACATTTCATGGTTGAACTGATTCTGAAACGATTGGTCATTAAAGTATTGAGTCAGACAACAAAAAACAATGTGATATTCCATTAATAATTTATTAGGCCTTTTACTAAGCAAAAGTGCCAAACTTTAAATTCCAGTTTTTTGGACTTTTGGTCAAACAAAACCATTTGAAAACATCAATATTAGACCTCACTAATGTTCTTGAAGAAGAATAGGAACAGATCCCTGCAATGGGATTGGCTGGTTTTAAGAATGAGATGTTCAACAATCACATGACGTAAATAAGTGGATGACCACATGCTTTTAGCCATACAGTGTATCTAGACTTCCCTGGGAGGTTCAGTGAAAAATCTTTATTGTTGTTTGGGGTTGTGGGGGGTATATAGTTTCTGTGGCAGCATAATCTGGAAATTATCCCTGAAAGGTGAGCACATTATTTGATGAGCTCCCAACTCTACATGCGTGTGTCAGAATGTCAGAGCATCAGGTGATAAACACTAGGTCTTGATGATGACGTCTCTGTTTGTGCCAACAGGACCCATGACCCTGACACGAGGCTCCTTCAGCTACTCCAATGGCGAAGAATATCACGGCGAATGGAAAGAAGGCAAGACTCACCTACTCGCTCACCTGTCCATCCTCCATCACTGCTGTTTTAAATGTGATTAAGACAGTTATGCATCTAAGGTCATGTAAATGCCACAGTTGTATTTGATTCCTTTAAATAATGCTCTTGAGTGAAGTAAGTATAACCACAGTCACATATATGGAGTGCTCAGACTCTAAGATGTAAGATGTATACGTCTTAAAGGTGTTTCTTGGTCGGTCACATTTGTTCTCAGCTCACCATATGGACATCGGTGACTATTATCAGGGTCATGGGAGTAATGGGAGTAATGAGTCAGTGAAAGCATATCTTTGGCTGTCAACGGGACATTTTTGTGGGGAGTAGGATGTATTTAACAGAACATTTCTTTATCTTTAATATTTGTATAAATGAACTAAATTTTAGGACATTTTTGTGGAAAGATGAAAGTGGCTTACAGTACCTCTGTCAGTCTTTTATTTACTTCTGAGCAGTCCAACAATGACTAGGATCACATCAGTTAACAGTGACAGTAAGCTTGAGTGTTTCAGGAATTTTGATGTGGTGGGTTTCTTATTTTTATGAAATCGCAATTTAGAGGAAAAAAACACATCAGTTGCGGAGCCTGTGTTCCACCATTCTTGTATAAGCTTTCCCAGGAAGGCAGAGCAGTGTGACACTAAGATAATTGGAGCACACCCTCTGGTATATTGTTTTAAACTATAAATCACTGAAAGATTGAAGAGGTGTGTCTACCAAGTCACCACATTAATTGAGTGAATCTGGTGCCACTGTGGAGCTTTTTGGCTCAGCCTTAGATCTTAGTGATATTGGCAGATATGGGTAGGGTTTTCCCCAAGTGCTCCCTCTGTGAAACACAGAGTGCTTGTAGTCTGTTTTTATCCCACGGTTACACCAAGCTTTGTGGGTGACAGGTGCACAGTAACAGCCCCATATTATGCCTTTGAGCTGAACCCTACCTTGCCCTATTGGGACTGGTCCAACCACTAGGCACTCGTTTTATGGGTTCTCTTCCAGGCTTGGATCCCAAATGAGGTCCTGGTCTCTTATATTTAAAGAAAGGTCATTTATTCCCAAAGGTGCCCGACCACAGAGGGTTTTAAATCGCTCTTTGCCTGCACCCTACTGGGACCAATTTTTTCAATTTTCTTGTCTCCCAAGTTAAATGAGTATAACTCCTGGATTCCACTAGGCATGGCTCTGTGATGTTGTGGCCGCAAAGCTGTTTTGGTCTGTTCTCCATACGATGTTGTGTCCTACTGGAAGCACTGTTTTTACGTTGGGAGTCTGCACTGGGTGTTTTATTTTGAAAATGATCCGTTTCTGTGCTGGACGTCCAGTTGGTTGCAACTGCCGTCACAAATACAGCTGTGTATTTTCTAAGCAAAGCAGAGAGCTGCTTCTAAGATGCTTCTGAAATTCGCCACAGTGCTTCTCCTGGAATCACAATCATTGTCAAGACCAAACGCACAAAGCTTGAGCAACCTCAGTGCAGCCAGAACCCATCGCAGCAAATTTTGCAAAACATTTGGACAGAAACATGGATAATGCAGGGTTCCCACGGGTGCTTGAATTCCTTGAAAATGCGTGAATTTCAATTCAGTGTTTTCAAGGTTGTGAAAATGCTTGAATTTTTTGTGAAGTGCTTGAAAATGCTTGAAATTTGTATGATGTCTATCTCAATAAACCAAGAGAAAACAAAAATGTTTCCTAAGCGGCTACGCGCTTGATCCGATGCCTTTACATGCAGAACTCAGTTATCATACTCGCTTGGTGTTCTGCCGAGAAATAACAGTAGACTACTATCGACACCTGTTGGTCACTGTTATTGCGCTATGGTAGTTACACAATACACCGCTCACAAGCTGAGAATACAAGCCAATTCACAATTAGTTAAAAATCAAAACAGTCAATCTACCACCATATGAAATAATGCTAATTAGACCCATATTATTATGCCATACAGTGGCACCGCTGCGCTTCCCATGACCATCATGGCAAACACAACTAGTAGGCTACCTATTTAAAGGTGCTGGAAAAATGGAATAACTGGTGCTTGAAGGTGCTTGAAAAGTGCTTGAATTTGTTCATGAAAAAGTTGTGGGAACCCTGATAATGGTACCACAGAAGTCCAGTGTGTAGGATTTGGTGGCATCTAGCAATGACTGCAGAAGCCAACTGAATGCTACTCACCTCACCACCTGCTGCCAAGCTTGAATAACTATGGTGGCATATTATATGCCATTTCTGCCATATTCTGTGAATACAGCCCCCTAATTCCTACACACTGGACTGTTAAGGATACCCATTAGGATAAAATGGGAACATAAGCAAATATGATTAAAAAAACTGTACTAAAAGAAAGGCACTGTATCTAGCAGCCTTTAAGGAATGACCAGAGAAATTTCATGTCAGACTGGAGGGCTGGAGAAGAAAAGTGGGTATACTGTTAATGAGTCACAACAGCAAAACTAGTTGGCTTTTAAAAGAATCTGCACTTGCACAGATTGCATTTAATAGGCTTAAAAACAGAAATGGGTGTCAAACTGAAGTCAGTAACTACAGGAAAATGTAAACACACGCACACGCAGACCATCTGGTGCCAGTGAGCCCGCTGCGACAGGATATCACACTACCTAAACCAGTATTTGCAGTTTGACAAAAACACTTTGACAACCTTTAGGGGCAAGGTTAAACAAAGAACAAAAGTTTGGCATGAAAGCCAGCGTGAAGCTGTTGGTAGAAACATATGGTCCGTGATGAAAAACTGTTAAACTGGTTTGGCTGGGATTTTACACAGCAGTGTTATTATTATTTTTCTTTTAGCACAGACGTTTCTAAGAGATGACTAAAGAAATGAGTCCACTAATAGAACTGATGCGGCTTTGGATTTATTAGCATTGTGTTAATTGTTCTGTTTTTTTTTGTCGCACTAACTTTAAAGCTGTTTTTAAATGTACCTGGTTGCCTTTGCTACACCTGTGCTACACTTTTACTATTCTTACTATACATCTACTGCATTCATTTACTACATTTACTGTATGTGAGTGTTGCTGTTGGTGAACAATGTTCATTCAGCCCGATTTACTTCTTGTTCTTGTATAAATTATGTCAGTATTATCATGAGAGAGATTCGTTCAACCATATCCGTTACTTCCTGTTCCCTTTGCATCCATTTACATATCCATATTTTAATTTACCTACCGTTAACAACTTTTTAATTAAGCATCTCCCTCTACGTTGTACACTTACATGTGCAAAGAAAGATTAAGAACACCTAGGAATATGTTTTGTAGCACTTTACATCCATTTCCCAAAATATGTGTCCTGATTTTAACACCACAAGTTGAATTTACGCTGCTGACTTTGCTCTGTAATAAGTAAATGTGTGCGTATGTGTTGGGAGGTGTTATCATGAACACGGGTTGATGCTTGTCGTCTCTGCGTCCATGCATGCAAAGTCACTGTTTGCACACAAACATGTAGGTATGTGTCGAACAGAGGTCTATGGTGTCACATGAATAATTCAGCGGAGCGCTGGTTGAAGACAGGCCCGGGGGCTATCGGGTTACAGGAAGTAGGGTGGGTACATCCACAACAGCCAAGGCACAGCGAGAAGCCATTTACTACTGTACTTCGCCCATGCAGTCATTTAACATCTATGCATTACCGCTATTGATTGACATAAAAGCCGGACAAAATCAGCTAAACCGTAATTAGCTGGAGACCGTGACCCGACACGAGATTGGAGGAAGGCGTTACAAAGGAGCTGAGCGACAGATTAGAGTCTGTCTGGAGGGATCAAATCCAAAGAGATGGAGAGGAAATTACTGTCCCTCGGTGCAGCACTCCACTGCTAATCTGTCCCCTTAGTAAAAACTAAACTGTTTCGCTTCTTAGCGTTTTGTAAAGTGCTTACACCTTTGCCACTTGATTTCATTACATTCAATAGCACCATTCATACTGCGATAGTGCTCTATAATGCTTGATGGAAGACACTCTTTTTGGCGCTTGTGGCCGGATGACCACGGCCTCTTTGACACTGCACAGACTGTCATGTTTCAGCGGCCAGCCTGTGAAATCTCCTCCTCAGGACTCTCACTCGCTTGTCAGGGCTCCCGCGGGGATCAAGAGTTGGATTTAAGCCCCTATTGGCCCTCTTCTTTACCCATATATACTTAATCGAGCCTGGTCTGTGTGCATACACACACACACACACACACACACACACACACACACACACACACACACATACATCTGCACATATATGGATGCAGAATGTTTCAGAGGACTTTAAAAATGGAATGCAGAGCTCCAGATTTAGTTTTGGCCAAATCTCTTCTCCAAATCTCCCGTGAAAACCCTGCTGAGATTAGGCAGAGAGCAGCACTTTAAGCAGCCCTGACAGATGGGCTGCCTAATTTACTTTGCCATTAGCCTAGTGACAACACTCACTAGGCTCACCCGTGCCTCACCCCCCTGCCAAGCAGCCCGCCTCCTCTCTTGTAAATCCCAATCCCTTGTTAGGGTTTCCCCCACATTAGATCTTGCCCATTTCTCTCCTCTCTGTCGGTTTCATGCCACTCGGTGAGCTCACATTAAATCCTATTTCTCGCTTACAGCTGCCAGGAGGATCCCGGGACCTCCTCAGCCTGTGTCCAACTGTGCCTCACATCCAGTTATTTTCCTAATTACTGCTGGGCCTGCTAATACTGTAGAGGTTGGCAGGGAGAGTTGCTCACTTCTTTTCCTCTCTGTCATCCCCCCGATCCTGGAAATTAGTTGAATTAGCAGGAAAATTGGTTCTCATCTCCACGGGAACATTTTAAGAGGTGTAAAATGAAGGGGAGCAGCTCACTTTTTTTATGTATTGCTGCTAACTCATGAGAAACTCCTTGTACTAACTGAAAGCCTTGAATGTGTTACTCATGCTGAGATTGTATGTTCACACTGTTACAAGCTGTGTAACATGTTAATTTCCGAAGCCTGTGGTTTGATTTTACAGTTTATCTCCTCAGTTGTCTCCTGGGAGAAAATCCAAATTTGTACAAGACTTTGACATATGATGAATATTGATTTGTTGCTAATAATATCACAACTGTGGCTTATGAACCTCATGGTGGTGTAAAGAGGAGATCAGACAAGTTTGCCAATGAATGAGCAGAGAGGTGGAGATCAGATGAGAAACTGCAACATGTAAAATTAAAATTAGCCCAAAAACCATCACATTACATCATTCCCATCATATTTTATTTCTTATCTATTTTTTAATAAACTGAGTCTCATATCTTAAAAGCTGTTAACTGAACGCTGTGTGTGTTTGCTGCTGCAGGTCTGCGTCATGGCCTGGGTCAGCTGACTTTCAGTGACGGGACGTGCTACACGGGGCAGTTTGAGAACGGCCTCTTCAATGGCTGTGGGGTACTGGTCTTCCCTGATGGCTCCAGGTCTGTGCTTCACTTCCTGCTTACCTTGACCTTTGAAAGGACCAGTGTGTAGGATGTAGTGGCATGTAGCACCAAGAGGAAACTGGCACTCTAAATCCCCTTCCTACTGGGTACCGTAGCGCTGCAACTGTAGAGATTTTATTATCTATCATGCTGTTAATTATTTTCATGATTAATCAGTTATTTCATCAGATATCAGGCTTTCTCTGACAAACAGTTCACAAATCAAACACATTTATTTTACAAATAATAAAACAGCAAAATGCAACAAATCGTCACATTGTATAAGCTGAAAAAGTATTATTATAATTTATACTGATAATCATTGTCAAGAAAATTAATGAGGATTAAGATTTTAGATTAAAATGAATGATATACCAAAGGTGAGTTCAGGTGTCCCCAGTCTCCTTTGTATCTTGAAATATATTGAAATAAGCCAGTGGAGAAATCAACAGAGAAGGAAAGAAATTGACTGCAGACCAAACCTATATCTATATATCTATATATATACAGTGAATTTGCAGATAATGAGTAAAAATCCTCTCTAACTTCTGAATTGTTAAAGTGCTAAGATCACCTGAACATTTTAAGTTAATATTGGATTGTTCCAGAGCAGACGAAAACATCATTCATTTTATGCCGTTCTTTATTTATTTATCACAAAAGAATTTCTGGCTCTGTGACCCAGAGACAGATTAAAAAAAAAAAAAACCCAAGTTCAGATTCTGTTTCTTTAACTTCCGTTTAGATGAGGTGAAACGTTCAAGTACAGTGTAATCTGTTCATGGTCTTCTGTTTAAAAAAAAAACCCCAAAACAGCCTTTGGAGATGTGTTTCTGAAAGTGTTAAATGAATAAATAAATAATTAGCAGAAAATCTGTTCGGTATCAAATAGACGTGAAAGGACTCTTTGTAGCTTGCTCCTCCAGAGGGCAGCTACAATAGATTCAGTGTCATAAAGAGAAAGCAGAGACAAAGAAGAGGTTTTGAACCGCTGGTGTTTTGAACACTAAATCAAAATTTTAATTAATCAGTTTTAAATAATTATTATTTTTATATATATTATTTTTCTATTGGCACTATGAAGCACGGCAGTGCTTCTTTAGTTTCCATGTTTGAACCCTGAAAACATGCTCTCTGGCAGTTCAGCCTTGTGTCAGTTTGTGGCTGGTTTGACATTGAAGTGAAAGTGGTGACATATTGTGCTCATGCTGTGTGTTAGGAAAGAATGAGATTCTGCACTTTGATTCACATTTTTTTTATCCCCGCTGTCTGTAAAACCCATCACGTAAAGAATCACAGATGAGATTGTGGTGCTGCATCATATACAACATTGCCTGTGTTGTGTATTGTATCTTAGGTTGGTTTTGTTGTTTGTTAACTCAGATGTATTGTTTATTGACTTGCAGATTGTGTAGAGCAGTAATGAAAATCTTTATGTGTTTGGTTCTGTCACTTATGTGTTGTGATTTTTCTGCTGTGTTTAAGGAAAGCTTGGATACTTTAGTGCATTTTTACAACATTGCTTCAATGTAGAAGACAAACCAGTTATTGTTCATGCACCTATAAAAGCATTCCTCATGCTTTTCAAAAACATCTCACCTCAGCTGTTGTCCTCACTCCTCACCTTAATCTATATTAGGATGCTGGGAATGTGAGCTTTTTTTCTACTCTGTAAACGTGTTTTTATGTCAATAGTTGTTGTTGTTTTTTTTTAGGTATGAAGGTGAATTTGTTCAGGGCAAATTCCAAGGTGCTGGCATCTTCACTCGCTTTGATGGGATGAGGTTTGAGGGAGAGTTTAAAAGCGGATGTGTGGATGGCTACGGTAAGATTTCACTACTCAACTTATTTTCCTCAGAAAGGTACAAATGAAGAAATATAGTCTGTATTCTTGTTATCTTCTAATAACCGTACTTCCACTGCATGGCACAGCTCGACTCTTGGAACTGGTCTTTTTTGGTTTTCCTTTGGAAAAAGTGGTGGATAGTATCTAGGACTTTTTTTGCTATTCAAGTGTGCTGAGCAGATACAAAAAAAGGTTGACTGAAAACACGGGTGAAAGGATCTTATAGGGAAAGGATATCCTCCACCCTATTGTTCTGGTGTGTCAAGGCGATGTTACGGCAGGTTCAACCAGCTAAGCTTTAACGATCAGCTAAGAATTTTGCCTACACCGGGCTGAAGTGGAAAAAAGAATAAAATAAAAAAGCCTGGTACAAAAGCATGTCAAGTTGTGTCGTACCATGTAGTGAAAATGCAGCAATTCTAACTTTTGAATACAGTGATATGGGTGATGAGGTCTCTGACCCCTCAGGTCACATTTGGGTTACATCAACCATTGTTAATGTTCATCTTATCACTGAGATTAAAGATTAAATACTTTAAATGCTTGTAACAGAAGAAAATGCATCAGAAACAAAGGTTGAAATGTCACAATCTCTATTTGAGGTGGAACAGAAAGAAAACTCCTTGAATCCTTAAATCCTTGACAACATTTGATTTGAGTTCGTTGCCTCATTTGAACATTTTGTTCAGTTTTTCATCTCTCTCTAATTGTTAAAGTAAATGTCATGTCTCACAAAACAAGAGTTCAAGTTTTGAGCTGAAGGTTTCCGTCACATTGTCACAGCACTGTCTCTATTCTTTGTTTTAAATACTTTTTGATGATATTAAACTGTGAAACGTGTTAATTGTCTGGTCTGAAACCCGCTGTGCATCTGCGCTCGTAGTCTCTGGAGGTAATCAACACATTTTTTATTTGATGGCTCCTGGGTGGCCATGGTGAAACGATGTGTCGCCGTGACAACCGGCTAATTTTTGTGCTAGTAAAAATAGAGGTGGAACAGAAAGATTTCTTTAACAACTTTAAATGAGAGCTGGGCCAGGTGGTGTTTTCAAAGAAAGGACTACATTCCTAAAGGCTTTTTTTTTCTTCTTAGTTAAACGTTAACCCAAGTTCACCTAACAGTTAAGCCTAACCCATTATATGAAGGAAACAAGGACTCAAACAGATGACAGAAGATTAAGGAGTCTCAGCTTAGCTAATAATACCTTATATTTTCAAAAAGGGACTTACTTACAGTAGATGGGTAAAGTCGTGTGTCCCCAAAACTTGTGTCCCTCTTACAACAACAAGTGTTGATGGAGTGCAGGACAAATCTCTGTTAAAAAATCAAATCTTACTGCACACAAGTTGTTTTTATATTTATATATATGTGACGAAAACTGAAGATGAATGCAAAACATGCTGTTTGCTCCAAGAATAAGTCTTTTGTTGATTTGCAATTATTTGTAAATGTGACTTGACTTTGCTTACTGTTGGTTTGCTAAGGTTTATATTCTGTTTACCGCTGCAGCTTTGGATTTCCTAAATGCTGCCTCATCACCGTGTTCACATATAACACATTTGCATTAGCAAATAAAACTTGTAGAACTTGTATTTCCAGCGGGGTTACTTTTTTTAAACATATTTAGCGTAGACAGTTTTTTATAGTTATGTAAGGCGAGAAGAACAAAGAACGTATTTAACGTTAGGAAAGATCTCGATGTTGGTTTTTATGTTAAAAAAAGTTGTTGTATTATGTCTTGTGCTTCGAGACCGCAAAGACTTTTTCAATATAATACCATTATTTTTTTCCAACATTAAAGATCCTGTACTCTAGACAGTGACATTTGCATTCCTTTTAGTGTAAAGCTGTGAAAGTATGAAAACACTCCACAGAGAGATGCACACAGCATCACACTCAGAACTAAATGCACAATCAGAAAGATGCGCTAGAGCTCCAGAGAGAAGCACGAGAGAGGGGATGTAAACTATATTGAGATGTTATTGGTACATAAAATCACATATGTATCTTTTGATGGCGATATACTTCAAATAAAACACAGGAAAGGTGTAAATTGTGTACACAGCAAAGACTACACAACCATACAGGCAGAAATCGTGTTTAATCCAAAATAAACATATTTAGTAAAAGACAGAGAATTTGTTCATTATCATTGTTTGAAGTGTTTTAGGTATTTACTTCTGAGTCTGAGTCTGAGTTTGTCTGGTCCAGGAGTACTGGCATTTCCAGACGGAGGCCCTTGCGGCGGTGGCACGATCCATGAAGGCCTGTTTGAGACCAACGAGCTGATGAGGAGGGAAAACAGCCAAGGAGCCGTGCAGAGAGCGCAGGCAGCAGCCGCCAAGGCCAGAGCTCTGGCCATGTAACCCGGAGTACATCAACCTTTGCGAGTATCAGGATCATCCTCCTCCTTTTGGTTTGAACAGCTGATGATGTTATTTATTAATAGATTTTTCTGTCATCCAGTTTTCTTTGGCGGCTGTAATTCAACATGTCAGCAGATTGTTTTTTTAAGACTTAGCTTTCGTACCTGCAGTATTCTCTGGAGTAGAAATCAATGGCTCCAGTAAGCTGATATGTGTCCGCTGTATAAAATTCTCATTTTTGCATGTGATTAGAAAGCCACTGATTCAGGACCACCTGAGCCAAACACAGATGAACTGTTCAGTCAACACACTGGTGCAAAATCTGCTTCAGGCTAAGCTAACCTGACAAAACATAACTCTGGATTCAAAAGTGCATATAGGGCGTTTCCAGTAAACACTGATTTGGTGATTTTCATTTCATCTGATTTTATACTGGGCTCAATTTGGTAAAAAAAAGTGTTTAGTTAGTTTAGTGTTTAGTCCGCGTTGGATTGGGATTCGATTCGATTGCTTTTTCTAGAACTTGAATCCTAGTATTGAATCCTTAATTAGTCCAATAAGATTCTTTTTTTGTTGTAAGTAATTAAAGTTATAAATAACTAAAACTCAAAGAATCAATTGAGATATGTAATTATCTTTTGTTCACTGAGAAGGAGGAACTTTTTTCACGGCAGCCTAATTAATGTTTACAATCTGAGAATGAGATGAGCTGCAGAAGATAGAAACGTGTTAAAACAACAACTGTAGTTTAACTCGCTTTGCACACTTTATCATTAAAAAGTTACTCGCAGCAACTTCTGAAGGTCCCAATTCAAAACTGAAACTAAATTACTCATGTACTCATGTTTGTAGTGATTTTCGGGATGTAGTCATTTAAATACTGATTAAAAGAAAGGTCATGTTATGATATACAAAAACTGCTTATACACCAAACAAAACTCTAATCAAAATTACTGAGATAACATTGCACTATTAATTACGTAGTTAGATTTTAGAAAATTACCCAAAATAACTTTTGTTATACAGTGGTCCCTCGTTTATCGCGGGGGACACGTTCTAAAAATAACCCGCAATAAACGAAATCCGCAAAGTATGTTTTACAATTATTATACATGTTTTAAGGCCGTAAAACCCCTAACCACACACTTTTATACACCTTTTTACAACATTTTGTACAGTACTCCCTTAAACAGGACGCAGAACACATGCACGGTTCTCCCTCAGCCAATTTAGGACGGAAACACAATGCGCGTTCATACTGTACAGTACGCTGTAAAAAAAAAAAAAACATGCAAAATTACACAGAAAAAAATCCGCGAAACAGCGAGTCCGCGAAAAGTGAACCGCGATATAGCGAGGGACGACTGTAATAAATTTTACCAAACTTTCTTTCAAATTGTAACTTCATAATATATACATATATAACTCCAAATTGCCAGATCAGTGCTTACTGGGTTTCTTGCCTTTCTGTTGTTCTGACATCTGACCTCTTATTGGTGCTCTACTATTTAAAGTTGGTGAAGTTAGCAAAATGTCAGAAGGGAGTAGATTTTAGCTAGAGTAAATGCGAGCAGTATCTTTTGTTGTTTTCTTTCACTCAGTGCCATTACAGCTCGGTCTGATCACAGATCAGCAGGAACATCTCCCTCAGTGCCAACCACACAGTGCCAACAGGCTGCAGCTGATCCAGAATCGGTGGCTCGTCACAAGAGAGGAAGTTGGGGGATGTAAAAAGATGGGGGGATAAATAGCGAGGGAATGGCAAGTGATGGGGTAATGAGTGCAATTTCTGTTTTAGAGGTGCAATTTGATAATAACGTGCAATTTTTTTAGCCTGAAAGCAGCAACATTTACATTAGAAGGAAAAGAAAGACGCTAGCTGCTTTGTCTGCAAAAGAGGTTTTGTGGGTCAAAGGGAGGCGCGTGTGTTGAAATGAGGCTGGGTGTCAAATGACTCTGTGAACTCAAAGGGTTTTATTTCAGAAATACATGCAAAGGACCATTTTTTAATGTGAAATTCAATATTTAAAAAAAACATGTATGTCTTGTGAGCAAAAGATCATTTGTATTTTTTAGCAGGAAACCATTACGTGCTCTACCTTAACGTCAGGGTTAATTTACTGAAGCAAGACATCACGATTAATGATTATTTTAATGGTTTTTTTTGGTCTGTTTTTGAAATGAAACTCTTTTTGCCCGCTGAGGCAAAAAACGCTCTCGTCTGCTTTGTGCAGGTTTTTTTTTTTTTCTCTCACATACCTGAGTAACTTTCTGTCACTTTCAGTGTTTAGTGTTTATGTATAAATCACCAAAAGAAAAAAAAATCACCCCCACCCCCCGCAGAGGAGGGAAAAAAAAAAAGGTGTAAGCATCACTTTTGTAAACTTAGCAAAGCTCGTGATAAGCTCTAACTAACACATAGTTCATGCGTGCCTCGTGCCTGCTGGGAATCAGCGTCTGTCTGTGTAATGAGACTGGTGTGTAGACGTGCCATATGTGTGTGTGTGTAGTCGTACAGTGGGTTGTATTGGCGGGTGGGTGGGGTATTAAATGGGAAATGGAGTTAATTGTCGGTTATGTGATTATCTCCGAGTGCGATTAATTTAGGATGTGGTTTGGGGGGCTGATGTCTTCCCCACTGACCAATCTGACATCGAAAGCAGCCGGACTGATGGAGGCATCTCACACCTTTTAATTGGCTCTGGGATTCGATCAGAGACACTTTTAAATGGAGCTGAGTGTTTTGCCTTTAGCTGAGGTGGTTTTTCAGACCCGAGGGGGAGGAGGGGGGAGCGGGGGATTTGATATGCACTTCAATGATCTGTCAGTCAGTTGGACACTGTGTTATCATCAGGCAAAAACCTCGTGACTTTGTTTTTAGTGGTTCTTGCTTTTGTTTCTTTTTATTTCAATGTTCTCGATGAACTTGATGATCGTCTCACAGTCTGAGAAAATACTTGAGGGATCGCGAAACCCTTTAAAGCGCACCTTAAAATCTCAACTTGAAAAGTTGCCGTTTGATATTAGCATAAAAGGTTCAGCAGTTGGCATGAGTTACACTGTCTGTTATGTTTCACTGTGATGACGAGTCTCCACAATAAAAGAGGGTGAGGTCGAAATCCAACCTAAAACAGAATTATCAATCAGCTGTATTGGCTATAAGAGGCTTGTGTCTATGTCGTGTTTTTTTCTGAGCGGTAGTATGTGGCAGCATGTGGTTGATTAGAGAAAAAGCGCGTCACCCACATATTTTTTCACTGCATTGTTTGTATGTCCGTTCCAAGCACTGATTGAAAGATCTGAATTTTTATACATAAATCTATAAATAGTGTCGCACATGACTCTGACACTCCATGAATGAGAATGGAGTTGCCAGTTTTCAGCGACCCCCCCCGGGGGGAGACCACCAGACTTTGAAGCTAAATTACTGTAATGTAATGACTGTAATGACAGCCCCAAAACACTTTTACACTCTTAAGCTTGCATTGTGAAAGAAGCGACTGTTAACTGTGAATAAATTACTTGTTTTACTATCAGACTTGGATCGGTTTGGTCTGATAACATTTCAAAAGTCTAGCAAAGCTACACATATATATTGTTTTAACCCATTGGGCGCCACAATGTGGAAGCATATGCAGAAGATCCGAATAATTTCATGCCCAGAAATCAAGATTTTTTTGGCTTCAGGTGCCTCTGAGCAGACCTGATAAGAATGAACGGAGCCCTGCCTCCAATACTGTATCCAGTTCTCTTTATGCATACATGGTTTTTACATGTCCTTTTGAAAAAATGAAGGGTTTCATCAACAAACTCTAGAGGGCTTTTAATTTGAAACGGATACAGGGAGTCTTGAGTTGGACTAACAGTGTAGTAATGCAGTAACAGGGCGTCCTGCCAATAAAAACCACTATATGGACGCAAGCTCTTAAAAAAGAGAATATTTGATTTTTTTTGTCTGTTGTTTTCTGCTTCAGCAGTTTCAGCTACGATGAGACAAAACAACAACAGAAGACAGTCATGAATAAACACACAGTAATCCTAAAAATGTTATGCAGGGCGTTTCTTTTTAAAGAGGGGACACACATTTCTGACTCTTTTATTAAAGATCATGGAATAACATTTAGATGTCCGATGTGATTGTTAGCTTAAAGGATCAGTTCCAGATTTTTAAAAAATATGCTTATTTGGTTACTTGCCAAGATGAATATAAAGCTACAGCCAGCAAGCATGGCATAAAAACTGAAGACACCTGTCCACACTTATGCTAAGCTAAGCTACCTCAGCAAGAGCCAGAATACACAAAATGTTAGTGTGGTATTTCAGAAATAAGCTTGTTGTCTTACCACATGTCATGATGAAAACAGCTTTATCTTGCTGGAAGGCTGATTTTTATGTATAAAATTATTTTAAGTATAAAATTAGTGTCAATCTGCATCGAACATTAAAGTGCTTTTCTAAAATGTCAGACTGTTCCTTTAAGTTTAAAAACCTGTCACAGATCTAAAAATCAAACTCGTTATCTGAATATTCTGTTTTAGGAGTGATTTCAAATCATCCGAGGAGACTTGATGCCTTTAAAATTATTTATTGTAACAAAATGTGAATTTTGAAGTTTTCTGGACTTTTTTTTATCGAGGCTGTAAGACTGTTTATTTTACACCTTGTATTTTACAAATTTAAGTTGTGTGTAAAAAGTGTTGTTTTTCTCTGTATATATTAAGAAGAAGTGGTTCGAGTCTGTTGAAAAAAATGTTTACTTGTGTCACTACACAGATGTGAGGACTAGAGATGTGATCAGTGTCGTTATATTTTCAGTGTTCACCTTTCATACACAAGCAAAGACACTCAAGTCTGTGTGTCCCAAAACCAAACCTGTTACCATAATTCCCACTATAATGAGAAAATAAGGAAAGAGCACTCTGTGGCTCTTTGTTGTTGTTGTTTGATAGTTGTGATGCAGAGGGAGTTTAACAAGTGCCTGAAAAAAAAACCCTTCTTCTACTGTGCTTTGAATACTTTGAATACTGCCTGACAGTTTTACTAACTTTTTCTTAAGTGTCACAGTTTTTTTTAAGTAGTGTCCTTTCTCTGCTTAATGAAGATAAGTCAGAAAGGCAGTGTGGGGGTGGAGGACAGTGGTCATCCAGTATACACTATCGGACTCTGGTGATATTACAGCCTAATGACTAATGACACGACTGACTCACTGCCTTCAGCATCGGCATCTGCTCTTGGCTCAGTTGTAGGCAGAACAGCTGATTGCAAATATCTCAAAGACAGAAAGGGAAACAGCAGATGTCATTAAAGTCATCATTAAATGATATACAGATATTTTAGATTTTCAACAACAGCACACGAAATTAGATAGTTTGGGTCCCACATTATTTAGTTGTTACATTTTTATTTTGAAATTAATTTAGATTTAGTTACACTCTGATTTTACACATTAAGATAAGTTTATCTGCCGCAGGAAGTACCGCTCAACCTGTGATAACAGCTTGATGTGACCCTGATGTCATCAGGGTGGTCTCAGTTTGGGCCTGAACACTTCCTTAACAGAAAGCCTGTGCTACAAACTGAGGATATATGGTTTGGAACGCTGAAATTTACCAAGCAGGGAGGGTCTACTGAAAGATATCATGGGAATTGTAGGAGCCTAACAAGAGCTTAAGAGTCAGGATAAGATCTCAGTCTCTGCAGCTTCAGTTTTGACCATTAAAAAAAATTGGTATCGCAAGTCCTC
The DNA here is from genome assembly GCA_004119915.2 of Collichthys lucidus. Classification (NCBI taxonomy): domain Eukaryota; kingdom Metazoa; phylum Chordata; class Actinopteri; family Sciaenidae; genus Collichthys; species Collichthys lucidus. Next base: position 21,705,460 of record CM014080.1, on the reverse strand, counting down.
CAGCTGAGCAATACCAAATTGTTGGAGTACCATTTATTTTAAAGGTCATTAAAGTGCAAAATAAATGCCACAGTACTGAATGGCTGTCAGGAGCAAATTCAAATGAGGTAAATCTGAAGTACCTTTTCTTGTTTAGCTGCTGATTGGATAGATTTAATTAATTGTTGATTGAAAGGATTCAATTAGGACCAAATCCACTGAGAATTACTCAATACTTTAAAAGGGCCGGTGTCTATGATATAGTGGCATCCAGTGGTGTCCAATTCAATGGATTTCATTGCTAACGACAAAATGCCATTCGATTAAATGCATGTAGTTTAAATTCAGTAACTAACAACAACGTTTTTGAACACATCCCACAGTCTTCATTCAGTGAATGGAGCTGACTGAGGTGTCATAAACGACATGAGCAGCATTTTGGTCAGATTCAGGGCCGAGATGTTTCTGCTCAGTCAGGAGGTTCCTCGTCGATTTCCAAAACTTAAATTTGGCTCAAAAGTGTTGAAAAAGCTATCGTTGCCTTACATCAACTTAAACATAAACTTGAACTGCGGATACCAGGATGCATCTGAAATGTTCTAGTAAATAAGATCTAGATAATGTGGGACCTTTTCAAAAACAAACCCTCTGACACACAGACATTGTATGTTTCACACGGGGCTTTGTTGTTGTTGCTGTTTTGGCACCTTTAATCCACTGAAAAAGCATCTGAACACTGAAAACTGAGGCCTGTTGTTGTCACAAAGCCATGTCACTTTTGTTGTTTTTGAAGATGTCACGCAAAAAAAAATAAATAAATAAAATGGATATGAACCCACAGAGGAACAATAAAGAAAATGCATGAAATTCAACTGGATTATTTTTTGCTTTTTCTTTTCTTTTGTTTTTTTTACCGAGCAGAGGTGTGAGAGGCCGCTGGGACACATGAAACACTGAAAGCACTGAACAATAAAACATACAACCACACACACACACATATGGAGGGATTTTGAACTCTGATCACACACCTCGGCAGGTCTGGTGATTATTTGTGGAGCTTGGCTGTCGGAGCTCCCCTCCTCCCCTCCCCCCCCGCTCCGTCCTCCCTTCCCCCCACCCACTCTCTGCTTTGCTGTCACTAAAATAGCTTTAAGGTGTGTTTAGGTTGGACTTTAACCCTTCCGCCTTTTTCGTCTCCTTGGCAACCGTCCAGAGTTCCCTTAATTTGTATCATCTCAATCTCAAGTGCTGCAGCAGTTTTGCCTATTTGCCCCTAATCATAGAGCCTGTTGCCATGGCAAAGTATTTAAATATGCTCTGCAGATCATCTTCACCTAACACACAAGTAGTGGCAGCTGTGTGAGTGTGTTCGTCTTCTTCTTTTGTTCCTTGACAAAAAAAAAAAAATCCCCTGACCACATAGTTCATATCTGACTCTCTTTCTTAAAATTAATTTTTTTTACCAAACCATATGATTTCTCTTTGCTCTTCTCTTACCATCCAATTCCACCAGGAGCGATCTCGCTATTTTCTATTTCACGCCTTCCTTAAAGAGAAGGCTTGTCTGTTATCTTATCAGTGAAGCTTCACGGTTCCCAAAAGCTTTGGCCATGTTTAGAGAGGAAGTGCACACGGCATACTGATAAGAGAGGCTTGGCACTGCGGGGACGCACACTGTCACTGCACACGCAACTGCAAGAAATAAAAAAACTGGCAGTAAAACGAGAAAGAAAAAAAAAATACACACCCACAACACACCCAGCCTGATTTTAATTGCTCTGGGTTCCCACCACTCTCAACGGCACATTTGGGAGTTTGTGTATGTGTGTTTGAGTGTAAACATGCATGCGTGAGTGCGTCGGTTGAGGTATATCATAGGTGTATTCATCTGCTAAATAAAAATTTCAGTAGCTCTTACTCTTCCACTCTGAGCTACTGCAGCTCGAAGATGAGAGGAGGAGGAGGGCTAGATGGATACATCAGACTGATGCTGGCTTCGTCTTATTAAAAATCATAGATCAGCTGCTTCTAAGAGCAGCTGCTGAGCTTAAAAAACACTTGGATTTATTTTTTTATTGAGAAGAAGGAAATTCTGAGCATCTGTAAAGGGTTGAAGACACAGATGAGTGGTTGGTATTTGGGATTGAACATTTCTAAAGCGTCCACTGGTTAATTAAAATAACCACATAAATTCAGGCGAGGAAGCTTTGTGGCATCCTCTCTTTCTCTCACTGCATTCCTTGTCTGTAACAGTTACAGACAAAATTGCCCAACAGTTTAGGAAACTGATGTTGTAAAACATTCTCTGTAATTTCCTTTGGTTTATATCATTTTAAAGTGAACATATTTGGGGGTTTTGGCTCTGGGAATTTACAATTTTTTACATTTAGACTGTTAAAAATCATTCACTATTCTCAAGGGATGGGCCTGAGCGTGAAGATCTGTGTATGTGCAAGCTGCAGAGCGTTCATGCGTTCAACGCTTTTAGTCTCACGTCACTCATTTAACGTTAGGAACCAGGCGTAAAAGGTGACGTTTGGAAGTATTTTCAAGACGGATAACAGGCAACCTACAGTTGTCAGCAGGCAGCAGTACAAGCTACCATCGTGGCGTGTGAGGGAAATGTGTTGAAATCGAGGGCTGAACAAAGCTACAGCTTTTTTTTTTTTTTACCACCCAAATTACTGAAAATATTGCAACATTTTAATGTTTGTGGATGTTTTTCTTCATGTCGGCCAATCTCTACAGATAGATTTCGCATGCATTCAGTCGGTCAGTAGCTAAGAGCTAAATGTCATTATGTGCACAAATACAGAAAAAAAATACCTGGGTACTGTGAATTGTTATGGGTTGTGCCACCTGACTCTATAACAGAGTAGTGATCATGTCGGTTTAACTCAACACAAAAAAAGTTGTGGGAATAAATGTATTACATTGGAGCATAGTTGCTTCTGAAAATAGGGTTAGAAATCCACAAAATTCAGTTAGATCCACACATTCATTGTGCTCTCCTCCTGATCGAGTCACATCTTTATTACAGGTCTCCCTCAGGCAAGTCATCAAAGCACATCTTGATTTTAAGACCAGGACACATTAATTTTATGGTTATATTTTAACATTTCAGCACGGCACCGCCTTCTCCCTGCAGGTGCTTCAGGCACACACACGAAAAAAAAAAAAAGAAAGAAAGAAAGAGGCAGATTGAAGGACGAGAGGGATGGCGTTGCATGTGTAAATGTTGGAGAGGAGGAATAACACTTGAGCTCAGCCAACAGACCCGAGGAAAAGAGGAGAGAGAGAGAGAGAGAGAGAGAGAGAGAGAGAGAGAGAGAGAGGGAGAGAGAGAGGGTGGGGGTGCACTGAGGGATGTGAAGACATGATCTACATATTCAACATTTTGAGTCCCACCAAGGGAAAATCCACACTTTGATGCTCAGATACATCACATCCATCTGCAGTGAATTCCAGCAGCTATTTTCTGAGACTGACTTTTTGTTCTTGAACTCAAAGGTGTTTCAACTTTAGCGATCGGCAGCGCTGGAATGTAACTAAGTTCGTTTATTTAAGGACTGTACTTGAGTATCATGCCACATATACTGGCATAACATGGATACACAGTGTTACACTAGGCTTTGTATCTGTATAGTTACTGTCAGTCAGCGTACACTAAAGTATTTGGTGTACACTTGGACTAGTCTTCCTTTTGAAACAATTTCAACAGGCCGAATGCCCTCAGCCTTGTTGCACCTAATAGCTGAAATGAACACAAGCTATAAGGAGCTGGTAATGGGCACTCTGGCTTTCAGGGATGCAGCTCCGTCCACTCCCTCATGTTGCCAAAAGATGATTACATAACAAAACCTTGAATTAATAATAATGCAATTTTCACTAATATCACACCACAATCCAGCTACCCCGTACTTTAAGCTAATGTTTTGATTTGATGTAAGATGCTGGCAAAAGAAATGAAGATCCAGAACATCCTCATCTGTTCTCCTGGCATAACCTACTCTCATTTCAAAAATGTTTTCCAACCCTGCTCCACTTGAGAAAGAGTAATGTCAAAACCCCACTGGGCACGTCTCTGTCACATTATGCCCGCTGTTTAATCCATTCTCCACGCGACTTCAAACCCCACCGGGAACGTTTATTAAGAGAAATGTTTTGCCCACCAGCCTTTGTTAACCTGCTCGGATTTGGTAATTTTCCTTGATTTAGATGCTTCTAAATAAATAAATAAATATGCTGTATAGTTATTGTTTTCCTTTTGGCTGTTATTTTGAAATTCGACAGGTTTCTCTACGTCGCTCCTGTGTCTGACTTCCTGTCAACTCGAGCTGCTCTGTGCAGATTGACGCGGGCTGCTCGCGGCGTCCATCAAAAATAGAACATCTGCGTATTCTCTGCAGAGCCGAGCAGCCAAATTGACGCAGAGGACCCAGTGGGGTTTGAAACATTGACTCGAATGGCCGCGACTTGCAGCAGCGGTGGCGGCGCACACAAAACGTGTCGCATCCCTGCCTGGTGGAATTTTAGGGTTGGTTACCTGGTGTAACCTTCAGTTGTGGTAAAGCAGGGTTGGAAAACATGACCAAGGGGCTCACACATCGGTTTGGCATTTCAGCAATCCTACTTTTAGCTATTGTTTGGTTAAAGTCAGTGGGCCAATCTGGTCCATTCGACAGCCTTTTTTTCCCCATGTTCAATAGATTATCACAGTTGATCTACATTTTCTTACAGTTTCTCACTTTTGTAAAGGTTTAAACTACAATGTCACCTTTATTTTTTTTAGTTGCTGAAAATATTTAAATGATCATTGTAAAAAAAGACAAACAATTGATCTTTTAGATGTGCTTTTTGCACATTAAAAATTGTGTTCCTTTCATTTTTGATGGTCCAGGAACTACCAGAGTGGAGCTATTGGTCAAACACAAGCTGCATGACTGCTACAACACATCTACAGCATTCATTCAGACTACAAGATACCGGTTTCTTACCTTCCTTACATCAGTGGTCCCCAACCACCGGGCCGAGGACCAGTACCGGTCCGTGGGTCATTTAGTACCGGGCCGCACAGTAATATATAAATATATGTATAGATGTTTTATTTTGATTCTTTCCCAATTACATCCGTCTGTGCCTCAGGTCAAGACGCTCCTCACGGTCACGTGATACGTTACCCCAGTTAAGCCGTCAAAGCTAGCAAAAATGAGTAAAACGCGAACTCGAACAAAACGAACACGAAAACTGAATCACGGAATAGACTGGACATAAGGAACACACTTCGGGTGTCATTGTCTCCTATAACTCGTAGATAGGACCGGTTCATTGCAGAGAAACAAGCTCAGGGCTCCCACTAATTCAGCGTAATGGTGAGTTGTATTTTTATGTACTTTATATTTGTTTTTATGCCGGTCGCATCATTTTATTTTGTCGTATTTACCCCCCCACACACCTTGAAGGCCGGTCTGTGAAAATATTGTCTTACATGAGACCGGTCCGTGGTGCAGAAAAGGTTGGGGACCGCTGCCTTACATCACCTGCTTCCTGCAAAGGTTCAGAGCTACCACTGTGTGACACGAGTACTTAGCTCTGTACTTGATGAAGGCATAATTCCTCTGTGCCTCCTCACAGACCAGCCTACATATGAGTATTTGCTCTCAACAGATTATTCTTTTTTTTTGGAACCATTATAACAATGTCACACTACTTTCGCCTTTGTTATTTAATGAGGACAGTAATTATTCATTGTTGTCGGGTAAATTAAAATACAGGTCGCTTGAACAATCACTGCTGATTTTTCATTTCTCTGCCGAGGACAGTCTCCATTTGAGGCAGGAAATAGGTCACGTAGCTGCTCAATTATGCTTAATTTTAGATCTGCAACGCCTAGTTTAACTAGCTGTTAATCAGGTTGTCGCTAACTTGGTCGCTCACCGTTGCCTGTAGCTCTCTGATTGGACCGGCACCCAAGACTCGCAATCTCTCTGTGAAAATTGAGCCTCTAAGACTTTGCCAGACTAATCTGTGCAATACATTAAGTCTTCAACAGTTAGCTCGTTAATGGGGCCAGAAGTGCCAGATGCAGTCCATCAATCCTATCCGTTTCCTGATGTGTTCTTCTGTGACCTCACTCACTCTCTCTCTTCTTTTTGTTGTTTACTTTCTTTTCTTTTCGTCCTGCACACAAGCCTTGCCTTTTTTAATCACCTTCCATCTCGTATGTGACTTTCCCTCCTCGAGTCAAAATTAACCAAAGTGTGTGTGTGTGTGTGTGTGTGTGCGCTCATGGTAATGTAAAAACACGTCACCCAGTGAAAACAGTGCAGATTGAAACGCTGATGTGTTTTTAATAGTTTTTGGACAACAATGGAACTCTGCGGCACAGAGGAAGAAGATATATCCGGCTTTGGGGAAACACACTCAAGTACTAACTTTGTGGGATCTATTCATTGTTGGTTTTGGTCTTTTCATGGGATTTGTTCCCCCTGCTCCTCTGTTTCTGTTAGACAAAAACAGTAATTTGATCGTGCGGACAATAAATGCTTTTTAGAAACCAGACTAACAGCTTCTCCTCGACACATTCAATTGTCACAAATGGGTGTAATGTAATGTGATCAGCTGTACTGACATGAAAAACGAGTGATCACAGTGTGTGTGTGTGTGTGTGTGTGTGTGTTAGAGGCAGCAGAAAGTTTACAGTCTCTGGCTGTGCAGGTTAAGGAAGTATCACTGTTTATCACTGCAAGGCCTGCGTTTCCAGATGTGTGGAGGCCAAAATCTAAATGTATAAAATCTATATTTATCAGTGTGCATGTATTCTCTTAGAGAGAGGGGGAGAGAGAGAGAGAGGAGGGGGGTGCTACTGGAAGACAGCAGCAGCTAACCACAGGGAAGGAAAAAATGGGGGAGGAAGAGATATAGGAAGGCAAAAAAATGGGGGAGGGGAGGAATCTGGGTATGTTTTAAGCTTGGTTTTAATCTGGGGCAAAGACAGAGAGGGAGAGAGGGACTGGGCATTACATGCTACGCTACACAGAGAGGTCACCACATCGCCTGCAGGGCTGGGATGGAGAGAGAGAGAGAGAGAGAGAGAGAGAGAGAGAGAGAGAGAGAGAGAGAGAGAGAGAGAGAGAGAGAGGGAAACTGAAAGAGAGAGCCGAGAAATGATGGAGGGAGGAGGAGACGAACGACAAGCTGTCAGGTGTGGAGGGAGGATGAAGTGCAGAGGAAACAAGAGAGGGAAGAGTGTGTGTGTGTGTGTGTGTGTGTGTGTGTGTGTGTGTGTGTGTGTGTGTGTGTGTGTGTGTGTGTGTGTGTGGCTGATGTCCCCTCTATGTCATCGTCAGCCTCCTCCCTGTGACGCTGCAGCGCTGAGGGCAGCTTTTGCTGACTCGCCACTCGCTCGCCCTGAGAGCAGGAGTGAGATATACACATGCACCCCCCTCCCTCCCTCCCTCACTGTGTGCCCACCGAGAGCATTGGCATCACTCGCCCCGTGGGTGCAAGATCCTCTAATTGAGATCAAAGGGATGCCCTTGACGCAGAGCAGGGAGCGCAGGGGTACGCACGACGGGCCGCGTCGCCTCCATGTGGCCACTTAGAGAAACTACAATTGAGACACAGGTGAAGTTAAAAACTAAATACCTGTGTTTTTTTTAATTAATAATTAAAAGACAAAACGTTTCAAATGAAGGCTGAAACTTTTAGTTTCAAGAAGTTTGAGGGTCGCGTGGGTTCAACGAACGCTCTGCAAACTTAACAGTTAATTCAAGCTGTAAAAATATATATATATATTATGAATAATAAAATTTTAAAGAATGTCACAAATTATGTTTTTCTCCATCTGGAGAAAGGACCAAGGACATGACATGTTGAGCAGAAAAAAAGTGAAAGAATCTATCAAAAAATGAAATCAAGGTTTTTCTTTATTGTGTTCTTTAGCAAAACATTTGAAGTGGAGAGAGGCTTAGCAAACTATAGTGAATGGAAAGAATTTGCCTCTGTATTAGAAATCCTTGAGCAGGTGCCTCAACTTAAGAGAAGGGTTTTTACAGTGTTTGTGTCTTTTGTATTATACTGCTCCCAAATGAAAGAATTCATAAAAAACTCTATAATGACTGGAATGTCTTTCAGGATGGAAAAGTGCAAAGTCTCGTACTGCTAACCTGTCAGTAACAAAGTTGTTGACCCATCTTGAGGTGGACCTAAGTAAACTAACTATTTATAATGCTTCCACAGACGTTATGTAAAGTAAAACTCTGCAGCTCTGCTGAACTTTCTTTCAGTTCATAGTTTTATTTTTGGGCACATTTACCCGTATAGTTCAGCCTTAGCTCTCTTATCCGCATTTTCAGCAGCAGCAAGCGGCTGGTATCAGCAAGGAAGCTCTGATAAATGGGCTGTACAGCCAGCATCAAACAGCAGACTGACATAAAAAAAAAAAAAAAACACAAAGCAGCTAAAGAGCCATATATTTCCTTAGGAGTTAGTGAAGGCCAAACACAGAGCTTATAGGAGAGTGACTATTGAATAGGTGGACACAAACACAACTCCATTCATGCTCCAACTGTGTTTATATACCAGCAAATATGTTTAGAGGGAACCACGACGCTGCCAGGATTACACTTTTTAATCAACATAATGAGGGAACAATGTTAATACTGAAGGCATCTGCAAAACGTTCACAAACTTATTTCATTTATTCTATCTACTCATAGTAACTGAGCTGATTACAATTAACTTTTGTAAGCTTAGTCCACAGTGATTAGAAGCATGAGACACGGCATGTTTATCTTATTAACATAGAACTGAAACCACATTATTTCCTCTGACGGTTTGCATGTGATTCAAAATCACCAAAAAATGTTTCCTGTCAACATAATCCAGATACCAAATACGTTTACAATAAAACAAGCAAGTGGCTTATGTAACTTCTTGCAAACAGGGTTGGTTCAGTTAATCACGCAGATTTTTAATTGTTCCATTATCTATTGGTGCAATGTAAAATATGTCACAAAAGTCATTTTTGTGTATTTGTGCATTGAGTGGATATCATAGCTAGCAGAGCAAAATGCAAGAGGTCAGAGTTAGATAGACTTCCAGACCTGGTTGTGGTTTATCAGTTTCTCGCTCGTCCCCCTCCTCCAATCTACACAATCATATTAAATCCCTGAATAATTTTATCAGAGAAATAAAAGTGAAATTTACATTAAAGGCCTAACATTTGAATGTAAATTTGACCAAACTTGAGACAAACCAGGCCAAATACAGCACTGACTTCGAACACACACTGCAAAAGATGCACAGCTTTAGGGATGCACCACAGAAAATGACAAATGGCAGGCAAGGCCTAGGTCAAGTAGGACGATATAGAATGAACTGTCCTTGTAAAAAACAGAAGGATAAGCAGTGCTTCAACTGTGCGACCAGTGTTTTCAACATGCTGATGATACATGAGAGCTTTCCCTCAGGAGCTGCCTGCACTGCGTCTTCATCACACAGGAAAACAATGCACACTTTGGTTATGATGCAGTACGTATTTTTAAAGCTTTACTGCTAAAAGGTGCTAATTGGAGTCATTGTTAGATCAACTCAAAGAAAGTGCTATGTAAAAGCTATAGGCTCTCATTGCCATGGCTACCTGCTGCACTTGGCTTTAATTACCACTGTAATTACGGCTTTTAACTTTTTCACATCTCCAATAAGAGCACTCTGGCGGTTTATTCTGCTACAAAACTTTGAGTTTGACCTGCAGCTCTGCCTCCTACTGAACTCTGACTTAAATCTTAAACTTACCAGTGGAATCATTTACCGCGTCTGTACTTTAGACTACACGAATCTGCAACCTTTCCTGTTGAGGGCTGATTATACCTGGAGCTACGTTCAGAATCGAATGATGCTGCCAAACATCCTGTGCTAAGTGCATTTTATTTACTTTCTGCCCTTTTTTTGGTGTCTTGGAACAAAATGAAAGTCCTTTTGCTAAAATCCACTCGTGCCAACCTGTAGCTCTTTAGCCCCTCTACCAGTGGCTCTGACAAAGAAAGGTCATATGAAAATGAATAATAATGAATAATGGTTGGTTTTCTTAGATCGTTTAATTTTGTCATTTTATCAAAGTAAAATGTGTCATATGTTACTTACCTTCTGCCTTCTTTTATATTAGCTTGAACCTCAGTGTTGTGGAGAAATTGCTGAAGTCAAAGGTCAATGGTGAGGTCAGGAGGGAGAAAAGTGTTCAGGAGCCTCTGATGTCTTATTCTGTAATATCTATTGACGCTTGGCCAAGGAGAATTAGAGACACTCTCAAAGTACATCAGAAGTGGCTGAGTCGGTCTCGCATTCTCCCAAACTCGTGCTGGTGGATCGACTTTAAACCAAAAGATAACACCCCAAATATATACGCTCAAAGAGAATGTCTTTACTCATGCAGGTGTTATTGTCAGCATATTCTAGTCTGGAGACATAGATGTCTGTTTACTGCAGATTGGAACATCAACAACAAGCTATCTATTATGACTAGGAAGGCAGCAACAGGTCTCTTCGACCCTGGACACCACAGTGTTGAGATAGACTGAGGACCTCATGGCTCCCACCTCGTGTAACCTAAGGATAGAAAATTCCATAACACTCAGTAGCGTTGGCTTACTAATGTTGAGCCTCCTAGCTAGGCTAGCTATGGACCCTCCCAAAAAATTATTACTTAAAGGGAAATGAAAATTACTTTTACCTCCAAAACTACTGCCTCACTGGTATGAATGATCTGCAGTCAGAAATAAGCAGAGCAATGCTGAAACATGTTTATATCTATGCGAGTTTTGTTTCTGTTGTTTTGATAGTGAAAGTTGGTGACCTCCAACGCGAGTGCAATGCTGCCTGTAAAACTCCAATCCATAAAGAACAATGTTTTTTTTAACAAATCATTTTTTTCCTTCACAGTTTAAAAGAGGAAACATTATGTTATTCAAGCATAATGTCATTTTATTGTTGAAATAAGTGCAAAGACATGTTTACATTGTTATATCTGTAATACTGAGGTGCAGCAGAGAAGCGACTTGATGGTATGACGGTATTTGTGTGTTTGTTTTTCAGATTGTAGTTTCCAGCTTTTATGTTTTTTTAATCAGTGGCTCATTAGCAGCCAATAGCCAGCATGATATGACCTATATGAAAGTTTTGTGATCCACAATGATTGATTCATCATCCAGCCTGTAAAAAGGTTTTTATCTTTTCTTAGTAAACCAAGGATCTAAATTACAACCGCCGCTTCAAATTGCATGAACAAATGATTTGTCAAACTCTGTTGTTATATTATATAATTATATTCTGCACTGTGCTGGTGCTCCACATTTGCTCTAAACTGAATTGGTTCATTAGGATTTCGATATTTTTATGCAGGGTTGTGAGGCAGCAACACGTTCATTTCCTTGTTGTGTTGACACTTTGTGCCACATCAGGTTTAAGGACCGAACAGCTAAAAGGTTTCCAGGTAAAGTCACACACATGCACTCTGCCGGGTCGCCTCACAGCCAGCCATTGGAGGAGAAGTCTCGCCTCAGCTGCTGAGTCTCTGCCTCCGTGAGCGACTGGAGAGGCGACCGACAGGCACCGCCGTGGAATCCGAACCACTCCATCGCCTGCTTGAGGGCGGGAACACCCAACTTCCTGGTCACCTAGCAACATAAAGCACTAATCAGTCTCCATATAACCCCCCCCCCTCCAACAGGAAACAGGAATGTGGTTTTAAAGCTTTATCAATAACAACAGTTAAAATCTGACATGGTTGTTATTCGTGATTTGGCTGTTTCGCTTGATATTAGAGTGAAGCTGAATTTTCCTGATGCAGCATGTGGAGGTGTTTGCATGGTAGAGTGATGCTGTTCATGCAGTGACATTTAGCACACCTGAACAGACACATTTGTAGCTTGAAGCTAATTATTCAGCGCTGTTTCTGTTTTCTCACACATCGCACTGAGGTTCAGAGCAGCTCCGAGGGCACATCTCTGTCTCTAAAATCTACAAGATCTGGCCTCTAAAAGTTGACAAGAAGGAGGTTTCTTTTGATTGGACCCCTTAAAAACATTTTTTTGAAAGGGCATATATGACTTTTAGATAGACATCATCAAGTGGACCCAATCGACGGAAAAGTATCTTTCAAGTCTACAAACTTGCAGTCATTAGTAGTGTTTGTCTTCTTCCACTGAGGTTTAATGCAACCAGTGAAATTATTCCAGGCTCCAGATCGGTCTTAAGAACTATGACTAAACCTCCAGTCTGTCACTATTGGTGGGAGTTTGTCTCTGAGAAGCGTTTGCTCTGCGGTGCGGTGGATATAAGCGTCTATCATGCAGCAGATGGTACTCACGGCGGCGTTGGGCTCGATAAGACGCTGCTGCAGGACTCTGGCTTCCTCCCAGAGACCGGACAGACACAGACGCTCTAACTCACACAGCTCCCGGCCAAGCACGTTAGCCAGCGCGCACACTCCGCCAACCGCACCTAAACAAGCAGGTCACAAATAAGAGTTCAAGGATCAGTGATCAAATAAAGATTTATTTCCTTTTTTCCTCTTTCTTTTTATTTTTCTTTCTATTTATCTTTCTTTTCTTTTTTATACAATTATATACTGGTATAGAATGAGACATGTTCTTGACCTTCTGAAATAATTTGGTCTGTGAGGCTCTACAGCCGTGCTCTGTGCTAAACACCAACATGTTCACAATGGTAACATGCTGATGTTCAGCAGGCTAACATTTAGCACAGATGAGGCCTCCGTTTTGCAGGAATTTGGCCAAAGCGAAATAGTGCTACATGAAAAAATGAACAGATGAGGTGTTAATACTTTTCATTTAAAACAACAAATGTCAACATCATGGTAGCATCCAAGGGAAGTCATTGGGATCTGAACCTCTGGGAACCATCCAATAGCTGTTGGGATGAATTACCATCCCTAGAACATGCAGCTAACATGGCTAAAGAAAGAAATTTAATAAAATATTTAAAATAGTAATAGTAGTAAAGGTTTTGAAAAAAATATTTTTATGTGTTTGGTTTTCTTCAACCAAAAGTTGGCAAGAGAAGAACTCACAGGTCCCAAGAGTGAAACACACAACAAAAATTTCACTCGTCAGGGGTGTTCCTCAGCAATACCCTGACCGCACACATGGTTTGTTACACAGAAACATCTGGGAAGTCAGCATTGGCACATAAATACGCCAACCTTTAGCAGCCACTGTTGTTGTTTAAGAGCAAACGTTCTCACACGCCATGTGGGCACTTTGCATGAATATATTGCCAGTTGTCGGTGTGAGTGACTGGTTGAAAAATATGAATGTTTGAATGTTGCCTAAAACTGGATTACATCAGTGAGGAAAAGCTCATAGTACAGGGATGGCAATGAGCCTTGTGCAGAGAAAACTAAACTCACCAGCATTAAAACACTCTTGCTCATGCCAAACAAAGAGCTGAAGCCATTTCATAGGATTTCTGGGTAGCTATGTTAATATTTCTACAAGCAAACCCGTCACGGCGTATAAGAGTTGCACACTTGTACACATTCACAACTAGTTGTTAAAATTTGGTTTAACACTGACGTTAATTTGAAGGCCTGAGAAATGACATGTTTGATCAGTCCTCTGTGGGCAATCACTCAATCACAACTTGTTTAGAACATTCAATATTCTACCCAGCAATCATGCATAGTGCACTAAAACATTAGCATGCATCGAAGCACGGTGCAGAAGTACTCGACTCGGCAACCAGGTCGGAGAATTTCCTCGAGAACTGTGTAATCCTTCAGCTTGAGTTTTCTTGACAACATTTGGAGGGAATTCAGTGTCCAAACAACTGGAGATAAAACTGAACAGAAAACACTGAGGTATGTTCTCTGCCTGAACATATATTCCTCTTAAATAAAGCCATCCATCACTCTCGTGGTTTTACATTGCAGTTGTCAACACACAAATAGAAATGATTTACTGTCAACAGACATTGTTTCTGAGATAGAAGTCCAGCGCTGCATCCTGTTATTTTTCCTTACTGACAGATCAGTAGGCAGCAGCGCTTCTCATGACGTCTATTTTTATTTTTTTTTACTTGCAGATCGAGATACATATACATTTTCTCAGGCAACAAGATATCATGGCCTTTCAGTGTGACATCTCATTGTCTGTGTCTGGTGTAGGAGAAAAGCAGAGAGTCAGCCTCCATCCATGGCCTTGGAGTTGTTGTTGTGGATAGATGAGCCGGCGGCTGGTGATGGGCGGATTTTCTGTCTGATTTATGTTTCTCTGGCCCTGCTGCCGCTCAGATCACACAGCTGACAGCAGCTTACCTAACGCTGCTGACTGACAGGCGAGCGGCCCTGCCTCCTCGCTCCATTTACAGCTTGCGAACACTGTCTGATTCAAAATGTGCAGCTAAGTGGACGGATGGTGAGGCGAGGTTTCTAAGCCAACCGACTGAAAGAGATCTTTACCTAGAAAACATGGAAATCAACACGTCCACACTATTTAAACATTTGTCAAGATCAACCAACCCTTCAAAACTTTAACATATAGTTACCTATTGATAACACTTTCAAGGAATTATTCCACTGTTCCATGTTATGTTCTGTATGCCATGTCCGAAGGCAATTAGCTTAGTTCATCTCATCTTATCTTGGTATAAAGTGGGTAAGCAGAGGGAAAAAGATAGCCTGGTTCTGTCCAAAGTTCAAAAACACACCCCAGTAATTAACATGTTATATCTTGATTGTTGAATCATTGTTGTTCATTGATACATAAACAATCATTTCTGGTTTTCCTGGAGACTTAGTTATTACATAAAGCTGTACCGGACCATGAGAACACTGATGGATATCATGCAGGATATTGTTGTACAAGATATGAATCTTCTGGAATATTTCTAATGATAGGGAGTAAAACTGTTCCAGGCTATAAATACATTTATCATAGGTTCATATTCATGTAACTATTTGTATTTTTTTTTTTACCTTGCAAGCATCTGAAGGTGAAGCAGCGAGCGGTAAAAAATTAAAACGGCTTCAGTTTCCTCGATTTTCCTCTCAGATAAAGAAAAGGCTGCGATATGTCTGCTGTGGAAATAACTATCTTGTGATTTTTCTACACTCCACCAAAATTTTGCTTCGACTTCCTCTTCAAGTTATTGTTAGTTTTAGAGCCGTTTAACGTTTTATTACGTAGAAATTATTTATTTAGCGTGCCCAACAGTGGCATGGATGCTGAGTTCATTCACCTATGATTATCATCAGTGGGTAATAATAATAACAATAATAATAATAATAATAATAATAATAACAATAATAATAATAATAATAATAATAATAATTACACTAATAATAATCACCCTATTGGCCTGTTGGAGTCAGGGCAGAGGAGCACAGTGAGCCTTGGGGCTAAGCCCCCCGTCCTTAAAACCTAGTGACGCCTCTGGTCCCCAGATGTAAATATGTGCAACAACACATGACACAGCAGCCAGTTGATAATAGCCCAGATTGGGGTCTGTCTTTCAGCTTTGTATTTTGTAAATCTAGCACTAAACATGACTAAAAGCACTCATGTTTTTTTCATGGTGTCTTTTAATTTCTCCATGCACTCTAAATACAAGGTACATATATTGTGTGTGTTGCAAGTTATGTCATGTCTTTGTTTGGCTATAAAGGGTAGTTTAATCAGTGCTAACATACCATTAAAAGAGAAAAATGGAACATACATAACCTCTCACTTGCCTTTTGGAGCTTCCGTAGTTTTAAACTGCCGACATCAGCAGCAGTTTCCCTACAGCGTGATTATGCAACAACAAGCCCAACCCCTACATAATGTATAATTTCACAAATTGTAATAAGCTTTGGGATTGTGATAGCAGAGATTTTGAATTTGATTTGGGAAGCTATCTGCAGATTTGGAAACTTCACAGAGTGAACAGTCTCGACTTTCTTTCTCCGCCATAGTCAGCAGGGTTGGAGGGGTGATGAGAGCATTCATTTGGACATCAAAACATGTAGTCACAGCATGGACACATTATCATATCAATCACTCACTGATGTTACACTGCTCTGCATTCACACACACAAACACACACACACACACACACACACACACACACACACACACACACACACACACACACACACACACACACACACACACACACACACACACAGCCAATTACTCCCATATTTCAGTTATGGAGATGAGGATATGTCAGGGAGCAAAGATCAGAGAGCTGCAGGAGTGCATGTGTGTGTGTGTGTGTGTGAAAGTATGCTAGTGTGACATTGGGAGAACATGACTCATTAGGTTTCTTAGCATCATATTGATGCATATCCCCTAACGTGTTATCTAATCCAGGCTTACAGTACACTGTACGTGTCCGACATACCAAGACAGAGGTACAAGAGGAAGGTAGAAGACATCTTTTCATCTCACCTCTCTGCTGTGAAAGCCTGCTGAGGTTTTATGATTTACTGCGACTTCACAATAAGAGTCACACGTGTTCCTGCAGGACAAGAAAACCTACGCTGATAGAAACGCAGTCAGTGAACAAAATTTCAGTGCGACCTGACCTAGGCCACATGTGAGTGCATGCATGGCTACGATCTCAACTGTCATCTTTCAGATGTGAGAAGCCACATTTAGCACGTTGCTAAACTAAAATGTCTTTTTCCAAAATCAGCCAATGCAAAGAAAGGAGATGTTGACTGAATCCGCTTGTTTATTCTATCTGACAAAAAGCTTGTGCAATTAATTTAACTAAATAATTAGTATATATAGTGATTAAAATCATTCAAATATTCAGTGAAGAAAGTCGACTATGGAAATACAGGCAGGGACTGTCCTGAGGGCATAACTCCAAATGTTACCAAATTCATTTCCTCCTAAACTGCATCCCCAAGTAAAGTTCTTGAAACAGTTCCTACTTTAACTCCAGCAGCAATGACAACATAACTTCAGCAAATTAATTAAAGTTGACTAATTGTACTTTGTACAATTAGACTACCTCAAAAATGATCTTGTGTAATTTGTAATCTGTGCTTTTGCTAATTGATTCTTACGGTGAAATGAGATGAAACAGCTGCTTGGGAGGCTGGAAATCAATCTAATGAGATTTAAATTAGGACATGTTTAGGACACGTAGCCTGAGAAACTCAATATCAGGATGATGTCCCTGAAGTTTTGCACATTCAGTAGACGGCGACACACAATCCCTTCAGGGAAGCTGCTCTGTTCATCTGG
Source organism: Collichthys lucidus (assembly GCA_004119915.2). Taxonomy (NCBI): domain Eukaryota; kingdom Metazoa; phylum Chordata; class Actinopteri; family Sciaenidae; genus Collichthys; species Collichthys lucidus. Next base: position 21,688,223 of record CM014080.1, on the reverse strand, counting down.
AGTGTGAGCAGAATGTGAAACAACTACAGGAAGTGATCCCAGAATAGGGTTTAATGGTAGAAAGAAGGGGATGTTGACATCTCCACAGGGGACAGGAGGTCACGCACCCCTCATTGTGCGAGAGAGAGAAATTTGACCACCCCCATAAAAAACGTTCAATGATCTCTATCAGTTCAAACTCATACTTTTCTGTGTTTAATTACTCTCGGTGGATGCATGTTTGTGTATATGTATTTATAATGCAGAAAGTACTGATGAGATGCAGGTTCAAGGTGAGCACTAACACATTGTTTTTCCTCATATCACATTACTGTGAACTCAGGAGGACTTTTATTTATCGGGAAGGATCAGGAAGGACCAAACCTCTGCTTTGGTTGGATAATTAGAAATCAAACAATAGGGGAGATTGCAGCATGGGGTATTTGAAGATGGCAGCATGTGAGAAAGCGGCTCTGTTAGTCATGTTTTAGGGTTTCTTACCAACACAATAAGCAGCCATGAGAAACCCAGCTGAGCCCGCCAACACCTGGAAGTCCTGTGTTGTGGTTTTGTGAACAATCAGGCCCATACGTGTGATCTGAGGAATGGATAAAAAGAAACAGACAGAGAGAGAAGAAGGTAAAAAAAAAAAATCAGGACTCGAGGATTGTCGTCACTCCTCCCTGCTGTCAGGACTAATATCTGGTGTCTTTTTTAATCCCAGGTGAGGCTGTCACAGGAGACACAGACAAAGCCAACATCTCACAAGGTAAACAAATCGCTCAAACTGAGAGCGGCATTGACTCTTCACACGGTGGAGGTTTTGGGAGGAGGGGATTGTTCAAGATCCCAAACAGAAGAAGAAGAAGGAGGCAAAGAGAGAGAGAGAGAGAGAGAGAGAGAGAGAGAGAGAGAGAGAGAGAGAGAGAGAGAGAGAGAGAGAGAGAGAGAGAGAGAGAGAGAAAACAAGTCCCAAGTGAGGAAAAAAAAGAGATTCAACTTCAAAAGAGGAGGGGGAGGTGGATGGGAAAAGCTCATGAATAATTGATAAGCTCCCCATTTTGTTTTGCTTCTTCTAATTTGCTTTTGTCAATCCGGATATGAAACACCAAATCCAAATAAACCTGAAATGTTCAAAGGGAGAGTAAGACGACTCCGAGCTGAAAACTCCGCAGGGAAAACCTGCGGCACATTCTCAGTCTCCATCACGGTTACCGAGGAGAGTGTATTTTTAACTACTGGGTGTCAATCAGTTTCTCCATATCAGTCATTTCAAACATGCAAGACTGTAATTGATCAGTCAGTCAATCAGGTTATAGGAGCTCCTGCTGGTCTCCTGAAAGCTTGAGCACTCTGGCTATTTTGATACAGCTCCCCAGTGGGAAAATAACATCGCATCAAGAGTACTGTCTGCCCCGGTGACAGAAAAATACTCATTAGGTTTTATTTTTTTTAATTCATTATTGTCATTAGCGTGGAGAAACCTTCTGAGAATTGGGAAACGCAACCCTCTACTTAAGATTGGGGTTTTTTTTGTTGTTGGCTCAGGGCAAGAATGCACAATAATAAAACACCAAGAAAAATCCATTTCAGTAATTACCATTAGATATGCATATATCCTTTAGATGTATGAGCAGAGACATACTGTAATAATTCAGTAGTAGCCATGCCAGCCATGCTTTTATACATGGTAATATCAGTTTGTTTGTCAGTTGGTCCACCATTTTGGTCCAGACTGAAACATCTCTCTGCAGGGTTGATTGCCATGACATTTAGTACAGACATTAATGGTCACCAGAGGAGGAATCCAGCAGTCTTTAATGATCAGCCGTGATAGTTTCCAGAAGCACAAAAGGTTTGCCCAAATTCCAGACAAACATTCATGATTTTTGGATGGTGTATCCCATATTCAACTCATTTTCAACCAAAAAAACTCTCTCTCTATCTCTCTCTCTCTCTCTCCCCCCATCACCACCACCATTTGTAAACATACACGTCTCATTAATGCTTGTTACTAAATTCTTCCCTGGAGTTTCTGTGCTCTCTCGTCCAGCAGGTTCTCATGGATCGTAGCTGCTGCTGTGGTCCTGCATGACATCCACTACATATAATATTACAGTCATTATTGCTACCATATCTCCATTACAGTTTATAGTTAATTAATGATTTGCTGCTGCTGTGCATGTGTGTCTCTCTATCTCTATCACAGGTTCCACTGCTACTGTAATCATTTTATAATTCATCATAAATCATTGTCATTTTATAATTCATTGTAACTGTACAGTAATGTTTATGTTGATTGTCCTGTACACGTGACATCCATTGCACGTCTGTTCGTCCTGGGAGAGGGATCCCTCCTCTGTGGCTCTTCCTGAGGTTTCTTCCACATTTTTTCCTGTTAAAGTTTTTTGTGGGCAAGTTTTTCCTCACTCGAACCGAGGGTCTAAGGACAGAGGGTGTCACTCCCTGTACAGATTGTAAAGCCCTCCGAGGTGTACTTTGTGACTTTGGGCTATACAAATAAAATTTGATTTAATTTGATTTGATTTTGTCCTCTGGAGCCACCATAAATGAGATTTCCAAGAAATTTCTCAACAACTATTGGATAGATTGCTGTAGTGTTTGGTAGAGACTGTTCACGATCCCCTCAACATCACATTTGTGATCTTACTCTCACTTCAAGTTAGGGGTGTCTTGATATACAGGTATCAAATTTCCCACACTTTGCCCTTGCATAAGAAATGAAACACATGAGCATGGCCACACAGTTCTCTCCTTCAACCCTACATTTTACAAAACATTGTTTGCACCATCATAAATGGCAAAAATGGATCATTCTAATTTTAATTGTGTAAGTGCTATTCCTGTTAAATGACTATCAATAAGAAAGACCCCAACCACTGAATCAGGTTCCTTTCACACATCTACACCATAACATGCACTTGTGACCATTACTGCATGTATAAGTAGGTTGCATAAACACTGACCGAGGCCATCATTTTACACCATATTACATCTCCAATATTTTGCATGTTGTTGCCTTAACAGGTAACTTAATGTTAGTACAAAGCATTGCATTGAGGCAACAAATAAAAAATTCACTGTTCTGATTATATATATAAAAATAACAAATAATAAAGAATAACTCTAAACCAATAATTATGCTTCTTCTGAGCTTTATGCACATGTCCCCCCCCCCCAAGTTGTCCAACAAGTTGTCTTGATTTGAAAGGTGTTAAATCAGTCACGGATAACTTTTGACAATGTGCCACCTGTCTGGAAGTGTGTTCCCGCCCACATTAACTCACACATTACAGCACATAAAAATGAAAAGCTTTATTAGCCCTTTTTGATATGCAGTAAAGAGATAATTGATATAGTTTAGTTTGATTGAAGTGAAATAAAAAGAAAATATTTTTTTAACTCTTCATTGTTATATATTAAATGTAAAAAAAAAATCAGAATTTTTATTAGTCTGACAGAACTTTGAATGTGAAGATAAAATCCATTAAGCGTGTCTACTTAATCACCACCAAGATTTGGTGACAATTGATGGAGAAAATCTCATCATATCATATTTAAGTGTTCATAACTATTTTTCTAGATGTGAGCGGTTAAGACATAACGATGAATTATCTTGACTCACGTGCAAAGATAAGTAACAGTAGGCGTTGTAATTATTTCATTTCAGAGACAATAATTGTTTGGATGGATGAGAGGTTAATTTTAGTCAGTGTGTAAAGGTGAAGAGGATTCACCTGTCTGCTCCCTGATATGCATGTGCCTGTTGCACGTGCATATCAGGAGCAGGAGGAAACAAATTAGAAGAGATGAGGCTTTAATGATTCCTGAAGAATCAATTCTTAAAACAGGAAATATCTTAACCACACTATAAGAACATTAAAAGCTTAATTACGTTATATCTTCAAACATTTTTTTTTCTTTGTGTCATTTGTCTTTCAGAGAGTTCAGATTGGAGACAATGAGGAAAGAGTAGTGGATGACAAATATCTCGAACAGGATTTGAACCCATGACATGACTGAACTCGCCAGCTGTGCCTCCCAGATGTTCACAAACCTTGTTTTCACCCTCAGCCTGTCTGATTTATTTATTCACAAATGACCACGTCCACATCTGTCAGATCTGACTGCTGCCTCTCTCCACTGTTTTTCAAAATGACAATACCTCATAGCTGTACGGAGAAAATGAAAACACGGCTATCAAACTGCCGCCAAGTCTTCTGTGCCCAAAATAGAAACACGTGGAAGCAGAAACAAATCTATTTTTTACTTGTTGTGTCTTCGTATTGTTGGTTTGTTTCAAAAGCAGCTGAGAGAATCTGAGGATCTGTTTGATCCTGTAAGAAGCTCAAAACAACACGGCACTGAAAACCACGGTACATTACCTGAGTATACTCATTTTATTCTACACATATTATAGGTCTACTTCTACTCTGCACCAAAACGTCTATGTTGTGAAGATTTTTACAGAGAGGTTTGCTTGTTTTTATTCAGAAAAACATGGTGAAAATGTTTCTTTAATAGCTGTTGACATCATTTTCTGATTTATGGAGTGATGAAGAGAGATATCCAGAAATAAAACCTCTGTACGAATGTTTGACTCAAAACAACAACAACAACAACATGAAACAGGAATCTGGCTTTATCTAGCGTACACATTTCAGTTCTGGAAACGTATACAAATTAGTGCATGTTTAACGGGATAACGCCTCACTTGCATGGTAACATATAACGTTTCATAACTTGTAATATAAAGATAATTGTATTGATAAAAGTAATTAACTGGGGAGGTGTCATGTCGATATGCTTTAGTTAATTCTTAACAGATTCACCTGCGGTGTCACATATCAATTATCAGCATTTTCCTGGGCTATTGCACTGATGTAGTCAGTTAGTTCTGAACACCTATAACCTAACCAGCAACTAAGATGCACACAGACTTTCAGGTAATTGCAGGAGACACACAATTTACCGCCGACTGGGTGTATTTGCATACAACGAAGTTACATGAAAACGTTTTCATATGCATTCGGTGCCTGATTTTAAGTACACAGAAAGATAGGCGGCGAAAAGGAAAAAAGGCAATAAAGGAGCTTTTCCACATGGCAACCAATCACATGCTATTTTAGATCAATCACAGATGGTCATGCAGCGAGAGGCTGTTGTGAGACGGTTCAAACTTGGCCTGTAAGCCTGTCTGCACCGGTGTCAGCTGATAACATGCCCATTTCTTTTCAGGAAGTATGTCCTGTTGTCCACTGAAAAGCCATTTCAAATTTACTCTGGCCAAAATATCACAAGATTCAACTGCAGTGAAGACCATGCTAAAAATATGAAACTTTTTTGAGTCATCATCATGAGCTGGCTGATGTGTGGAAATTTGTGTTCTGAATAATCTTTCTGCAACTTGTCTGCCCTCCTCAGAACGACCCATCACCCATTGTTTTCCGTGTTTGGCCTCTTCACGCCTACAATTGAGCAGGGCTGCTCTGTGCTTAAACTACACCCACACTTCTGTCTCACAGCAAGTGGACAAACGCGTTATTTCCCAAATCAGAAATTCATTTGCAACTTCTTGCAAACACTTCCTACACAGGCGCAAAAGGTATTAAGAGCTCGGCAAGAGCACGCTGTTCTTTTTTCCAACACGTAACCCTGGAATCAACTACACGCGCACACTTTGGTTTTAGGTTACTCGACAGTCAGTGCTGTCTTCTCCACAGCAGCTACTAAAATAAATAAATGAACAAAGGAGGACAGTCCTGTTTCTATTTAATGTACGGCATAACAGCTGCATGGCAGATAAACATCATTGTCAGACGCTGGCAGGAATAGTTTTTCCAACGTGCTAGTTAATACGGTATGAAGAATATGAAGTGAACGTGGCCTTAATGTAGAGCTGAGCCCTGCTCTGAGAATAAAACCAATTTAGCGACATGGCTGTTCCTCTGCCGCCCCCCTGAGGATAAACTTGGGTAAAATTGGTTTCTCCAATATTTTAAAACCTTTTACTCTTTCACTTTAATGTGGTTTCTTTGTTATATGTCTGAGTGGAAAACTATCCACGTCACTCATCATGGTCATGCATAACATACTTGAAACATTAATTACGATTTGCTACATATTTTCCATATAAAAAACATTCAATCAATTAAATTTAAATGTCACATATAGGTACATTCAGTCAGTGCTCAAGCTGTTCGATTAAAACTGTATAAAAGGATAGTAATAAGAAAATGTGGTAAAAAACAAGATTATGAGATAATCATTATAAGTTAATAAAAGTAATCTTTATGGAGCTAAATAAGTAATAAAAGTAATAACTTAATTAAGAATCGGCGCTGACATTTACAGAGATAACGTTTCTCTGCGTGCAGCACAGTGACACCTGCGCTGAACTGACAGCTGATTGCAGGATTTCTTCATGACTCAAACATTACATGGATAAATAACAAGATGTGTTTCTTACGTCTCCTCCGCTGTCTTTAAGGCCAAGGATGTTTGGGTGTTGAGACAAGTGTACGACTGCGTCCAGGGGCAGCTCAAGGCCCGTATTGGCCGGCACGCTGTACAGAACCACTGGTACAGGGCTGTTGTCTGCAACCTGCAGGGAGAGAGATATATGAAGGGCTGAGACCTTAAATACCTGTGAATAGACCATGTTTCTATCCCAGACTTTCATTTCCTTAACATCTCGTTTTACTGTGAGTATTTTGTCAACAGATTTTCACCTTAGTTTCGGTATAAAACTCCTCAGTATCAGAATTGACCAAAAAATAGTTTGGTGAGTCGGTGCATAACAATATAGTGAAAGCCAAGAAGTAGTAAAATTAAAACAAAAAACAAAATATAGAATAATTCTTTACAAAAAAAGAGTTGTACATGTAGGAACAAGCCAAATATTGGACAATAAAACAGAGAACTTTGCACAAATTTACAGTATTAAACAGAAAGAATATTTGCAATTTGCAAAACAGTCCAAGAGATGTGTGTTAATGTAACACTAGATCAGACCACGGTACCCCTTTATTCATTACTTCTGTTGTTTTGATATCATATTGCTAAAATGTGCAAATGAACCCCGAATCGTCTTCGACCCACCCTTTACCCACTTTGTGTAACACTGTTCTCGATGTTTGTACGTCCTTTTATTACACATTGCAAAGCAATTACGCTTAGGACACCAGATTAGCCAGTAGCGGCCCTGAGCTGACCTTTGTGAAGTGCTGGATCAGAGCACGGCTGTCCATCTTGCCCTTGTAGAAGCAGGGCGTCACCACGAGGACGGTATCGGCTCCAGCTGCCGCCATCTTCTCTGTGAGCTGGACGGTGGCTCTCGTGGCTGAACGGAGAAAAGAGGGAAAAACAACTTTACTAAGAAACATCTCAGGAATAATCTAAAAAAAAAAAGCCTATCAAATGCGAATATTTCCTGATTTCTTTAGTCTTCCATGACAGCAAACTGAATATATCTGGGTTGTGGACAAAATGGGACATTTGAGGACTTTAGGAAACACTGATCAATATTTTTTACTATTTTCTGACATTTTCTGCACCAAACAACTAATTAAAAAATCTTAATCTTAATTTTAAAAAAAACTATTTACAGGTTAAATCAATAATTAAAATAATTGTGAGTTGCAGCCGCCCTGCACAACACATCTGAATATACACTGAAAATACAATAAGGAGGGGGTGTGGGGAAAAGAGTGAGTTATTAATCACACAAGGCAAGAAGAAATGGCTACAAAACACATCTTGGATTTAAAATCAGTTCCTCCCTCAGCAGGATCTAGATAATTTATGTAACAAATATGTCACTGAAATTTGTACAGAATAAATATCTGTGAAATAATCGATAAAGTAAGAGCCAAAGTGTTTTTTTCATCATCAGTGAGTGGAGGAAGACGAGGGAAGGAGAGGTGCTGTAGAGCACGTTAATGCACATCTGTGTGAAATTTCATTATGTGCCATAGAACCCAACAGCCAATAAAACTCTTACAGAGTCCATTTGACTTTAATTATCAGGCCATAAAAATTAATGACTCCAGCAGCTCATAATGAGCTTAATCAAGGTCACTGAAACCTGATATTGGAAACACATGTAGAATCGATTTGTGCTCCCAGCACTATACACACTGGATTATGATCCATAATTCTCTGAATTAACAAAAAAAATAATAACTAAACACTGTTCTCGAAGTTTTTATTTACTTTTACTTACTTGTGCTTTTAAATAACCTGAAGTCTGAATAACCATTAACTCACTGACTGGGGTATACAGGTATATTTCTTGCTTTATTCCATCATTTCAATTTTTCACACCTTTGTCATGCTCAGATCATTTTATCCTCTATGTTAAATATGTTAGTATGATGAAGGATGAAGTGATTAACAGCCGCTGCTAAACATATTTCACATTAACAAAGAAAACTTTTTATAATCTTTCGACGGCCTTTACTTTAAAAACATTATATTACCATATATTAGCATTTGTGATGCATGTTGATATTTTGGTAAATAAGTTTTTAAATGTAACTTATGTTGATTAAAATGTCATATATCTCTATCTATAGAAACACTATTTATGTAAACGTATTAATCATAATTTTAAAAAGCAGCTGTACACTGGAGGTGTTTCTAGACATACACACACACAGACCTACATTCACAGCCTGATCCAGCCATCACCAGTTTGTCGGCTGGCAGCGATCCCCTGACCGTCCTCACCACCTCCACCCGTTCTTCCTCTGTCAGGTACGGATACTCACCGTTGGAGCCCTGAACCACCAGACCTGCACCAGAAAACATGTTATTTCCTTTTTGTTACCTCTGCAAAAGTCAAATTATCTGCGTATGTTCATCTGTCTGATTGTCCGTGACTAATCGACTGTCCCTGGTGGTCAGATAGGCTTATGTTTAATGTATATGACCTTTTTTTTTTTTTGTATCGTCATCACACCAAACTCTAATTATACTTCGAAACAGTCTGTTATCCACCCACAGCAATACTTACTGAAAGTGAAACCTAACTGTGTGTGTGTTTTCTAATTGTTTTGTGCTTTTTATGCCACAGCAGATTCCTTGTATGTGAAAAACATATTCTGCAATGAACTTAATTTTTATTCTAAAAGTAATAATAATAATAAAACACTAATAGTGACATTAGGCAGAATGAATGAAAAATGTGTGAAATGTGCACAATAACTAACACAAGAAATCACACAGGCCAAAATCAGACTCAACCTTAAAGGTAAAAAATAAGTATGAGTCAGAATAAGATGTTTATTTATGTCTGAGTTTGTTTCCATCTATAATAATAATAATTTAAAATGACTACTAATGCTATTTGCAGCAGTTACACAATTAGTGTTGGTCTACTATGGCGATCAGTGTTTAACCACCCGGGGGCGTTAAACACTTGCAGGAGATTTTGCGTTTTTTTCCTGCATACTGAACTTTGTCCTCTCTGTCGGCTCCCTAAACAAACACTGACCTGACCTACTGACAGCCAATGAACCTGATCTGGGTTTACAGGAGTGGAATCAGATATTTTTAGGATTCACCAGAGACAAATGCAAACTAAAATCTAACTAGATGTTTTTTCTAAATCTGAGTCTCACATGCATTAATATTGAGCATGATTTTCTGAAGTAATGAAACTGAAGCTTGTGAACTACATGAATCCCTCTCAATGACCCCTGCACCTCGGGTCTCCCAACTTTGAGATCCTCTCTCCAATATGTTCCTCAGACCTGACCTTTGAATGGGATCTTTGCATATTTCTGCAGGTTTTCCTCCAGCTTCTGGTAGTCCACCTCCTCCTTGGCGGTAAACGGAGTAGCAATGGGCGGATAAATCCCGCCGAGGTCCAGCCTGGCAGCTGCTGTGTAGCTCTGAGTTTGTTTCCATGCTGGTGGGTGAGCCTTTCTGAACAGGGGGCTCAGACTTCTCCATGCCCGGGCGCACAGCATAGTGAAGCGGACACAGTGACCCAAAGCTGCTCGCTGCCTGTGTGCTGGGACTGTGTGCAGCTGCTTGCAAACCGAGGACAGTTAATCACTAACCTGCTTTTGTAAATATTGACCAGAATGTGTGATTTCTGAGCAACTTTGAGAGCCGAGTCTTCTTCCTGAAAACCACTCGGTTTACGCACAAGCGCGTTTGGCTCCGCACAGTGTCCAAATGCGCGTTTCTCTGCGAACTTTACTACAGTGTCTGCATGGAGGAGACTTCAGTCAAATGACACCCTGTAAAAATGACTGTGAGTCGGTCACAAACTATGATTTTAACCACACGGTGTTAGCAAAGTACTCTGCAACAGATCCGGAGCTCCGCCCAGCGGCTCTAAGGGATCATCCACCACGAACAGGACGTCAGGAGGACGCACAGGTGCGTACAAGGCCTCACATGCATTCTGCAGGCTCCTATAGTTTAGGGAACTTTGGATATCATTTTTAATCACAACATACATCAAAAAATATTCGACAACAACCATAAAAATCACATTTCTCCATGTTTTTATGAATACAACGTTCTATAAATCAGGCTATGTGTTAACAGATCCCAACAGATGGGAATAAAACTGGAAGGTTTGATCTAGTGCTATTAAAGTTTTTGAGATTTCTGGCTATGTATGAGAGAAAACTCATTTTAAGAAGAAAGATATGTATTATAAATACATTTTGAGACACTATAGGAGAACAGGCAAAACTTTAATCAAAAGATATCACCATAGAAATTCCCTAGTAGATTATTTACATGAAGACAATTAAGTTTTGAATACAATATGTGTGTGTGTAATTTTTATGTTTTAAATGTGCAAATAGCAAAAGAGTCATTATCTAATGCTAACTCTTGGTGAACTCTACAGACACAAATAGAGAAAGTGAAGTGAAATAAACAAGAAAAATATTCCAAAAATCTCAAAATAAGTTTTTGCGTGTGGTGACTTGGTCCTAAGCGAAATAGGTAATAATAATCCAATAATCCCATATTTAATAGTAAAACAGTCACAGGGGTCATTATGCAGCATTGTGAGTTATTTCACTATCAATACTTTACCTGCATTTTGTGGAGAAAGGTTTAATGTTTTTACAATTTAGTATTGATATATCAAATATTAATCTGTGTAAAAAAACAAAGCTCATCAACTCGTCAGGTTCTGAGATTAATATAGATTTTTAAATGAGCATCATTTGCAATTTGTAAAGTCACAACTCCCCAAATTTATTTGACAACACACAAAAAATGAATAAAGAAAACTCACAGGAATACAGGCATGGCTATGAAGAAGGCTTTAAATAGAGGAATTGGGCTATTACTATCATGTTAGAATGACATATGAATAACTATAATTAGTGTATTCCTAAAAGTGACATGAAAAAAAAAGTGACGTTATTGTTTGATGTGACAGTTTGTGGATGTGATCGTCCTCCACAGCCTCTGATAGCTTTCACCCTACTGCCACCATGTGGAGAAACATTTAAAGCCAGCAGTGTTCTGCAGTCTGTGATTCACCTTTGACAGATGCAAACACAAAACACCATTGTTATCCATCGTTATGTGTCTTTGTTGTAAAGAACTATGAGCTGCATTTCTTGTATGAAAGGTGCTATATAAACGCACAATAATTGTTATTTTCATAAATGCTGAGAAGCAGTCTGCACCATATAATATGCCATAAATACAAATACACTGAAAATATATGGAATCCATTGTAGTAGATTCAGATACTGTCACACACGTCAGTCCAAAATCTGCCCTAGCTGCTCAATTGTGCTCAATCTGTGACCTTTCTTCTTTAAAACAGAAATATAACGCTTTGACTCCCTTGTTTTTGTATCCTTAACTACACTATGTGGCAGAAACCTCTGTAAACACCGTTACACTTGGTTTGGAGCTGTTTGTCATGGTTTAGGTAAAGGCCTCTTATTTTCAGTTCAGGTACATCATACAATCATATTTCAGACAGAAAAACGGTGCAGTTCAACTTTGTGACAGTAGTTTATTTAAGGCCCATTCTAGTTTCAAAAAGACAACACCACATCCATAAAGATGTGTGTGAGGACTGAGGACCCAAATGCAGTCACTGAGGCTGCACTGGTCGAACTAAATCAGTAATGTCATCATGACACTGCGAGGCAGACCTTATCTCCCAGCATCAGCGTTGGACCTCACTGATGCTCTTGTGGCTAAATGGGAGTAAATCCCTTCAAGCTGATTCAACATCTGCTGGAAAGCAGAACAGGGCATGCTGTTATAGAAGCAGATTAAATCCTGTGGTTTTGGAATGAGATGATTAACAGTCACATACGTACATAGAATAGGTGGAAATGTGTTTTATATGATATAGATATCATATATGTGATCTAGATTTCTGATGTTCGAGGTCAGACTTTGTGTGTTTAGGCAACACAGTTTGTACAATAACATCAGGGCGGGATTAGCTGCTGTTGCCAGAGCAGAAGGTTTAACCACAATAACACCTGAAGAAGACACGTGTGCAGTAAACGGCTTACTACTGATTGTAAATGTTATAAGTATATTTCACATCTCTGTGCTTATTTAAGCTTTTGTTTACAAAGAACCTCTCAATGTCACGACACAACAGATTTATTTGAACTTAACTTAATGTTTCATTCGCTTTTCCTGTGAGATATTGTGACACCACAAGCTACAGAGATGATAGTTTACTTTGGGAAAAAAATATTTAAATGTATAATTCTTTGTCAAGCTGTGAAAAGGCTGCTGTTAATCATTTCTATTTGACAGTGTTGCAGTGTAATCATTAATAAATGCTCTACTGTCTAATAAACCATCACGTGTGCAGTTATAACTGTATGCAAGTTATTAATCAAAGGTTTTTATTATAATTTATGAAGTCAGCAGTGGCAATGTGAAAAGTTAACAAATAGCTTTTGTTCTGAATAGGATTAAATCTGTTTTATTGTGTGACTATAACTACTGGACCTCTGCAATAAAACACACAGGGAACTATTATCTTGTGTGTCTATATTTCAGAAGCACACAGGCGATGATGTCAATGAGAACAAGCTGAATATTAGTTAAGAATAGAGTAAGCAGTCACTAGCTAGCAGCTACTTTACCACATCTTGTCCGCTGAAAGGAGCACTGGTTCCCAACAGTGTTTTGACCCACATGAAGGTTGAAAGCCTCACATGGGTCACAAGCTTTTCTAGATTATAGTTGACATATATTTACACATTTTTTTAAAAGTTTAGATTATGATTTAGGATATTAACTTTTTGAAAGATCTGACAGAATAAGGGCACAGTGAAGACCTGAGCACAAGCTGTATTCACAGAGTTGTCGGAGCTTTATAAAATACAGACATCAAATTGTATAAAAAAGTTCTCATGAAAACTCCCTGATGAAATATTCACAGAAAATATTCACTTGTTTGATACAAGATTCCTGCAGTTACTGAGTTCTGTTTAGTTGATGTTATGTACTGAATATAATATTAAATATTTAGAAATGTTGTCACTTAAGTTTAATCAATGATAGAATAGAGGTCCCTGAAGGAAAACGGTTGGTGGTTCACACTGCTCTTAAGAGCTTTTTGTCAGGTTTTATAGGAATTCCCACCATCTGTATAGAAAGTCATTTATTGCCCATTGCACCGTGCCTCATAACAATATGGCCATCAGAAGCTGAACACTATCTTTATATCTAACTCGATTAAGTAACATTAGTTCATACTCATCTGGATTACTGTCCAGTGTTGTCAAGTGCATCAAATAAGGACTCTGAACTGGAGCACAAGTTCTAACATCATCATCATCATCATGTGAAATATTTCACACAGTTTAAAATGCAGAATGTTCCATCAGTTTTCACATAGCAGCACATTTTTACATGCATCAAGTTGTTGTGTTGTTCGCTATACCTGTCTCAAAAACTAATGCAAGGCAATGTACTGTTATGTTCATCCATCCATCCATTAGCTGTAACCACTTATCTTCATTAGGGTCATGGTTGGGCTGGAGCCTATCCCAACTGACTTGCACACTAGTTCATCACAGGGCACATGGAGACAAACATTCACACTCACATTGACACTTATGGCCAATTTAGAGTCACCAATTAACCTATTAAGTGCGTGTCTTTGTACTGTAGGAGGAAGTCAGAGTACTTGGAGAGAACCCATGCAGACATTACTCAGAAAGGCCAGGTTCTAAACCAGGAACCTTCTTACTGTGAGGCGACAGTACTAACCACTGCACCACCATGTCACCCCTGTCATGTTCAAAGGAAAGAAAACATGGAAGAGTTTGCCATCAGATTTTTATTTCAATAATTTGTTTTAAAACTGTTCAAAAAAATATTTTGCCTTAGATTTTTAATTACATAAATGTTTCCACTATATAAAAGCTACAATGAGTTTTATCAATGCACCTATTCGTCTATAATCAGTAATGCCACTGTTATTGTTATGATCGAGTTGTTTTTAACTATATGGCCACACACCACAATAAAACATGGATTCACTACAAATAGGCGCTCAACAAACAAACTGTAAACTCTGGGATTACTACAGTAGTTTGAGTCATTTTTCATGATGGTGAGCTCGAGGCTATTATTAGAAAGTTACGTCACGGCACTGTGGAGCGCGCATCTCTCTCTCTCTCTCTCTCTCTCTCTCTCTCTCTCTCTCTCTCTCTCTCTCTCTCTCTCTCTCTCTGTCGGCGCAGCAGAACACCATAATCACGGAGAACTGCGGGTCCCTCCTTCTCCCACATGGACCGGAACCCTGCAGAACCACGTGATCCGGGAGCCCTGGACTAAACGAACATCTCACACCGCATCATGGCTGCGGAGGATGCGGCCGCGCGGTCCCGAACCGGAGCCCTGCTGCTGCTCTCCCTGTCCGTCTGCTCTCTGTTCCCCGCCCCGGCGCTCGGCTTGCTCGGCTTTCGGCCGGAGGAGACCGGGGCGGAGCTGTCCGTGGAGGACGGGGTGCTGAAAGCTACCGAGGGGACCCGCTTCATGCTGCGGGTTTATTACTCCACCTCCCCGCAGAGGCTCAACCGCACCGCGAGTACTCGCGCCAACAACGCCGCGCCCTGGATCGCCTTCATCGAGGAGCCAACTCCAGGGCGAGAGGGACAAGTTCATCCGAAGCGGAACATGTGCATGGACAAGAACGCCAGGACGTCCGACATCGAGGTTTTAGGTTCTTTTAAGTCTGCTTCCAGTCAGAACTCTGTGCTGGTGGAGCTGCTGGCCAAGGACCTGCGGAGGGGGGAGAAAATGAAATACTACTCCATGTGCGCCTTCGACGGATCCAAATGGGAACACTACCGGACAAGAGATTTCTGGGTGGCCGTGGCTGAGCGCTCGGCTGTCCCGGAACTCTGGCTGCAGGTGTTGGTGTCCGTCCTGCTGCTCGGACTGTCAGCTCTTTTCAGTGGGCTGAACCTAAGCCTGCTGGCGCTGGACCCCGTGGAGCTGCAGGTCCTCCAAAACAGCGGCACTGACAAGGAGCAGAACTACGCGCGTAAAATCGAGTCGGTGCGCCGGCACGGTAATTACGTCCTCTGCACTCTGTTACTAGGGGACCGCGATTATCAACGCCTCGCTCGCCGTGTGGATGTGCCAGATCCTGGGCATGACATGGCTCTCCACGGTTATCTGCGCCTTCGGCATTTTCTTTATCGGGGAGATCCTTCCACACTCTGTGGCGTCGCGTCACGGTCTGGCCATCGCCTCCAAAACCATCTGGGTGACTCGACTGCTGATGGTTCTCTCCTTCCCCATCTCCTACCCCATCAGCAAACTGTTGGACCTCATCCTAAACCAGGAGATCTCAAACTTTTACACCAGAGAAAAACTTCTGGAGATGTTGCGCGTCACTGACCCGTACCACGACCTGGTCAAGGAGGAGCTCAACATCATCCAGGGAGCGCTGGAGCTGCGCACCAAAACCGTAGAGGACGTCCTGACGCCACTGACCGACTGCTTCATGCTGGCCTCAGATGTCGTGCTGGATTTCAACACCATGTCGGACATCATGCAGAGTGGGTACACGAGGATACCGGTGTTTGAGAACGAGCGGTCCAACATCATAGACATCCTGTTCGTTAAGGACCTCGCGTTCGTGGACCCGGACGACTGCACCCCGCTAAAGACCATCACCCAGTTCTACAAACACCCGCTGCACTGCGTCTTCAATGACACCAAACTGGACGCCATGCTGGAGGAGTTCAAGAAAGGTGAGGAGGTGTGAGTGTAAGTGTGTGTTTGTGTCACAGCTGAAAATAAAGCAAAATTGGCATTAATGAGGTCAAATGAAGTTGCATCCAAGAATATGTAGAAGCTACATAATAGAGGAGGTAAGTTGCTACTTTATATTCAGGTGGGATATTATTATTGTTATTCAAACAAAACCAACCAATCCCAGGTCCATACACAATCCAGTATGTGTACTAAGAATGATTAGGAGGTGTTTACTGTAGTGCCAGAGTTTGTGTTGGCATGCAGAAGCATGAGCCAACTTGGAGACTGGCATCTAATGGGTATTTAGTTACCATGGTAACCTCTAGGTGAAGGTGCTGACTGGCCTGTTCATCCTGATCCCATTCTGTTGCATAGCAGTCTGTAATTTGCACATCATCAACCTGACACCTCCATCAGTCTGTTTGATTTTCTTTCTTTTATAAATATGTGGGTGGTTTTGGAAATTTGAGGAGGAAGAAGACTGTATTTAAAATGTGTAGCTGAAAGCTGAGATGTGATTATCACCAAAGTGTTCAAGCGAGCACCTAATGAAACTCCCGTACATGAGATCAAACACAGTTGATGCCAACGTCATTTTAAAACGAAAGGTTTGGTCAGATGGTGGTTTCCAGATGTGCTCATCATCAGGACCATGAAGCTGGTAGTGCTTGTTGATTTCACCACGGTTTCTCTCGCAATTGTCAACTTTTGTCTGGGCCTGCTCTAAATGGCACATCATGTCCAGCCTTTTAGATTCAGGATTAAGAAACTTCAGGTGAAATTTAAATAAATGGAAGTTTAAATAAATTGTTTATGTTCAGATGCACACAGACGCAGACAAGTTTAACTTGCTCTTAGGTTTATCTTTGAAGGGAGACCTGAGCACAACAACATCAGATCACTTGATTTTATGTACCTATGCTCATATTCAGACAGTAAACATGTATTTGTATCGGTTTACTAGTTGCATATCCGTTCAAGTATTGCGAAATGTGAATCTGTGTAAATAAGAGCTGGATAGGAGCCTGCAGTGCAGTTGAAACCAGTTTGCAGTGCTGCTGCAGCAGAACAGTCAATGTTCTCCTGTCAGCTGGTACTCTTGCTTTATTATAGAGTTTTAAATGGGTGGGGTGCTCACCGGCCAATCACAGCGCTCGCTCTTCATCACTGCCTTGCTGCATGTTCAGGACCCTGCACAGTCAGCGTTTTCTGCAGGGTTTGTGGTGAGGACAGGAAGAGGAGGTAAACAGAGAAGGACACCTTGAGCAAGGCTGCATCTGTTTACAGGAAACAAGTGACAGCTCAGATATTTACGTTTTTGCTTCTTTTGTAACTGCTGAATGAAAATCCGGAGTCACCTTTCATATTTTTAAAGATACGCCTCGTTTTTTGGCTTCATCATTGTGTATATTTTGAAAATGCA
Organism: Collichthys lucidus; assembly: GCA_004119915.2. Taxonomy (NCBI): domain Eukaryota; kingdom Metazoa; phylum Chordata; class Actinopteri; family Sciaenidae; genus Collichthys; species Collichthys lucidus. The sequence goes on along the minus strand of CM014080.1, from coordinate 21,670,558 downwards.
TTGAAATGACTATGGAGAGGTTTTTATATCCACAGAGATGGTTTTCTAAACCTTGAAAAGATGCAATTCCAAAATTTGAGCTGGGTAATCTTATATCTCTATCATCCAGCTGTCCCGTATGATCTGCGTGTGTGTTAATGGAGCAGTTTGTATGAAGGCACATGCCATCAGAGTTGTAGGATGAGCACAGACATGATTCCTGTGTCACTGTGCCACAGAGGGATCTGGATGAGATAATCCACACAGACTAGAGGATTATAAACAGGGTCTTTCCCTCTCTCTCTCTCTCTCTTCCTTTCTCTCTCTCTCTCTCTCTCTCTCTCTCTCTCTCTCTCTCTCTCTCTGTAACACTTTCATGCACTGCGGCAGAAAAACACAGGTTTCCTCATTCATTTCAATCAGACCTCTGCAGCAGTGGATGCTGCCACAGAGAGCTCTGAGGGAAAGCAAAAGAAAAGAAAAAACACAAAGCAGTGCAAGCAGCCTGTTTTTTTCTGAACACACTTTTGTGTGGTGTGTCTGAGAGCATGTACTGGAGGCTGCTGTGGCAGGTTTCTGAAGATTGACCAGTTTCACTGCAGGTGTACACATTCATACTGTATATGTCAGCTGGTTTGCTTGCTCGCTGCTCGTTCTATATCTTATCCTAACACGTTGGATTTGTCTACTTTAAGACAGAAGTAGGACAAAGTGATTGTTTTGCAAGTAAATCTCAGCTGACGAGTCCTAAACTTTGTGTTTTCCAATGTTAGGAAGTGCTTTAACTGGTAGAATCAGTATTAAATGCATTGTTTGTTTGGTAATTGTACTGATGAACTGTGTTGGGACTGCAGATAATGGGGATCTAGTATCTTTATTCTATTCAGTTGTTATTGTTTGTTTTGTTTCTTATACACGCATATATTGTGCATTTTTGGGGGGTAAATAATAAACAAATAAATCTAAAATAAAACATTTTTAGAGTGTAAGGAAAAACAGAAAGGAGTAAAATACAATAATATAAGACAAACACAATAGTAAGGATAATAAAACAGATACAACGTGTATATATATATATATATATATATAAAACGTGTGCTAGCATCAATGAAAAGCTTTTCAAAACCATGTGTTTTGAGAAGTGATGTCACTGATTCTGCCGCTGTGTTTTGTACCAGCTGAACGTGTGAGATCATTTTAAAAAACTCTGAATACAATGACTTGCAATAATCTGGCTGAGATTATATAAAAGCATGTATGACCTTCTCAAGATCAGGCAGAGAGAAAAGCCAGAGAAAGAGAGGGGTGGGGAGGTAAGACACGCAACAAAGATGAAATCAAACTGGCTATGTTTCAGTTACGTGGGCATGCACTTCAATCACTCATCTACCAAAGAGAGAGAGCGAGAGAGAGAGATGATATTTGAGATGCTCCCAAATTAATAAAACCACGACTGAACGTCTTTTGTAAGTAGTTTTTCGAATGAAAGGTCACTTTTGAATATTATCCCCAGGTTTGACAAAGAGCCAAGATGTTGTAAACGTAATATAGAGACACTTGTAATGGTTTCAGATTTGATTTAGCTGCAGAAAGACTTGGAAAGTCCAGCACTTTATTTCTGACAGACATGATAATCATTTATGGAAACAGTCGCTGGTATTTTCTGACATACATACAACATAGAATTGTGTGTCATCTGAAACAACCAAAACTCAAAGATTTAAGTAAGACCTGTACTTTTTGTTGGCTGACAATGCAGAAACATGGCAACTTTGAGTAGTAGCAGAATTATTGGTGACTGAAAGTACGGGTGAAGAACTCAACTCCAAGCTACAAATTGTAAATGACTTTTATTCAGGTCGATCAAATTAAACCCATGCTTGCAGGAAGTGCTCATTAGCTGCAGTAGAAGATAGGAACTGGATGGAAGCAGCGGTATCTGAAAAAAAAATCATATCTTTGCCTGCCAGAGTTAGTAAAACACACTTCCTTTAAAGACACTGCAGAGGTGTAGCAGAGAATCCGTCAGGCTGGGGAGACTACAGAGGGATTCTTTGGCCTGAATGCTAAGCAGTATGTCTGGCACAAATGAAGCCGGCCAAGTAACACCTTCCCTGCTGTGAACAACGGCAGCACTAGCATGCTGGTACGGAGAACCTTTTCAGTGCCAAGGGGGGCTGTTGTTTAGACAGACGGGAAGCTGAACGGTGAACATTACCCACAAATCCTGCACTGAAGGCTGCATCGCTCTGCCAGGGAGCTCAAACTAAGGAAGGAGTTTGTCTTTTAATGAGGCAAATTAGACCACAAGAACATTATTCAGCATGAGCTGAAAAACCATGACGATAAAAGAACTCTGACTTTAATCACATTGAATATTTGTGGTAAGACCTCCTCAAACTTTCTGTCCATCACCTCCCTACAGCTAAGACAGGAATATTTCCAAAGAGGGAAAGCAAGCAACTACATTTCCAAACATAACTTAGCAGGTACCGGATGTGGTAAATATTGATACAAGATTTAATTTAAAACCTGAATTAATGGTTTAAGGTTGGACTTTATTTAACCAGTTCTTCTACTGACAGAGATTGATTTAAATCTCTGTCCTTTTTACTGCCATATGTCCTCCCTCTGAATCCTTCTATGTCCTTGTCGCTGTACAGTCTCTAAGGAGGCAGAGTATAAAATATTCAGTGTGCTGTATTTCCAGTTTGTCTCTCTGCCATCTGTTGTATTAATGTTTTTTCTTACACATTCAGCCGATCAGCTCTTATCCTGTGAAGTGTATGTTCCGTGATAAAGTGTCATTTGCAGTATGTAAAGTCATCCAAAGTGATCTAAAGCGTTTTGAATAAGCAAGCAGGCTGTTATCAGTTTAAAATGTATGCAGTCTCTCTTAGTTTATCACATTTTTTCGGGAGCCTACAATAAGTTTAGTTTTGGTCACTGTTGAACTACGGATCGGACCCCGCAATGACACTTGATAAAGTGAATTTAGTTCTCTGATGTTCTCAAATTTAAATGTCTTGCCGTCTCAAAGAGGTTGTTCTCGACATGGGACACTGTCTGAACAGGCAGGAACAAAGGATGCATTCATCACAGGCAGTTTCTAAGCCAACAAAGCTCCATTAATAAACATTTTTTCAGCTTGTATTTATATATCCATGACCATAACTCACAATCCCAATGTATTTCTGTTTGTCACTTTGTGGTATCATATGCTTACATGACCTAATCTCACCTGGCTGGAAACGTGATGACGTAAATGATCCGTGTGAAAGAAATGCTAAGTTTGACTTTAGCAAGAAGGTCGAGATCACAAGTTTTAAATAAACTTCAAATGTCAGTGGCAACAGTGGTCCCTTTGTGTTTTGGCAGAAGTTGAAAAGGTTGATGCTACTTCTTATGCTAATGGTTAGGCAGGCTGATGGAAGCTGAGCTAACGTGCTTGTGACCTCCATCAGAATATGGATCTTGTACTATCGACTCTTCTTTGTGCAATCATAATTTTCTACACTGCTCCGAAATATGTGTTTCTCACAGCAGACATTTTAACATTTGTTAAAACAGGAAAAGCAAAGGTGCAGCTTGTTAATCATTCTAGCTTTGTGTGTAGGTCTTATGTTGTGGGTTGTCGCCCACAGCCTGACTACTGGGACACAAAAATGGACCTGGGCTATCGTCTCAGTGTTTAATTACACCTGTGCTTTTCTATGACCTTATAAAATGGAAAATATTAAGAGATGCCTCAAACAGAAGGACTGAATAAATTACCAATGGACTATATATACTACTATCTGCTGTGGAACCTTTTCTTTCTAATGATATTCAACTCTTTCATCCTAAAAAGATGAATAGACACGTCCGATGTGTATGCAGTGCACCACATCGCATCATTTCTGTGTAATTTAGCCCATCGTGGCTGAGATACTAAAGTATCCTGTCGTTCCACTTGTGGGCATGTGAAAGGGCTTTGTTGCCTATTCAGTTACATTAAAAGGTCAATTTTCCCCAAGTCACAAAAGAAACAAGAGCAGCCCTCTCTTTTCAGAAATAATGTCCCAGTTACTCGAGATAAGATTGTAGTTTTCACTGAGAGCTATAATAAAAAAAAACGAGGAGTTAAACAAAAATAGTGAAAGTAGTCCACAGTGGATGGAGTATCTGGATTTTGCAGTTGAATATTCGGTTCGAGCTCATTTTCATGTGTCACTTCCCATCAGCTTTCTTTGCCCCACACATCCACCAAAAAAGCTCTTTTCAATCCATATATCTTAGATTTATCAGTTACATGGCAAAACATTTCATTTTATTGGCAGTGTAGTGTGAAAATGAACTGAACTTTATTTTAAATTCTGGTCAAGATCCCAAGGTTCCTAAAAGATGATGCACAGGTTATCATTCAGTTCCATATAGTCACCCGAAAACTTGTTTAGGGTGAAAGGAATTTAAGAAGGTTGGGAGGTTGGAGAAATACTATAAAACATAAGTGTGAGGAAGAAACTGATGGAGAAACAAAAAAACAAAACAAAGATAGGAATTAAAATCTGAGGAATACAGACTTAAAGAAAATACCGTGTATTAGATACAAAAGCTGTGTCCTCTCATTCTTTCAGTCTGTTCTGTATGTAAGGCTGACCTATTTAGCTGAACGCAGCTCTGCCAGAACTCTGTGTGTGTGTGTGTGTGTGTGTGTGTGTGTGTGTGTGTGTGTGTGTGTGTGTGTGTGTGTGTGTGTGTGTGTGTGTGTGTGTGTGTGTGTGTGTGTGTGTGTGTGTGTGTGTGTGTGTGTGTGTGTGTGTGTGTGTGTGTGGGTAGTCTTTGGCAGGCAGAGAGTGTAGAAGCAGAGAGAAAAATCTCAGTGAGGAAGTTGATTTGGAGCCAGGCTGTTGCGGCGAGCTGCAAACAAGGATTCACAGTCAGTGTTTGAGCGTGCAGGGAGTCGATGTGTATCTCTGAATATTCGAGCATGTGTCTGTGGAGCACAGAGTGAGTGATGCAATTCACAACTGCTACTGTCTGCAGTGCAGCCACTAAGACACACGTTGGCTTTGGGACAAACAAACACACACACACACACACACACACACACACACATATTTTCTTCCTCTGCTAAATCTCCTGAAGTTTTTTTTATCCAGCAGTGCATGGATTATGAATTATTCCATTTATTTCTGGAAAAAAAGATTTACCTTGTGAAAACACACACTCATCATCCTGGAGGTAAACACAGCAGGAGCACTGCAGACTCTGGAAATCTCACCTGAGTAATTGTGTTTCTGCACCCTGTGTGTGTGTGTGTGTGTGTGTGTGTGTGTGTGTGTGTGTGTGTGTGTGTGTGTGTGTGTGTGTGTGTGTGTGTGTGTGTGTGTGTGTGTGCGTGTTTTGTATTGAATCCTCACTGCTGTTACACCCACTCCATTCAGCTCCTGCTGTTGCTCCACTTACTGAACATCAGACTGCAGAGCTCCTCTCCCACTCTGTGTGACTCATACATACATGTGAGTGAGAGGAAACAGCTTTGCTTAAATAATTTGAACTCTAAATATAAAATCTGACCATTTTATTTGATAATATGCAACCCTTATGGGTGTCTGTATTCTAGTCAGTCAGACATTTGCAGTATCTTTAAATGAAACTTTTTCTGCGATTTTAACTGAGGTAATCATTAAATTTGACTTTCATTTCCAATGCTTCAGTACATTTATGCTAACAAACTCTCACATCCTCCCTACACATGTATTTTAAGTGTATTCAATTTATTTATTTAGTTAAAAATAAATTTGACCTCTATCATTTTCTACAGATATTATTTTTTGGCCCCAATAATCACTGAATGAAAATCTGATATTGTGACGGCCATATTTTGAAGTCAGGTTCTCGTCGCTGTGCTTCATCTGTAATTTTGCAGACCATCCAATCGGGCACCTTAGTTTTTAATTATAGGGTATTTGTCATTATTGTATGCAAACTGATCAGATCAATAATCAACCAGCACATATACATAATGTAACCATACGTGGACATATACATTATTGATGCTGCACTGTTTTGCTCCTAGCGCCGCCCCTTTTCCAAAATACTGGATGGAAAAAACTAGGTACTCCTGTGAGCATCATTTAAATAATTGTACTCATAGATAATTGGGTTTGGATGAAGACTATGGCTGCTAATCTGCAAAAATCACTTTAGTTTACTTTTTTTTTCTCTATGCAAGGCTGCTGGTTTTAATCCTTGACTGGCTGTTTTTATTTTGGATTGGAAACACAGTTACCTCACTCATTATTTGTTCATGATTTATATATATTTCTTCAGTGAAATCAAGTTGCAAATGTTTTTTCTGACACCACAGTTGATGACCTTGTCTGCTCATGTTATGTTGGCATATAATCTATACTGTGCAGTATCTGTATATATTGTTTGAATGATACTTTTAAAACTGTACTTAGTTTTTTGCAATTAACTTTTCATGTTTCATCGTACGTGGTTAATGATATTGACTTGCTGCTCCTGGCCAATGCTTTCTCCTAGGGAAGTCCCACCTCGCCATTGTGCAGCGAGTAAATAACGAAGGAGAGGGCGATCCTTTCTATGAGGTGATGGGCATCGTCACCCTGGAAGACGTCATCGAAGAGATCATCAAGTCAGAGATCCTGGATGAGACGGACCTTTACAGTATGCACACACCCACATAGACAGACATAATGGAAAATAATAGGATGATTATGAAAGATGTGTGATCTGAGGATCCTTATTTTGTGTGTGTTGGTGTGCATCTGTCCTGTCAGCTGACAATCGTTCAAAGCGTCGTGTTTCTCACCACGAGCGGAAGCAGCAGGACTTCTCCATCTTCAAACTTTCAGAGAACGAGATGAAAGTGAAGATTTCTCCTCAGCTCCTCCTGGCAACACACCGCTTCCTCTCCACAGGTAACAGACAATTAGCTCGCTGTTGTGCGTCTGTGTTCGTGCATCCTCATCTTCACCAGTCTGTCTGCTCTGTGGTTCAGAAGTACTTCAGAAGTTGTGTAAGAGTTTAGAATTAAATGATAATAACTGAATTCAGACGTCATATGTTCTGCTTTGTTGCATAGTTGTTTTTTTAACCTAGTGGCTTTAAAATAAACATTTCCATCATCTCTGTCCATCTGTCAGAGGTGGAGCCCTTCAAACCTGCTCACATCTCAGAAAAGATTTTGTTGAGGCTGATCAAACATCCCAGTGTGGTTCAGGAGCTCAAGTTTGATGAGAAGAACAAGCGAGCACAACAGCACTTCTTGTTCCAGCGCAACAAACCGGTAGACTACTTCATCCTGGTGCTGCAGGTACCTGCCTTTATGTTTTAGACATGTGTACAGTGCTTTTATCTAACCCTAACCCTATCCTCATGTATCTGTGTTTTTCTGGTGTTTCTTCAGGGTCGAGTCGAGGTGGAGTTTGGGAAAGAAGCACTGAAGTTTGAGAATGGAGCCTTTTCTTACTTTGGTGTACCTGCCATCATGCCAACAGGTACAGATACACACACACACACACCTACACACACACACACATATCTTGCCTCCTAAATCTAATTCAGATTTGAATCTAATTATAATGCAGCCGCTTGAAGACCTGAGGGATCTTTCTCCCTCGGGTCTTACTTACTCACAAAAACCTACAGCTCAAAATCATTTCCACTATTTAAATAATGATATTTGCTCACAGAGCAGTTCAATTACAACAATTACAAACAATCTGTTAGTATCTACAAACCGGATTGGGAGGAATCAGACTCTTCAGTCATGGCATTTGAATCTGAAAAGCTAAAATCATGTGAACACTTCCAAGTCACTTAACTGCCAAACTGTTGAATGCAGCATTCATCGAGTAAAGCAGCTGAGATGAATGAATGTTTTCAGCTACAACAGCCAACCCCTTTGCATATAAAGCAGGGTGAGATGAGGTGGCGTCCCGCAGCTCACTTTATGATCTGATGATTATTGATTGATGAATACCAGTTCCTGTCTATGCTTGTGAATGCCTGTGACAAAATAAGGTGTTCCTCTGCAGTCCACAGGTCTCCGTCTCGCAGCAGTGGTTTGGACCGCTCTGAGTCCATGTTGTACGGAGGAAGCATGAGCCAGCTGAATGGAGGGGGGAACGTCTACCTGCCAGACTACTCTGTCAGACAGCTCACACACATACAGATCATCAAGGTAATACCCGGAAGTCACATGACCTCTGGATTTCTTTCTTTCTTTCTTTCTTTCTTTCTTTCTTTCTTTCTTTCTTTCTTTCTTCTCTTTTTTTCTTTCTTCTTTTTTTTCTTTCTTTCTTCTTTTTTCTTTCTTTCTTTCTTTCTTTCTTTCTTTCTTTCTTTCTTTCTTTCTTTCTTTCTCTTTTTTTCTTTCTCTTTTACTTTCTTTCTTTCTCCTTTTCTTTCTTTCTTTCTTTCTTTCTTTCTTTCTTTCTTTCTTTCTTTCTTTCTTTCTTTTTTTCTTTTGAAAATAGTAAAACTAATTGGTCAAAGTCCTGCTAGTTGTGTAGCCTGGAGGCTGCAGTGTTCATTGCTCTGCACAACGTGAAAGTTTTCTAAATGACATGATGAGGTTTTTATATTTTTAGAACTTTACAAGCTGAGGTGTAGTAGCCAATAAAATCATGACTCTTTACCCCCATTGGCGAGAAATCTGCTTGTTACAATATAAGATGAGTTTGTACATAAAGTTTGAATTTTACAGACATCGTACAAACACCCTAAAAATGTAGTAAACCGTGTAGTAATCTCTTCAGTTTAGATCTCTTGAACTTGCCAGCTCTGACACTAAATGCTTGCAAGGCAAAATTAAGTTGAATACAACAAACACAGAGAACATGATAGTAGTTAGGGCCTTTTGTCATGTTGTCTTTGCATCTTTTTTTTGATCACATGGGACTCTAGACATCATATAAATATACTCAAGTAGACTTTAATTGCTGCACATTTAATTGATTTGAAATAGCATTTTGATAAGAGTTATCAAATAATATTCATAATACTCATGTAACAGATCACCCGAAGCCACTACCAGAATGCAGTAACAGCCACCCGGATGGACAGCTCACCCCAGACACCTGATGCCGACACCCGTCTGACAGAAAGCAGCACCCTGACCCCGGAACCTCCATCAACGGACAACACGGCCACCTTAATGCCCCCGCAGCACACCACCACCACTACTACCCTCATGCCACCACCCAGAGAGCCGAGCCGACCCGGGTCAGCCCGAACACGTGGACAGCAGTCCAGCGTCCCACACAGCACCTCGCTGCTGAACGAGAAGAACCGCATCGTCCGTAAGTATCCTGTGATGGAGGAAGTGATGGAGGAAAGTCTAAACAGAGAGAGTCAAAGAGTAAATGACAATCCTGCCGCAGGTTTATGGTTCAAACTGAAAGATGATTTGAGCAGCAAAAGCTGCTCCTTTCATATCAGATTCTCTGGATCCATTAGGGCTTTACATCAGGATGAATAGAGTAAATAACCTCAGCCAGCTAAAACTACACAGAGATTAAAATGTGATGACGGAGACACAGTCAGAGGGGAGGTGAACAAGGAATGTTATCATAGTACATACTGTCAGTGTGTCATTACAGTAAGAAAAAATAGCATATGGGCACAGAAACTAAAGCAGGGAAGTTATTTTAGAAAGACACACTGTCTATTTAGTTGGTTACTTCTTTCTTCGCTTTAAGTTAAAGACAATTTGGCAAGTCCCTCGTTGCCTGTGGGTGAGGGACATGCAGGTTTGTGTTTGGAAATGGAATAGTATGACATCTAAGGCAATCTGATGTAAATGTGTGCGTTGCAGGTAGTAAGTCTGATGGACAGAAGAGTCCCAGTGATTCGGTGTTTCTCAGGATGGATGAGATCCCGTACATCAGAGAGGACAGATCTGAGACCGACACGCACACTGGTATGACATCCATCTCTTGTTACTGTGTATAAACTGCTTTCAGAAAAGAAATCTGACTCAGTCTGTTCAAAAAGGACTCTTTCAGATATATTTTGCAAGTGATGATAATATTCAGAAATTCGACTAGTGATTTATCTTTTCTCCTTTTCACATTGTGTTGAATGAATAAACAATGAGCTGTGTAGTTAGCACGAGCAGAGACAGTTACCATGTGTGAAAACTGATCCAGTGAAATAACGGCCATGAATCATGCAGATGTTTTTTGTAGATTTTCTTCATCTCTCGTCATCAGAAATCACGAGTGTTATGCTCTTAATTAAACTTGCTCATGTGACAGATTAAACCATTAATTAATGAATTAAACCATACATAAAGAGCTCTAGATTTCTAACTAAATATTTGTTAATTATATGATATTTAATTAGATTTTGTCCTTAATGGCTGTACAAACTCAAATAACCATGGATTTTATAACATAAAAATAAAATAAACATCCCAATGAAACCTGTCTCTAAGACAGTTACAGTAAGTTTCTCCACAAGCAGCGAGTTCTCAACAGTTTGTAAGCAAGACATTGTCAGTTTCACCTCGTAAGCAAACTTAGCTGGGAGTCATACAGGACTTTAATCTCTCCTCTAACAGAGGCCAAAGCTGTTCATCATTGGCAGGGTCATGACTCTCTCTCTCTCTCTCTCTCTCTCTCTCTCTCTCTCTCTCTCTCTCTCTCGCTCTCTCTCTTTCTCTCTCTCTCTCTCTCTCAGACATGGCCTCTGTTCCCATAGAAACGGACACATCTCCTTTCATCAGCAGCCTGTCGCTGAGCGGCTCAGAGGACACACTCGGCAAGAAACTCCTGCTCAAACTCAGTCAGTCTCTTTCTCTTTTACACACACACGTTTGTCTTTCCATATTTGTGAGGACTCTCATAGACATAATACATTAAGAAGTCCCTATGCCTCAACCTTAATCATCACAACTAAATGCTTAATCCAACCCCAATATGCCTGAACCTATTTTTTACCTCAACCCTAGTCTTAGTTTAACAGTACTTTTGTGATGACTAGACAAAATGTCCTCATAGTGCAGAGGTGTCCTCACTACAGTGGTTTAAAACTGAAACTGGTCCTCACATAGCCATCAATACAATCCACACACACACACACACACACACACACACACACACACACACACACACACACACACACACACACACACAAACTACTTATTCACCAACTGTTTCCTGTTTCTATGCCTTTCTCCCTCTTTCCCTCCTTGGCATTCTTTCACACGCAAACACAACCGCCATAGAAAATGCACCACACACACACACACACACACGCACACAGCTTCCCCTCCAGAATCTGCCTCCCACTTAAACTTGCATTATTGTTTCCAATCTGCCTACTTGGCATTCCCATGTTGTTTCTTAAAGGACCATACCAGTTGCTCCACCAGTGCATGCATTATTCACAACTTTGCAGAACATAGATTATAAGCCAAGAAACTGCTCCTGAAGATAAAATGAGACATAAACAACAATAGTTTATGAGGATTTTTGAATGGATAGCCATTGATTTCTATTAGTTTTAGTCTGGTATGAAAATAAGTAGAGTTTGGTCTACTCAAAATCAAGTGTGCAACAAATTAATATTTTATCCAATATATTGTGTCATAGCATAAAACAATTGATAGCATCTGGTCAGCCTTTTCTCATCTAATCTGACAACTTGTAAACATATTCATATTTCTTAAAAGTACGATGGACAGTATTAGTTGTGGTCTATGGGCTTTTATATGTTGTAAGAAAGGTTCATGAAGAAATTGAAATACATTCAGACTGGAACGCATTACAGAAAGTTCTCCATGATCTGAATTATATGAATGCTTTTAAATCCATTTTAAAGTTGTTATATTCTCTGCTTTGTAACTTTTAATTTACTTGTTCATAGTTGCTTAATGGGACCTTTCCTGGTTAAATATATATATTTTTAAACAGAGGTCATTAAACAATGCACAGTGACCTATACTATAGAAAGACACAAACTTTGGTTCACAGTTCAAGTTAAGGGAAACCTGCTATTTTTTGGTTCCACCTGGTAATCAGCTTTACTGGTTCCAAACCACAGAGCCAGTTCCATTTTGGTAACAATGAATAGTTCCAGCTCAAGTTTTATTAAAAAAACTATGATTGCATGCAAATACATGTCAAAGATTAAAGCTATGATTGGTCAGGGTCTGAATTGTCGACTGCCATGTCTCTCAGTCAAGTCACAGCAAGAATTTATGACTTAAAGATCGACTTCGCTGACACAGTCACCATCTGAAATTACAAAACTATTAAGTGAAATGGAGTTAATGTAGTGTATAAAATCCAGGGTGGAGTGAGTACTCAGCTAAAACGATGTACTTTTAAAATGTATCCATGAAGAGAAAAGAAATGTGTCTTGTTTCCCCCAGGCCACAAGAAGAGGAAAAAATCCCGCGAAGGAGAGAAAACGCCAGAGGACATTTCAGAACAGCCGCTGGTGAAAACCTAGCAGAGCGCGCGTGATACAGACCTGAATACTCCATCATCTGATGGTTCTTTAAGTTGTTTGTAAAGACGATGTGATTGGTGAACTACAACTATCAGAGTTTTATCTGAAAACAACCTGCTCCATGCGCCCTTACTGTAGGAGATAATAAAGTGGACCCGTCACCAGGAATGTACCGAACACGTGGATGGAAGACGCCACAAAGAACAAGCGGGTGCAGCTTTGGCAATATGCGTTTAAACTGTAGCTTCTCATCTTCACAGGTTTTTCATGCTGATGCTCGTATATAAACGAATGACTGCGAATGTAAAAGGTTTGTAGTAAATAATAGTTTTTATACGCTATGTACCCTCCTTGTGATCAATTCTCCAATGGAGCTAATGGGAATAAAAAGGGACACGGGAAACGGATGGAAGACACCAAAGATGTTGCTGTTTTCTACAAACTGCTCTAAACTGCACATGGGAAATTTGTGTTCAGGACTTTAATTTAAAAGGTCGATTGATTAATGCTCATTACCTGATAATTAAACCAAGTCTAACATGGTGGAGAACGTGAAAATACTTTTTTGATTTATCTCCAAACAAGCAGATTGTGTCTGGATGTCACTTTAAAAAAAAAAAGATTTTCTTTCCAAAATGAGAGATATTGCACACGAGTACATGATTTGATTTGAGTTCTTTACAATGAAGAGAAATCTTAATGCAACAGCATACAATGATATTGATAATAACATTTACACTTTAGACCTTTAGGCTACTCTAGCAGGGACTACTGCTCACCTTGTTATTTAACAATGATCAGATATTTGCCCATCATAGTTAGATTCATAGTTTCATGTTGCTTGTTCTCCAAGTCATCACTAAAATATTTAATATAACTTTCTGTTTTTATTTTGTGCTCTTCTTTTTCATCATCTCAGCCTTTTCTTTTTATGATATGTAATTAGCATTTTTATACCTCAGAAATATTTCATTTTTTTGTTTGTTTTTTTCTTATTTAGATTTTAGAAGACTGTCAGACTGAGACAGAGGGTATAAGACAGATTCAGAGTCGCCTGTCTGCATATAGATCTTAGAAATCTTGCGTCAGCCTTTCATTTCAGTTCAGTTTTATTCATCACACGACTTTATGACCGCTGAACCTCATTAAATAATCATTGCTTGAGCTGAGCCCTTTTCATTAGATCCAATTCAATTATAGAATGAATATCATTTTCTCTGGATTTTCTTTTTTTGAGGTGAAATGAAGCTGAGCTTCTCGGCTGCAGTGACTGTTTGTCACAGCAGAGGATGTGGTGGTTTTATCGCCTTGTGTTAGGCAAGATGCTGAGGTGTTGTATATATTATTGGGTTTATGAGGCCAGCACTATTAATGTCATCTAAACTGGACACACAGACCTCCATAAAGCTCTAGTCTCTGGTATATACCATCACTCATCTTTGTGCCCAGTGTTTTCCAAACTCAATCAATCAACATACAGATGAAACTATCTTAAACTTGACATCTCGTATTTGCAGTTTATTTGATTTAATCTGGTTTAACTGCAGCTTGTTTGACAAGAAACATTAGATTTCTGAAACATGCTGCAAAAAGTAGAATTTGAGATCAAGAATGTATCTCTGAATATTCATTTCGACACATATTCCTTTTGCCCCCTGGCTGCATGGATTTGAATGTGACTGTAATTATGTTATTTGATGTTTTTTTTAATATATATATATATTTTGAATGTCTCAAGTTTTTCCAGCATGATTTAATGCCAGCAGCGGTTTTAGAAAGTTAGCGTTAAATGTTTTTTTTTTACCAAGCTTGACTCCTCTTTCTATTTTGCTACCACTTCTCTGCCCACTTTGTGTAGAAGAGCAATACTGAAAACACTTAGTCCAATGTTACTGGCATGGATGATCCTGCAAATTGTGGCAGAGAAATCATGAACAAGAGTTTTTTTCGGACAAAAACAAACCAGCTGATTTCACTAATTACCACATCTGTAATGAGGTGAAAGAAATCAGTGACGTGTTTGACTGAGTCTGCCTTGGACAGGCCATTTTCACAGAACGCATCTCTGACATGTTGCAGGAGGGTGTAAATAAAATGACTGATGGTTGAATTCCATTTAGCTGCTTTGATTTTGTGGTCCTGGTATTGTGAATGATGGCTCACTGGCATGACTTAATGGCACACAAGTTTTAATGTCTGCTGTGAAAAAGCTCCATTATCCTGCAAGAGACACCTTGACAGGTCTTTTGTAGTATCTATTATATCCAGATGAAATCAATTATACTGCATACATCTTCTTTTAGGAATAATGGATGGAAACCAAATTTACTTTTTTTGAAACCACAGCATATAACTAGTTTTATAGACTTACCATAGAAAATGTGTTGCTTCCTAAATCATTAGAGGACTCACTACATAGAGCTAGCAACCTAGAAGAGCTCATACAAGTCTTGGTTTTGGTGCTTTAATGCCAAGACATGCGACTCTAGTCATTTGGTCCAAGTCATTTTCTCTCCCAAAGATTTTTAAGATCCAAAATATGCATGGTTTGCAAAAACTAACCTTATGCTAATGTTTTCTTCTGATGATTGGGTTAATTGGGTGATATCAAATTCAAATAAAATCAAATTTGATTTGTATAGCCCAAATTCACAATTCACACATTTTACCTGGTAGGGCTTTACAATGTGTACAGGGAGTGACACCCTCTGTCCTTAGACCTTCGGTTCGAGTGAGGAAAAACTTATACCACAAAAAAACTTTAACAGGGAAAAAATGTGGAAGAAACCTCAGGAAGAGCCACAGAGGAGGGATCCCTCTCCCAGGACGGACAGACGTGCAATAGATGTCACGTGTACAGAACAAATCAACACAAACAATTACAATGAATGATAAAATGATTATAGTAGCAGTGGAACCTGTGACAGAGATGTAATGGAGATATAGTAGCAATAATGACAGGAATAATATAGGTAGTGGACGTCATTGGACGAATTGTTCCTTAGTACAAGTATTTATTTAGCATCAGGACACCAAAATATTACATGTACATGGACCTCTTTTGTTCAGCAAATCGCAGTCTGCAAGCAGTTAGCTGCAACCAACTCCCAAAAAGAGAGTGCCCAACTTAGAATTTACACAAAGTTATATAATATGTGTGCCTATCTCATTCGTCCAAAAACTGTTGGGGAGCTGGTTTAAACTTGGCTCTCCCTTGTTGGTGCACAGGCTGGTCCCAGCCTCTTGGCACTCAGCTGCTCCAATCGTCTTCATCCAGCTTCCTAAAGAGGAGGAGAACCTAAACTCCCCCTCCGATGTTCAGTTGTACCTAGTCAGCGATCTGAGACATCTGTCTTACAGTATGTCTCACATGACTAACTGCATACTGAACTTTTAGGGGGTTTGACTTTTTGACCCTGACGGTATCTCGTCCCTCTGTTTTCAACCGGCTGATAATCAGAGTAGCTCTCTGTTCTACAGATCCTGTTTCAATCAGCTGATAGAGGTGGCATTCTGCTGTATGGATCTATAGAAATCAGGGTGATGAGTTGGCAACACAGCTTACAGGTCACACAATACGAAAATAAAACATTTTATTGTAACACACGATCCATGAAAACCTGCTGGACGAGAGAGTACAGAAACTCCAAGGAAGGAGTTTAGTTAGTAACATGCATTAAATCAATTGTTATCAGACTAACATTGGCTAGTTGTGAGAGAACATTTAGTTATTAAAAGAATTACTGAGTCCACATTTCTCTCAATGCTTTGGTCAACACAAGGTCAAATATGATTTATATAGAGAAAAACCTAAATAAAATGTATTCGGAGCACTGATAACCCAAGTCAGTTTATAGTTTGGTGATTTATGTTGAATAATTCTTCACATTGGTCAAATATTACATCACACTACTTCTCACAGGAAGTATATCCCTGTGTCCCTGAACCTGCAGTGCTCTGGACTTTTTGTGCTTGTCTGCATAGTGTTACGGGGACGGGGTGGACGGGCGTGGCTCTGCCTGACTACGTTTGCAGAATCAGATTTGTGCCACTGCAGCAGACAGGAGGAGGAGGTGGAGGAAAGGGGGAGATGCAGAGAAGGATGAAGGGAAGGGGAAATGCAGTTTGAGGTCTGAAGCTTCAGGTCTGACCGATACAGAAGCTTATATATATATATCTTATTTAAGTGGATCACCTGCATGAATGAGCAGTATTTTATAGTTCATCGGCTGTTTTCAAGGTCTCAACATGCCTCACTTGTTTTTGTGGGAGAAAGGTTCCTAAAAAAATAGTTTAAATGAATGAAATTTAAAAAATACAATCAACAAATGTAAAGATCCTACATATTGGCAATAAATATTGCTGTGAGCAGCCTCCCCCGGTAGTATTGGCTTTTAAACACCAACATCGACCCATGGCAGGCTGAGGGACAATGGAAAAAGAAGGAGGGGCGCTTTCTAACTCAGCTCATTGGCTAATGTAACAGGCGGAGGGGGGTAGGGGGTAACATCCCTCCTAGGTGCAATATATCAAACCTGCTGAGTCACTTTGCTGCATTGGAGCAGCGACTGCAGCTGATCAGCATCATCCTCTGAGGTCAGAGACAGACAGTTCCTCTGCAGGATGTTGTTGATTAGATTGCAGGTTTGACAGATATGTTTTCCTGCTGCAGATGCATCTGTTTTGTAATTGAAAGACCTGTGTAGAAGAGATGAGGTATTTTGGGAAAGCATATGATACTTGTAAAATAGATAGCTATGTGATTGTATTTTGCATCAAAATATACTGAAATATAAAGCTCCAGATCATACTGAATTTCAAGTCTCCAGTCTTCATTTCACATTTAAGAGCAAGCCTGGTCATATTTTCTGACTGACTTACAACAATGAAGTGATCCCAATAACAAGTACGGTCTTTGTATAGTATACACCTGGACTCTACTTGTATCTATGTACTTGTATACATACATATATTTCTTTTTTTCTGCATGATAAGTGCTTTTAGGTTTTTACACTTCATGTATATGACCCCGGTGTGGCTTCCAAACTACTTGTGATGTTACAAACTTTTAGGATTTGAGGTGCTGAACAGTCTTCAAGTATCAGAGTCTTCACATAAATCCTCTGCAGTGAAGCACAAACATTTAAGAAGTGAAGTTAAAGAAAGTAAAACCTTTGTTTTCTGTATAAACAATAAAAGGTGTTGAGTAATTCTTCTGTCACGTGTAGCCAAAACCTAATATATCTTCTTCCTCTATAACAAATTTTTTTGTCCTGCTGCCCCAAATACTCACTAGAGAACCAAATGTAGATTAATCGGTCACTGGAAAAAGTCCCCAACAAATACATCAAAAAACACAGAGCCCAGTTGATTAAAAAAAATAACTAAAAAACGTCCCTAAAATTTCTTTTTTGACATTTGACATCTTCAGTAGGAAAGAAAATGAAAACTGACCAAAATTAAAAAGAGAAATTAAATTATCTTGTCTTCTAGTTTTGTGACTTTGACCTTTATAGATATGTTAGAAACGGTAAGTTAGGAACCCAGGATGAGTTTTGTTTGGGGAAAACAATAAAAACAGGCAGAAAAGCAAAGATTTGGTTCTTGTGGTTTACAGTTTATTTCAGTGTGAACACACATACTGCTGTGTGCCATTACAAACAACACCACATAATGGGAGTGCGGCTTTGTTGCAAACAAGTGCCAGGCTCTGAGGTCTGATCAGAGTGGCTCATTACATCAACCGACTTTACAGAGGCTTCCTGTAACAGAATAAGGGCACTGCAGGGTGGAAAGAAAACGACGACAAAGGGACAGAAAAGAGGTGATTTTGTTCACTGATGGCACAAAGTCGCTTTATGAACTAACATGATCGTCTACGTAGCTGCACGGGTCTGCCTAGGCAAAACCTACGCCAGGCACATGCATTACCTTTAAGTGACCTTTCGACCTGTCACATGACAGAGACGATAACCGCTGTGCTCATAATGCCCTTCTTTAGACCTCAACGTTAAGAAGCATCCATGGATGAGTTGATCATAGCTTTTAGCCATCGTCCGACAATGCATTTAAAATTAAAACCAAGCAAACAAACAACTTTTATGAACAATTTGTTGCTTTGTGTATTGAATACCAATTATTTCAGTGCTTACACAGGAAATAGGACCTCTAAGAGTGTTTACAGATATTTACATTAACGGCATTTTGTTCAATCTTACAGATACAGCATATCTAATCCTTCGAAGTGCTACACAGTATTGAAGAAATATTAAAATCTTACAGATTTAAATGATTTGAAATGAGTTTTTGTGACCAGAAATGATTTAAATAGCACAAAAACAGGCAAACTTGAAATAAAATGATTTTATCATCTACACATTGGGGCATGAAGCTTTGCTGACAGTTAGACCTGGCTGTGTGCGTTCAAGTGTCTTCCTAAAATCATTGCACCTCCCGAAAGGTTTATAGCTTCATGTGAGAACTAGAGAATCATCTCCTCCCATTGGTTCAACTGCAAAATCCCTGCTGCAGTTTAACCAATCGGAGGTTAGGATGAGGAAGGGAGGGGGTACAAGGACACACACACAACGATACTTCCTGCAGCATACAGGAGGCTGAAAATAGACGGACAGTTGCAGCCTTTACTGGACCGTGGTGACGGTCTCGTGGATGGACTGAGCGACATAGTCGATGTTCTTGGTGGTCAGGCCGCACATGTTGATGCGGCCGCTGGCCATCAGGTACACGTGCTTCTCTTTGATCATGTACTCCACCTGTTTGGCTGTGAGGCACAACAACACAGTGACAGTTACGAAGAGTAGAAGAAAAAGTGACCGTCGGCTCTTTAGGACAAAACAATCTACATTCAACACTTGAGTTTTTAAACTACATCTAACTGAGCAGTTTATTCCCGGTAAAGACCATGAGATAAATTAAATGAAATGATTACTAAAAAACATGGATCATTATGTATCAGTATGTATATTTATCATTATGTTTTTGTTTTTACAAAGTCTCCAAAGAGTCACTGTAACTCACGGCTTAATTACAAACCCTCTGAAAGGGATCCGACTGTACCAGAGCTGACCTTGAACAATGTTGGCCTTTCCCGCTCAGCTTCCACTCTGTTATTTTGGCACTTTTATATATATATCTGTGTGTGTGTGTGTGTGTGTGTGTGTGTGTGTGTGTGTGTGTGTGTTTTTCACTCACGGTTCAGGCCGGTGAAGCTGAACATGCCGATTTGCTGGGTGATGTGGTCCCAGGTACCCGGGGTGCCCAGTTCCTGCAGCTTGGTCTTCAGCTGATCCCTCATCAGCAGGACACGGTCTGCCATGGTCTTCACATTACCTTTCCTATCGAAAGGGGAAGAATGGGGAGCAGTGAGTTAAAACAGCAGTACATTAAGTGAGGAACACATTTTCACACTCGTATGAAGTTTAGGACTAATTGGGAGTTGTCAGTCTCGATTAGACTTACTTATGACTTACTAACTGCTTCATGATAGTCAGCAGCAGGTCTGTGAATGTGCTGCAGTGTAATGGAGCATACCATTCGGCGAAGAGCTCGGGGCAGTTGAGTGTCTTGCTGACGATACGTGCTCCCTGAGACGGCGGGTTGGACCAAGTCGTCCTGACAATCTTCTCCATCTGGGACAGGATGCGGGTCAGGTTCTCGCTGTCCTTGGCAACCACAGTCAGGTTGCCAACTCTCTCATCTGATAACAGCGGCAGAGGAAAGAGGTGCTAAATTACATCATACGATGAGTTTGATCGATCATGTTTCTATTAAGAATGTGCATACTGTGCGGATAAACAGAAACGTGTTTGTGGCATGTCAATATTTTTAATATTAAGTCCTTTAAATTCTTGCATACTCTTCTCGTGCATACTCACTGTAAAGGCCGAAGTTTTTGGAGAAAGACTGAGCCACAAACAGCTCAAAGCCCTCTGAGACAAAGTAACGGATGGCCCAGGCATCTTTTTCCAGACTGCCAGAGGCGAAACCCTGGTAAGCTGAGTCAAAGAACACAAACAAGTTCCTCCTCTAGAGAAAAACAAGAAGAAGAAAAACAACAACAGAAGATGAGAAACACAATTTGATTTAAAAACATTTATTACCTTCAAGCAAAGCATGTTAAAACTGTAAGAATTCCTTTAATAAGATTGAAAATGTTAAAATTTACAATGCAGTTTGGCATTGAGAGGAAAAAACTCACTTCTTCACGGCGACGTTATTCTATGAATTCTATGACCAAAAGACCGACTGCAACATCGTCTTACCTTCATGATCTCTGCGATCTTCTTCCACTGCTCCTGGGTCGGGTCGGTGCCGGTGGGGTTGTGTGCGCAGGCGTGGAGGACAAAGATGGAGTGTTCTGGAGCTTTCTATTGAGAAATGGAGAGTCAGATCTTATAGTATAAAACTACAATAAACTCCAAATGAATCCAAAAAATGGCCTGCAAGTGGTTAATGTCAAATTATCAGTGTCTAAATTATAGTCATATTAGTCAATGAGATTTTACTTGAAATTTTACTTACAGAGTATTTAGTTAATGTAGATGTTTAAAAGTTGTTAATAACATGTGACAAACAACAGAAGGGGAACAGGAAGAGAATTTCAGTCACACATCAGTCTCCATGCTGTCACTGCAGAGCCTATTATATCATCCCTTTCTTACATAATAGCTGACCCTAGTGGTGATAATTACATAATACACTTTTTTTTGTTGTTGAGTCATTGGGGCATGAAAATGCTGACGTCAAGCAGCTCATCGCTCATCACCTCCAGGTCATCCAGGAGCCCGGCGAGGTCCAGGCCCCTATTAGCAGCATCCCAGTAGTGGTAGGGCCGGATGTCTTTGAAGCCGGCATCAGAAAACACACTATTGTGGTTCTCTGTGAAGAAGAACATACAGCAGATGTTGAAAACCTCAAGTAAACTATGAAACTGACTTATTACTTCAATCTAAAACAAAGACAAAGCTTTCAAATTCAAAGAGAATTTGCAGCAGCAAAACGTCAAAGATCTTTTAGGGAGTTTAGAACAGTACTCAGTTTTGTGCTTTAAAGCTGTCCACTAACCCCAGGTGGGCGCCGAGACGTAGACGGGCGTTGCTGTGTTGTTGACGCCGTTGTGCCAACGTCGCAGAAACTCTGCCCCGATCCTCAACGCACCTGTCCCACCCAAACACTGGACACCTCCCACCTGAGAGAGAAAACGGCAGGATGGAAACATGATGAGTCATACACAATGAAATTACAAGAACACTTCAGGGAGTTTGTCATTGTACCAAGCGTAAGGTGAAAAGATTGAACGTCATGTTGTTCTAAGCTACGCTGTGTCGAACATGTGATGTCTCACCCTGTTCTCCTTGATGGCAGGGCTGTCGTCTCCCAGGGCGACCTTGGAGGAGGCGGAGCGAAATTCGGGCAGGCCGAGGATGGGCAGGTACTCGTGGTTCAGGCTGTCATCCTCCACAATCAGCCGCTCCACTTTCTTCACCACCGGCAACACCCAGGGCTGGCAGTCATCAGTACGGTAAGCTGGAAGGGACATAAAGCAACAACAGCTCTAAACACTGGCACAAGGAATACAAAAAGTCACAGCTAGATTGGACAAAACATTAAGAATAATAGCTTTAATGCAACCGTTTGGCAGGAATAAGAGTTTGTTCTGTAAAACTGTAGTGGAAAATGTTTTTCTGGAATTTCTGGTTCATTCATATATTTACTCTACTGGTAAAATGCAATCCTTTAAAAGTACACAGCCTGTATGGAAACCTTGCAGTCTAAAAGATAAAGTTAAGAGAGAGAGAGAAAGTGTGTGAGTCACAACTGAAAGAGAAAAACAGTGTGATTTATTATAATGTCACATGCACTGTGAAGGTCACCCTTAAAAGCCAGACTAAACTGTGTGTGTGTGTTGCACGTGTTTGACTCCTTAAGAACTCATGCTGTATGAAGGCCTGTGCAGAGCTGTATCAAATAACAGACCATAACCGCAGACACACAAGGTCGACCTCCTGTAAGTCTGACAGCAGTATCATCTACCGGTTGCTGTTTATTGAGTCAGTGGTTTCTTTTCACTTCCACATAGAACATCTATCTAGATCTGTGAGCATGCACTGTTACTACTGTATGTATGTATCCCTAAGATATGTACAACATAAACACGAAGCTAGTGGCTACATTACCCACTGCTGATTATTTCCCGGCCAAACTGGTTTGCAGGCATGTTTTGGCAACCAGGTGCACAGTGCAGCTAAGGACCCAGCAACGCTGCATCATGTGAACTCATAGTCCTACTGTATAAAAGGTACGTCTAGTTAGTTTACTAGAGCAACAAACACTGATGTTTATTGTTGACAGTCTGCGTTTAACACTGACATCATATCATCAAGGATTTTGGTTTTTGCTGTGTTGCGACAGAATGACGACATTACACACATATAGCTACAAAATGTCATATTTTAAGGAGTCTCAGTGCAAAGGTGACATCACACTACCACAAACTGATAAAATAATTAAATTGTCATTAGAAGGAGAAGAAAATAATTAATATGTTCAGTTCTTTTTATATATCATGCCACTTTTACCCCCAGTACTTCTCTGTTTTGAAGGTTGGTTGTTTTTCGAGTGTATTGTGCAGGTTATAGATATGTCTGTCTGTTTATTGTGTTTTTTTGTGCCTTTTTCTACTTTTTTTTTTATTCTGTAGTGTAGCTACACTTTCCCTTTGCTGCTGTAACAAGTAAATGTCCTGATGGTGGGATGAATAAAGTTTATCTAATCTAATATAACATAATATAATATAATATAATCTTGTCGTTATCTTTTATTTTAAATTGGAAACACAGCCTAAACAAACAGGCTGTCACACCACACCAACAACACTAATGACTGTATTAAATAAAGGTAACACCAAGTGCACTGACAGCTACAAAACCAGCAGAGCCAGCAGGATTAGTATCCATAGTTACCAAGAAGTGAAAGTAGTCACCACGGTTACCAGTGAGGTCTCAGTCTTTAGTCTTAAATAAAAAGTTCACTGTTTTCAAAGTGACTGGAAATGTGGAAAATGATATGATGCGTTCAAGGACGCAGGTGGGAGACACCTGCTGTACATTTCCCCTCGCGGCTAACAGGTTATAGCCTCTTAAACTGAAGGTAAATGGTAAAGAGAGGTCACAAGACGAGCATGTGACCCGTCTTTACCAGTGTCAGAGTCGTGGCAGCGCGTAGCTTTCCTGCAGAGCTGACAGGAGTGGCTATGTCAACATGAAAGGGCGCTAGCTGGCGCTCCATCTCGTTAGCTTCCCTGCTAGCATGCAGCTAAGGTCAAATCAAAGAGCTGCTAATATCTGATAGCATGATGACACAAGCACCGTGCCACGGGAGGGAGCTCACGGCTAAATGAGGCCAGGCCGGGCAGCAGCAGCAAACTAACGTAGCTTTAGCATTAGCAGAGCAGCGACTACCGCTTACCTCCGACCCCCAGATTCACCTTCTGTGGGTGGCTGTCCTCCCTGAAATCAGCCGTCAGTTTGAAGACTGCTACCGGAGGAGCCTGCGGGACATCGCTGAATATGGACATGGCTAAGTGCAAGGCAAGATGATCCCGCTGCAGGACGAGGAGGAGACAGTGAGGGGGAGAAGGTGCTTCCAGAGACGGGCAGAGTGAGAGAGACGGGCCGGGTTCACCTTCAGCCTGCGGAGAGAGGCGTCCATCCGACAGCCAATAGGAATGCGCGTAATACTGACGCAGCCCCGAATTAGCCAATGAGAGCACAGTCATGGAAAAGATACAATATTTGTCATGTTTATTCAGATTAATTGATTTTAAATATATTCAGATTCAATTTATATACAGCTTTATTGGCATGGGAAATATATGTTAACGTTGGCAAAGCATGACATCAACAAGAAGCACAGATAAATGTCCTAACATTAAATACAGGAATGTAAAATAATAATAATGAAATAGTTCAATATACACAAAGTAACTAATGTCCAGCAGGAGGACATGGTTTATGTCTGTCCTTCCTGTCCGCTGGACCTCCTTCTGTGGTCGCAGCAGTTCACAAATCTTGCAGCTATGTTTACACATTGCTGTACTTCACCCAGCAGGTATGTAAGTTTTTTTGATGTAGTCTAATGTCTCAAAGTCTTTCTGGGTGTTTGTGATTCTCTCTCTCTCTCAAATTAAACTTCTTCCTGTCAATATTTTGCAGCGTAAACTGCAGAGTCAGACTCACATTTAGAAGCTGGTACATGAAATAAACAAAGTCAGAACACACACGCAGGTAGATTATCAGACTTTAATCCATGAATCCATGTCTCTGCTTCAGAGACATTTCAGGCTGTCTGTTGAGGTTTGACTAATTGACTCATTTTAACTATGTTGTCTAGCAACAGCGACACATTATTTTCACAAGATCATCATATGTTTGTAGTGTCCTTGTCCTGTCTGAAAAGTCAACACAAGCTTTGCATAAGATCAGAAAAAATCAGGCCTGTTTTCAGCTTTGTCATAATACATCCATTGTTCCTCAGAGTGATGCCCTGTGGGAGGAAACTGTTCTTGTGTTTGGTTAGCACCTGGAAAATAAATTTGGAACAGGTTGTGTCCAAGGTGTAACAGGTGTGCAGTCATATTTCCTGCCTCTTTCATGACTTGCATGCCATGCATATGAGTGATTAAATGTGATGTGTGTGCATGATGTATGTGGGTATAACGCCTCCACACTCCACCAGAAACAACAAAACATCAACAATAGACACACATGTTCCTAAAAATGCACAATATACAAATAAGAGTTGAGTATGTAGACAGTGTAAAGGTTCTTATGAAAGATATCATAATAATCCAGCAGGTCTTTCTGTCTCTGGTGTCTGTGCTTTATATAAACATGGGCGATAGGCAGTGAGCAGTTCAGATAAGACAAGTGTGTTATCAAAAACACAAAAGTGCAACATTGATGAATATCTGAGCGTGCAGCATCTACAAACAGAAGCAACAAGCCACCACAAGAGGTCAGTGTGACCAAGCAGAGGAACACAGGAACGTGCACAGAATGACCAGTTACATGTTTATCAGCATGACTTTCAGAAAGCAAGTTAACTCAATATATACAGTACTTTAAGTTTATTTCTATTGTATGGTGTTTCATTCGTTTCGTTGGTTGCCCTATTTTTTTTGAGGAGCACTTTATGATGTTCTGCTCTTGAGAGTGTCTATATAGATAACACAGGTGCACTACAAGGTCACATTAAGCATGTATTATCCAGCGATGCTCTGTGGCATGTTCAAAAATACTTAGCAGGACGAGTTGACTTAGATTCTGTATCAAGAGGAAAAGATCTAAGTGAGTCTGAAAGACGGTTCCTTGTTGGGGAACATGGCCGGAGCTTCAGTCGCAAAGAAAGCTGATCATATTCTATCTCATCTCAACCCAGTTGAACACCATATGGGAGATTTTAAAACCAATGTGTTAGACAGAATCATCAAAACACCAAATGAGGGAATATATTTTGGAAGAATGATGTTTCATGTAGCTCCAATGACTTGTAAGAGAACAGACTGCAATGCACCAAGACAAAGATGTTTTCATACACATTCCTCTTTTTATTCCTGTTATGGAATTTTCTATCCTTAGGTTACACAAGGTCGCATGTAGGTCTTGGGGTCCTCTGCAGTATTAATTGTTTGTCTTTGACTAGGTGCCACCATATCTCAAGATCGTGGTGGCCAGGGTCGAAGAGACCTGTTGCTGCCTTCCTAGTCATAATAGATAGCTTGTTGTTGCCATTCAAATCTGCGTAAACAGACATCTGTGTCTCCAGACTAGAATGTGCTGACAGTAACACCTCCAAGAATAAAGAAATTCTCTTTGACTAATTCTGAGCGTATAGTATTTGGGGTGTGATCTTTGGGTTTAAAGTATATGCACCATCACGAGTTCGTCAGAATGCGAGACCGACTCAAGCACTTCAGGTGTACTTTGAGAGTGTCTCAATAAATAATACAGCATAAGACATCAGAGGCTCCTGAACACTTTCTTCCCTCCTGACCTCACCATTGACCTTTGACCTTTGACTTCAGATATTTCTCCACAACAATTCCTAATCATACACATCTGGTTAATTTTAACTCTGATATGTTTGGAAGTTATTGATCAATAAAGATCGTACTACCACATAACTAAAATGGCATTATAAATACATAAATCTCTGCATACACGCACACAGTTCGCCATTAGAAGACTCAGTAGGTGGTTTCATCTCTCTGCTTTTAGTAAACTTTGTACAAACATCCAAAATCTTCCTCTTCCTCTCTCTCTCTTTCTCTCTTCTGTGTTTGATCTGAAGTGTTTGATGAATAGCCCCAGCTTCACTTTTGTATAGCCTCCACTTCCAGGCCTCCTGTAGCAAAAGTAGCATGTTTTTGTGTCAGTGAAGTGTGACTCACACACACACACACACACACCCATAAAGAAGACACAATTAAGAAGAAGTCTTGAATAAAAAACGCAACCCAAACTCTAATACACACACAAATACGATAAACCTTCATCACCTCACCTTTCAGAAATCTCTGAAACTATGAATGGTTTTCACACAGACAGCAGTACACAAACACACGCATAGTACTTCACACATCACACAGTTCTCCTGCTGCGCCCCTCTCACTCTGTCATTGCCAGAGATGATGAGGCCTCCTCCACTTTTTCCTTTCCCTCTCCAGAAACACTCTGGTGAACCATCAACAGTGTTGGATTTCAAAGGGTTGAGGGGGTAATGCTCCTGGATGAAGCCGATTGAGTCAATTTGTCGACATGATGGACGTTTTGTGGCCTCGGCTCCTGATCTCCTGCTGACTGCAGGCTACAGGGACGACAGAGGCTTTTTACAGGTATTTTTCTGGACGGTAAAAAAAAAAGAGAGAGAGATGTTCGACTGCTCAGTGAGCAGCAGAGGGGAACAATCTGTTGGACCAAACCTACATTTGACAAAAATGTGAATCCAATTCTAAATGAGAAAGTGCATTTACAATTTAGCATGGCGTTAACATGAGTCCAGATCCCTCATTGTAAACATGAGTAAACTACTATTAGCTGCTTCAGAATAAAATAGGACATATAATTTAAAGGGCTGTTCCACCAAAATATGAAAAACATACAGTATATTTTCTCTTTTACCCATTATGGTGATCCACCACTTGATTTAGGTCCTGAAATGTTGTCATGAATTAACTGCGGAAAGGCTACAGTGGTGTGCAGCTATGCTACATTTCGTCCAGTGTTGCAGCTCTTTACAAAGGCTGTAACTTACTATCCTCAATTGCAAGTTTGTTTAAGCAATGGTCAGGGATCGAACATGATGATTCTGCATCGTCCCATCCACACTAAAACTTCTCTCTGTTAGTCTTTTCTCTGGTAGGCCATGTAATATGTTCAACATTTCATAAAATCAGGAAACTTGTACACAGCACTGAACCTTTTTCAGAAATGGAGCCATCGCACAAATACCTTTTGTCAATAGTCATTTTACTGTATGCCATAACCAAAGTGTGTATTCTGCGTCATATCTCCTGAACAAAACATAATAACAGAGAAAAGGTGAAGTGTAAGCCCACCACGGCATCATTCATTGGTTTGTGGGTCAGTGTTCAGAGGCCTAGAGTTTGGCATTATGGACATTGCAATCTTTGTATTTTAGAGACCAAAGTGACCACATTTGCTTTAGAGCGTGGACCTTGTGGGTAACATACCGTGAGTTAGGTTGTGCTTGGCTTTGATTTTATTTCTGTGATTCATATTTGATGAGCCAGTCAACAGTTGATCTGTGTATCATGAGACTCTGTATTACAATAAGGAACAGAAATGTAGATAGGTCCGCTCACACACATATTAAAGCTAAACAGTCCATTAAAACATGTTTCTAAATAAATATTTGAGGTAATAGGTAATGCAGAAACACAATCTTGATTTATATTTGACCAGCATTGCCTAGGTTGGGAGTTTGATCTGAGTTTCCTGAGTCTGATGTATTTCACTTAATAGAGAAAAATGTAGGAACACTCTACCACCAAATCACAGTATCTGCTATAACCTAATAGTTAAGGATGAATTGGCTTACTTGTGGAAGACTTGTACATAAAGATAATCCATCCATCTACCCTGTGGAAGCTGCCCAGAGTGAAGTGCAACTAAATTGCTACACAAGAAGTTAACAGGGGAAATCAGACCCTACAATCATTGTGTGGACACAGGAAGTTAGAGCAGGTACAGCTGAACCTTAATATGATACATGTGTATAGAGACTGCAAATTTGTTTAGTTTACAATGACTACAATGTTTGATTTTCCCACTGTACAGAAATGCTACACAGTCACAGGAGTACACCGTCCACACACAGGAGGAAATGATAATAATAATTAGGGAAAAGTGATCTGAGTGGTCTGATTTCCTCCAGCTGGGAAAAACAAACGTTTCTACGGCTGCTTGTTCTCAGTCAACACCCGTTATCCTGCACCAAGGCCCTCTGAACAGCAGCGAATGGTGTGTGTGTGTGTGTGTGTGTGTGTGTGTGTGTGTGTGTGTGTGTGTGTGTGTGTGTGTGTGTGTGTCACAAGGGCATATAGGGGGCAAAGCACCTGCATAGTGACACTAATACTGTTCCCACTGCTCCAACACACACGCCATCTCCCTCCGAAACTTTCTTTTAAGCTGCAGATGTTTTCATTCCTCTCCACGTTTCATGTGTGGAACATCTGAGGAATGAGGAGAAAACTGTGTGTGTGTGTGTGTGTGTGTGTGTGTGTGTGTGTGTGTGTGTGTGTGTGTGTGTGTGTGTGTGTGTGTGCGTGTGTCATATGGAAAAGTAAATGAGGAATCCAATGTGTCCTTTCATGTGTCTCAGCCACTGTACGTCTGTATCAAGCTATAAGCCCGTGGAGACCATTCAGTGCCTATAGGGGAGGTCTGTGCATGGGAGGGGGGGGTCAGGAGGATTCATTGTCAGGTCAGTAATTATCAGATTTGTCAAGGCCCCAGCAGGAGTATGACACACACACACACACACACACACACACACACACACACACACACACACACACACACACACAAACACACCTTAACGAGCCCCGGGCCAGCTGAGGCGAAGCTGAGAGAGAAGAGCCGTCAGTGGGACGAGTTGACAGGCCGACCCCCAGGGGGAGACGATAGCCAGTGCTGCTCTGACAGCTGCTTAGTGGGAGATTCTGCCTGCTCATGCTCAGAACACACACTCAAACAAGCTGTGACACACACACACATATGAAGAACACACAGGAATGCATTTATGCGTTTAGATGTATAAACATCAACAAACCCATTGAAAATACATAGTACAAACAAGTAAATGTAGGTGTGCATGTTCATGCAAAGACATGCAGATTTATCATCCATAGTTAAATTATGTCTTTATAGTCTACATGAGGAGAGAAGAGGAAACTGAGAGGAGACAGCTTAGTTGGGAGAGGAAGTTAATCATCAGTCTGATTGAACTGATTGTGCTCATGGTATTACTGCACTGCACTTACATTTGTTTGTCAGGGACATACAAACTGTATCCATACTTTATATTGTACAATATCAATGGCAACTTAAGTTAAGTTAAGTTAAGTTAAGTTAAGTTAAGTTAAGTTAAGTTAAGTTAAGTTAAGCTCTATTTCGACAATGTGGTAAAAAAAATCTAATATTCATGATTATGTTTTGTATATAATTACCTGAAATAAGAATTATGTATTTGTTACCTTTTATATCTACACTCGGGTCGTCACGGCTCACTGGCTCTAGGGACTTTCACATTTTCATGCAGCCACTATAGTTTCTGCATTCTTTCTGAAAGTGTGAAACAATTGGGTTGCAATCAGTAACTAGCACTGGTAACCACACTGGTCCTGAAACATGAATGCAAAAGATTTATTCGATAAAGGTGTTTATGGTGATAGATGTAGGCCTAATAAATAGCAGCCAATCAGAGATCCCGTGTAGGAAGCTGCAGATAAGGGCTTTGATACTGGTGGCTGTAGATGGACAAAGATGCAAAGCAGCAAAATGACAGCAGAGAGAGACAATGCAGGCAAGGTGGTTGAAATATTCTTCAGCTAAGATGATGATTGGACGATAGGAAGGCACAGATAATATCTGAGAGGTGGAGCCTCATTGTGGCGAAGAAATAAGATGATGGTGTTCTCCTGCTTGAACTTGTACAAGCTTAATTTAGGTTAAATCCACTACGTATGACCTGGAAAAGACAGACGTATGGACTGAAAAGATCTCACTGACTGCCAGAATTGTCTCATTTTGCTACAAACAAATATGAAAGTCATTAAAATAATTTAAATGTTTGATATTGACATGACAATTCAACATGTAGCGACTGCACTGGTGGCTTTGGTCCTGCTGACATTTC
Source organism: Collichthys lucidus (assembly GCA_004119915.2). Taxonomy (NCBI): domain Eukaryota; kingdom Metazoa; phylum Chordata; class Actinopteri; family Sciaenidae; genus Collichthys; species Collichthys lucidus. Next base: position 21,639,649 of record CM014080.1, on the reverse strand, counting down.
TCTCTCTCTCTCTATCCTTATTCCCAAACGCTACAGTCTACTCTTCAATAAAAGTTTATAATACCCACCAATATTTATTTAAAAACTATACAACAACTTCTGCTGAAGGTGAACAAATAATATTACTAATTGACACATCAGTAAAAAAAAGAAAAAAGGCTGTTCCCGACATGTTTTTGGAGGGAATCTTTCAGCCTCCACAGGGCCTCCGAGTATCCCTGGAAGCCTCTTTGGTCATCACCTCCCTGGACTGTCTGTGGATGTAGTTTGCCATTGACAGTTAATGGGGTGTGGTTTGTCAGTGAGCTATAGGTCTCATTTCCTCCTCTGTCAAACGTGTGCGCACAACAACTTGTCAACAGGGTAATTTACACTGCTAAGCCGGGATCAAGACCTTACGGAAAGTGTAGGTTGTGGTGTGTGCGTGTACTGTATGGCTCAGTACATGCCCACCCAGCGCTCCCTCACTCTGCCTTCTGTCTGTGTTGAGTCTGGGTGATCTCTGACAGGAAGTGATCCGTGTCGCTACGTACACATCAACAAACAAGACCTGGGTATTTGAGGAAGAGGTGGTGGGGGCGGAGGAGGAGGAGGTGGTGGACAGGGTCAGAGGTCAGAGTGGGAGGAGACCGTTGACTGATGGCTTTTAGCAGCAGCGTGTCTGCTGTTTGTTTGACCAGAGGCCTGTCCTGTCATCGGGCCTCACCCCGACAGTGGAGAGGAGACAAGACGGGAAGAAGAGCGCTTGAAGACAACACGGGGCTTGAGGTAAAAAAAAAAAAGTGGTTAATTGAAGGTTGCCAACTTGAATCTCCTGACAGGCAACAACAGTTTAATCAGGTAAGTTTAATCCCTTGTAAAAAATTAAAGCTCTTTGATGGTTTGTTTGTGAATGCACTTCACATTCTTTACGTTTTCCATTTGCTAATGATCTGCATTGATTACCTACTGCTTCTTGTTGCTGTCTGACAGTGCACCAGCTTCCTGCCACGACCTCTGCAAAGGTGCGTTACAAGTCTGAATGTTAAATAGAAACATTTCAGCTCTGTAGAGGGCATCGTCGAAATTAATTTAATTTTTCTGATGGGTTAAGCGTTCGTTTTTGAGTTAATACAATTCTCGGACTTACATAAGCAACATCATATAAGATTTTATGTCCTAGTTTTAGATTGCAATTCACATTTGCTACAAATTGTTGTAAATATGGACAGTTGGACACATATTTGTTATGATTACATTACTTTAAAATTTAAAAACTAACAACATTATTTTGAGTGATCAAATGCAACAAAACAAAACAAAGCAGCTAGCTATTACTTACAACAGCAAGAAACCCATCTTTCTTTCTTTCTTTCTTTCTTTCTTTCTTTCTTTCTTTCTTTCTTTCTTTCTTTCTTTCTTTCTTTCTTTCTTTCTTTCTTTCTTTCTTTCACAAAGCTGATGCCAACAACCCAAATTCAATCCCATATTTACTCTTGTTGTCTTCTTGCTCGATCGCTCTCTTCTTACCTTCCTCCATCAAATGTCCTTTTGGGTCTCTTCACCTCTGTGGCCAGGATCCGAAAACCTCCTAATCCTCCTCCTGGCAGTCAAAAGTTTCTTTGCTGGCAGTGTAAATACCAACACAACCCCAATACTTTGAGCTCCCAGTCCCCATCTGACTAGTTTAGCAGCTAATTTGACTTTTTTAGATACATGGTTCTTAAAGGGTTGCTACCTTAAATATTAAAGGGCTATTCAGGAATCATTCCTCATGCAAAATGCTTTGCCAAACCAATTTCTCTTCAGTGAAACCAGACCAGATAACAGTCTTACTTTGACCACACTGGCTGGTCCCTGAACTGTCCAATGGGCTGCATCTGCCATAGGCTGACTAATCTTCTTATTGTTGCCATGCCAGCCGGTTGCTGTCAAGGCTATGAGCTACAAGATGGGCCAACTCAGGGAACAGTCAGCTCCTATTTTTGGGTCTTCAGGGCCACTTTCTTAGGGGAACTGACAAGGCCGCACCAGCAGCTGATGGGAACTGGATGGAGTGCTTGTGCGTGTTCCTGTGTGTGTGCATGTGTGTATGCTAAAGTTGGCACGCAATATGGCAACACAGCAAAAGCACCAAACATCCCCATCTAGATTCTGCAGGTTTTCTCCACTAGAGGGTGTCTCTCTTTACAAACACATATCAAGAAGAAGCTGATAGAAGGAGAATATGAAGACAAAGAGCAAGTATCGGAAGAGGTTAGAGGATGAGGATTGAGCCTTCTTCCTATAAATGATGAAGAAGATATAATACTGCATCTTAGTCATTTGATAAGAAATAAAAAGACAAAAGAAAATACCAAACATGTCAGGCTATATTTTGGATAAATGCTACAAATAAAATGATTCACAAAAAATCTGGAATAGTTCCAGATGGAACGGTGCAGCCAAAATTATAAAGAGATTGTGAAATAGAATAATTTTTCCATCTCCCTAAGAGGGGAAAAGAAGGTAAAGCTTCACATGAATATATTAAACTGTAAATGGGAACCACAAGCTGGGACCAGTACCAGTGTGTGGAGCGTGCTAGTCTCTGCAGGAGGTGAGTGTTGAGTTTTGCCTCAGAGACCTTGGAGCCCGCTGTGCTGCAGCTGCAAGTGCCGTCATATATATGTGTGTGTGTGTTTACGTGAGACACACTGGCTTCAGATTACCCATACATTTTTATGTGTAGTTTACTATCCCCCAGCATTTTGGGGGAAAAGCATTTCTTGTCCCCAAAAAAAAAAAAACTGCAGCGTCCAGGCTCCGCAGCTCTTTATTTACAGTGTTGGCGTGTGATGGAGGAGCCACGCGGTCTCTCCCAATAACAGATTGTCATTTTGACGCCGACGCCACAGGGGGAGAGAGCAACAGCCTGAGTCCATCCCTCTGAAACACTGTTTACTCCCTGGAAGGTCACAAGACCGCATCAGAGCACAGGGACACACATTTCCATGCACACATGTACATGTACACACTCACATAAAAACCTTATATTTCCTATATTCAGTTGAATTACCATGTTTTGTGTTGGATGCTAGTTTTTCTTGTTATATAATACATTTAAAGCTCTAACCATATTGAATAATCAAAAAACGAGCCTAAAGAAGACGGAAACATAAGTGATCCATCATCATTAGTTGTCTCAGCTCATTATTCTGTGTATTTCAGACGGCAGCAGTGAGGATACATGGGAGTTTTAAAGTGCCACTGCAGCACAATCAATCAGAAACAACATGTAGTCTATAGATAGATTTGTGTAAACGTACAGTCATTAGAACATGCAGATACACACATACACAACGAGACAGCTTCCTTTTACATGAGTTATAGCCACTCCACAATAGCTCCAATAATAGTTTCCCATCTCTGTGCCGATGACAGCGGTAACCCCTCCCTGACCTTTCAGTTCTGGTTGTGGTGGTGGGGGGGGGGGGGGGCTCGACATGCTTCTGGTTTCATTCATACCAACAAGGCAGTAAACAGACAGAGCATTAAGGAGGTTTAAAACTGGACCGGAGAGTGTTTGTCCTGCAGAGATGCTGCAGGACGCCACCTGTTTGGACAAGTAAAGAAGAAAGAGATGGATTTATGTCTGAGATAAATAACCCTCAAAAACACTTTGCCATGGGAAAGATGGCAATGTTATACTTTAACTCTGTAACATTAAAGTCCGCCTTAAAACTACTCAACCATTTTGTCATTTCAGTAATTTTAGGTGATTCTTAACACTGACATACTGTATATATGTTCTAAAAAGTTTGTTTTTAGTTATTTGATGCTATAAAAAGGGTTTCACACCCTCGGCTGAGGCCTGCTCGTAACCAAATGAACAGGGTTGAACCCAAATCACTACTGCCTAGACTTTGCCTACAGATAACGTCACCAGAATGGTAGCACCTGTAACTGGGATATTTTGGCTTCATACAGTGGGAGAATGTTGAGATGCTTCCTTCATCTTTATATGTGTTGATTGTTGCGTTCACTTGGTTTTAGAGCTTGAGAGTGAAAACAGTAAACTGGGATGTAGAACAAAAACAATGAGCTGAAAGATGCTAAAACACCACACAGACCTGAGAGGAACTTCAGAGCTGGTGATAGTTATTAATCACTAAGAGTTCCCTTTCACATTAGATACAACTGGATCTATTGTTAATATTATATGGCAGCAGCATCAGAGCCAGCGACACTAAGAAACTAAGATCTGTGCTGGGGACTGCTCTGAAGCCCCTGCAGCTGGTTGTTAAGAAATATAACACTTTATAAATCTCCTCTGTGCAGGGAGAGGAAACTGTTGATATTTGGACATTTGACACATAACTTGCAATGACTATTTTTCTGACTAAGATTGCACAATGTACATTTTTACATAGAGTTACTGTACAGAGTTTATGTATATTTTTATATCTATTATTCATTAAAAATACAGATTAGTTGACCTTTAACCTTGACAAGTTATAATTGATTTTTTTCTCATAAGTGATCAAACGGGTCAACCTGTTTGGTAACTGGCCAAATATGTTACCATGTTATTTCTGCTGGATGACATTTCTTTTATTTTATTTATTTGGAAAATGTGATGTATAATATTAAACACAAATGTTTCCATCTTATGTACATGTTATCTTAAAGCTAATGTCAAAAATCACCTCAAATAATTATACAGTACTTATACAGTGCCAGTGCCCATTAGGCTAGAGGTTTTGTAATCGATCATCATTTTTATCATATTCAGTTAATGATAACATTTATAATGAATAATTGCCAAATAATGTACAAGTGTCAAGCATGTAGCTGCTACATAAATATACAAATCAAATGGTTACAGGCGACCAAATAATTCAAGGCATCCGGCAGCCCTGGAGCCACGTCGCTGGTATTTACACTTTTAGATCCCAAAACAATCTTCAGAAAGGTCTTCGGATTGTCTAGCTGCTTCCCTGCTTACCACACTATCATATGATTTCATAAGTGATGAAAGTTTGGGGCTTAGTTTTTTCCTTTATGCACAGTCTAATATGGATTTTCCATTAAAACCCCGACTGACAGGGATGGTGAATCGGGGATTACAGTTTCTTTCTTTGTGCAATAATAAGTGACAAACTGGAAGCTTAACTCATCCTCTGTAAAGAAATTGGATTCACCACAAACACTATTTTGTCCTCAAAATCCTGGTATGAAACCACGCGTGGAAACCACCCACACTGAGCTTTAGATTTATTCAACAATGTAAATCTGCAGTGAAACTGAGAATCTTCTCACTTTCATTTTCCAGTGTCTCAGTGCTGGCCTGGTGCACCCGGAAACCTTTTTCTTGATCGCAGCACGGAGCAAACTTTAGCAAACTTAGAGACCGTAATGAGGTCAACAGTAGCTGCAGAGTCATGTGTACAAGGAGTACAGCAGGGGACTCAAAACACAGCCCTGGGGTGCTCCGATAGTAATAATGAGCTAACATTAGCTAACAGCAGCTATAGTTTGCAGCAGTCTACTGTCCATCAGGAAACTCTGCTAATTAGAGTTGATGCAGAGCAGCAACATTTTCTCCAGAAAACATGATGCAGTTTCCGCAAAATCTGTGAAATAGTTGGTGTTGTGTGACTTACAGTGTGTTTCAGACTTTCTGCAACCTGGAGCTCGAAAAAAAGAGATAGTGCTTAAAAAAAGAGGAGATCGAAGGGGGCTAACAATCTTCATAATTGGTCATTCACATCAACATCATTTGCTTGTTCCAGTTTCTTTGATTGGTAGTCTAAAAGATGAATTAAATAACAAGTAAACATATTTTAATGAATGCAATAATTTGTCATTTGCAGCTCTACACATTGCCCCCTGTTTTATGTACATAATGTATTCTGTACCACAGAACTTAACATAAAATCCTCTACACTGCACAAAATCAGCATGTGAGACTCCAGCTGGGGGAAGAAATTAAACTCCCTGCTTGATCTTGAGAGCAGCAGCACAAATACTCCGACTACTATCAACACTACAGCCCCAGACTGCTGAACACCTGCTGGTTGTGTGTCTGGCAGATCCTGAGGGAGTCCTGCGGTTTCCCACATCCTGCGACAGTTGTGCTCCCAGGTGCCTGAGATCGGTCCAGGAGAGCAGGAAGTGTTAGGACATTTTTCTCCCCCGGCAGAGAGTCAACAGGGAAATGATCGCTTAAACAGAAGGAAGAGCTGAGAGAGACTGTCTGACTCAGAAGAAAGAGGAGTGAGGTTTAATTTTGCTGTGGAATTCCCTGAGGGAGGGAGGGAGGGAGGTCACATTTTATTGATCCCCAATGAGGGAAGTTTGTTACAAGCAGAGGTCAGAGGTCAAGATCAGGTATAAAACAGTAAACCAGGAGACGGTTAGTTAGTTTGTTAGTTTGTTAGTTGCTGTTTTATTTAAAGGTGCAATGTTATTCGTAATATAGCAGAAATATAATATGCATAACTCTGTTTTTATTAATGTATAATCACCCGATAATAAGAATCGTCACGTTTTAGTTACCTAATGAGCGTGTTATATCTACAGATGCTGAGTCCACCATGTTGCACCGCCATGTTTTTATACATTACAATAGCCCAGAGCGGCTCTATAGGTAGTTTCATGTTCATGTTTTTACACATTTGCTTCCACCTCAATTTCTCCCTCACACTTAGAATGGAAAGGCAAGTGAAGGAGACGTCAATAAATCCTATAATCTGGTCCTTTAAACAATTCTCTAAAAATAATAATTTTTAAAAAATCCTAAACGTCTCTGGGTCAAAAACAACTCTGGATCATTCGCTTCTCTAATCAGTTCAGGACAGCAATGGTTTATTTAGCCTCTGCATTTCAAATTTAGATAAAGCATGCCCACTCAGGTTAAGGTGATATTAAATAATGTTAGCTTGTGTCCAAAAAGAGGTTAATTGGATCTCTTCTCAACTCATCTCTCCGTAACATTTCTGTCCCGTTTTTAGTTTAGTTTTTGTCATCATAATTGAATTGTTATTCAGTAATTGTAACTGAACTATGAGGGAAATGATTAGTCAATAAAACTAACTGCTTTGGAGCAAGTGCGTGTATGAGGACTATCCTCAAGAAGGATCCATGGTCAAAGAGCTTCACCTATAAACTCACTGGAGGTCATTACTGATTCGTTGTAGTCAGATGATATTATTTACAGTTTGAGTTTTTTGGATCTTTGGCAGCATTGTGTTTCAGGGTTACATCAGACCTGATCAGTCTAATGTGCTGTGCAGGAGAAGAAACATCAGCGTTTCATACCTTTCATCCTGCAGATCGATGGCTGGCAAACTATCACAGCAGCTCTGCGTTTCTGTGCGGTGGAGTGGAAGAATGAAATGTGACTCCGGGCACTACATACCGTCACATCAGAGCGTCAGAACATGGCTGACGCTTCCTAACATTCCTGTCGCCGCTCAGATGCAGCGAGAGAGAACATTGTCATGTTTCCAGCTCTCTGATCTCTTGGCTAGCACACACACACACACACACACACACACACACACACACACACACACACAACACACACACACACACACACACACACACACACACACACACACACACACACACACAGAGCAGAGGACAGGCCTGTACATGATGGGAACACTAGTGGATTGCTAAGGTGTGTGTATGTGTGTGTCATTCTTTCTGTGTTAGGCCAAAGACTATTTTAGGGTGTGGACAAAGAACTTGGAGTGCAGAATATGTGTGTGTGCATTTAGCCCCGCCCACTGCACCCTGACAAACATGCCACTCAAACCATCAGCACTGCAAGACCACTGGCTCCTGTCAAGGTTTCAAACTACACCACTTGTTTAATGTGTGTGTGTGTGTGTGTGTGTGTGTGTGTGTGTGTGTGTGTGTGTGTGTGTGTGTGTGTGTGTGTGTGTGTGTGTGTGTGTAGTAGCAGACACCTTACCTCTGCTATGAGTAGACCTGCAAAATCATTCCACAGGTATATTAGCTGCTTAAAGCACCGCAGGTCAACAGGGTCACAAACAACCTGCAGCTTGATGAAAACACACACACACGCACATATGTAAACACATATATGTGTACACGTATAACACACACACCAAACGTTACATATTGCTCATTTACAAGAAAGCACATGTGAATTTATACACGTAAAAGATAAGACACATGATGGAATTTTTGAAAAAATTAAAAAATTAAAACATTTCACATGTAATATCTGTAAGTGACTTTATATGCGCAATTATTAAATTGAATATTAGAAATATGCACAAAGTGAATATTTTTAAATGTGCAGGAAAAAACAAACATAATATACGTGTTTGTTTTTTTCTGTTCCTTTATGTCTCCAAGCTGTGTCTCTTTATTTCTTCCTCTTCGTCTTCCAGGTCTCCACGATGCAGAGCAGAGCTCATGGTAACACCTAAAGTTGTGTATTTCATGTATTTCATAATCTACATGTATACCGAATTTGATATTTTATTTTGTACATATTGTGATTTGGTCGCATCTTTTGTCCATCCTGGAAAAGGATCCCTCCGCTGTGACCCTAATCCAGAGGTGTCTTCTTTTAGGGTTTTTTGTTACCTGATTTGAGTCTCTAATGACAGACCGTGTCACACACTGAGAATTGTAATTGTACTAATCCTCCAGTTTTGTTGACACTGTCAGTAAGCTAATACATTTACTTTTATTATTGTGGGAGTTAGTTTATTGATATTGAGAGGTGTTTCTACAGTGTATCATGCAAACAAATAATTGAATGAATACCTCTCTGTCAGCACGGTGTCACATCACCTGACAACCACAGGGACTCTGACTTATCTGGCTATATAACTATGTAGTGAGGTGTTGGATTGGATTAACTTATTCATGTAATTTTACCTTGCTTTGGAGATATTGATATTGCGACAACCTTGTCTAAACAGAATAGCTATCTTGTGAACTGTCTGGTTGTTTTTTGTTGTTTTTTTCCTGTATGTCCTGTTACTGTCTTTGAAAAAAACTATAAATAAAGTTTTTGGTTTTTTTTTAAACCTCTCTGACAGTGTCAATCAAAACATTATTATGAACATTATCTTCTTCGAAAAGGCGGAGCTGTTGTATTAGATCACATCAGATTATACAAGTGTACCTAATGAAGTGAGCGAAGTTACCTTAGAAGAAAACTCATGTGAATTTATGTTATTGGCATTCATGTTATCACGAACATGACACGAGTTGACATGTAATGTCTATTTGTGAATTAATTGTAATTGTATATCTATATATAATTCTAAATATATTCAAATAGTTCTGTTAGATAACAAATAATAATAATACGTCACAATAATAATAAATATAAATAAAAACACAAATATAATCTCAAATCAAGAAAAAATAGGGTCCATATGACAAAACAAATTATCTTGTGAAACATATTCTGCTATTTCTAAATGCAAACATAGTCAACAGATTGACTTAAACACATGAAATGATGAACGTGAAATCTCTTTATGCAGATTAAATTCAGGTTATGCACAAAAGGTGTATGACTGTTATGAACACATTGAATCATGTGCACTGTTTCTCCGGTTTGACCCTCTTTGTCAGGTTAAAGTAATAATTTGTGTTAATACATTTTCTTTGTTGTTGGATTAGATTTAGATGAAGACAGTCCCTCTAATTTTAATGTTTTCATTTTACAAACAAATAAATAAAAGATATTGGAACTCTATGATTGCAAAAAAGTATTTTTTTTATAATTTCAAATTAACACTTGTATTTCAGCCACTTTTACTTTGTGTTAAAATCATTATTTTTTTATTTTTGCAAGAGCTTCATGTGTTCTTCATATTGACTCCAGCCGGATCCTGTTTCGCACGAGTTTATCTTAAATATTACACAGCCTGTTCACAGTGGAACTGAGACGCTGTGAGTTTCAGATTGACAGGACTGTGAAACGTGTGTGTCCATGTATTGTTAAACACGTTGACACACATATTGATGAAGTGTCAGATGGAGGGCTGCCAGCATTATTACACGTCTCTTAAGCTAATTACATGTCCAACAGGATCATTAGCTGATCCACTGGACTGAGTTACAGCATCGAGTTCTTTTCAGGGGGAACTTAAGTCCATAAGTCCTGACACTGACACACACACTGGCACCCACACTGGCACCCACACTGGCATATATACTGGCATACACACTGGCATACACACTGGCATACACACTGGCATACACATTTTTTTGACAAACAGATACAAACTCCTCCGTTCACGGTTAGAAAATGTTTTCAAAGGTTAAATACTTGTAGATCACAAATAATTTTCTCACTTATCCATCAAGAAATGTTTAAATTAGAATAATTTTCTACTGAGAAGAGAGTATTTTATTTAGACCTTTTATTTATGAGCCCATGGATGGATAGTTGGAGCACAGGAGTAGGGGGCCACAACAAAAACTTGTGGTGTTTTAATTTCCTGTTGAAAAGTCAAAGACATCACAATTGTGTTGTTGTCTATGCCCATATCTAATATTTACTTTTAGAAATTATTATTTTTTCCCCTACAGTATGTAGGTTGCCCATTGCATGTTTAGGCTGCAGTAAAAATATAGCAGAATGCTTCACTTTCTCATAATAATTAAATAAGTGAAGTGAGTGAATAAAGGGAAAGGCAGAAATGTCACCCTTCTCACAAATAAATATTCTTATCCAGCTCTATCTGAAATATACATTTACATTTAGTCAGACGTTTTTATCCAAAGCGAATAAAAAGGGAAACAATCGTGGTAAAGTGCGACGAGGTCATGTTAGTGCAGCAGTAACTACTGTAACAGTACTAGGGATATATTTTAAAATGTCCAGCTTTGGTAGTGCCAGTAAAGGAGGTACTCTCTGAGGAGCTGGGTCTATTACAAACAAATAAACAAAAGATATTTTGATGACATACATCATAAGAAATTATAAATAACTATCAAAATGTCATATTATCAGATCATTTTAGTTGCAGGACTTTCTCATCATCCTCACTGATGATCTGTGTGTTTACTCCTTGTGAACGAAAATAATTAATTTCAGCTGAATGCATTATCTATTATACACTTAGTCACTATAAATGTACCTGAAGATCATATTAAGTTTACCTGTAAACTGTGTGGACCTGCTGATCTAATCATTAATAACTCAATGGTATCAGTATCTCATCAGTCATCACTTTCTTTCCACACACAACCATTGAATTCAGATAAAAACCAGTTTTAAACATCAGTGTAACACTGACCATGTGAGTTCTCCATCTCCTGACAGTTTTGAGCTCCTCATCTTTTATTAAGAGGGAAAAAGGGGTCGCAAGGGCTTCATTCAGGTTTTAGAGAAATTAAAGCCTTCACTCTGGAAGTGAAAGTGAAAGCAGGAAGCTTCCCTGAGAAGCAGCAATAAACATCCCCCACCCCTCCGCCCTGCTGTCATCCCGGGGGCGTAAGGATGACAAACTCCCGAGCAGCGGCCGGGCAGGGGGCCCTTGACCCCCCTTCTGGTCCAGAGCCTTCCCAGCTGTGAACCCCTGCCCGCCCGGCTCCAGGGGCCCCGGTGGTCGAAGTGATCTATTGCCGGTGTCCGTCCGGCCAGAAGCGGGCCGGTCCCGCCTGATCGCGGCGCTCCGGAGGCCCATGTTTAGCCTGATCCAGGAAACAGGCCCTTCCTCCGCTTAAACACGGAGAGACGCTCGGGGACCGACAGCGGCACGCTGCGGGATGCGCACCCCTCCGTCCTCCATCTGAGGAAGGGTAACTGGCAGGTCAACGGGGACGCACATGATATGACGTGTAGGCGCACCAGTCGATACTTGGCACCCTATGCGTAACATAAACCTATGAGTAAAAGCGAACAAAGCGCGCATAACAGGAGCGCTGATACTCTTCATCTTTAGCATTTGCAAAATACGTTTAGCGACCAATGAGATTTTGAACAAATATATTTATATTAAATTTACTTTACAAGAATATTTCTGGAGTCACAACTGAGAAATAATTGACTGACTTTGTGCGCAACTTGTGTTTTAAAAAGTTTCAGGGAACCTTTCTGCCTCCATTTGGAGTTAATTCATCAGGGCTGACAGAGGTCGTGTGAGTGGGAACTTTCTCTACATTTTCTGAAGTGAGTTCCTGCAGGACAGCAGAGCATTTTTTTCCCTTTGGGGTGGGGGAGTGTGTGTGTGTGTGTGTGTATTTTCCACTGTTCACATTGGAGAATTTGAGAATATATATCCTTCTTCTTCTGGTTTGAAATTATGGTTTTGGATGGCAAATCAAAAACAGCAAAAAATAAAATAATATCCCAAAAAGACCCTGATGAGGATACGCGGTTATAGATAGTGGTGGATGGATGGAACGTCTTTTGAAGGTTGGATATTTGGAGACCAAAGAAGAAAAGAGTTGAAGCCACTCAGAAAAGCATTTATTCTAATGGACAATGCATCACAGATAAAGAAAGCACAAATGTGCTTCAGCGGCCTGTTTAACTTCTTTTATAACAAACGCAGAGAGAAAGTGGCTTTTAATGTCCGGTGTTTTTCTTTTTTTTTTTGTCTTTGGTCTTCAAGAAATACAGCCTGTCTTCTTGGAATAAGCTCTTATTTAATCTCTTGAGTAATATGATGTTTGCAATTGTATTCCACAATGCGTCTGTCTCCAAAGAATATAAATATGTGACAAAACACTGACCTCGAGGTTCATTTCAAGAGTTTCAGTCGCAATTGTGTCCGTTTTGTGCGCGATGCTTCATGATTCTCTAAGGGGAAATCAGAAAATAAATATTATGCAACTAGGAAACTCTTTACTTTATAACAGAGAGAATCGTGAAGCCTTCATTTTCTTCGTGTGTTGCATCCTTTGCTCTTTTTATGTATTTATTAATTCCATTGTATACTGCGTAAACGTATACAAATACAGATTTTATATATATAGAAACAAAATCTACATTTAGTGGCAGTCTGTCGGGTCTTGGTGACCGCTTTGAGACGCTCCAGAGAACCATCCTGACACCCGGACAGAGAGAGACAGAGACTCAGAGCTCAGCCCGCAGTGATTGATGGTTGAAACCCTCGGCAGGTTGTAAAGCAGCCAGGCTGGACGCTGTTTAGGAGATAGAGAGCTGATAAAGGAGAGGGAAAAAAGAGCGAAAGAGGCTCTAATGGTGCAGGAGGGGAATCCGGACTGTCTGCGCCGTGATGGAGTGGTCTGTCTCCACCCTGGAGGCACTAATGCCCCCAGTTTATACACAGACAGACTTCTTTTCAGAGTAGACGGGAGTCACATCATCACTGAGTTTATCTGGGGAAATTATTCATCATAAAAACGCTCAACTCCTCGAAAGCTCTGAGAAAATTAATCCCAGTGGTGTGATAAGACTAAAGAGCCTTAAAAGCTCATTTTTTCTTTTTTGGTTCTGGGGACGCCTCTCCCGCCTCTGCATGGATTTCTCATCAAATTAGACCATCAAGCTTCTCTGGAAATTTCTACTTGAGTTAAGAAACAACACGGTCATTAATCAGAGCGCCGTGGCTCTAACGACTTGTTTCCTCTGCAGTAATAACAATGGAAGTGGAGGCTTTAGGAGTCGATATACTGGGCGGCGGGTCTCCCTCTCCTTGCATCCACCTCAAGTTTATTCCTCCTTCATCGAGCTACAATATGAGAAACAAAATAACAAAACACACATCTATCACTCTGGAAGGCATTGCCTCCTCTCCCATTGCGCGTTTATATACAAATCTCCCGGTCCTAATGGTTGCGGGGTGGAGATCATTTACTTTATTTGCATGAAGAAGAAGAGGAAGAAATAGAAAAAAAAACCCGTTTCGCTCTCGTTTCATTTCCCACATAAATCAGGAATTCCTCTGCCGGTAAAAGTCGGTCGTTTGTCAGCGGAGTCTGGCGTGCCGGGTGACAGAAAACGAGAAACAGAAGTCCCATTAGGTAAACCATTCAACGCCACAATTTATACAGCAGGCCGGGCGGGTTCATAAACAGAGCTGGTTGCGTCATGCAGTGTATTTGGGGTTGTGTGTGAGAGATACAGAGGCCTGTCCCGAACTTTTAACGACTCGGAGCTCCGAATGAGGGCCGAATACATCAGCAGAGAGGAGGCCTGACACCTAAACCTTTTTTTTTTTTTGCGTTTTGGCGAAAAACGCGATTTGTCCTTGATTTATTTTTATTTTTTTTACACATTAATGTTGGACATAATGATGTAAGAAAAGTTTAGCGTTACTTTGATTTACTAATTACTAGTGTTTCCATAGTAACCGGATAAATCCAGCTGTCATTTTGGAAATTGAGCCGTATTTTGCGGAAAGGCGTGTGTGTGTGTGTGTGTGTGTGGCCGCCGATTGTGTCCTGCATGCTGGGCGGACATAGACGCTACGGATCACTGAGATAGCGTCTTCCCACTCTGCTTAATGGAGCTATTACTGGCTACAAGTCTCTGCTATCTAAACACACGCACGCACGCGCGATTGCATCCGAGCACGAATCGCCTTTTAGGCCGCTGGCACCGAGACGCGCGAACTTTTACGCACGGCTGCTGGATAGGAGACGAATAGCGGAGAATCAAATTAACTCTCAAGATTTGATTTATTGTTTTTTTTTCTGTGTTTACGGGTACTTTGCTTGAAAAAAAAATATTAACAAATCCAAATAAAGTTTATTATTAATGCTTTTATAAAGCGATAAACACCCGAGCAGAGTGTGGCTTTCGCACAGGGTGTTTTCATCAGAGCTCTCTTGAATAAATGAAATATTACATGTTGAATGTTGCCATGACAACAATAACAGCCACAACAATTACTAGTTTTAGGCGAAATATTGTTTGAGTGTTGTGAGTTTTTTTTATGTCAAGACAGACAAAATACACAATGAATATATTCCTGAAAAAACAAATTAAACATAAATTTACGATCTACAAGATTACAACATTTTAACGAACCATGGGAGGAACGAGCAATTAAAACTGTATTTCTGTGAGTATTATAGTGTCCGCTCAGACAGGGTCATAACTAATTATAAAGTTACAGAAATATAAATTAGATTGTTATAAGGTCACACTCGTGTCTTGGAATTATGCTTTTACCCCCCGCACATATTCACAATTTAAGAAAATTTGTTCTAGAAAAGTTAATTGATCTTGTTTACAATTTTAATAAAAAGCCGTAACTTTTAGCCTTCATTCAAAACGCGTTTCTTCATCACAAAGACACCAGATTCTGAATATTCGCTCTAAAATGTATTTTCTATTAAACGTGTGTTTTTTGTGTATTGTTTCACGTTTCCAGTCTCTTTCGGACAACATGATTTATATAACACATGTTAAGTAATACAGATTTTGCTCTGGATCTTTAATTTTTTCACTCTTATAGTCTGTTGTTGAGAGGCTTATTTCATTAAATTTCGCCTGAGCGCTTTGTTGTTTACATAATACAGAGGTTTACAGAACTGCAGCCTAAATTGTTTTGTTCAGTTCATATCATAAACTGATTACATGGAGCCGAGTAACAAAACAATTCCAACACTGTGTTTATGTGTACATCTAAATTAGAAGCGTTTTCTTGCTCTATAAGATTAAACATAATAAACATCCATTCAGACACACATCACATCTTAACCCCATTAAAACTGTCCGCTGCCTTAAACACACACACACACACACACACACACACACACACACACACACACACACAAGTGTCGAAGCGGTGGGCTGAGATTATCTCTCCCCTCTCTCCATCCAACCATCCAGAGCCGCCTGGCGCCTCCGCTGGGTCGCAAATGACAGCAGACAAGAAGTGTAGCATTTCCTTTTGTTACCTCACACGCACGTGCACGCGCGAACACGCACTGAGAGAGAGAGAGAGAGAGAGAGAGAGAGAGAGAGAGAGAGAGAGAGAGAGAGAAATACCATGTGTGAATCCATGCAATAACCCACGCCCTGTCCAATAATCCAATAATAATTGAAATAATAGCAAACTGGAAAGTTATAGCCTCTGGACAAATTGCATCAGAATACACACACACACGCACACATACACACAGTTACACACAGACACACATAGACACACACAGACACACACAGACACACAGACACACAGACACAGACACAGACACACGCCTTAGACCTAAGTACAATAAGCTCTCACTCGCTCAGGCTCAGTAATACATGTATGTATTGTATGATGAATTAAATGTATTATATTATTATATTACTATTATTAGTCCAGTATAAGTTGAGTTGTTTCATACTCAGTTTATTCTCAGGATATTCTGCCTCTAGTCCCCACAGACATGTTACAAAAAGAAAGACTTTGTTGGCAGTAAGAATGCAAAGATAATGCAACAGGACACCAACTTCAAAAGGTGAAGAGACCAAAAATCTATTTTTAAAGTTTAAACTGATGTTATATAATGTATTAATGTGTATAATGTATTAAGGCCATTTAACCCTTCAAACCACTGCAAAGCTTTTGCTCAAATTTAAACTGACTTATCTCTTAGTGTGAAAGATAAAGTCCGAAACAGAAGCTCCACAAAGGTCACTGTCTTTCTTCCGGCTCTGTCAGCACCAATCAGTTTTTACAAGCACAGTCACAGTCCTCTACCAGCTTCCATGCATGGCTCCACATATAATGACAAAACATTAGAGGACCCAGTCATAATCCCTGAGGTTCACATACAAAACGGAAAATATTCCTATATACTGTATATGCACAAAATCCAGTGAAAGAAGGAGGTATTCTACCGGTCTACAAATGTTTTATTGGATATTGGAGACCAATAAAGAAAAAAGTAGAAGCCAAAGCTTCTATTTTAATGGATAATGAATCAAAGATAAAGAAAGCACAAAGAATGCATTTTAGTTGTCTTTAATTTTTTTTTTAAGAGACACACGAGTCAAAGTAAAAAAATTTCACAGTTTAAGTTTCTCTTTTTTTTCTTCTTTGGCCTTAAAAAACTACAGCCTGTCTTTATGGAATGAGCTCATGTTTTATATCTTACAATATTACGTTGAACGTATCACATAATGTATCTGTAGCCAAGACACTTCTATGTAACAAAATGTCAACTCAAACCGCAAAGACCTCTAGTTTCCATACTGATAATTACTCAAGTCCTTTGGGAGCAAAGGTGGTGATGTTATTAGGAGCTCAGAATGGATGGATGGATGGAGCAGCAAAACATCAGACTTTGTCAAAGGAGACTGCTGTTTGTTTTTTATTACAACCAGCCAACACTGGATCTTTTTTTTAAAAAAAAGTTATAACTGTAACCATAACAATGAAGGTCGTAAAACAGATTTTTCAACAGTTTTAGAAGGCAGAGATAAGTTATGTCATCCCGCAGATAACACGGACAGCTGACGTGTTTTTGGGGTTATTGGAGGACAGGTTGTTAAATACTGGTTCCAGGTGACAAATTGAAAGAGAATTTCAGTATTTTGCAACTTATTTTCTTATGTTTTTGTGTCTCACTGGTAAATATTTTTGGGACTGGTGCAGTATTGAGTGAGAGCGCTGGCAGCCAGCACCTGCAAAAGAGGGTGCAATGTGTCCATGTACATTATTGTGAAAGTGCTTGTTTTCGCCACTGAGCTCAAATTGTTGTATTTGGCAGTATTATGGAAAGGATCATACAGAGCTAGAGATTTTTGTTAAACAACAATAATATTACTCTTAATTTTAAAAACCACCAAACTCTAAAATATAGTAATTTTATGGTGAAGAACATGCAAGTTTCTGGTACTGCTGTCTTGATCCATTACTACCCTACAGATTACACATTGCAGCCCGTTTTGTAGCTGCCAGCTGCAGCATTCTCGTGCAGTGCATGGACAAGTTTAGAAGACTGTTGTCCCCATTAGTCATATTGTCACAAAAACATGGTGAAATTTTCCCTTTAAGGTTTTCAGATTCTTTTAAGGGGTACTTGAAAGTTTTCAGATCAAGGCAAATATGAATGGCACTCTTGTGAATTTGTCCCTCTTGAACTCCCATACAGGCTCAGCTGTTAACATGCTGTGAAGGAAGTGTTTGGTTTTCTGTGGTGGATGAACGGTGACATTACTTCAGACTTCATCTGACAGTTTTGCATTATTATGATTTAGTTTACAGTTTGGTGAAATGATTTCAGGTAAAGTTGAGTTGATCGGGGTTTTCTTTCTTTACTTTCAGTGTCTTATACTTCACAACAGACAAAATACATGAGGACTTGCCTGAACCCCCAGTTTAGAAAACTCATCCTAGAATAACCATCCAACCAGTTAAGTCCTTGAACTAAAATAGTTTTAATTTCTTTCCCAAAAAAAAGCTGCTGTAGAGTTTTGGCCTATCCGACACACAGAAAACACAGCGCATAGCCTGGCGTCATTGGATTTAATGCTTATTTAAAGTAAATGGAGGCGGCTGTGTGCCAGTCTAAACACTATCCTGCCTTGTTTGGCACTTTTTTACGAGGACGCACTGATGATGACATAGCGTGAATTGGAGAGAGTCGCCAGGGAGTCTACGAGGACAGCAACACATATATCTGTCTGTATTCAGCTTCCATAGATAGAGATGCACATCAGGATATTTACTACCTGCTGGGTTAGACAGCGGAGTGGACACCCAGCCCACGTCTCTGGAATACTTTTAAGTTTACAGTAAGAAGACATGCACACAAACAGCTGACTCACAACTGATCAGAATTATGATATTATGCTACCAGAGGAAAAAAAATGAACTAACCGGTGTCACTTCTGCCCAGACAGTCACTGATTTTGTGATTTATTTATTTATTTTTTGTCATCCGAAATGTTCTTCTCAAATAACGGTATTGTCCCATTGAATTCAAAACCTGTTCATTTGTTCAAACATATTTTGGCAGTAAGATCTAGACATTTTGCCAGTGTGTAAACAAAGTTGAGGGATTTCGGGTCAGATTACAATATGATAAACAGAAATAATTAAAATATACAAACAAGGGACAACAGAGGAACTGAGTTTGAATTGCAACAGGGAGGAAGGTTATGTTACGTTTTTAAAACCTGACAGTTCTTCTTTAAGTTTTCATGTGTGTATCAGCAGAACATAAACTCCTCTTCATGCCATTAAACAGTCCAAACTGACATGATATGACTATGAGGATGTGTTGTCAGTGCTATAGCCATTATGCTGCTCTCACAGTGTTGATAGGATTTCCGGCATCTACCTTTCAGTCCAGCAGCCACAGTGTTGTTTGATGCTGATTGATTCCCCATGAACTCCGAACATAAAAATAACTGTGTCTTATTTGACTCAAAGTTAATGATGCATGCTAAAGATGTCCAACAATTGATCCTACTTTAAAAAAAAAAACTGCAAACTTAATTATAAGAGATTCTTTCATGCTGATTAAGTATATGAGGTCAGTGTGTTTTAAGGAACGGTATTATGAAATCAATTTTTTGTACAAACGTCTTTCTAGACAAGAAAGTTCAGTTTCACAGAAACCAGCAGAGTTTACGAACGATTTTAGGGAGACATACCTATGACTATGAAGTATAAGAAAGTATGTGGAGACTATGAAAGTGTAACACGGTTTTAAGGTCATTGCTGTCATCTTCACTGTCTTTATATTTAACAGTTTTTATCTAAGAATTTATGCCAAAAACTTTTTTTTCTTCAGTGTGCGAGTGTGGCAAAGCCTCAAAAACAGCATTCATTTAAAGAATGAACAATAATTAAAACTCCAACTCGTATTTATACAACATTACACATTTGATAGGAGAGAGTTGCCTATTTTAAAGGTTGACAGTTTTTTTTTCCAACTAAAAGCTATACATTAAAATGGAGGTATTGTAGGATTCATTTAGATAATAATGTGATGAGATTATGTGATCCAGCATTTTAATGATACTTTAAAAATGAACCTTTTAAAATCATTAGAAAGTTTTACTGAGTTCGGTTGTCTCCAGTAATTGATGTTTGTCTGGAAAGGTCTCGACAATAGTAAAAGTTTATGTAGCACGTTTGTCATAACTGTAATATTCAACACATGAATTGCATGTCCCTGTAAAATAAATTAAAGTGGCTCATTAAACTTTTAACCACACAGGATGTAGAATGAATGTATGTTAATTGTAAATGTTTTGAATATATTTTCTAACATCTTATTGTTTTTATTATATTACAGGCTGTTTGTTTAAAGCCGCAGGGGGAGCAGGGGTGACAGAGGCGAGGGGTCCCGCTGGAAAACGGAAAGGGGAGCTGATAGGAGCAGATTAAGCCCGGCTAAAAACGTCAGTTAGTTTTCCTAGAGGAATCTTAATTGCCCCGGGGGGCCCTGCTTATCGACCCAGGGCAGTTATTAATACAACACCCGCGATAAAGAGGACGGAGAGACAACGAGAGAGACCGGCTGCTGCTGGATGGCGGAGCTGCAGACAGCCACGTTTGGTTGTTTCCTGGAGCTTCATAAGAGTTTTTATTATCTGACTGTGTGAAGAATGAAATATGCAAAGCCCAGGCAGACGTTTAATGCCTCTGCTGTTACATAAAATGGGAACTTGCATACTGTATATTTTCTGTTCTATTTTATACACGTTCCCATGTTGGACACTTTTGGTGTCTTTGGAAAATTTGGCATCTCCTTTAAAATTATGAGTTTCAACAAACCTCAGCTTTACAATATGTCCTTTAGCACAACAAACGGATATCTGTCTAAAAGTACAAGTGAATCTTTCAGATTGGAGTCCATGTTGAAACTGAACCTGTCACCATTTGCTGTATTTTTAATTCATTTCTGCCACTTTAAGGCACTTAAACCCTTCAACTGAAAGACGGGGACGGGTGAGTCAGGCATCACTGCGGGGTTTTTCTGTCATTTCTGTTTTCTGATCTGTCTGTCATTTCATCACTGGGTGAAGTTAAACTACAAGCCAAAGAGCTTCCCACTGACTCTATAATCCCTTGACCTGGCCGCTGACCTTGACGTGCCACCGTCCTTTTAGAGAGAGGGCCGCGCGGTGCGCCTCCCCAAAGAGCGCACAGATTAACGCACGAACCAACACAAGGAGCACAATGCACTGATCGACTGTAGGGTGATGAAAAAGTCAAATAACATGTTCAAAATATAGCAAAGCGAGGTAAAGGGTAAATGTTCCATATCTGCAGGCACAGAACAGTGTTTATACTGAGCTTGCTGTAACTAAACCTGTGCGTACAAAAGCTGCTGGGGCAAACTCAGCGAGTACAGAGAGTTGATTTTTAAATTCTGTCCACCATATTCATACAAGTCTAACAACAAAACCAGTAGGTGAACATACGTCACGTACGCCCCACCTTCCCTCTTCTCTGACTCTCTCTCTCTCTCTCCCAGATGCCTCCCTTCCAGGCCACACGGACTTTCCATTTCACACACCCCTCCCCCTGACATCAGAGGAGGCAGAGGCGCTCCTTCGCCCCGGTCCAAACTCAACTTACAAAGCCCGACATTATATCTGTCAGAGAGGAGACCTGCATGGACAAAACCCGGACTAATACCAATGTTTTCGTGCGATTTACGGCGATGAGGGATTCCCGAGGCTTAACGCACCTCCAATTACCAAAGAAGGGGCTATTAAGCTCAATTATTTGTTAGAAATAGAGTGTAAAAGGAGAAAGGGTGTGCATGTTACTCGGCGGGCTTCATTTCCTCGGTGCTGTAGAGCAGGAGCTGGATGACATGATGCTGCAGAGCCCGCTCACCTCCACGCCGTTTTCTGTCAAGGATATCCTCAAGCTGGAGCAGCAGCAGCAGCAGCAGCAGCAGCAACAGCAGTCCGGGTCCTTGGAGCTCCAGCACCGGTCCCACACTCAGCAGTTGACCGGGTCTCCTCCCCAGCAGCATTTCCAAACACCGCCGTCCTGCATGCTCGCCGGGGCCCGGGACAGTCCTTCCTATTCGGACGGAGAGGACAACCTGGCTTACCTAAGCGCGCTGGCGGTGCGGGAGGAGGACCGCGGGGAGACCAGCCTGTCCCCGGACATGTATGTTCACCCCGGCCTGCAGGGAGCCAAGCTGGAAGTCGCCGAGCTGGACGAGCAGGAGAGCAGTGAGTTGAAACACAAGCTGCTACTGTACAGGCCAGACAAAAGGCAACA
Organism: Collichthys lucidus; assembly: GCA_004119915.2. Classification (NCBI taxonomy): domain Eukaryota; kingdom Metazoa; phylum Chordata; class Actinopteri; family Sciaenidae; genus Collichthys; species Collichthys lucidus. Next base: position 21,617,519 of record CM014080.1, on the reverse strand, counting down.
AAGGACACGTGTAACAATAAATATCAGAGTTAATCCTATTATAATGTTTTATGAGAAAATGTCAAAGTGCTAAAACATTAATCACAGATGCCAACAGCTTTTTTTTTTCTAAGGTGAACCACTAGAAATAGTGGCTACAAAATAATTTACATGTTTGGCCACAAAGATAATATGGCTTGTAACCTCAACCAAATTTCAAATGTCACACCACAGTTAGAGAAACGCTCCCTCTGTTACGCACAATGTTCATTTTTGTACATTTGTAACAGATTAATATTCACATAAAAGTTGATTTCACAATCTGGGAAAAAGAAAAAATATGTTTCGTGCCATTATTTAAATAATCCTGCAGTTTTTGTTTTGTCTTTTACACCTAATCCTTCCACTTCAAATATGATTTGATAACTTGGTGACCTTAAAGATGAAACATCTTCACAAGCTCAAAATATAAGTTGTGCAAAAGTGAAAAATAGAATGAAAACACACTATCTATAAACTCCTCACAGGCGGCTTCATAAACCAGATATTATCCCAATAAAGAGCTATCAAATGGTGGAAGTCACCTCGGCCAGGGGCCTGAGACGAATCCAGTAAAGTCTGGAAATGTCAAACACTTTCTAGTGGTTCAGCTGGGCGCCTGTTATGCGGAGACTGTTATGATGTGTGGACCATAAACCGACAATTAGTTTAAAGAGGCTTGTAAAAGAAATGACACCGTGAAGTAGCGCTAATAAACAGTCACAGCCAGACACATCTTCAGCACATGGTACACATAATTATTCATTAGATATAAACAGGTAACAAAAAAAAAAAAACTAGGTTTTAATCTGCTCAGGGCAAAAAGTGACTAACATTTAAACTATTTGCTTAAAAATACAGTTAGTTAACTTTGAATTTTAGACAACAGGTATTTATTTTAAAATGTCAGTGTCTTATTTAATAATTTATCATCTTTTTATTTATGGTGCACTCACTAAAAACTTTTGTAATTTACAGGAATTGTAAAGCAAACAAATGTTTGCGTGTTGTCTCTTTTGTTAACAGAGATTTAATGTTCTGTGGCTTCTGCTGAAAATCTAGCAGAACTTTAAAAAGTTGTAGACTTAAAGAATTGGCATAATTCTCTCTTTTTTTAAGGGGAGTAACATTTTGTCATAAGACTCCAGGGATATTAATACATTTTATGTAACTTTCCAACCTGCCCAGAGAGCTGTGGCTTGGTGTCCCGGGAGGAGGCATCAGAGGGCAGGCAGGGCGACTCGGAGCGGCCGGTGCAGAAGCAAAGGAGCCGGCGGAGACCCAGGGTGCTCTTCTCCCAGGCCCAGGTCTTCGAGTTGGAGCGTCGTTTCAAGCAGCAGCGCTACCTGTCTGCCCCTGAACGGGAGCACCTGGCGACCACCCTCAAACTCACCTCAAACCAGGTGAAAATCTGGTTCCAGAACCGCCGCTACAAGTGCAAACGGCAACGCCAGGACAAGTCTCTGGAGGCGGCGGGGCAACACCACCCTCCTCCGCCCAGACGCGTCGCCGTGCCGGTGCTGGTCCGAGATGGGAAGCCGTGTTTGGGCGGTGCGCAGAGCTACGCCACTGCTGCTCCATATGGATCCAACCCGTACGGTTATAACGGATACCCAGCATATACTTACAACAGCCCTGCTTACAACACCAACTACAGCTGCACGTACACCAGCATCCCTGCCCTGCCTCCGTCCAACACCTCCAACGCCTTCATGAACATGAACTTGGGAAACGTGAGCGGCCTCGGCGGCACCCCACAGGCTCAAACGCACCAAGGGACAGCAGTCGCATCCTGCCAGGGCTCTCTGCAGGGGATCCGGGCCTGGTAGCCTCACCAGAACAGAACTAGTGTCTCTTTTTTTTAATGGAGCTCTTTAATTTTGGTCAACTCACAATCTTTTTAGAAGTGTGTGTTAACTTGGTCAAAACGCCCCAGAAAACAGTATTGCTTATATAATGGATGGGTTCGCCTGCCAGATGAGATGAAATTTCACTCAGATATTCGGCTCCTTAAACGCATTACAGCCGAGATCAGCATGCGTAAAGACTGAGTGTCCACACGGTGGCATCGGGACGGTCACAGCATGGGTGAAATTTCGTGATGTGGTCCAGTAGGAATTGTTGGTGTTCTAGTTTGGCACTGTTAGGAGTGAAGCACAGAGGAGGGGGGGTCAAGCACAAGTTTGCGCATTTCTCCTTATTGGAATTCAAAAATATGATTCTTTTTTTTAATGTTTGTTTTTAACATGGTATATTTTAGCTATGGAGAGATTGAATTGCTTTCAAATCTTTTTTTTTTTTGATTCAACAGAGAATTGTTTTAGTCTATTTCACATCTATTCAAATAAATCCGAGAAATGAGAAAAGGTGCGTTTGATTCTGTATTTGGGCAACCAAAAAGACGTGGAAAGAGAGATGGACATGTTGCTGTTTCAAAGGAAAAAATACACATTATCGTCAGCGAACTGAAATTGTATTATTTCCTGCATAATCAAAACAAATAAGAATCCAAATGATATTGCTCCCAGGCAGGGTCACTGCGACCATAAATGTACGGAGGCTAATTTTGCTCATAAACATATTAAGGGGAGAGCTGCTGGAGGAGGCCAGGCCACAGGAACTCTTTGTCCCGGTGCCAGGCGACGTGAAAGGAGGAAGTTATTCTCCATTTGAGGTCCTTTAAAGGACGCGATTAAGCACCTAAAATGCCCCCGAAGAGCGAGCTGCAGCCGAGGCGGGGAGCTGGAATAATGGCTCTTATTGGATTGTCGGACAAAAGGTGTGTGGTAGGCAGAACCGGGCACTCAGCAAAGACAAAAGCGCACAGGGGCCGTGAGATTGACATCCTAATATTCCCATTTGAGGGACAGGCAGCCGGTTATTCTGCGCAGAGAAGGGGACACGGAGGAAAAATGTGGTCACTTTTGTTCCCCTTTAGGAGGCTTTTTTTGTTCACGGAGAAAAGCTCTCCGAGATCCCCAGCCGTGAGGCTTCGGGGGCAGCCGGGCTGGAGGTGATGGCAGCGGGGAGGCGTTTGTATGAAAGAAGGGGGTATTATTGCTACTAGTTTCACTATTTATCCCAATGAGGAAAATGGACGGGAGAATTTTAAGGGGGAGCTCGATGAGGAGGAGGGAGCGAGGTTCGTGTCCTGTAGGCTATTATTTCAGTTTAAGGGTGTTATTTCAGCTCGGGTCGACGTTATTCTCACAGGTAACAGCCTAATACTGGATTGAAAAACGACCACGGTGATCGTCTAGAAGGGAATTCAACACATATCACGAGAAAAACTCGAATATTATAGTGATTTCACATGATGTTTGTCTAAAAAGGTCTTTATTACGCACCACAGAAGAAGGACATTGCGTTATATTCTGCTCCGGTTGGAATCAGGCGCAAATGATCTCATTGGAGAGGTCACTTAATTATTCAATAGGCGCAATGATCCCAAAGCAAATGAAAATTAGTTTTTGTTTGGTCAAATTACTCGATTCATTGAGTCGCTCAGAAAATCAATGGAGAAAAAAAAAGCCCAGCAAACTTTTGATTCCAGTTTCTAGACTGTGCAAACTCTCTTTTTATATTATTGTAAATTTTGGTATTTTATAGGCAAAGTATATTTAAAGACGCTGACTGACAGATCAGGAAGTTGTGATGATTATTTTTTCACAATTTTCAGACGTTTTATGAACGAAATCCTTTTTTGCATATTGGTAAAATAATAATAGATAAATAGAGATAGGACCAACTAGAGTTTGGTGTGGTGTTTGGTTAGAATGGCTCTGAAGCCTAATTGGCACAGTTAATTAGCCATTACGCACCCATTGAGGGCTAAAAAGAAAGATTACGCACAGAGAGCAATTTCACACCAAACTTTCGTTTCCTCGTTTAAGGGACAAAAAACTGACAACTTATTTGCTGCAATAATTCTTGAAAACATAAATCATAATGCAAGTTTTGTGAAAATTATGGAGGAGAAAGCATCAATTGCTGTTTTTCTCTGCGCTTAATTGTTCCTCCGGCCTGAGAACAGTTGTTTCCCAAACCCATTCTTGTATAATTACACCCACATTCATGTCCTAATGTGAGGCAGCAGCTAAGACTGAGACAACAGGAGCCACATTTACTACAGCATCTCCCACTGAAACCTCCAGAACCCCGTTTATAAGGATTCAGATTCAGGTCTCTGGAAAGCAGAGCTGCTCGGATGACTGACAGGAGGTCAGTAGTTCGTCACTATGATAAATTATTGTTTTGGAACAAACGGAGAATCATCACGGTGCAATATTTTCAGATATGGCGTTCAAGTTTTTATTTTCCTGACTATTTACTCTCCGCTATTCACTGGCCACTTTACGCGCATGTTGTTCCTCTAAATTAAATAACATTTAAACGAATTTATTAAAACCCATTGGAACAAACAAGCATTAATGGACATTGTTGTTATCGCCCGTGATCGATACGCCTCTCCGGCTCCTTTCCGTGCCAGACAGTCGGTCTCTGGGCCCTGATTGAGATCTGTCAGCCTGAGCTGTTAACCAGCTAATCCCCTGGTTTGGACAAAACAACGTTATAGTCCACCGGAGCAGCAGCCTAATACCCAATGTCTTCTTACTAATGGGGATTAATTGAGAGGTAAACAGAGCCAGATAAGCCCTAAGCCCTAAGGTGCTGCAGGACAAAGACTGATGGACGCAAATAAAGACGAGACAGAGAGGCGTCCCGCAGGTAAACAGAAATACTGGCTGGGTTACAGACAGCGAGAATAATAAAACGTATAATGATGATGATAATAATTGTAATAATAATAATAATGATAATTGTAGATCCACTCCTAATTAATTACAGTAATTGCAATAATTACTATTACTTCATTATGTTGGTGCGATGGGAAGCCCGTTATTTATATTCTTCCTTTTTACATAATAAAATAATAATAATCAAAAATTAACTCCATAATAAGTCAGCATGAACTTTTAAAAAAAGGGATTTTGGAAACAGCAGAAAATAATAAACACAGGACAGCCCACATTTTAAACCAAAACAACCTGAAACTTTCACTCAAAAAGTGGAAAATACATTTTTCTGACAGCCTTAACAAAGCTCGTATTAATTTTGCATGGCCGTTTTATTGCTCGTACAAGACGTTCCTGTTATTTTGTCCACCCTCTGGATGTCAAATCCATCAGTAATGTTTACTCTGTACTTGTACTACAACAATACAGTAATACAGCTGTTTATATTAAGAATGATCTATACGGTTACCATGTCTAATTTAAATACTAATTATTCTTTACTCGAGTAAAAGTACCACACCATGAGAAAAGTTCTGCATTCAAAAAGTAAAAGTATCTAAAGTACAAATTATTCACACCGACCCCTGTCAGAGTTATTATACATGATGCTACGGGACTAATGTAAGCAGCATTTTAGAGTTGAAGCATGAGAGGTGCAGACAATTAATAACTACTTTATGTATTTTAGACATCCACTTTTCAAGTAGTCAAGCATTTTGTTTGTTAAATCTTACTCTGAAGTAACTATTAATGAAAAGTACAATATTTTCCTCTAAAATAAAAATAAAATAACGTAAATAAATGGTTAAAGTAGCTCAAAGATGTAAATAAATTCCAACATTTCTAAAAAAAACGCTGTTGTCTACAGGACAGGTTGTGTTTCTACATTATGTCTGCTGCCGGAGCTGGAGCACACTAACACTAAATGAATGGCGGTAATAGGAAACGCATGAGATGGCCTTTCATTCTTAACCACATTAAGATGTGTCACAGTTTTCTTTTATTATTTGCACAATCTGGTAGCTTGTTGATACAACAGCGAACCACAGCTGCTCTCTGAGTCATCACCCTGCGCACAGTAGTTGTGCGCGCATGTGGGTGCGTATTGTTATTATGATTGATTTTAAATTTTTGATTTGTTTAATCCGTCTTAGATTCTGTTTTTTTTTTTTTAGATTGACTTACAGTATTAGGGAAGCATGTGAGGGGCTGCACAGCGTCCTGGATCAAACTGTGGCGCACAAATCACACTTATGTATGTTTCATTTACATGAGCGCAGGCTCTTAATCTAACCTCCACCGACACAGCCTGTCACACGGAATCAGTGTTTTGCATCTCCACACTGAGGATGTTTCCAAATGTTTATCAGTAATTCAAATATTGTTTTTTTTTATTTCAACAACATATTAAATCTCTGTGTGCATAAAATACTTACCTCGCGTCATTGTCAGTCGATAAAACAGTCAGAGCCGGTGTTCGTACGCACTTCAGGTCAGTTAGCCCAGAGTTGGAGACGTCACACATCCTGTAGGCAGATATAGTCATGCTGATACTCACATTACTGGGATTCTGCGCCAAAAACATAAAGTGACACAACGTCTCCTAAAAGTTGTCAGAGGTAAATGTTCCCACACTCATATTACAGAGTGCATTTTCAATGGGAATCTAAATGAAACGTGTTTAGATGTTTTTACAGAGAAGTTTGGTATTGGTCAGTCATTTTAAAACAAGGATTACATGTTTTATCACATTTTAAGGTTAAAAAATAAAAAATCATTGTTAGATCTAATATGACCTTTTCTCTTCTCAACAAAACAGTGGAAAATTCCCAAACAGTTAGCAGTCATGTGTTTTAATAAGTTTAAATCAAACATATTTGCAGTGTATAACGTTACCATGTCACATGTTTACACACCTAATACTCTATTTTACTCACTATCATGTAGTAACTCCAGGTAGAGCTTGAAAACAGATTTTCCATTTTAGATATAATATAATATTGCTTAAAGGTGTCATGAAACTTTTACAATAAAGAAATAAAAATCCTATATGAGATCATAAAATATAAAATGTAAATTTAGACATTTAAATAGTTACAGCCAGAAGATGTACACAAGTGTGACATACTCTTTACACATTAAATAAATATATAATAAAAGTGAACCTACATTCAGATCCTGCATTATCACCTACAATGTTGAATGAAAATGATTTCACTCTCACATGAGTATTTAAGCTTTGGTCCAAATGCACTCAGGATTGGAGAGCGCTCTGTCGTGTCTAATAAAAATGGTGTGTTAATGTCTTCTCTTTCATTTGACTGAAGAGTGTTTCTTGGCTCACTTGCAGTTTCTGTCATAACACCCACATGTTGTTGCCGACGTTGCTGCACAGTATACGCCGCTCCTCCGCTCATATGGCTCCTATGATTGGTCATTAAACAGCAACACTCCGCCTATCAGAGGACGATCAATGTGCCGCTCGGGCTGCAGCGCTGAGTACCGACAGGCCCAGACAGGCTGCATTCACACACAGAGACACTTCAACTCACAGCAGAGGCACCACGGCATGTATATTACAGTCCTGCAACTACAGCTACTACCACTACACTTACCCCTGCTAATAATCCTGTTGCTATCACTACTACAGTACACTTCATGGCTGGAAACAAACTGGTCCAGGTAAAAATGAGCTTGGGTTCCCCCAATAAAGGTCAAATTGAAAGATTTAGGGGGCTCTACTTACAGAATATGGCAGAAATGCAATATAATATTCATAACAATGTTTTCATTAGTGTATAATCACCTGAAAATAAGAGAAAAAGAAGAGAGTAAACCTCTTTATATCTACAAATCCCACGGGTCCTCTTCCACAGAGTCCACCATGTTGAACTGCCATGTTAGTACAGCAGCCCAGAATGGACAAACTAAACTAAACAATGGCTTTAAACAGGGAGTTTCACATTCTGTGCGAGTTTTATGGCCACTGCAGTTTCTCATTCATGCCAGGTGGGAAAAGGGTGGGGTGGGGGGGTTGCAATCATTATTTAAACTAAATGCTAAACACTGATTCTTGGATAAACTAAATGAATTTAGGAATATGCAGCAGCAGCACAGATAGAAGATACTCAGGGGGTCCTGCATTCAAACAACGCAAGGGGCTGTGTTGTTGGTGGTGGGGGTGTTGCTTCAGGCATGAAACCTAAAATACGATCCAGGAAGTTTAGTTTGAAAACAGATCAGTAAAACTGAAGGTTCAGCACACGGCAAAACACTGCGCAGCCGTTCATAACGCTCGCAGACAGGATTTTACAACTCTGCAGAGAAGCAACATTTTTTTTTTCACTGCAATGATTGGGAGGCCAACAGTAGAAATACAGTGTTTATGTTACAGTGTAATCTACCAGGAATCATGTTGGATGATGTGTTGCAGTAAAAGTTGATCCTGGTTCAACTTTGCTACAGGACTTTGGCCAGAGAGGTGTATTTTTTCATGCAGGGCTGTGAGATTTGGCAGCATTATCATTCACTGCAATCGCTGGACTCGCCTAAGGGAGTGAAGTGAATTTGTACTGTTGGCCGAAAGCACGCCGCTTTGACCTATGTTGACCTTTGGCGGGGCGGGAGAGTTCAAAACGAAGGAAGTTGCACCACCCGCTTTTATTTAACCTCCTCTGCTGCAGTATAAGCTGCTCCATAAAAGAGGAATGGTTTACAGACATTTATGAGACAGGAGTCTTGTAATAAGCTGCAATAGTTTCCTCCATTTCAGACCTTCCAGTATCTGTTTCATCAGAGGTGCACGTCAAGTTAACCACAGATGAATGCAAAAATTAGAACAAATGCACTATATATCCATCCAGTGATTTGACTTAAGTAGCTTATTTCTGTTTCCTACACCTTGTACACCACTCTAAACTTATAAATGGTCAAATATTGAATCCACATTTGTCAAAACTCTGCTAAATATCACTGCTGATCTCTGTGGATTGCAGCCTGTGGGAGTTTGGCTCTTAAATGAGGAATCCACCAATTGAAAATCTGACACCTACAAGCTTTAGTGTAAAGTGCTTTACAGAGACTGCACAGTGTCTTCATAGTCAGCTCACATGTAATGCTTACTGACGTCAGCGTAATAGATTTTGCAATAGACAGGGATGTTTGGAAATATCTTTTTAACTGGTTTCCCGTGTCCAGGGATGGGAGACGGGAGGAAGGCCAGCCAAGAGAACGCCTTCAGCTCGTCCATCAGCCAGAGATATCTAAATATTTATCCTGTGATCCACATTTATCCATTCACTGGTGCAGCTTTCTGGGTCAAAAACGTTATGTTTCTGGGAAGATACACGAGAATACAGTGTTTATCCAATACTACCCACATAGATTTATCCTAAACTGTCAGGGTTTACAATAACACACATAAATTGCAGAGTGTGTCTCACTAAAAATCATTAGAATCATTAATTTGAGTCGTGCACCAGCTGGGAGAAGTGAATGAGTAGCGTTTTCGCTCCCATCCATGTGCTCTTGAGCAAGGCACTTGAAACAAAGCTAATTAAACCAATAAGACTGTGGTTTTTAAATCAGGAAAAATGTGGAGCTACAGTGTGAAAGTGAAAGATAAGCGTAGGCTAATTTTACTTGAATTTAAAAATGAAATAGTAACAGCAACCAGCTTTCCCTGCACACCCAGCGGTGCCTCTAGAAGAGGGAAAATATTAATTTTAAGAGGAAATATTTGGGCTTCCATCCACGGGCAGGGTGTGGCATAAAGATCGAACTGAAGGCACTCAAGTGGGTGGTTAAGAATAAGAAGCCTTTAGTAAACATGGGCTGACAAGGCACTCCAAGGAGACAATGCATGTTCATTTTTGTGTTGGTGTATTTTTATGTAGTAGCTCATATTGATTAACGGCCTGATTCCATCCAGTCGAGGGCCTGGATTTTAAACGCCACACCCTATCCACAAATATATTCTCTGTCTTGTAATTGTCGAAAATAATGAGTTGGTTAGTATTCAAAAATCAGGATCTTGTGCACGCAGATTTAGTGTTTTTCTCATAAAAAGTCCGGTAGAACAGTCAGTGGATAGACTGTTGCCTGCTTTCAAAATCAAACATACTTTCCCCAGTGAACTGTTAAGCCATTTAGTACTTCAAGTACTTCAAATATACTACTTTTTCTGATTCTGATCACAGCATTTTTACTCAATTCTACTTATTTGTACCAAAAAACTGGAAGAAAGTAGAAAAAGAAAGCAGCAAGTTTTTTTGGGGTACAAATCAGTAGAATTAAGTAAAAATGCTGTGATGACGTCTATGGACAGTATTCTTTGGGTGCATCTAGGCTAGTCCAGATTAAAATATCTCAACAAATATTGGTCAATTTGCAGTGAAATTCTTGGTCCCCAGATGATGCTAATGACCTAATGTTGGTAATCCTCTAACTTTTCAAAGAGGTACACTGTTTTTACCATTGAGTGAAATGTTAAATGGATTGTCGGAGAATAAACTGCTTGTTTTGCAAGATGGCGGCTGCTCAATGAGGCTGCTAGCATCAGTTGCAGCAGTTCTCCTAACATGCTTTGATCAAAGTTTGGCGTTGTATGGTTTGCTGATCTGATTGGTTGAGGTTGACCCGTTATAGATGGTGATAGATGGTTCAATAAATCCCTTGGCCTGTATTTTTTTGCCCTTTTCCCAACTATGGTTCAAGTTGCAAACAGGTTAGTTTTTCCTTAGCAGATTTCTCAGATTTTGTTTTAATTAGTGTAATGGACTAAAATCTCACCAGTCAAAGGAAAGCCTACCAAATGTAGATCCAATTATGTACCAACAGATACACAAAAGGTTTCACGTTGTACACTAGGTTTCACTGTTGTCTGTCAAGTTAAATTTATAAACACATGAACACATTTATCATCCTCAGTGGGTTTCAGGGTGTGTTCCTCTGGAGTGGTACAACTGTAAAACATGCTGGCATGTGGGGGCATTAAACACAGCGACATGCCATATTGCTAAACTCAATTATGATTAATGCTGTTTATACTAATGTTCACAGTCATGAAGTGCACATATGGAGTGTGGTATCGTATGTATTTGTGTGACCTGCAGGTGAAGCGCCACCGATGTAGAGATTAGAAACTCATGCCACATTTAAAAAACCAAAGAAACACCATTTATCAAACCAGCAGGACAGCAGAGAAGCGCGTTGGTTTCAAATCTCTTTCTGTATCTCATATATACTCCTTGGTAATTGTTAGAGGGATGAGCTGAATGTGAGTTGGGTTTCCGTCAACTTATTGTCTTTGTATTTCATCAACATACACACACGCCTGATGTTGACCTTGGCCCTGACCATATCTGTTGCCATACGCCCTCCAGACGAGGGCCTGACCTCACTTGCTAAGACCTTCCTGTCGTACTAAATGGATGGGCTTACGTTTCAGAGCATCAACGCTGAAAAAGAACAATAGAGGGAGAAAAGGGGATGGAAGGGGGTAAAGTTAGACGAGAGACATGAAAGACAACATTTTAGCTTGTAGGCCGCAGGGAATGACAACAAACACGGGGCCTAGAGTGAAACTTGATCTGCTGGAGAGGTGAGGTGGAGGTGCTGCTTTCTGTCAGTCTGCTTGTGTTTCTCTGTGGAGCTTTTCCCGTCTATCTTTCAACAAGGCATGAAAGCTTAATGTCCACAGAAAAAAATGCAGAAGCTAGTTTTTTATCTACGGAAGGCCAGAGAGGACACAAAATACTTATTTTATAATCTCAATCAAAGCTTTTTTGTATCGAAGACAAAAGCGGTTGTGCTTATTTTTTTTTATTTTGTTATCTTGAGAAAATCAAGCTTTAAGATAATGAGATGATCAACCCTTTATCACAATAAAACGCCATTACCTTTTATTAGTTATGTTCATCAGAGATCAGGAGTGCCATGCCAACAGGAATACACAGCACCTGCAAACACAACTACACATTTATGTGTTGACTTACGAACCTCCCTAACAGTCATGGCAGTGATCTTAAAGGCTAAAATCAGATGCAATTAAACGATACAGAACTATATCCATTTTCTCCATAATTATTATGATATAAAATAAGTTTTCTTGTGATTATATATTTCATTATCTGAAGAAATTGACTTTTTGTTTAACACGACAATTAAAGTTAAGCTAAATGAACCCGTTATTACAAGGAAAACAAGATTTGTTATCTTGAAATGTGAAAATAATTGACTGGAAATAATGTTATAAAAACATATTCACAAGCTGTTCTCAGGCATATATAACTTTGCTGTTCTGTCACCAGCAATTACAAATATAATTCTACAACTGCAAATCATGTCCTCATAGTTTTTAGTTTATATTTCTTAAATTAAGAAAGTATACATTAAAAAAAAAGTTATTATAAAATAGAAATCAATCTAATGAAAAGGGAGAGCCGAGTACATAAAACATTTTCATTACAGGGTCAAAACTAATGATTATTTTTAATTCATCCATTAATTTATTATTCTATTTAGTCTATAAAATATTCAGAAAAGCAAAACCTGCCTATCCACCAAATTTGAAAACTTGGTGGATAACTTTTGTTTGAACAAAAGAATAAAAGACAGTCATAATAGAAACATTATGACTCTCCACATATGACAAACTGAAACACTGTGAATGCTGAGGCAGTTTTGCTCTAAACAATTAATTATCAAAACTGTCAACTTTCTGCAAATTAATAAATCAAGGTGTTTTTTTTTTTAGAATTAGAAAATAAAGTGTCACCTCTGGTCTTCTGTAGTTTCCATCAGCTTGTTTCCCGCCTTCAGCAAAACACTACACAACTACTGCTTTGGGATATTGTCAATGCCATCAGCTACTGTAAATCTTTAAGGAAAGTTAAGTGCTTTCTTTTTAAGTGTGTCTTTTACAACTTGAGTGTGCTTTTTACAACGTCTTATCTTTGTAGTGTTGGCCATCATTCATACTGGTTATCTTAATGTTGCTGAGATCTGTACATACCTACCAACAGACTTGGCTCGTGTCCAGTGAGTGCAGGCCATGCATTAGTGACTCCTGCTGGTTGGTTGTGACGCCTGCACTGGCTGTCCTGCATCTTTGTCTGTTCAACATCTGCAGGAGTTTCTTATTGAACATAAACACTTATTTGGTAATAACCAACATTTATTATTAGTGTCAAAAAGTGTTGTGTGTCAGTAAAAGTCAGCATGTCTGTTCAGTGTAATAGTGTTTACTTTTTATATGATCATACAGTTTTATTCTTTATTTTAATTTTAAGTTTATATTTAAATGAGCTTTATTTAAGCATTTTATGTTTTAAATTGAGAAAAGGATTCTATTATAATTGGTATGGTATCCAAAACATGTCAGTACGGGTGCATAAAAAAAAGTTGAAAAATAAAAAAGTGATGCCTTTGTTTGTTTTTATCCAAAACTCAAAAATGTGTAATGTATGTAAAACTAAGCTTGATAAATGAAATGAATTGAGTATTCAAATTATTTCTGTCAGTCAATGAATCATTTCAGTTTTTAATAGGAGTGTTATTCTTCAGCCTTGGTCTCACTCAGTTTGCACCCAATGTCATTTTTACTTTTAATTTATCAATCAATCACTTTATCAAGTGTTTTAATGATAAAGTTTGTGTCCTGTGTTGTAACAGCTTCTAGTGCAAACAAACAAATAACTGTAGCAAATGAGTGTAAAAAAAAAAAAGTGAGATAGTGAAATGTTAGAAAAATCCACCACCAGGTACCTCAGACTTTTTTGTCGTAGTGTGCCGACCTAAAGAAAGGAGAGAACAAAGTAAGACAAGTAGACAGGTTGAAGTTCTCTCAGCGCTTGGAGAGCCAGCACCAAGAGAAGACCCTGCTTCTGCGAGGAGCTGCCTTAGCGAGTTTATTTACAATTCACAAAATACAGGTGTTGCTCTCAAACAGTGTTCAAGCATTTCACATTTAGTGTTGTCATCTGACAAGCCACCAGTTTATCTCCTGTTTCTCTCTCTATTGCTCTCAGTCTTTGGTTTCCGGATCTTGAAACTTGGCCTTCACGTGAGGAAAACTCTTACAATCCTTTTTAAATACTCTTAGCCCGATGAATTTTTAAGTCTGAATTTAAAATAATCCAGGTTTTCCTGTACTGTTGTTACCTTCCGGATTTTGAATATTTTGTGCACTTTCTACAAAGAAACTTTTTTTTTCTCCAGTACAGCCTTAATAAAACTTGTATGGTTTCATTTTATATAATTCAGCATACAGGTTAGCTTTAAAACTTAGCTGGTTAGAGAGTCTGGGTTCATCTATAATCGCCCATATTATATATATATATGTGTATTATGTACAATTTCATCCTGTTTTATGGCTTTAAAACACAATATTACATCTCTATTTGAAAATCTCTTTGTAGTAGTTGTGCGTTGGATATACAGCGGCTAACTGAAGGCTTGTGTTGAAGTAAATTTCCTTTATTCTCTTGACTTAAAGTTGCTATGTTTGTCCTAACAGTGATACAGAGGTTGCTATTAAGTGCTAGGACGCTGTGCGGTTTCAAAGTCATAAAATAAACCTGTGATTGTCTAAGATGAATTCAGCTGAATGCTGTTTTTGTTCCGTCTGTAATAAAATATTCTTGTTCCAAAACTCGACATATGCACTATGGAGAAAAACAAAAATCCTCAGTTTATAAACGGTTCCAGATGCAGAATGATGGCATCTTCCACGTTATGGATATGTTCAAGGTTTGCATTGCCCAGCATCAGTCTACATGTTAATGACTCTGTCCAGAGACGATCTGCAAGCCTTCAGACGTGCAAAGACACTGAATTAAACTGATTTAATACTGCCATTTAAAAAGGAATCACATATAATAAAAAATAAGAAGCTGTATTTACTTTATGTTACCGCATCTTTCCTTTAAAGGACAGCACAAAGTGGACAGTTCAGTTCGGCTGTGTTGACAGCGAATCTGGTCAGACAATGAGCTCTGTGAAATTTAATTTTCTAACATTCATTCATTTTATCACACACACACACCTGCTTCATTTGAGTTCTGAATACTTTGAGAAGTATTTTCAATCCGAAACCAGTTCTGACTTCTAAAGAAAAAAAAGTTGAATTAAATTACAGGCTGTCGCCCACATGAGACGAAAGTTTTAGTAATCTGAAGTATCTGTTGCGGTCTTTCTTCCTATACGACAGCGCAAGTATTCAAACTAATCTGCTGGTTCTGTAACCTCCAGTTGTTTGTTTTACGTGTAGTGGTTGAGCTGGGCGCTCCCTTGTGTTAAATGCTAATATGGTAGCAATACTGTCAAGAAGTGCAACATGTGCAGTTAAGAGAGGGGCTGTTGACCCGGTTTACAGAGCAGTTCTCACTGTAAGTACTTGGATTGGGATCCATTTTTGTTTTGTCTCTGAACTCAGGCGCACTGGATTGCAACTGAGGTCAAAGTGCTGACATTTGGTGTTAACTGTCTTATCACTGTAGCCCTTTTATCCTTTTGGGGGTATGTATATATAAAAAAAAATGCTACAATTTCTACACAGTTCATTGGAGGTGAATGTGAACACCCTCAAATTAAACCTTAAACTCAGCACTTTAACCTCAGTCGTTATTTTTTAACACAATGCACTCGAGTTCTGGGCCAAAACAAAAGTGTCTGAACACCAACAAACTGCGCTGTAGGTGGTTGAGGGGAAACGGACTTGCTTTACTTTTACTGTGCGTTAGCTTCTATAAATAATTAGCTTTTTGAAAGCCAATGTGGGGAGTTTGTCAAGTCGAACACAAACATGAAACTTTTAGGCGAGTTTAGGAAAGCGTGACTGACCTGTCTGCAACTTCAAGGCCCTTTTCTTACTGATGGGTAATGCTGGACATTTAGTCACCCCCCATGTGTAATAAATAAGTATTCGAGACAAGTAGTCCACTAACAACTGGATGTTTTCTCACCTGCTGTGAACTATGTCAAACTCTACGCGCTTGATAGATCTCAGTAAACAAAATAGAGGTTGACTTATTTTCTCTCAAAGAATCTTTCAGATGTTTAGAAATCAATACCGATGTCAGTGATCGGTACGGTGCAATAAACCTTTGTGTTGCCGATACCCATTCCTAATGCCTGGTGTTTATTTGTCTCCGTCACGATCTCCACGCAGCCGTTTCTCGTGCTGCCGCTTGGTGATGATGTATTTGAAGAACTCATAGACGGACCAGCTGATGGCTGTGGAGGGCATCTGGTAGATGACCCGGGCTTGGACACCTTTAAAGAAGGCCGGCATGCCTCCCATTCTGTATACCGTCCGAAAAGCGTTGCCCAGGCCGGAGATGTGGCGGTTGCCGGGGGCTGAGGCAGTGGCAGCTCCAACCGCTCCCGCTGCTGTTGCAGCGTTGGCTTGGATCACGTGTATGGCCTGAGCCTCCTGTGTGTTGAGAAGGGTCTTGCAGACGTCGAGGGGAGTAGTGGCAGCTGCTGCCAGGGCTCCAGCCAGCGCGCCAGACACAACGTGGGAGGAAGGGTTGTACTGTCTGTGGGGGTTGAGGAGCTCCTGCAGGTACTCGTAGGTCATGAAGTGGAGCGCCTGGAAGGGCACGTTCATGGTCAGCTGGGTGGTGTAGCTGCGGTAGAAGGCGGCTGGGCCCTCGTGCCTCAACATGGACGCCATACAGTCAAGCACGCCGCGGTAAGGGGAGTTGAACATCTGCATTCGCTGTTTCACAACTGATGGGGGAAACAAAGGAGGAGGAGAGAAAATCAGAAGACCTGCGAGGAAGGCAGGAACACTAGACAGGAAGTGACAGTGGTTTTGTCAGATTTAAATTGAATCATAAAAAGTTTTATGTTCAGTATTATCTTCTTCACAAAACTATGTAAAACACTAACTCAGGCCATAAATAAGTCATCTTATAAATAGATATTTCATAAACTGATTTGTTTGTCCGGGTGACATTTGGGCTGAGTCTCTAGCTCCACCAAGTGTCCTGATGGTAGAATAGCACCATCAAAAGGAGGCTGAGGTGTGTGTGTGCGAGCGAGTGTTCTACCTTCGGCTGGGTTCATGATGGCATCGTGCAGCACTGTGGCCATGCAGCCCGCCACTCCTGCAGGATAGAGAGAACAGTTAAGAGGAGGTTAAAGCCGCAAGTTTCCATCTATATTTTAAGCATGCGCCATAAAAACATCAAACTAATACGCATTGTGCTCTGAAACAGACACCCACAGTCTCGAATTGCAATCCAGCCTTCCAGTGTTGTGGCACCAGCTGTGTTTCGTAATTAAACACACGGACGAAGAAACAGAAATTCTAGAGCTGTCGTTGCTGTAGCATGTGCCAGTCGGCTAAGCTGATGAAGTGTCTCTGGTCCAATTTATGAGATCCCCAGTCAGTTACAGTTAAAAACGGAGCGGGATTATTGCCCATCTGTGTGCGGGCAATGTTCAATTGAAGTGGAAACACTTCAAACAATGACAACATCACAATGTGCCAATTAACAGAAAAAGACGAGACGAGAAAGGAAAACCAAAGTTACTAATGAGAGTGTTTATCTCTGTGGATTATAACCGAGATCGACGTCACAGGATTGGAGCAGATGAACAAAGCGGTTGACACGTCTTCAAGTGTGCATCTTGACTCAGTTTGCCATGCAGCTCTATAAACGGGCACGACTTCAGGAATTATTAACAGGTCAGCATGAAGCGTCACTGACATCCGTTTCCAGTAGTTATGGAGTACACTATTTGGGTTAAGTGTACAGTTGAGAAGTAACAAGTATTAGGTTTGTATGTATGGGCTGTGTGGGCATCTCACCATTAGCAAAATGACTGTTGGCACCAGGATGAATGGCGTCACTGAGGGAGAACTTGATCTTCTCGTAGCAGGCGAAGTAGAGAGCGTGGGCAGGCCCCGCTCCCACCGCCAGCACATTCACACCTCTGATTGGCCGCCACACGCCCTCGGTCCGCACAATCTGCTGCAGGGCGTCCATCACGTTCCTGTAGCGTGCTCCTGGCTCGGGGTGCAGGCTCTGCATGCGAGTCTGGAGCGAGAAGAACGGACACATAAATAAATTAAGACATTAATCCAAATTATTTTCAGGCAGTTGGCAGGGCTTGTAGTCATAACTGCCAAGTGCACAGAGCTAGTGAATTATTTTTTGCTTTTCATTCAGTGTTGGAAAAGACGTAGAAACATGTAGATATTACATTATCAGATATTACATCCCAATTTTAATCACAAAATATTGATATTTTATTTATGCACACTTACAGGTATTAAAGAAAGAACATGACAAGAGAGTTTTAGTTTCACTGACAGTGCGAGGATCTTACCGTAAGACAATAAAACTTTGAGTTTGGGTGACCAGGACAGGTAGTAGTTTCACCAGTGTGTCTAATTTTCAAGCAGTGTGTGTTTGTGGACTGTCCACATCTCACTTTGACAATGTGTTAACTAGAAATCACACCAACACCAATGAACCAGCATTCACTTAACGTCTTCATGACTGTGCCTCAACTTTGATAACAGACGGAAACCACCACATCCAGGGCGGCAACCGCAAACCCCGAATTAGGAATGCATGAAACCAGGAAGTGGTGCAAAGATACTCGGCATATCGCTTGCATTGCTCAGATAAGGAGTACTGTTTGCACTGCCGACGGTTTGTGTGTAAAGTGACAGAATACAAGAGCAACGAGCCAAACTGTGACGCTCCAGGCCAAGCTGGCGCAATCCTCAAACTTTTCATAACATGCAATAAGTAAACTGCCCGGGCCTGGACCTTCCCATCAGAGCTCAATAATTACAGCAAGAGAAGGGAGCACGGCTGCCTCCTGGAGGCTTACACGGACATTCCAGCTCCCCGTTTCTGGGAAATCGTAACTCATGTGGAATGTGCACAGTCATCCACAGTGTATTCAGGTCTCCTGGCTTTGCCCCCAGCCTCCCCCTCTTTTTTAATTCACGAAGTGGCTGCCCAACCCAAAACTGAGAGAGAGCGCCAGACAGATCAACCAGAACAGAATCAGGTGTCGGTGTACAAAAAAGACAATACAGAGGGCTCTGTGTTCGTATCACTTTTTCACGTGGTACAGCCTCCTTTATCCTAACAGGGTGGACGAATTAACCTCTTATAGCTGCTCTGAATGTGGAGAACGCTGGAAGGGAAATGAATAGTCCATATGATGTGTCAGAAGCCACGTCATGAGCATCTTGACGTGGACTGTACTTTATTTGGACTCTGGGGAAGTACAGTCGTAGATGCAATAAGACCACTTGTCAAGAAAGTACGTCAGGCATGCATACAAACAACAGATGTTTGACATATGGGGTTATATTATTACTTGTTACGGGGAAGTAAAGAGGGGCAAGTTAATGCATGCTTTACATTCTGTAGGACTTAGGAGTAATGTGGACTTCTTTTGTTGTTGTGTGACAATGTTTCAGTTATGCCTCATTTCCACCGCATGCTGCGGCTGAGCTCGACTGTAACTCGTCTCTTCTTGGTTTTCCATTGGCATCTCCTCAGTCGAAGTTCAAAGCGAGCCACGGTGAAGACGGTGGCGGGAAAACACCGCTATTTGATCAGGGAAATTTTGTCCTGTTAAAGCCGGAACAACCAGTCATCTTATTGTCCGTGCTCTAACATAGGACTCCCAAACTTTTCTGTTTGTTTAAGCAGCCTCATGTTTCGCTGCCCGCAGCTGTTTCTGGAACAAAGTTTGTCTCTTTGCTGTGAAAAACAGCCTTATGCCTTCCCTTCAATATCCTGCATTGTTTCCTGTGTTTGTGTCGCGTTGAAGGTTGATGTCGTGGTAATTTCGCGTGGCCTCGCTATGACGATCGACAAAGAATCACGCTTAGATTGAGGGAGGAACTATCTGAAATCGAGAAAAGTAACCTGTACCAAAAGTGAGTCTAGTCCAGCGGCACCGCGCAGTAGAAACAAGGCTTTAGGGTCCTATTGCAAGTTTGCCTTTGTCCTGTAGGACAAACCTCTACGTCTGAAACAATGATCATTGAGGCTGTAAGCTAGGATCAGGCTTAGTAACAAAGAGTCTTTGATTGGACAAAGAAGTAATACTTCATCTCCAAACTACAAGGCCTAGAGAGTCATGTCTCTGCGCTGTATTGTACTGTAGGTGATTTGAATGTATCTCTGATTCACAGGCTTTCTCAAAGACGGCAAAAAAACACACAGGACCACTATTTTAATGGAAAACCTGTGTTTGGTCTGAACTTGACTGAACCCACCTGAATGTGACTGAACGGTGTCAACACATCCGACAACGTTATGAGAGTACAAAGAGTGCTTGGTTTTGAGCAGAGTTTGACCAATAGATCTGTATGCCAGTTTTACTTATTTCTAGTTGTTTACTGTTTCAGTGCACCGGTGTGTTAAAGTGTAAAATATTCTGTCTGCATCTTTGACACAAGTATTTCATAACTTTGTTTGAAGGATCATTGCAAAAACTGTGCTTATTTAAAAAATACTGGACTTTTTTTTTTTTTTTTTACTTCACAATATGTTGTGAGGGAAGGAAGGAAATAAAAAGAATAAACTTAAGTAAATAAAAGTGGCGGCCAATCTGCTGTAGGAAGCAAAGATTGTGAAAATTAAGAAATCTTGAGATGAGGAAGTTGTACACAAAACATTACTGTAATAAAAACCTTCCTTGACTTAAAGTACTTCCTTATTTTTCTTTATCTTTGTGGCTGAAACAGGCTGGACAAAGGTGGGGGAAGGCAAAAAAAAAAGAAAAAAGAAAAGAGGCCATTAAACAACTTTCTTTTAACGTTCGAAACACACCTACAGTGTTTTTTTAAAAACTGGAAACTCATCACGTTTGTACTAATTCAATTCTGACAATTACAAGGTAACCAGGGCTCGCAAAACAAAACTCATCCTACCTCTCCTTTTTCCCAGACAGAGATTTTATAATCTAGGATCCTGGCAGGGGTGTGGATTTCCCAGGAATGGGGAATTAATATCAACATGTACCCAGGAAGCCGTTTTGACAAAGAATTATCAAAATTAACTTTACAATAATAATTCAGTTTGTTCACAGTGTGACCAGATAAAATGATTAAATTAAAAACAGACAATCTGCTGCGCACTGTGTGACTCTGATGCAATGATTTGCAATGGAAACAGCCTTTGTAAACAAAAGCGTTCAAAGCCATTTTGCGGAAAATGTGATAAACCAGATGAGATATTCAAAGAATTCGTTATGAACAAGAGCTTTGTTTAATCACTGTTAACTGTTTGTTCATTATCTTCTGATACAACATCAGCGACTAAATACCAGACAGGACAGAAAGCACTTAAAATAAAGACAACTGGTCACAGACATCAGGACTCTCATGTCAACAAATGCCATTTAAGCAGTTAAAGTAGTGGGGTTAGTCATTTCTAATTCTAATTCATGGGTCCTTGATGACAAGTGAGGTTACCGTGCGAGTCCAGCAGCTTTGAGATTTTAGTATTGAGGTATGTTTGGAGTTAACTTTCCAAAGCTGGAATAAGTGAGCATGGTTAGTTTTGTTTCCTTTCCTCTTGGCCCAGTACAGTAGACAGTTCCTGGAAAATCTGTTGTGTTGCAAATCTAAACTATTGACTAACACTGTTGAGAAATTTAAAGTTCTGCTTTGATTTTGTACAACAGGAAACTAGATGGAAAATAGATTTTTTTCTTCCTTTTTCCTCCTGGGGATGATCCAATTCCACTTGTATGATCTCTTACATGATTTCTGTGCGCTGCGTATGGAGAGTACTACTTTGTTTGTATGTAAAGTTTTAATTAAAACACAGTGAGGAAGTCATGCACACAGAGAGAGGTTATGGTGAAATTTCATAACTGTCATATAACAATTGTCCTTACATAAAGTGCGATCATGTAGTGAAACGTGTGTGTGGATCACTGCCCCTTCATCAGCATGAGCGGTAATAATAAAACTGTTCAGTTATGTCACCTATAATGTAATGAATTATACGCACACACAGGTGTGTGACTGACGACCCATTTGTGTGACTGACGACTCATTTGTGTTAATCATCCACCAGGACACTGGTTCATCTTCCCAATAAAAACTTTCCACATTGAATCATATGTGATGTCTGAACGTGCTTCCTTGTGTCCTTTTCTAATGCGACACTTCAAAATTCACCGTGGAAACACATTTAAAACAGAGATCATGCTAATTATAATCAAAATGTGTTCATGTTGTTCATTAATTGTTGAAATCCACTCGGACGAACTTGTCGTTTTGTCTTTCCAACCAGTTTTCTGTCTTGTCTTTACCTCACAGACACTGTCTGTGTGTCCAGAGGATGAGTCTGTCTATAATACTTTGACCCCCCTCAGTGTCAAACAAGGTAATCTATTACATCTTGTATTATCAAAACGTAGAGAACGAGGAGCATAGCAGTATTGCAGTAACAGTACAAAGTGGCAGCTGCAGTAAATCAACTCATAACTCATAAAGCAAGATGTACACATTTTTAGTTTGGGAGATTTATCTCAGAGGAAAGTCAGACGTGTCCGATAATGGAACTCTAGCCAGGAAGGGCAACTGCCGCTTTAAGCTCGTGAGCTAACGTATGTAGCCAAGTTAGCCGAGACGCAGCTGTCAAACTGTTTGTTATTATGACACAAATATCTGGCTACGTGAAAGCTGGGGATAATATTTAAAAAAGAAGTTAAAACCCACCCGTGTTTGTATTTCATAATGTGCCCACACTGTGTTGCGTTATTTCCTGTTCGGATACCGTGAGTTAGTTAACTGACCTCTGCTAGCTTGCCTAACGCCACTCGAGCTCAGGCTTGTATCGCGGCCTGCTTTCACTGTGACATAAACACGGCCTAAAATAACATTTAAAAAAGGAGCAATGTGTTGTTTTTATTTGCTTTTTGTACCTTGACACAGTCGATGGGATACATAAGGCAGTGCTCCATGATTCCAGCCACGGACCCTGCCAGCATGTGTGTGCTGGTGGCTGCTCCTTGAGGCAGTCCTTCATAGTCTATTTCTGGCTCCACAGAGGTCGAGGGCTCCGGAGTTGCTCGATGCAACATCGGTGCAAAGTCATGTCCCCCTGTCATTCTCGGTGAAAGAGACCCGACAAATCCCCCCGTGACATCCAGAACTCTGCCATCCAGCCATCGCAACCCTGCACCGCCTGGAGCGCCTGTGACCCGGCTGTCGACGCCCGGTGTTTCCATGGACGTCCGCCGGGACAAGCCGTCCGCTTCCATTCAAGGGAGGAAAAGATTTAAGTCCTTTAACTCTGTTGAAGTCGATGTTTCCAGCGACCCGCCTGTTGGTATAGTTTTTCCCGGCACTTCAGCGTCCCAAGTCTTGGCGGGTGGCTGCTGCTGCGCGGTAGGCAGCTGTGCAGAGTCCGGAAACCGGGAAAGTCTAGGCGGGTAGGATCTTAGTGGGTTTGTCAGTGAGTCACGCTTGGAGCTAGAGCTGATTGGACAGGCGGGCTGTCAATCACCTACAGCTCATTCTATTGGCCAAAATTGGTCTTAAAAATGAGGCGGGCAGATGACGTTGCTGGGGTTCACGTCAGTGGGGGTCTATGGTTTTGTAACATGCTGAAGTCACATGTGTGTACGGGAAGTGGATGTTACTAGTTTAAGTGCAACCATAAAAATGCATCATTTGAAAAAAAGTATAAAAGTATAGAGATATATAATAACACTTTCCTCATGAGCAGTCCTCATGTAAAGAAGTAAATTCTAAGTAAATTTGAGTTGATCAGATTGAAACAATTATGAGCACATTAGACCAACTAACTGTACAGTTTGTCAATGCGTTCATTTGCTGGCACTCCCCTCAGATATCACATCTAGACATGTTATTCATGGAGTTCATGCACTTTTCACTCATTAAAGTTCCTCCACATGCCTTCCGAAGAAAGTCCGCAAAGAAGGTCGATTATCCATTTTAGGGCTTACATACTATTATTAAGTTACCACTATTTTATTGATGATGTGATGTGATTTTCTATTTACAAATGCAAAGTTTATTTGTAATTAACACGTATCATCACCTAGGGTCCACACTATAACACCGTACATATGTTTCAAGCTACTTTAACTATTTTACCTGAAGGAGGAATTCTAACAAGCATGATCAATTAATCAAGAAATAGACAGATAGACTTTATTTATACCAAGCTGGGAAATTACAAAAATTACAAAATGTGTTACAAAATAATCCACATGCCTCAGAACAGTGAACTTTAAGATGCAACATCATTCCAAATTTCCAAATATTTCAAAAATAACTTCAACATTGAGGTAGTTAAAGTTTCTGCAAGTCTCTAGATTTACCTTATTCATTAAAACCCGAGTTTAAAATGCATCATGGCATAAAATCTGGACAGAAAAATGTGTATTTTAGTATATTTAGTATCAAAGTATTCTACTCTCTCTAGTTCACCACCATAGACATAATGGTATATATAATATATATTATTATGTCTACGGTCACCACTCTGTCTTGTAGTGTTGGTTTTTCCCACCGATTTAAATGCAGCACGCCTGGAGACGTTTCTGATGACGTATCACTCTGGCCGAGCGGAAGTCGGTCGGGTTGTTTCGGTCATTTCCTCCCGTTAGCCTGGTCGTCTTGGTTTAAAAATTGAATCTCCGTGAAGTAAAGCGAGAGAAGAAAACGTCTTATCGTCGTTTCTGTCGACGGGCTGCACCGTCATGGCAGAGGAGAGGCGCATTTAGGTGAGTGACAGCACACGGACGGACTTTATCGTTGTGAGTAGTTCACGAACCGTTAGCCGGTTTGTAACTGAACAGATGCTAACTCACAATAATGGATCAAATCAGCCAGTTTGTAAGAAGCGAAGGTGGAAAACATGTCAAATCATCTTTGTGTGTCGTTTGTAGTGGCCAACCGTGGTGTTTTTTTTTATCTTAACTGTGGAATAAGTCAATCGCTGTTCAACTATTAGGCAATACAGTCTCCTTAAAGGGCTGTCAGCACTTTCTAATCTCTCCTGGTTCCTTCAGGCAGGAGACAAACATCAACTCTGGACAGGATCCTGATCACACTGCAGACACCATGAGGTGACGACTGTGAAATCTTGTACTTTTTTTTTTGCCAACGTGAACATATGGCAAGGTAAGAAACTAATAACAACCTCTGCTGTGAGAAGCCCTGATGTAACTTTGACTCAAACTCAGCTCCACAGTTTATAGTAGGAAATGATGATGATGATGTGCTCTTCCTCCACAGGATCACTTTTTCCTGCCTGCCGGCCTCCTGGTACTGCAGCGTGTCCCTGCTGTCTCTGGGCTGTGCTCCCAGGCAGAGGCTGCTGTTCCTGCTGATACTCTTCATCACTTCTGCCACCCTCCTCCTGGGAACCTACCAGAGGCAGCTATGGGGCTCTCAGCGACGGCCCAAGGCCCGAGTCAACATGTGAGTAGTAGAGATTCACGATGTTAGGACGAGCTGCACAAACATGATCTGTACGGACGTGTTACTTTGGAGCTGGACGGAGAGGCAGTCTAGCTCTGGTTCTGGGTCCACCTCGTTTATTTGGAAAGTGTGTAAGAGTGTAGTGCTTCTATATAAATCAAAGAGGATATTTAAAGAGGATTCTGAAAACAAACGTGACCTTTCTTTGTAAAATAATACACATGGGAGCATGTTAACTATCGGTTATTGTCTTTAATCCAACCACAACGATGCCGTGATGGGATTAACTGACACACAGATGTGCTGCAATCACACATTGCTCCGGCAGTAACACTAATTACAAGTTTAATTGAATAAATACACCATATACATGGTTCGCCCAGGTCCCTGAAATTACTGAAATGTGTGAATTTGAGGGGAAAAGTAAGTTTATAATTTATGCACAACACAGTTGAGAATTGTTCACATATTGAAGGCCCTCTACAGTAATTAATGCCTCTTTAATTTAGTCCCTGAGCTCCTATAAAGCCTGTTAGTTTTCTTTAAATGTTGGAACAGTAATTAACCTTCATTTATGTATTAAACTATGCCTAGGGCCTTGGCATTGATGAAAGCCTGATTATTTATTTTTTTAAATTCCTGTTTCAAGCTGGATATAATTCAGATTTTCTTCTTTGCATATGATGTTTGATTTCACATGAGCTTGTATGAAGACTGGAAATTTCTCGGTAAACATAATGAGCTGATAACCAGCTCGGTGAGAACAGGTTATCACATTTGTTTTTGAAGCCAGATCAAAGTCACACAAACTTGTTTTGTGTGACTTACTGCAGGTGCTTTTTTTTTTTTTTTAGCAACCAAGGACAAATACACAAAGTTACGCATGACACATGATGACTTGTATGAGCCAAAGGCTCCTGCAGATGGGTCCTGTAGATTTACCAGCATAAAAATAAACTATCAATCCATTCACTCATGCCCTTCTTTTAAAATACAGTATATAAACACTGTTTCTCATCCTGTGTCTGTTCTCCAGGTACCTCTCCCTCGAGTCCATGGAGGCCACTGATGTTCTCAACCCTGCTCTGAATTACGGGATCGTGGTGGACTGTGGCAGCAGTGGTTCTCGGGTCTTTGTGTACTACTGGCCGCCACATAACGGGAACCCTCACACCCTGCTGGACATCAGACAGATGAAGGACCATGACCGCAAACCAGTCGTCAAAAAGATCAAACCTGGTGAGGAAGCAGCTTGCTGGTAGTTTGTCACAGCAACATTAGTTTGCGTTTTGTCACATGTCATAAAGTCTTGCACACAAGCAAACAACAACTGACAGCAGACTGGATCTTGGCTTGCTGACAACTCCTAACTTAACCTTTTTCACCACCGTCTCAGACAGTCCTGATGTAAATGCTGTTTGTCCCAAATATAAAATGGCTGCTTTTCTAATTCTATAAAAAAAGATATTAATAAGAGAATGAAATTAGAAATCTGCGCACATTTAATAAAACATTTGTTGCACATACAGTACATTCATGTAGTTCATCAGTGTTTTGTAACATCTGTAAACTTTGTGTTTGTGGATGCACCCACATTTCTCCTAAAATGAGTTTTTTTTAATCGTCTCTGATCATTTTATTTTTCTGTCCCTGGGATGGCATGGACACCCTTCAGTTAGAGCCCTGGGATTTAAATTTGTATTTCCATACATGAATGTCTCTACTGTCCTCCGTGGACAACTGTAGTGCCTTTGTGCATTACAGACTCATTCTTTCCAGCAGCATTCTTGGAAAGAAAATGGACCTCAAGAATGAGCCAAGCCAAAGGCAGCAGCTCTCAGTTTCTCTTTTTATATAATTTCAGCGATTTATTTTTTTAATAATGTAAAACTAAACTTAAACCATAATTATATATGTTGTGCAGATGCAGCATTATTTGTGGAGGGGGGGTGGGAAAGGGACATTTTGGAACAAACAAACTGTGTGTTCCTATTGTGTGACAATGGAACAATGGTCCCATTGAGGCGCAGACAGGTTCACTTAGGTGCCAGCATGAGGAATAATTACTAATCATAATCTGCCAAAAATGTAAAAGATTGTGTGAAAGAAATAGGAGAAAGTACAGAGACAGACAGATTCGGTACACAAGGTCTGTTCCAGGAGAAGCAGTTAAAGGCGACGTGGCACTTTGTACCCTGGGGCGTAATGTAAACATCCTTTACTGACTAAAAACTTCTAAAAACCTTTCTGTTTCGAGAATGCTTCCCTGCCTAATAAAACTAACAAAACTAACAAACTACTCTGTGCTCCTTTACACCTTTTCGGCTTATGTCCTTCTCTGTAAGTCGCTTTGGATAAAAGCGTCTGCTAAATGCAATGTAATGTAATGTAATGTACTGAAGAACCTGTTCTTCCACCAGGTGGCAGACAGACACAGCAAGAGACTGGCTTTCTCAGACACATCGGTATCAGCCTAGAAAAACAGGACCACGGGTTCCAACATGAAATAAATTTACTCAAATTTTCTGAAATAGTTTACTGTCACAAAGGACCAACGAAAGCTGAAATCAGAATTTGGACTCTTTCTTTCTTTCTTTCTTTCTTTTTCTTCTTTTGCTTTCGTTCTTTTCTTCTTTCTTTCTTCTATTTATGTTTCTTTCTTTCTTTTATGTCTTTCTTTTTTTTTTTCTGTCTCTTCTTCTTTCTTCTTCTTTCTTCTTTTTTCTTTCTTTCTTTTTTCTTTCTTTCTTCTCTTTCTTTCTTTCTTTTTTCTTCTTTCTTTCTTTCTTTCTTTCTTTCTTTCTTTCTTTCTTTCTTTCTTTCACGAATCAACTAGTTGTTACAACATTAAAGATGGCATTAAAGAGAGGTCATTTCAGTATGGGTACTGTTCTCTCAGGTATCTCCACCCTGGCGAAGAACACCGGCACAGGCCAGCGACTACCTCCATCCTCTCCTCAGCTTCGCTGCTGCTCACGTCCCACAGAACAAACACAAAGAGACACCACTCTACATCCTCTGTACTGCCGGCATGAGGCTGCTGCCAGAGAGGTACACAGAACAGCATGTGATATCGGGGTGTGCTGGGTGGTTTTTCAGAAACCTAGTACTACGTTTACTTTATGTAGCGCAAACTAAAACTGATTAATACAGCAGTTATAAATCCTTCCTTCAGTTTTCTTGAAGCTGTTTCAGAGGGGTGATTTTGGTGGGTGTAGTTTGTGGTGCTGTTGAACTTACATTATACGGAGAGGTGCTTCTGTCTGCCTACCGTCAGTGATAGAAACAGGTTTGACAAAATAAAAAGAACACAATTCAACACCACCACAAACATAACGTATGTCATCGTCATATGTATAAACTTAAGTTATTCTCTGTTTCTTGTTCTATTCACGCCCTCGCACTGTGTCTGTTTTTCCGTCATTTGTTGGTGCATGAAACATTTCGCGTGTCTCTGTATGTAGCCAGCAGGCAGCCATCTTAGAAGACCTGGTCACTGATGTTCCCCTGGAGTTTGACTTCCTGTTTTCCCGTTCCCACGCTGAGGTCATCTCTGGGAAACAGGAAGGTGAGATGATTTGTTTGTTGCTTAGTACGATGCTATTACCAGTTTTCACTGGCCTGGGTGTATATTTACTAAATTAAGAGAATGCAGCAGTCATTTCTAACTGCTACCCGCTTGTTTTTTGTGTCTCCTCATCGTCGTATGATGACCTGTTCCTGTTGCCTCTCAACCCTGAAGGAGTGTATGCATGGATTGGCATTAATTTTGTGTTGGGCCGGTTTGATCATGCTGATGAGGGTGAGTGTGACAGTCTGATGTTAACAAGACGTGTCTGAAACTGACTTGTTGTTTTGGTTTTTACGATGCTTCCTTGTTCAGTGACATATTCTTTTACAAGCACAAAATAACATAACATAACTAATTTCTGCGTTTTTCAGAGGATGCCACAGTTGAAGTAACAACAGGGTCTCAGAACCAGCAGCCAATCAGCAGGCGGCGCACAGTGGGCATCATAGATATGGGTGGAGCTTCCTTGCAGATAGCCTATGAGGTGCCCAGCGCCATCACCTTCAGTTCACCACAGGAAGTAAGGACGAGCACTGAGACATCTGTTAACTGTGTTAACTACTCCTACTCCAAGAAACATGTCATACTTAATTAATCTGCCCATTATTTTCTTAATTACTAATAATAATAATAATAATAAAAATCACAATATTCCGTCAAACTGTCCAAAACGTGTTAGTCCAGACAGTTGGTCTGATCCTCAGTAATGTGATGTCTCTGTGTTTTTCAGGAGGAGGCAGGGAAGAGCGTCCTCGCAGAGTTTAATTTGGGCTGCGATGTCGAGCACACACAACATGTTTACAGAGTGTACGTCACCACGTTCCTCGGCTTCGGAGGAAACATGGCCAGGCAGCGTTACGAGGACCAGCTGGTCAACAACACGCTGGCAAAGAACAGGTTCAGACTTGCATATACAAACATTCACACTCTGCATGTCTCTTTTATATTATTGCAACTTCTATGCCTAAAAATGATACCTAGATAACTTGAGACTGTGGTCTAGGTGATTTGTAGCCGCTTTCTTTCTTTTTATTATTAGTATTCTTAAAAATCAAGTCTACATTTCTCACAACTGTCTTATTTTTATTTAAGTCGAAGCTTTTCTTCCAGGCTTTAATGGAGCGTAACGTACAGCGCATTTATTTGTGAGATGCAACCAGGTGGTACATTATGTAAAATATAGTTTACAAGCAGGTCAGTGGAGGCAGTCTGTTGTTAATGGTAATTATGCTAATATATCCAAATGAATATGGTAATTAAACATTGATAAAGATGTAAATGCTTAACCTCTCCCTTTGTAGTGCTTCTAAAAAAACATTTCATGTTCCTGTTTGTCCAGGTTTCTGACCACGCAGACGGGCCTGAACGAAGACAAGCCATACCTGGATCCCTGTCTGCCAGCCGGTCTGTCGGACACAGCTGTGAGAGATAACAACACGTTATACCTGCGGGGTCAGGGTGACTGGACGCGGTGTCAAGAGGTCGTTCGTCCCTTCCTGGGCCTTCACAACGGCACCATGTCACCAGGGGGCGTATACCAGGTATGATGGAAGAAAAAACACACATCCAGAAAAGATTGTACCTTTTAATATAAGTGTGTTATTGTAAGCATAATGATATGGCGGCATGATATCTTAACATTTTGGTAAGCCAAATAAAAAACATGTTCATTTAGATGTGTTTCCTTCATTTGATGATTGTTTTTAATCTCTTTCACGTCACCCCTCTTTATAACGCCGGGCAGTATGTCCACTCACTGGACAACCTGCTTTGATTCCTCACAAAGCAGACGTGCCAAAATATAATGTTTAACCCCATGTTGTTGTTGTTGTTGTTGTTTTCTTTCAGGCTCCCATCAACTTCAGCAACAGCGAGTTCTACGGCTTCTCCGAGTTTTTTTACTGTACGGAGGACGTGCTGAGGTTGGGAGGACAGTATGACAGCGAGAAGTACTCCCGAGCTGCTTCGGTATCCAGACGTAGTTTTTTCATGAGTAACTGAAAAATGTCTTTGTTTGTAGAAAGTTACCAAGTTATTTGTTTTGTTTTGTTTTTCCTGCAGGACTTCTGTTCCACCAAGTGGTCGACACTGAAACAGCGTCTGGACAATAAACTTTTTTCTCAGCAGGCCGACCTCGGCAGACTTAAGTAAGTAAAACACACACACACACACACACACACCAATGAGAACTCTTCTGTGTGTAGAACAAGAAATGTAACTTTGTGCGTTTGATATAAGCTTGATGTTTCACAAACAGGAAGTTTTCTAATGCCATACAAGCATCAAAATACGTTTATGGAAGTATTGTTCTGTCATAATATATGCGCACATTGTCTTTAGGTATTGTTGTTGGTTCTGCTATTAAAAATCATTATTTAACGGGTGCAGCAAGCAACAGTTTTGTTTATACATGTTGCATATCAATTAGTCACAAAGTCACCAATTTACATTTAGCAGATTCTCCACGAGGAGGTGCTGTTCAGTCATTGTCGTCCTACTTCTACACCTAACCTGCACCACCACGAGGGAAGGAAAGAAGCTGCTGCATGTGTAGACATGTCAATAACACCACCTACAGGCAAAGAAAGCTTTTGTCAGCTTTGGCAGGGACTTGATTGATTTTTGGACAGCTAACACTTCAGCCGAGCCAAGGTGGTAATTGTCTTGAAATGTAGTTAGAGCTAAGCGTTCTAGCAGTGAACAACAGATGAAAATGACACAGGTGTAGAAGACTGACATAACAAACAACTTAATTACCTGGTAAAAACCAGGTAATATTTGCACGTTTAAAATAAAAATGATAAAAACAAACAACAGCTTTAACATTTTGAAGTAATAGTTTTTCTTGCCTGTAGGTGGCATTGGTTGGTCTGAAACTGTGTGAGGTGCAGCTGTCTCATGTTTACTGTCCCTTTTGCAGGTATCAGTGCTTCAAGTCCGCCTGGATGTACGAGGTGTTGCACTCAGGCTTCCGTTTCCCCACCAACTACACGAGTCTGAAAACAGCCCAGCTAGTTTATGACAAGGAGGTCCAGTGGACTCTGGGAGCCATCCTGTTTAAAACCCGCTTCCTGCCTCTCAGGTAACTTGAGAATTACAACACATACAGTACATATATCCACAACACCTCCGAAAAATCTGAAAAGTTAAATATATCCTTCTTTCATTAACACTGACACGACAATAGCTGCTGTTTATTTCCTGTAACAGTTTCACCTAGGGTTCCCACGGGTGCTTGAATTCCTTGAAAATGCTTGAATTTCAATTCAGTGTTTTCAAGGTTGTGAAAATGCTTGAATTTTTTGTGAAGTGCTTGAAAATGCTTGAAATTTGTCTATCCCAATAAACCAAGAGAAAACAAAAATGTTTCCTAAGCGGCTACGCGCTTGATCCGATGCCTTTACATGCAGAACTCAGTTATCATACTCGCTTGGTGTTCTGCTGAGAAATAACAGTAGACTACTATCCACACCTGTTGGTCACTGTTATTGCGCTATGGTAGTTACACAATACACCGCTCACAAGCTGAGAATACAAGCCAATTCACAATTAGTTAAAAATCAGACTAATTAGACCCTAATGCTAATTAGACCCATATTATTATGCCATACAGTGGCACCGCTGCGCTTCCCATGACCATCATGGCAAACACAACTAGTAGGCTACCTATTTAAAGGTGCTGGAAAAATGGAAAAACTGGTGCTTGAAGGTGCTTGAGAAGTGCTTGAATTTGTTCATGAAAAAGGTGTGGGAACCCTGTTCACCTTTTAAGTTCAGGAAACCGAATTATAAAATGGAAATTTTGTGACATAAAAGAAGAAAACATACTAGCCTTTCATCCATCATCTGTCGGGGTGTGTCTTCCTCCCTCTGCACTCAAGACGGAAATGAAACCAAAACTAAATTGAATTTTAGGCAATGGAAAATATGCTCTCACTGTACTTTTACAATTAATACTCCTTACACTGAATTGTGATTTCTTGTTTTGAAAAGTTTCCATAACGTATAACAACAATAACATGATTATTAGGGTAGCTTATTACATTTAAATTTCTAATTAACTCTAATAAACTTCAAAACACGCAGGTTGACATTTTGCCATAACACATTACAGAAAGCACACAGTGTATGGGACAAGTGGATGACAGAACACACGCAGATACTGTTATCATTGCGTTCATCAGTGAGGATTAGTATCAGGTTGTTTGTTTTGTATGAAACATGTGCCAGTGTGTCATGCTCATGTCTTCTGCCGCCCTCCGTGTCCTCTCCAGGGACCTGCAGCAGGAAACATTGCGGCAGAGCCACCCCAGCTGGCTGCGCTCCTCCTTCGTCTACAACCACCACCTGTTCTCGCTCTGCATCCTGGTGGTGGTGCTGGCCATCCTGCTTTACATCCTCCGCCTGCGCAGGATCCACCAGCGAGAGCAGCGGCAGGCCGAGGTCCTGAACCTCATCTGGGCCGAGGAGGGAGAAGCCCTCCTTCCCTGAAAGACACGTCTGTGACGGGGCATTACACACCGATATCCCGCAGGGTCTTTTGTCCTCCATGACATGTTTGGCTTTTTGCAACCAAACCACAATACAAAAACTAAGTAACGTGCGTATGGAGGGCAAATACACAACCTGGAACTCACTCACCAGCCGAGGGTGTGACTTTGCCTATGAGGACATATGGGAAGACCCATATATTTTATTGTGGGGAAAGACGTCACAGTACAGAGACACTTTAATGAGCCTGGAAATCAAACAGCTCTGTACATTCTTTGATCGTGCAGCTTTAAACACAGAGCCAATCTCAGGCCGGAAAGATCTTCTCTGTGTTTACTTACTTCTCTGTGAGACTATTTTAGAAAAGAGGAATCAGCTCGGCAGAGTTCGTACCTCAGATCCAAAGCCATGTTTCAGCTTCGTCTAATGGGTAGTCTGGACAGTTATCCTGGATTCAGTGGGTTGATAAGTGCTGAACAAGAAGACAGAGGTGGTAATACTCTCCAACAAAGGATTATGGATTTGAAGACTTGTATTTTAGCTGTCTGAAGGCGCAGAAGAAAGAAAAGCAGCCCATCCGCCCAATTAGGATTCATATATTTCTCTTCATGAAGAAGCCAT
Source organism: Collichthys lucidus (assembly GCA_004119915.2). Classification (NCBI taxonomy): domain Eukaryota; kingdom Metazoa; phylum Chordata; class Actinopteri; family Sciaenidae; genus Collichthys; species Collichthys lucidus. The sequence continues at coordinate 21,583,567 of CM014080.1, read as the reverse complement.
ATTAGTCGGTCTGTTCACAGTCAAACCAGTTCTATGGCCATTCATCACGACATGACACGGCAGCCTCGCTCTGTTTCTGTCATTTATTACGGCTGATAGAGATGGGGAATATTCCCGTGTTGTCACTAGACTCATTTGATGATTAAAAATGCATTGCATTGACAATGCACTCATTTTATATAACAATATACAATTTGCTGTGCTGTAACAGGAGTGTGATGGAACCTTCAGCATGCCAGCATGCTAATTTAACTTCATTTTTTTAATATTAAAACGTTAATTTATCTTCAAGTACAGCAGTTTAACAGTCCAAACCGAGACTGGAGAAAGCCGAGCCTGAAAATGGTCATTTATGCCACTTGTGAAAAAGATCTGGATCCTTGTTTTTCAGTTATCTGCCAGAGATCGTATGACTTCTTAAACATAACATTGCATCACTGGTGCTCCAAATATTTCCTGTGCACGTGACCCTTGAGTGTCAGGTAACAGATTTAAACATGACATTCCCACCTCCAGACAGAGAAATCAAAAGTGGAGAAGTTGTCGAGTCGAATTTTCTTTCACCTTGAATCTCCAAATCCTTCTCTCACCGCCGTCTAGCAGTCGAAATGTTCACACCCCTGAAGAGATTCAGCATCGCACTTTGGTGCGGGGTGATATCGCGGCATGAGTGCAGCGGTTCATTTCTGCCATCAAAGATATTGTTTCATCTCCACTGGTCGTCCCGATGGGATGACTTCCTCGAAAGCAATCCCGCAACACCGATGATGTCAGCTGCAGAGCTCAAGCCCTCAGATTGTGCTTTGATACTCGAATGCCACTGTTATCCTGCCAAGACCCCAGTCCAGCACAGATTTCTATCAAAGGGACGACAGAGCCAAGAGGCATTTTAGCCTGGAATAAACAGAGAGACCTGCTCAGTGTTTAGATGAAGGTGCTGAAAGCAGATTAAGACCCCAGAGGCCTGAATCAAGCAGATGCTGTGTGATTTCTGAATGCAATAACTCCATGAAAGGGAAGAAGCTCTCATGCCACTGGCTTAAATGAAAGCTTGTGTGTTTAACATTTAAGGTTGTTTTCAAAATGAAAAGCCATTTTAAAGTAAAAAAAAAAAAAAAAAGGCCTTACGATGAGGGTCTTTATCAGTTTTTGCAGTCGTTGTATTTCAAAGTTGTAAATGGAGCCATTGTGTTTTTTTGTTTTTTTCGTGAGTCTTGGCATTGTGATATGTGTTGACAGACAGCAGGTGTGCATGAAACCATGACAATGCAAATATGTGTGAGCAGCACCTGGTGAAACTTCCTGGAAAGTTAAATAACGTGTCGCTCCCACAGTGGGAGATCTTTTTATTATTATTTTTTTTTAATGTTCAAAAGTCTCGTTTGTAATCGAACTGATTTTTCAGACAGAGCTGCGGGACCTCGTTCATCAAACTAAACTCCATTGTTCTCAAAGAAAAAGCTGTTTTGTAACCTGTGCTGTGTTGTGCTCATTTAAATGTCGTTCAAAGATAGGAGGGAACTGTTTGTCAGCTTTCTGTAATTTGAAAAATGTGATTCCGCTTGTGTACGTGCGTCTGTGCACGTACTCGTTCTCCTTTCATTCCCATTCGTCCCGTCGCAGATGAGCTGTGACAGGTCGTCGCCTGACTGTCAGTATGTGTTTGTAACCTTTCCTCTCCTCGTGTGCACTTCCACTTGCGAATCCCACAGCGGCAAGACGGGTTTCTGATGCAGAGGCCAAATGTCTGCCAGCGATTTCTGTATTATTTCTGATGCCGCCATACACAGCTCACGCTGTGAGGTAACCGTGGACCTCCTTCTGGTTTATCCTGATGTGGTTTCTAGGATTTCTGCTGCTCCTCTGATGTTTTTGACTCCTGACATTTGGGACCAATGATTGAGCGAGTCTTTCCCGTGCTGGGCACTGTGCAATGTTGAACAGTAATTCACTGAAGGGGACACTTGACTTTGATGTTTTTAATTAAGGTACATTTTTAACGTCAATGTGAATAGAGACAATCCAATAAAGGATCTTTTTGTAATAAAAAACTGTTTTGAATCTTCGTGTTTGTGTGTGTGAACCTTTTTTGCACCCATCCACCGACTGTCAGAAAGACTCTGTGATCTTGTGGTGAAAAACAGGAATGTTAGTCTCACCACAAGATCCATTTAGTTGCTTTTTCTGGAGCTTTCGATCATAGCTCAGCTTTTAAGTGCTGGAAATGTAAACATCTGCAATTCGCTGACAACTGGGCAACGGAAGAGTTTGTGTGATATGATCGAGAGTCCCAGCAGCTACTAAATGGAACTAGTTTCTCCAAAATAGTTTTTGATTCCAAGAAGGAAAGGTTTTGCACAGATGTTGCCTTATTTATAATTTAATTTAGAGATGAGATTAAAGAGTCTTTACAAAATATATTCTCTCGTCTAGCTATGCAGACGGTTCTGAAACTCTTACCAACACATTTAGGTGAGGAAGTAACAGGTTTTTAACTTCTCTTCCAATCTCTCTGTTTTAATTTTACACATACGTGTCTGACAGAGTGTAACATTAAGTGTGTTTCCTCTCTGTGACGGCAGGTGTTTGAATGTGGCTTTCCTGAGCAGCTATAAATTCCTTTGCCTTCGGATTTCTGCCACCACATACATTCTTCCAGTGAAGGAGGAGGTCCAATAAAAACTGCCCATGTCGAGATTTGTGGGTTTTTTTTAATGATGTGAGAACCACTAACAAAATTCCTGTCACTTCCACTGAACGGGTGCGAGCGTTAATGTCAGAGAAAGAAATCTCAAAGCTCAAGGAAAGAAAACACTGAGTGGGAAAAGATTTTTTTTTTATATGTGGGTGAACTGAACCTTTAAATTGTGTTGAGTGAGTTTAGTTAAGTAAAGATCTGATATTTTGATCAGCTCATCCCCAACAAGAAAGACAGAATAACAGTTGCTCCTCTGTGAGAAAACCCCGAGGACCAAAATGCCCCCTGATCTGAAGGAGGAGACTCATCGGCTGTTGGCAACATTAAACTGCTGTGAGCTGGATCCTGCGGTGAATTGTTGCCAGCCTGTAAAAAAAAAGATCATTGCCAGTACACGTCAAAGTGTACAAAGCCGATCCTTGCCTTCCTCCTTCGGAATGTAGTTATGTAAAAAAAAACTTTTACAAGTGCTGCAGTAACTCTGTATCACCTGCTGGTGGTGCTGTGCAGCATTCATGAATCGGTGCTCCCACAGTGGAAATAAACATCCTGACTTCAAGGTGCTGCAGGATGTGATGAACAGAAGACAAAAAGCAACACCTTAAATTAATCACACTGTCACATCTCTGCTGTGAAAAAAAAAAAAAAACTAACAGGTTTCATTACATGCAGTATGTATACATTTTAAATTAAAGCAACAAACCCATTTTTTTTATTTTAAAAATATACTTTAATACAATAGCTGCATATAAATATTAAAATATACATTATACAGGTGTACAGTACACTCACACAAAACCAAAACAAAAAATATTAGGCTTCTATTTGTACGGCACTTCTTGTATTTTTTTATTTTTTATTTGAATTTTTTTTTATTTTTTGTACTATTTTCTTAAAGGTTACTAACTGACGAAGGAGTTGTACATAAAGATGTGTTAATGTGTTAACAGGTCTGAAGTATCACTGTAGTATTGTGAATACTGGGGTTTACGGAAAGACAGACGGACGGGGGAGAGAGGAGGGAGGAAAAGGGAAGAGGAGAAGTTAAGGGTTGCTGTACAGTATATGACATGGCAATGTGGAATGTTTGCTAGTCTCTTGACCTTCTTTTCCTCCCATCGTTCAACATGTTTTCAGACGGATTAAAGAACCAGCAGTGATGTGATCATTCAGTCTGAATTCTATTTAACATCATGTCTTTGTTTGATACCAAAGTATCGTTTCACTTCTCACGAGACACTGTGTTTTGTTTTTTTGTTCTTTTTCTGTTCACATCCACAACCGGCCTTCGATCTCGACAGAAACGACTGACTTGGTTTTGGTTAAAGCCACGAGGTGCTGCTCATACGTCGTTACATTTTACATGCGGAGCCAAGCATCTGCGTTTCAAATCTCTGGTGATGTTTCAAAGACGTCTAGTTGCCAATTTTCAGTAAACTGCCAGTAAAATAAAAAATGTAACTCTCATAAACACACAAATTGTCATTTTTACTATTTGTTTTTTTGTACAAGCTACAGACGAGACATAACCTGCTAATTAATGAGCTTTGCTGGTGGTAGCTTCATAATTAACAGACTCCAAAGTGATATTAATGTTCTCATCTAACTCCCAGTGATATAAGCTCAGCGTTTTTCCCAAAAATCCCTTAAACCTTAAAGCTACAAAAGTTTCCTGCTGCTTGAATTCAAAGGCAGGTTTTCAAGGTACAACAACATTTCCTGCAGTGTTATCATTGGATCCAAAAAATATTCTGTCCACTGCAGTATAAAATACATTTTTAATACATTTTTAAATACTACTTTCTAGGGAAGCAACAATCCAACGTATCCTCTTAAAACCAATTTCACAATCCATAGCTGCTGATAAAAAGTACACATGTAATATCGCTTTTATGTTTTAAATTACAGCCGACACATTTAATTTAATGACATAGACGAAGAAACTGTATATCGATTGGTATCAACTCTGGTTTGTCTCAAGTGGATTGGAACTGTTTTCCAATATTTTATATTTTTTATATTTTATATTTTCAACTAATAGCAAAATTTAAAACTCGGAAAGCTGGTTAAAATCATTCTTATCTTGCAGCAGACTGAATATTTTCTCCAATGATAAAAATACCTTGACAACAGTAAGTGTTGTTACAGCCGAAGCATCATTAAAAATGAATGATCAAGTTTGTAAAAAAAAAACATCTTTTGTTTATATCCTGATTTGTACATGAAAATATGTAAAATACACAAATACAGAAATGACCAAACCTGTCCTCACTTTGGGAGAACATCCTGTGTTCATGTAGGACTTTGTCCCTTACAATAATAATAAGCTGATAAAGGAATCAGGGTTTTTAAATGACCTACTGGGCTTTTGAAAGATCACCAGAGATTTAAATTTCATAAAAGAAAAAAAAAAAATCGATACTCGGCTCGGAGAATGTAGTGATAAGACATGAGAGTCACAAACTGAAGCGAGCTTCAGCTAGCTTCCAACACCTCTGCTTCAAAAAAACTTCATGTGGACCCGCAGGTCTAAACTGACACCTTCCCTCGGTCTGGCTTCTTCCCAGATGGAGGTTTCCAGGTCAGTGACAAAGGAGACAGGGCATCAAGATGCAGACCGGCGCAGCAAGGGGCCACGGTTCCTCCTCCTCCTCCTTTTCCTCTGTCAGAGTGTGAAAGAGGGCTGAGATGGTGGAGGGGATTAAAAAGTTTCGGATAAACTATTCCGAGGCCCTGACTAAGTGCTGCCTCCCCTGGCCTCCTTTACCTGGAGGCCTGTCACCTTTGAAACCGGAGAAGCTTGAGTGTCTCCGACAATGTGAGCACTGGGGCAAAGTGGGGACGGGCACCCGGAGGTCAGCAGCGTCCCACCAGTGTAGGCTTACTGATGGGTCTATTCAGCCCGCCGGTCCACGACACCTCAACGCCTGGTCCAAAACCACAGCACGCTCACACGAAAGGTGGTGAGGGAGGCTCCCTCTGCGTGTCACTCATTTGACTCAACTTAGTGTTTTCAACGCGGGAACTATTTAAGACTTTGGAAATCTTAACCCAAGCACAGCTGCGTGGGCACGAATGGAGGCAAATGCCTGTTTGGCAAGGTATGATTTAACAACGTCACACCTCTCCAGCCAATAAGGGCGCAACTAATGATGCATTTATCTTTTAATTGTTTAGTTAATAAAGTCTCGGAAAGTTCACCATAAGTTCCCAGAGCCCATGCTGAGGGATTCAAGCTGTGTTGTGTCGTTCAATGCCAAAAGAAACTAAATTTAGAATGCTCGAAAAGAGAAATGTAGCAACTCGTTAGAAAACAGGGCTGCAAACTAAAAATGTTTCTGTTCCATTCCTGTAATTATTATTATTCAACTGCCCCACCCATTTCCTCTTGCTCAGTAACAGTTGAACAAGAATTGGTCAACTTTCTGCTTCCTGTGCTTAAATATGTGCCAGTGCGTCTACGTTGAAAAGACAACCAAACATATTAGCTGATTATCCAGCATTTTGCTACAGAGACACTAGTTAACTAGCTAGTTGATCTAGAATAATTGTTAGCTAGTGAGTTCTAATCTAATATCTAATGCTAGAAAAACACTAATGTCACGTTTATCTTTTAACCATCTTCAAAATTTGGTTTGTATTTTCAATATAGACGAGCTAGCACGTAGCATATCAAAGAACAGAAAAAGGAGAAATTTTTCTGGCCCGACGTTTGTTCAACTGTTATTGGACCACAGATCGTAAAGAGGTGGGAGAAGGATCGATTATGAAAAATTGTTTGGCTGACTAACCCCAGATGTCTCCCAAATGTGGCTGTCGCAGTTCAAATGTCCACCAGAAGCATCTTCGAATACGTTTTCTGACATTTTTGCAGCACACTGAACCGTGCTAACCCTAACCCAGTTGCAACACATTTATCATTACTGTAAATGATACTCTGCGGTGTGTATTTTTTGGATAGTGTATACTAGCTGGAGGAAAACAATTGCGTCACAGACTTTGAAGACATGCTAGCATAACAAACAGCAACAAATAAAAGTGCTTCATTTAAAGAACTGTTTGACATTTTGGAGATTAGCTTGTTCGCTCTCTTGCCTTGAGTTTAGATTGAAACCAAAAAAAAAAAAAGACTGGAAACAGCAAAGCGGCTAGCTTGTCCAAAATGTAACAAAATATGCCGACTGTTATCTCTAGAGCAAATACCATGACCGGGAGTCATTACTGTGAGGTTGCAGAGACAAGACCAAGAACAAGACCACTGCACCTGGCCAAGAAAAAGTCCTGCACATAACCCTTTAAAACCATAAAGACGGGAGCTTTAGAGCTGCTGGTAGCTGGACCTTTGGACGGAGCCAGGCTAGCCGTTTCCACCCGTTTCCTGTCTTTGTGCTAAGCTAAGCTAACCAACTACTGACTGCAGCTGCTTATGTATTTTATTGTAGAGACATGTTGATCGTTTCATCCTACTCTCATAAAAAAAAAGTGAATTTGAATTTTTTTTAAATATTAAATTTACGTCAGTGAATATTTGCATTTCTATTTTTAAGCGAATTTCACTGGTGGACATTGAATACGCGGACAGCAGATCGTCTCCGGCAGCTGCAACAGAGCCGCAGCTGCGCTCGGGTGGACATCGGGGGGTATTGAATTATTCAACTACTTTATTTCAGTGCTACAGCCAAATATAGAACAAAGTATGTCCTCCAAACTACGGGCAGTTGTCCACGGAAGTGACTAACAGAAGATTGCTACCGGACTCGAGTTCATTTAACAGATCAGTCCAATTTCAACATTAGACATCGAAGGAACTTGGTGAACCTGCTCTCTCTTATCTGCACGCTTAACATTAACGTGTGCTCTTAGGGGTTTCAAGCTGGCAATGCTTCTCTCCCCACCCCAACAGCTGAGGTGGATCCAGCTTTCACTATAAGGACACAGACAGACTCTCTTGCGTTAGAGCTTTCTGTTTCTGTGAGCACATCAGGGACCGCCGGTTTCAGGACTGTTTACTTCTCTCTGTATCTGGTGACACCCCATGAGGAAGTAACACAGATAAGAATCGCCTCGATTTATGCAATCATCCATATTAGGTCACAGTTGGCTGAATGTGTGAGCTGAAAGCATCACTTCTGTACAGGCCCAGTTGTTTGTTGGGCCGAGCTCAGCCTGTTATGACCGTCATGCAACATGACCAAACGGCAGATATCTTTGGGTCATTCCAGTTTCCTCCTCGCATATCTGCCTCCGGCTTCCAGGTACACACAAACAGAAGCTTTCTGGGAAACTGTGTCAGGAATGTGAGCAGAGACAAGTGGCCTTGCCAAAAGTGGCCACTCCCTATTAAAGCTTTACAGTTAAAGGGATTTTCCATGATACAAAAAACGTCAAAAGGGAGGAATAATGCTACAGTGTCAATTCGAGCCCTTCTACGGGCTCACTGGTCGCGTAAAATCCGGCGTCGTGTCTTGTTTGTCGGTTGGATATGTGGCAGAAAATCTCCCGTGTTACAACAGTTTTCTCCTCAGTTCAGTTTTTGGCATATAGATGAATGTACACAACAGATGGCGTTTTTGTGTTACATAACACCACAGTGGAGGAAGGAAAACATCAGGACAAACTTGTGCATTCGGAGTGGAATGCCTCTTAAACCCAAAGACCTTGTCCTTCTCCGATGTTGACAGATGGTGCGTGTACACCGCTTTAAACTTTGGGGACATATATGCACAGTTGTTTTCAGCTGTTTTCCTCTTGTTGTTTTGTTTGTTGTTGTGCGAGGGCATGTGAAGGAAGCCGCTGCCAGCAGGAGATCCTGTGACTCCGCTGGCATCGTCGCCAACTTCCCAAGCCTCGAGAGAAAGTGGGAGGAGGGAGGGAGGAAACCACTTCTCAGCAGCGGAGAGAGTGCAGAGAGCACCTTTTACCACACATTTTCATTCCACTGGCCTCAGTGACCTTGTCTTAGATTATATATGTGTGTTTTCTTTACTGTAAAATGATCTCGTGAAAACCTGACCAGGTTTCTGCGGTGATGTTTAATGTGACATCAGAGCGTCTCACTGTTGCATCAGGCATCTTTTATTGCAAAACCACAGACTATCTGTTTTTGGCATCAGAGCTTAGAAGCTCTGTGCACCAGTGGCAGAAACTGCACAGTAAAACCTTTTCATCCGAACGACAGGAATCCTCTGTTTACAGTACACCTCTATACTCATACAACCATGAGCCACGTTTCCCAGGATAAAAAGGAAACAGAAACAGTAGCAAGAAAAAAATGGTCCTGGACTCCGCTCTCGTATTCAAAATGACCATGACGATGACACCTCAAGGAGGTGAAGAGTTGAAGGTTGACTGCTTCTCTCCTGGTTGAGACAGGAAATGGATTTTCCATAGGAGGAGAACAGTATGTTATGGAGCAGCAGCTTTGGAACGCAGCCCGGACGGGTGCTCATCAAGGTTGAAAAACAAAAGGGAATTGCTTAGCTAACAGCCACTCCTCGAATTATATTTCCCAGAGACGATGTTCACACAAACTGGTGCCAGCTACTGTTTCCATGTACAGGTTTAAATCTGAAAGCAAAACATTTTGGTTGACTTTTTTTGGCTGAAAGTGTGATAAGACCCAACACAGGCCCGTAGGTTTTTTTTTTTTTTTTCAGATCAAGTGAGGCCGAGCTCGGAGCAGTAGTCACGGGTTACGTTTTACCTTGTAATAGGGTTTAAGATCAGGCATAATAACACAGGTCCCTGTGGCTTCCAGCTCCAGGCACTTGAGAAAGGCGTCATTATGCAAACAAACTGCCTATTACAACAGTATGCGCTCGCCGGCCAAAACCCAGTCAGCAGTTACTGCCTGATGCCTCCGCTCAGGTTTGCATTGCTTTATTTTTTCTTTCATCAAACAGTAGCACCGTGCTGAAACAAACCGAGACCACCGGTTGGCAGCGAAGCGCTAAGCGCCCATAGCAAGTCTCTCAATCAATGTCTGTCTTTAGACAAAGGTGCCAAGAGTCTTTTTTTTTTTCCTCTCTCTCTTTTGGAGGATCTGAAGCTCCTCTACGAAGGTGCTTAGTTGCTTTTTTACCACAGTGCAATTCAAAGGGTCCTTAACTTTTTTTTTTTTTTTAATGTCCAACAACATTTAGAGACCTTGGACAGGTTGGTCTTCAGCTTCAGCAAAGACCACAGAAGAAAGGCAGATTTCAAAACTCTCAAGACTGACACCCACTATGTGGGTTGTGGCATTGCCAAATAACAACAAAATCATAATAATAATAATAATAATAATAAACAAAAATCAAACTTATTTGCTTTCTAGATCTACAAGTGTTTTTCTCTATTTGTCAATGCAATTGAGGAAGGTGCGCTACATAATCAGGTCAGGGGTTGAGGAGAGGGCTCGGGGAAGGCATTGAGGACACTTCCCTTTCGTGGGTTAAAAATAAAACCAACTGCAGATAAGCTAAAGGAGCACCAGGCTGCAGAGCTAAGAGGCTGACCAAATAATAAACTGTCAGTTATTTCCCGTCACACCATGGTTTCTCAGGTCTATGATAGTAGTAGTGCATTTAGGCGAGGGGGAATTAAAAGTCCATTCAGTAACACCATCCGTGAAGGATGCACGTGAGTCAACATGGCAACAATCGAAATATTTCTCACTTCCCAAAAACAAAACAATGTTTTAATGGTTGGCAGCATCTGAAGCAGTGAGAGGTTTTGGTGTCCGAGTGGTTCAGCAGTATCACTTATCTTTGGTCAGTTTGAATTAAGGTGCAGTTTTTCGCTTTTGACTTTGCTTACATTTTGATGGGGTGAAGTGGAGTGTTAAACAGGGAGGTGTATGTGTGTGTGTGTGTGTGTGAGATGGGGAGGGGTTTATTAAAGCTCCATGGACTTTTCCACAACAAACAGGCTGTTGTTTCCGCCAACAGCTGGTCTGGCATCAGGACTCCATCACTTGTTGTATGTCACAACATTTACTGACATTTCAGATGTGGATGCAATCCCAAAGGTATGCAGAGCTTCTATAAGAGCCCAGCCAAATATACACACACACACACACACACACACACACGCACACACACACACACCCATGTCTCTGTCTTCCAGGCCTGGGCTCCTCCCACTTCCTTATTTCAGCGCTTCCTCTATCCTCAAATGCCCCCTCGCCCTCGGCTCACTACCGGTCCCCTGCAGGCAACTACGACCATCTACAAAACAGTGCAATGTCTATTCATAGGCACACTGGGATACAAATACAGCACACAGAGGGAGAGAGGAACACTATACACGCTCATACAGTATGTTACATGTCCAACACTCTCACACGCACACGCACACACACGCGCACACACACACACGCTAACAAACATGCACACACAGACAGAACACAGAATACAGCAGCAGCAGCAGCTCTGGCCTGGTGGTGGTTGCGGTGCAGCCTGCAGGAACAGAGTGGTGAAGACGGCTGCTGTTTGGAGGGCCAACAGGAGAGGACCAGGAGCAGGGTGGCAATTTACTCCCATATTGTTTAGGCTACCCTCTTCCTCCTCCTCCTCCTCTTTCTCCTCCTCCCAGCATATTCACCTCTTCATCTCTTACTCGGATGTGTACAACTGGACAGTGGCGGCAGTGTAGAGAAGCTTGGTCAGGTCGGGTTGGTTGGTGATGCTGGGAGGAGAAGGCAGTGGAAAAGGGAGGAGGATGACGAGGGAGAGGGACAAAGGGGTGAATCTAACCCGCTGCCTCATCGTCTCCCTGCGGGGGCTCTTTGCGTTGGTTCTGACCGCCCGCGCTGGCCGCCAAAATCCTCTGCACAAAGTCTTTGGTCCGACCGGCAACTAAAGGACCTGGAGTTGTCATGGAGATAAATCAGTGTGATGAAAAGAAAAGGTAAAAAAAAGAAATAGCTCCTTACAAGAAAACAAATAAATAAATATGAGGGTAAAAATAAAAACACTGCTTTCTTTGTTACTGATATTTTTGGTTTTGTCACAAACTAGTTAAAGTGAGCATTAGTGGAAAGAAACACAAGATGAAGATGAAAAAACAAAACAGAAAACACATTTTAAATCAAAATATAAGTGTTTTTATGGCACATGGCAAAGACATCAGAAACACAGTAAATGTTAACTCCATACCCACTGTTCTCCCGAGGACTAAATGTGTGTATTTCTTTAAGATTTTGGGTTTTGGTGTCTCTCACCGCTGGACTCTCGGAGGATGTCTTCCAGACGTTGGGTCATCCCTCGCTCGTCTGTGTCCTCTTCCTCGCTGCTCTCCACCCGTCGCCGGATCACCTCCTTGATCCGCAGTAGAGCTCCCAACAAGTTCTCTGTGCAACAAAAGACAAAATGAAAACAAGTATTTTCATCTCAAAACAACTGCAGGTTCTGCAATGATTGATAGATACAAGCTGAAACATTTTTAATATCCCAGTGTCTCAGGATCTTGCTCACAAGTAGCACTAAAATGGAGTGTCAGAAGAACAGGCGGATTGGTTTGATCACCACAGCGGTGAAGAGGGAGCTGAGTCAATCTGTGCTCCAATCCTCACCTATGGTCATAAACTTCAGGTAGTGACCGAAGGAATGAGATCACAGAGACAAGCTGGCTTCTTTTCAAATGAAATGAAGAAGCCAGCTGCGGTGGTTCCGGCATCTGACTAGGATGCCTCCTGGGCGCCTTTCTTTGGAAGTTTTCCAGGCACGTCCAACTGGGAGGAGACCCCGGGAAAGACCACAGATTCGCTGGAAGGGATTACACATCCCATCTGGCCTGGGAGTGCCTCGGGATCCCCCAGGAGAAGCTGGAATACGTTGCTGGGGAGAGGGATGTCTGGAATACCCTGCTTAAACTGATGCAACCAGAATCCGATCCCAATAAGCAGAAGTAGGTAGATGGATGTATAGACGGATGGACTGATGGATGGATGAGTGTTTTATCTGTCATGGTTTGGGGTTTCTGCTTTAACATTTCCTGTTTTGTATTAAAAGAGTTTCTCCCTGGTCTGTAACTTTACTTCCTGCCTTTGTTCTTTTTTTCTACCAGTTTTGATTATCTGTTCCCCCCTAAATAGCTTCACCTGTTCCTCATTAGTTTCACCTGTGTCTTGTTGTCTTGTCTTCACTGTTCTGTTTGCCGGTCCTTGTTTTGTCTGCTCTTGGTTTTTCTTAGTTCTGGATTTTTGTTTGTTGGACTTTTTTTGGATTGATGGATTTAGTCTGTTTTTGCCTGGACATTTTTGTTATTTTGTTTTCGCCTGTCTCTTAAGTAAATTATTAGTAGGCTTCTTTTGTTCGCTCTATTTTAAAGCACTTCTGAGATTTCTTTCAAAATACATTAAATATGTTGGTGAATAGTTGCTGAAAACATGAGAAAAGGCTTTGAACGATATATTACTGAAATGTGGATTTAGAGGTTAAAACAGTTTTTCACCAGTTTTTCAGTCCAGGATTTTGTGGGCGGTCCTAAAGGGTGGCTCGATGACACGCTGAGGCCACCCTGAGCAAACCCCCTGCACACTAACAGAGATAGAGATGAATTCATCTCCCTCAATATTTCAAAGATAGTAATGTCATTTTCTGAACTCATCTGACACGTTTCAGTCACTTCAAAATTGCTGCTTGACTGATCCCCTGAGTAGGGGGCGTGGCTTCAGAACAATCAGCGGACACGCCTCCACAGTCCTGGTACTGCTAATTTTTACCTAATTTCATAAACGTGTCGATATTTTTAATATTTCAAATTTGAACTTGAACTAAACATGACAAAGCAGTCGTATAAGAATAATACATAAAAAATCATCATCAAAATTATGATTTAATAGATGATTTGACATAATATTTAATGCATACTTATAAGACCATTTTTGATAGGCCTCAACAAATATTAAGGACTGATAAGCAGCCCTAGTTATCTCATCTCGTAAAACTAAGACCACATGTCCCAAAACCTCTGCTGCTTCGTGGAACAGAGAGGATCTTTGTTTTCAAAGTAGAAGAAAGTGAAGGAAAAATTCTGTTATAAATTAACAGTAGTGAAAGTGAAATAGGGGGAAGTGGTGGCCGAAAGGTTAGAAAAGTGGGCTGGTGGCCAGAAGGAAAGGTTAATGTGTGGAAAGTGAAAGACGTACTGGTTCCTCCCTCGTTTACTGACACTGAGGTGACCGTGAGCAAGACCATTAACTCCCAACAACAGCAGAACAGACTGTTTAATGTCGTGGGCTCTTTTCAAAATACAAATCTTGACTTCCAGCTGCGTGTGAGGATTTACTGTTTCTCTTTTTACTATATCATTTTGAAGGTTTTGGGGAGTTGATAAAGAGAATAATTAGTTGGAGACATCATCCTGGGCTCTGGGAAACCGTGATGGACATTTTATTTTTTCACTTTCTTAACATTTTTCTTAATAATGAAAATAATGAGATCAGATTTTCCATCATGCATTTTAAAGGCAAAGTAGATTTAATAAGGACTTACAGGATGTTTTCTAACATGCACTAAGTAAGTGCCAGGTAATTTGGCTTTTCTCGTACCAAAAACAGGATTTGCTTCAGGTTTTCTCCTGTTAATGGTGTGAATCATCAGCGCCGTCTGGGCTTCTGGCGCCTCCCTCTGTGGGGTCATGTGACCTGATGGCGCCATGACAACCCCTCCTGTCAGTGTACATTATTCTCGGATGGATCTGATTCCTCTTTAGTCCAGCAGGGAGTGAGTGTGTGTGGGCGAAGGACCACAGTGGGTCTGACCATTTCCTTTTTCTGCACGCACCCCCCCCCACACTACTCTGTATCATTCACACACACAGCAACTGAAATCAGGAGGCTTCCCCAGCACTGGCATGGTGCCAAACTCTTATTTGTTTGAAGTTTCCTGTTGAATCTGCTGCTAAGCATGTAAAGTATGCTTTGTATTGATGCAAATTACAGTGATGGGAAAAGAGGGAGAGAGAGAGAGAGAGAGAGAGAGAGAGAGCAAGTGAATGAGAGTGTTAAAAAAAAGAGAGTCACAGGAGGGAGAGGAGGGAAAGAGGAAGCAAGGCGATGTTTGAGGTTAAGCCCTGTTTGTTTTGGTTTTCTGCCAGTAGGACAAAAAATATGCAGCGGACACAACTAAAGCAATGACATCAGGAATGACTGGAATGTTAAAAAATGGGAAGGGAGGAAAAAAAACACAAAGGAGGTCGGAGAGGACGCTGGTTGAGGTTGAATTTAAAGTGAATCAGAGGAGGAGGAGGAGGAGGAGGAGGAGGAGGCAGGACCGGGCTGACAGATTTGGCAGAGTACAGGTGTTGAATATTATAAGGGCGAGGTGACGTCACCCTTCTCAGGTTTTCCTCAATCAGTGTGTTTACATGCTCTTCAGTGATCTTGTTATTATCAGAGTTCTGCAGGAACCCTACACAACATCTTCGAAAGCTCCGGTAGAAAGATGGTTTCTCAGTAATTTATAGCTTGATCTGTGTTAGCTTTACCACCGCACAGTTGTGAGAAGTGTTATTTGTTTTGCGTTGTATAAGGACCACGGTCAAAATGAGCCATGAGGCTTTGTTGTGACTTAACCCTAATGATTAACCGATGCTGTGTGTGAAATGAATTCAGTTAAATGTAAAACCTGGTTTCTTACACTAGAAAAGCCATTATAGAAGCTTAAAATCACATTTCCACAACTCAGCACAGCGTTATTTGTCAAATTTTGGCAAATTCGCACAGTAGGACAAAAAACTGGGCGCTCTATTCCTACAGAGCCTGTCCTTTAGTATGACGCACTTAATAATGGAGGCATGCAGTGTTGTCTGAAATAGAGAGTGCCTCCACTAATGTGGAAGAAGCAGAAGCAATATAACACTTTTATGAAAGATAACCTTGGGGGAAAGAGAGCAGAAGCGTTACTTGAGCCTAAATCCATGAAGAAACTATCAACACCACTTAAAGAAGAAGTATGAAGCAAGTTCACTGAAGAGTCATATTAATAGCAGTTTCAGTATAGCGTTGGGGTGTAACATTAAAGTTTCATTTAGTCTTTATGCAAGTTTCATAAACTGACGCTTCATTTTTCCAAGAGATATCATGCCTGGGGGCAGATAGAATTGCAGAGCGAAAGTCTTTAGGGAATCAATCCAAATGTGGATGATGGTGCTACAACAATTACACTGTGCAATCAACATCATGACAAGTTAAAGCCAAAAATATAGAAGTCCTATCCCACAGGTAAACTGCATCGGCAGAGAGGCACAGGCAGCGCTGGTCAAACATCAGGAAAACATAGTTTGAGAATCAGCCACTAGACACAACAGAGTCTGCATCAAATTGAAGTGAGCTGAAAACAACCAATTTCCAGTTTCCTGAGCAAACACGCTGGCTGTGCCATCAGTTCAAATGCTCCAGGAAAAAATAAAAAAGATGGACAGGTGGCTTTGGGCTGCCTGGTTAGGCAGATGATGGGTTGGGGTTGTCACTCTGGGATAGAGATTAAGGTTGGGTATGAGTACATGATTTGGACGGTGAATATTTTAAACGTACTAGCATTCACATTTTTCTAGACCTGCAACCGCAGATAACGGTCAGTCACATCACTTGACCTTGTTATTGTTGGCACAAAAGATATAATAGATAATATCTGTTTAACTATACAGGGCAAGTGGCTGCAGAGGAAAAAGACAAATTATTGAAATCATAATGTTTGTGGATTTATTTTTTCTTCAGCTTGGCTGATCTCTACAGTCGGCAGGATAACTCCAATCCCAACCTACATTTTCAGTTCAGGCCTTGTTCTTACATTAGAGACCTCGAGTATGGAAATGATTTAAAACACAATCCCTAATGAGGAACCTTTAGATTGGTTTATATTTCGTAAATTCTCTCCAACCCTAAAACTTTTCATGAATAAACAAACATAGCCTTGTTCTCTGAGTTGACTGAATTAGCCAATGCATTTCTCGGTACAGAATAGATGAATGTAATCCTTCAGTGGGAGTTAAAACATGAATATCATCAGAATAGGCGTCAGATGTGCGGTTTGTGTGCTGTACTGACCATACTCCTGGTTGAGCCCCCACAGCTTGATCTTGTTGGCTTCGTGCTGGGCCTTCTTCTTCAGCCGACAGGCCCTGGAAACAGAGGAGAACAGAGCGCTGTCATTCTCTGGAACAAGAACCTTTGTCTTAGTTATTCCCATTCTCCGCATGACCCTGTTACCGTGTCTGTTGGTTCACACTGAGAGCAGCTGGAGAGCGATGAGAGAAGGATGCATTTCCAAACTGTGAGAGAGACTGACCGTAAACCTCCCCCATCCCTTCGTTACTCCAGTAACCATTTGACACCACGACTCTGAGGCAATACGGCCGCTTTGGTTTCAGATTATTTGGGGTTGATAAACGGCGGCAGGGAATGAATCAATCAATGCGTGTTAAATATTAATGCGTCTCATGGGACTATTCCCTGCAGCTTGCAGAGAATTTCTCTTTTCTTGCAGCTGTGACTCAGCTAAATGAAACTTGGGGAAACAAAACACTTGCAGGCCAGTGGTGTTGGACAGAATACTCCTTCTGTGTTTCTCTGCATGCTGAAATGTTCGATTTCGCCCTCAGCCACGTATTTTTCACTCGTAAGTTGTACCACAATCCCTGCTGGTCCAGGGAGGATGTAGACGGACGACCGCACAAAACTTTGGCTGTTCTCAATCATCGCAGGGATGGGACCGATAAAGTACAGAGGATGTTCCACAAATGTACCGCAGGTTTTTAAATTCCCCACCTTACCACAAGCCTTTAAACACACCATCAATATGGAGCCTTCAAAACAATCACAGCTCTCAATCCGAAACCAAAGATAGTCAAAAAGAAGACATGCTGTCCATTGTGAAGGCTTACCTACAGCTGCAAAATTGATTTTGAGTGGCTGCCCGGAAGGTAGGAAAAACAAATCCACCTAATTAAAAGCTTCTGGTACTTGGATGGGTTTGGAAAATGGCTGCTGGTTTTTCTTTAAGATACTTGGAGCTTTACCTATTATTTAAACCTAGCAGCCAATCACACGATGAGAGGTAACTGCATCTTTAAAGAAAGAATGACTCAGAGGGCTGAGTCACTGTGATGTGGACAATGTGCAGGGTGAAATTTTGAAAAAGGCTGTTTCATACTCTCTCTCTGACAAATGATTCATTACACTAACATTTTGGCAAATACGCCTATCCTAAAAGGGGCAATAGAATTAAGGATCATGAATGTCTAAACATAAAGACCTAACACTATTAACAGAAAGTTGCAACGTTCACTGTGAATTTCTGAGGATATTTCAACATGTATTAGACGCGTCCAACCGTACGCAGTCAACAGGGTCGTTGCATTGAAGGTGGGAGGAGGTGAAGTGCTGCCCTGGAGTTAACCTCAGCAAGTGGGACAGCATCTCATTTGTGCCACTATGAAAAAGGCGGCGCTGAAAGTCCGGTGCCGCAGCAAAAGCACATTAAGTTAATCGAAACAAACTTATCTCGACCAGCATCAACTCTCGCTTCACGACTGACTGTAAACCGCGCTGCATCTCTTCTGTTTGTATTCATGTCACCAAAGTGACACTGGGCCCTTAGACTAAAAATAACAATTTTTTAGTCTGGCTAAGCACAGAGACTGGAGGCAGGGGAAACCTGATAGCCTCTACTAAAAGAGGAAAAATATGTCTTCTGATAAAAAGGTCTCCCTTAAACCGTCTTGTTTATATATTGAAAAGTGTAGCCCTCAAGCTCACCACAGAAACCTCCAAGAATAAACTTGGTTTTGGTCAGAGTTCAGAAAATCTGCAAGGCTGCTAGAGGACAGGACTTTAGAGTTACCGTGTGCAGTCACCGGGGCTGTGCACTGCTCTCTGTTTGCGATTTCTAAGCACACGAGGTGCATTTACATTTATTCATTTGGAGAATGGTTTTGTCCACAGCAACATGCAAATGAGGAACAATCCAGCCACAGGAGCTCAAGAAGAAGCCGTTGAGAATAGCTGCCTCAACACTCGATGCCGACACAAGTGCCACAAAGCTGCGGGTGCATGGAGTAACTGAAGAGGTAAGAAAAGTTGCATGATGGAAAGAGAGAGACAGAGAGAACATATCAGAAATCTCAGAAAGAGGCAGTTTTTGAAGGCAGCACTTCTGCTGACTGCATCGAGTTCGGTAACTCATTTCAGCACTGAGGGAGCACACCTAAGAGACGCTCGGACTAGTAGTTGTTGTTCATTTGAATATCGAACTGAACTTTCCATCTGTTTCCGGCCTTTGAGCTAAGCTAAGCTAATGTCCATGAACCAGTCTTTGTGCTGAACACAAAGATGAGATTGATTTCAATCTCCCCGTAAGAAAATAATCATATTTTCCCAGAGCGGTGGAGTATTCCTGTGTGTCCAGTTACTAGGTCAATGGCTAAAAGCGCAAACTGTGCTTTTATCAGGAGCATCTGGACAAGCTGGAGGCACCGCAGCTAAAAAAAAAGTGGTGAGTGTACGGCGCCTGAACCCCCTGGGCAGGTTGTTTCTGACAGGATTGAGAAAAAGAATCGGAGAGACTGGAGGCGGTTATGATAATCGCAGCGCTAAATGGGATCTGCGCTCAGGCAGCACAAAAAAAGAAGGAAAAAAAAAGATGTGAATCTTCACAAATGAAATTTCTGCATATTCAATTAAGACAAGCACTCAGTCACACTGCAATATGAGTAAAGTGCACGGTGACTTTTTTCCTCCCTCCTGCTTTCCCCCGAATGTTCTATCTGATGGTGTGTTTGTGTCGTGTTAAATATATGTTTGGCATTATAAGCTATTCCCAGAGACGCTGCTTTCCTCCCAATTCTCTCCCTCCTCCTCTCCATGGATGAACTCTCTATGACCCTCCTCTCTCCCTCCTCATCTAGCTCCTTGTCTGCCTCCTCAAGTCTTGCCCTGATTTCCTCTTACTCAGCCTTTCATCCAGCTTCCCTCCACCTCATCTCCTCTGTTGTTTTCCTCTGCTTCTCTCCATCTTTCATTAATTTATTCCATCATGCTCGTGTTCAAAGTAAATGTGTTAAAAAGTTCAAATCAACTCAAAAATACACTCACGACCTACATTTTTTAAGCGTTTGCCCGGAGGATGCGTTATCTCCAGGATGGCACACCGTTTATTTTGAAGTTCAGAAACTTCAAAATAAAACGCATGACAATGCGAGACCATTTTCCATCAAGTCAAATCAACTAAATTCCACAATGATTAGATGTTTTTCTTAATGTATTCTTCCCTCTCTATGTCCTCCAGCAACAGTATTAGGTCAACTATTTAAACGCACCACATATTTGAAAACCAATCTCGACAGGGCTAAGGACTGTCTGCAGATACCAAACCACAGAGCCCTGTGGGATTCTCTTCTGTTTTTCTCTGCAAACGATTTACAAAGACTGAAACCCTCTCAAAATGCCCACTCATGCCTGGCGAGTCGATAAAGAAAGTCTCCCGGGCACTGACTTGGTGCAGAGGATGTAGGAGGGCAGTAAGTGGAGTCTAATACCTGGAGGCCAGCTTGTTCTTCTCTTTACGGGACCGGGCTCGAGCCACAGCGGGCAGGTCATTGACCGGACCCATGCCGTCGATGGCAGCGTTGAGCTTCTGCAGCTGCTCCCCAATGTTGTGGAGCTTCTGGGGGTTTGGTGTCAGGTCGCTGGCGTCTGTCTTGCGAGCTTTGCGGCGCCCTTTTTTGCCTGGACAAAGGACGATAGGATTTAATATCTTTCTGTTAAAGTCTTTCAATCCTCTTTGGTTCTACGCAATCGAAGAAACCCACCAGTGTTGCCCGTTAAGTCCAAATTGGCTCAGATCAACCTAACTTTGGCTTAACGTTCTTGTCAAGATCTCAAATTTAAACCATGTTCTGCTTCATGTACACACGCCGCTTTTAATATTACAATGCAATGACGTAGGAAGCAGTTATATAAATACCTATCCATGTCAATTTAAGGAGGCAGTTTGTGTTTTTATTGTACTGGATTACATGAGTGAGCCGGTTTCTTCTGAAGAACACAGGCTGCCGAGCTGCTGCACAGCTCCAGTTGTGCCCGACGTTAAGATTCAGTTATCAGAGAAATGCTGAAAAATTTAGATTTTGACATAAAAGTTGAATGTAGGGCACACGCCTCAGGGTCCCGATCTGATTTGTGTCACATGAGAGGAAAGAAATGGGGCACTTTGAGCTGCAGTATGAATGTCGTTTTAATGACTGCTGCTGTTAAAAGACATTCAATACATCTTTACACTTAAATTTCCAGCCTCACAATCAATAAATCTATCAGTTATCTTATTAATTGGTTCATCAGAATGCGAGCAACAACAACTATATGAAAGCACTTATTGTTATTTTTACATAATACACCATTCACATTAATATTGATCTTATTGTTTTTGTTCTGTTTTCTCACCCTCTCGGCGGTACAGTGTGCTGGGTAGAGTGCTTGAACTCCAGGAGAGAGACCAGTGGACGTCTCCACCCAGTTTCTTCTTTGTGGCCGTCTCTCGAGCACGCCGGTACTCCCAGAAACAGCGACGCTTCGACTGGCGCTCACCTGGCTGCCGCACTGGCTCGGCCTCCACCTCTGCTTAAAAAAAAACACATCCACACACAGAATTGTGAATTTGTGCACTGATGCAAACGAGGTGAAGGCTTTCCAGCAGTTTAACGAAAATCGTGTGAGATGAAGCAACAAGCGTCAAACAGGGGGAAAAACGTGACAAACATGACTTTGTCAGCAATTCATGAAACAAGTCCACAACCATGTTAGCTGCCCCCATAAGTTCACAGTAGAGACAATTATTCAAGTAATGAAAAACATTTTTAGATCTACCACATTTGGATCAAAAATATTCCAAATCCAAATCTAAGCGCGGCACCACAGGAAGGCCGAGGAAACCAGAGCAAAAGGGATTAGAAGCATTCAGGCAGGCTAGTTGCAGTTTGTGACCAATTTTGGAGACAATGCTACAAAATTCTATAACTTAGAGCATCAGACTTGCAAGTATATCAAATATATATCTTTTTGTTTGTTTGTTTCTTTAAAGCATTATTGCATATCATGTAAAACACCAGGGGGGAATGAAAACTGGCGTGCGCATTGTCTGTGTATTTTCCTTTGTGCAAAAGGAAGATAAAGAAACAATGACGGATCGGGACTACGCAGGATGTCATTTACACTCCGCACACTTTTGTTTTCGCTCCTAATTTTAATGAGCTGAAGTAAAATATCTAAGACTTCTCCTGTGCGCACAAAAGGTTGTTCACAAATTTGTAAAAACCTGTGTTAGTCACATGATGACACAGGTGAGCCTTGGACTGGTTGCTTCAAAATGAGCAGCTTTATCTTTAAAAAGGAAACTAGAGCCGGACTGATACTGGATATTTGGAGATTGTATGTGGTTATCAAAACACAAATATATGTAACGCAGGCAAGATAATTTACAGTTACAACAACTTTACATTAAAAAGAAAATAGCCTAATTAATAGATCTGAATTATCAATGCATACTGGACAACCTATAAGCTGTTAGATATATCTGTGATAGGCCATATCTATATCTGTATGAAACAAACTATCGATTCATTCTTCAACAGAACAGATCATTCAGAAGCTCCTGTGCCACCACAGTCTCAAATATCTGAGGAGAACAATTCAGAGGAGGAATCGGCAGGTTGAAAAGGGTGACATTGCTCTGACACTGCAAAGAAAGAACACCACGTGTTGTGTGTACTGCTGTCACTGCATGAAAGGCACTTCCTACAGAGGATTTAGGAGTGCTGTCGACATGCGACTCAAGACAAAGTCAGTCTGGATTCTTGAACGTGAACCCGGTGACTTTCCCAGCGGTTTGCAGTTTCTCCTTTACTTTTTTTGTTTAATCATGTCTGATCATGTCTTCTGTTATTTCACTGTGAAGCACCATAAATCAAATTCAAATTATCCATGTGTAAGTGACAGAACTGCTGAACTGTCAAAGGGCTTGTTTAAACTCTGAGTGAACTGTGATAACACATTTCATAACCCCTCCCTCAGATTATAACGACTGGAGTATCTGACTCTGGTGTGACTTTTAGTTTCATCTGCTGCATGAATTGAGGCTACGCCTTTGTGGCTGTGCTCGCTGCTGTGATCCTGCTTGATGCCCACTGCAGATACGATTGATATTATTATCATCATTATAACCACAAGTAGTCATGTTTCTATTAGAATTACAGTTATCACTAGTTATCTCAGCCATCATATTTATCAGATGAAAAAGGTATTTACAGACAGTGCTGCAAGCTAATATGCTCACTCGTAAATTCAGTATGTGCTCAGTTACTGTTCATATATATACAGTATATATATATATATATATATATATATATATATATATATATATATATATATATATATATATATATATATATATATATTCTTTTTTGATATGAAGTTGCATATCTGTTGTTATCTATTCACCGTTTTCCTCTGTTTTCTGTTTTTACCTAGTGCCTTTCAGTATCCTTAATAAAGTTATTATTCTAATTATCATTATTATTATTCTTGCTAATCTATCTATCTATCTATCTATCTATCTATCTATCTATCTATCTATCTATCTATCTATCTATCTATCTGAAAAGTATCATGCGATAACTTCTGTTATCATATAAATAAAATATAAATAAAGGTTTAACTCCCATATTTTTGGAATCTGCCAATATTCAATATCTCTAAATTGTAGCATTGTCAAGCTTCGGTTTTTCTTTAATGTTTCCAAAATGTATTTTTCTAATATGTTCTAATATTGTAATTTAAAGCTTGAGTATAAAAAACAATTATTGAACGTAACCCGGTTCAGATGCTGCATCATGATGACTTGAGGTTTGGTGTCTACTACAGAGAAGCACTGATGCAATTATCCAAATACAGAATCAATACTTCAGCCTGTTTTATTAATATATAATGAAGAAAACAGACTTCCATCCATTACTGTGGAGGTGGACAACGTTGACAGCCACATATGAGATATTTAATAGAAGAGAAATACCCTTCAAGTTCATATGACAGATGAACCCTAATCATAACTGACAGGTATTAATGGCTGCCTGGTTTGAAATTGCTGTGAATCCTAATCCACACATGATGCATGTCGTCATGACAAAGCCACCACCAGCTAGAACTATATACACGTATGCCGCTTCAGAGGCAAACACCTACATGAGCGCACAGACGTCACAGAAGATTAGCCTCAGGCGTGCAGAGCCATGAATAATGGCATCATAAATAATACAACGTGCAAAGCTCCACCGGCAGGAGAAGAGATGCCTCTTCAAATCTACCAGAGCTGGGTTACAAAAACCAAAACAAAAAGACAAACATGCTGCAAATAATGAAACAGTAGAAGGATTAAATCAAACCGAAAGTTAATAACCATTAAGTCCCGTCCTAGTCATTAGCCGGGGCTGTCCATTTCACACACACACACACACACACACACACACACGGCTTATGTAACATCATGTCGTCTGGGCCAGTCTGCAGATAGAGCCATTGTCTGGACTTTCCCCTTAACTCGATGTTTCGCTTCATGGCTTATTTTATCTTTTTTTAAACACACACACACACATTTTCCATCCATCACACAGCCCTTTACAAACCATTATTGTAAGAATGTCTCAACCGAGTACACACACACACAAACTGCCACAACAATAGAGAGCGTCAATAGTGTCTCGCGACGGTCGAAATATGACCCACGCCGGTCTCTGAGACCGAGCCAACGACCTCTCCATTACCTTGCAACAAGAAGCCGGCGGAGATTTGTTTATCTAATGCGAGGACGATCAGAGACAGAACGAGCCTGGGAAAAGATGGTAATCTGAAGTGAAGTCAGTTTACATGCGTGTTATCTAATATACATGTTTATATTTCATGTCTTGTGGTCTGGACATGAAATCACCGCTGACATTTAAGCCCTTTGGCTGGTGCTCTGAGCGAACTGCAATAAACAAATTCATCTACAGGGAAAGCTTCAGGGAAATGCTTTGTGTCTGATTCGCACAATAACTAACAATAACTGAACTGAAAAAGACACTCCAGTGGTTTACAATTTGACTTGGAGGACTCAGAGGAGACAAAAGATTTCAAACAAAATGGTCAAAGCTCGTGCAGCAGAGGATGAGACATCCTGCCTCTGCATTTAGACGTGCATTTTGTATCCGTTAACCTTTCTGACTTTATACATCCTGGTTTTGTAAAGCATTGCAGCCCTCCAGAGCCACAGAAGATTCAAGATATTTGGTCCAAGTCATTTCATCATTACCAGGGTAACCTTAGCTAACCCCGGCCCTCACAGACAGACTCTGTGACTCTGAATGAGTCTTCAAATGACAAAGTTTGATGTTGTAGTAGAAAGGTCTTACACTCAGCAGTTTGCCTTTTCTTTTTTATGTGTGGAGCTCTTGAATCAGGTGATGATCATGATGATGTTGATCTGGTCTGATCCACAAACCATCAGGTAGAACTGCGAGGAGCTCGACTGACAAGATAGTCATCCAGTCATGACAGTGACATCCCCAGTGTACGCTCGCATACCGAGTAATGCTCTAATGTCAAATCTGACAATGTTGAACATTTTCAATATTTTATATTTGAACTGAAAACATAAAATAAAGTTACCTGAGTCATCTCTCGAGTCGGGTCTCAAGTCATTCGTTATTTTTTTCCCGATAGTCATTTTATGTCAAGTCGAGTTCCAAGTGATCAAAACGTGTTAAAGAGTCTTCGCCACATCACGAGTAAACTGACCTGAGTCCAATTAAAATTAGTCCAGAGTCAATAATTGCTTTTCACTGCGGATCCAGTATTATTATTTTTTTCTTTCTTAACATTGGGTGATGTTGGGAGTGTTAAATAAAAATAAACTGTACAAAAATCATGTATTTATCTCATGATTTTCCATTAATTGATTTTCTATACGTGTATTTTCATGCACGTCTAAATGCAGAGGCGGATTAAACATTCTCTTCTACTAAAAAGCCTTGAGGCTGGTAATTATTCCTACAGCCGTAGTCAGAAGTTGGGAAAACACTGAGGTCATGATTATGCCAATGCCTTGTGCACGCTTGCAAAATCTGGTGGTGCATAATTTATTTATTTATTTATAGATAAATCTTCTAACAGATCATTGAAAGCCAACTACACCTAGGTAGCAAATATAGAAACTGCCCTGTGCACACATCCTCTATCATTTCACTTTAACATGGTACAAAGGTGGGTGTGAAGTGCATACGAGGCCGGACACTGTACCGAGTTGGCCCTTTTTTCACACATGTAGCACAATGTAGGACAGCTGGCGTCTGGGTTCATCGTCTGTGACGATGAATGGATGTTTCTGCATTGGTGTCAATAGCTGACTGCATATATTTGGACGCATCCACAACGCCCACTCATTCGCTGTGAATTCTCCAGATAATGACCTGCTCTATTCACACATGAATTCGATTCTGGGTCGTTTTCACTGAAGCTTCAAAGCCCCTTAAATGGTATTTGGGACAACCCTTGTATCTATATGTTAAATCTCATGTACAAAGTGACAATGAATGAATAAAGTCAGCGAGTCTATCGTCTATGTTGGGCTGTCCATCCAAACACATGAATGAAATGTGGATTTTGGCTGCAGTGAGATCAAAGATCAATGCTACAGCACCAGGACTATAGCAAGTAATGATTATTTTCAATATTGATTGACCTGCTTGTCATTTGACTATAAAATACTTAAAAATTCCCAATTACACTTGGACAACTGTCCAAACTTCAAAGGTAATCACTTTACTGTCATATATAAAAGTGAAGAGCTGCAAAATTGTTTTTGCTTGAAAATAATACGATACGAATAAAACCATTACCCAAAAAGTTGCAGGTTTTACTGATCAGATAAGTTCTGCAGTCCTACTGTGTACCCACAATATTTGTAACTGAGAGATAACTGAAGTATAAAGAGATAATAAGGTACAAATAATGAGACGCCAGCTGAATGCTGCAGTCTGTACTGTCTGTGTTGCCTTTTAAGTGACTTAAAAAATCCAGCGCTACTGTTACGGTTGTTTAACAATCTGTACTTTCATACTCTATTTAACATGTTCAACTACAAGCCCCCGCTCCCCTGACAAAGACAGAGTGGTGTGGCGGTTACAGATGGCATTTGAATACATGAAGAGACTCCATCCCTCAAAGCCATTTCATAACTGTAAAACTGTAGCCACTGAAGCGGTATGTTGTCCGGGAATTACACCCGCAACTTCGGTATTTAATGTGCCTCTGCTCAGTCAACCAAGTCTGAGGTCTCGTCTGGACCCGAGACAGACTCAAATGGTTTCCGTGTGGGCAGGCGGGCTGCGGACTGCTGGCAGTGCCGAGATGAGCTGAGATGTCCTCGCCGTGCAGATACAGACAAACTTAAAGCACAACTCACCACATTCGGTTTCTGAGGAGCTGGAGAGTTCAGCTTCCACCGCCGTCTCCTCCGCTCCCTCCTCTCCTTCTTCCTCCTCCTCTTCGTCGTCGTCCTCCTCCTCCTCTTCTTGTTCCTCATCCTCGTCCTCCAGATCGAGCTCAATCTCGGCCTGGCTCTCCTCCATACCCTGTGCCTCCTGCTGTGTCTCCACGGCCCGCACCTACCTCTGTCTGGGAGTTGTGACCAGGCCCTGTCCCCAGCTCCTCTCCCTGGCTCAGGGAGTAGTTGTGCTCCTCACTGCAGTGCTCCAGAGCCAAACCTGTTGCAGATGCTGCCGCCGCCACCGCCTCCTCCGCCTCTTCCTCCTGTGCCACCTGGTACACCTCCACAGTACGCTCCCTTGACATTCCCTGATCCTGTCCTCCTCCCTCTCCACTGGCCACTCTTCCTGCAACACATAACTCACTCTCCGTTGTCGTGGCAACAGAGATACGCCCCTCCTCCCTCCCCGCAGCAGTGGCCTGGACTTCCTGGGTGACAGCAGGTGCTGTATGACTGTTCCTCCTCCTCCTCTCCTCTTCCTCTTCCTCCTCCTGTTCCTCCCTGCTTCTCCCCCAGCGGCCCATCAGCACGGCCTCCTCAGAGCAGGCCAGCAGCTCCCCTCCCACCCCGAGGCCCAACTTGGTGTAGCGGGCCATCTCGTCCAGCGCTGACACATCCCAGCGCTCCGGGTGCAGGTCCTCGCCAAAGCCGCCATCGTCCACCAGGTCGCTAAGCAACTCAAAGGGTCGTTTCCTTGGCGATGCTGGGGAGCCCAGCATGAGGAGCACGCTCTAAAAGGGGACAGAGATTTATTTAAATCTGGCTGATTTGGAACAAAGAATAAATCGTGCATGCGCTGTAATAATGCGGGTTGGGTGGGGCAGTAATAAAATATTTGTCCTGCTGCTTCATAATTAAACTCCTCATTCCAGGCGGCATTTTATCATCAGAAAATTACACCTTGTTTCTATAGGGATAAGATAATCTGTAGGAAATCGTGTGGTATTTGTCACAATTGTTTAATTTAGTATTGTTTATATTAGTCTTCTGATCTGTCTTCTACACAGACAGCTGCAATGTGCCTATCAGCTTTAACAATTAAAAAGAGACATTGTTAAATATGTGTTCGGTGCAGCTAGATAGAAACATCTGCAATTCGATGTTATAAAAATGATTATTTCCCTATAACATATGAGTTAATTGAAGCTTATCAACAGTAGCTGGTATCTATTCAAGTTAGCATAACCCTTTCTTATTTTCTTCTGAGTGCCAAAGTATTTTGTACCCGGTCCACAGCATCTGTACCAGGATCCCTGTCTGCTTCTCCAAACTGAGGGCACGCTGACTGCAGCCTACTGTAAATAATACACTGGATAAGTACCTCATACTTCAAAAGCTAAACTATCCTATCTGTTATTTGTCAGAAATCTGAGGTGTATAAATTAACTTGGCCCAAAATGGCATCTTGACACGTGCAACGGTTTAGATAATCAAATGAGTGAATGCTGAATTACATTTGGCTGCTCTGGTTTTAGTGTCCTGGCTTACTGGGAGATCTGGATATAATGGAGCCATTGTTAAGGTTGTTAGTAAGGTAGTAGGGATGCCCAGACTGATTGATCAACGATCGGTATCGGACATTGTTCAGTCAAAATATGCAAACAGGAGATAAGGAACGATGCTTTCCATTTGCTGATCATGAAAACTGATCGGTGATGCAATTTGCATTTTGTTGAATTTACAACTCAGGCCAGTTGGAGTGAGGAGTCAGCAGTCAGTATAAAACAGAGCAGTCAAACGCCAACTGTTGTAAAGATCATTTTACAACCATGCGGAATTAAATTTACACTTCGCTGAAATGTTTAGTTTTTCAGTAATGGGCTCATCACGGCGAGACTGAAAGGAGAGAGGAGACGGTGACGAGTTGAAATTTACAAAAACAAAAGCTGAGTGATTTCTGAGCAATTTAATTATAATGACTTGATGAACAAATACAGCATTACACGGTTCGCTTGAATTTCAAGGATAATCCAGCACTTGAATACTTTTTAATACCGCTATGACAAAACAAAAAACATCTGCGAGTCAGTTTAGATCATAAACAATAAGCAATCTGAGTCTGTAACAAAATAAACAAGGTCGGGCCATCCTGAGTTATTTGGAACAGATTTTTATACCATAACAAGTCAAAATGATCTCAGGCCTTCGATTTATCAACATTACCCAATCTTCCCTAAAGGAGTAATCACACCAGAATAGAACTTAATTGGCTGTTTTTCATACCTGGAATGCCAGGTGAATGCAATTAACTGAGATTAAGACCACAACATGATCAGCCAGTTAGCGAGTGTCTGGAACATCTACTGGGCCCAATTTTAAAATTTTCCATGACTTTAGTAAACTTCAAGGAGTCCATCTTGGTTCAAGGTCAAAATTAGAAATCACATGACCATTAGAAAGTAGTTAGTCATGATCAAATTTTATACAGGATGTGTGAAATCCTCGTCTTAAGGCTGAGGCATATTGGCAAATTTAAATTTGAATAAAAAAATTATTTATAAAAAAAAATCCTGAAAAAAACGCCACCACCTCATTGGGGCTCGACTTTAATGTTCTCAAACAAACACTTGCAATAATATTCAAAGCCTTTAAGAAGTCTCGTTATTAGCAATCTGAAATTTAGCGGTCTCACCTGGTCGAACTCAGTCCTGCCCCCTTGTGGCGACATGGCCAGAGGGTAGGGGCTCAGCAGACCCCTGTGTCCCCCGTAGGCCTCGCCAAACGCAGGCTCCATCCCATTCATACCCGGCTGATAGGGAGGAAACAGACATAGACACAAAGTGAGCAAGGAAGACCATGGGGAGTATGATTCAGAGGTGACGGGTGACAACAAACTGCAGAGTTTCAGTGGCGCTCCTATTTTACCTGAGGCATGCCCGAGGCAGGAGGGTGTCAGGTCGTGGTCACAATGTCGGTTCAAGTGAATTCTGCTGCAGAAAAAAAACAAAAAACACAACCAAGTTCAGATTTGAACACCGAGATGAAGACTGGAAAGGAAAAAAGAAGATCAGGAATATGACAGGAGAGGAAAAGGAGGCGAGGATATAATTTACCTAAGGTTGAGAGTTGAGAGGGTCAAGGGGTGGAGCTCTTTTCACATGTCGCAGCCCTGCAGCTCTCAGCCTCCCAGCCTGGAACAGAGAAAAACAAAAAAGTAGCGGGGAGAGGGAAGGAGGAAATCAGATGTGGGTTCAACAGAGGCCACACTGCAAATTATATAGCAATAAAACAGTGAAAGTAAACACATCGTTAAACCATGGAGATGTATGAGGATGTAATGCCTGTGTAGAATCTAGAGTATGATGTGGACATTCTCCGAGCTGAATGGTGTCTTTTGATACGACGCAGCAATCTGTGAAATTCAGTCGTGTTTTGTTTGTTTACTGCGATGGGTTTTTTTTTTTTTCCTTCTCTCGTATTCTGTGTTTATGAAGTTAAACATAAATGAGGATGGAGCTGGCTGTTCGTCTATTCAGCCATTGTTTCTTACATTTTCTGGCTAGTTTTTTTTCTAATAATACATCTATTTATTCAACATGAAAAAAACATGCTGCTGCCAGAAAATGTAGGACAAATCATTTCCTGAGAAAGACCTGCCAACAATCAGCATTTAAAATAGCAAACAGAGGAGCTTTTATGTGCCAGATAAAGGTTGGATTTGACTGGTGTAGAGTAGCAAAGCATTCATGGAACATTTTGCAGATGAATGTGTGGATAAGTACCAACTCGCATTTGCCATTTCGGCACGATGTGCTGTTGCTCTCACAGGCTGCATTATAGACCAACACTAATGCTGTTTTGTTGTGAAATTACACAACCTGTACAGGAGGAAATGAAGGAACTGTTAGTGAGCCGGAAACAAATGAGTTTTAGAAAGATAAGGTGAAAACTTATTAGTGTCTAAGTCAACCGTTTCTCAGAGGCAGAAATTATCTCACTGTTTGAGTTAAACCACAACGAGAGTCAAAGGCTAAACATTAAGCAACATCAGCAAACCCTCCAGCTCATTGCAAAATGTGGGTTAGCTGAGTGACTAGTCGAAAGCAGCAGTTTGCATCTCCACTGGCCATTTTTGTGAATGGACAAGAGAGAAACGGTCACATTCATATCTGGCCTTCTTTTGCTACACCGTTTTTAAAGAGACAGAGATCCTGACACAGAAGCAGAGCTAAGCACTGTTGCAGACAGCAGCAGCAGAATAATGCGTTTTAGCCACCTCAAAATGTGTCCATGTCTGGTTAAGCGTGAGCTATATTGAGAATATTTTCACCTTGCTGTCAAATGTGCTTTTTCATTGGCACTGTAATTTTACCTCTCCTTAAAAAGCCCACTCTAGATCCAGAGGTTTCAGCCAATTACAGACCGATATCAAACCTTCCCTTTCTCTAAGATACTCGAGAAAGCTGACCGCATTAGTCAAAGTTACAAATGACCTCCTAATGGCATCAGACAAAGGACTCATCTCTGTACTTGTCCTGTTAGATCTTAGTGTCGCATTTGATTGACCTCCATTGACTATCAAATTCTTTTACGGAGACGGGAACATCAAATTGGCATCAAAGGAACCGCCCTAAGCTGGTTTAAGACGTATTTCCTAGATAGATCTCAGTTTGTTCACGTCAATGATGAATCCTCCATGCATACCAAAGTTTGTCATGGAGTCCCACAAGGTTCTGTACTAGGACCACTTTTATTTTATTTGTTTATATATGCTTCCTTTAGGGAACATTATTAGGAATCACTCGATCAATTTTCATTGTTATGCTGACGACACCCAATTATATTTATCGATCAAGCCTGATGCAACCAATCAGTTAACTAAACTCCAAGCATGCCTTAAGGATATAAACAATTGGGTGACCTACAATTTTTTATGTTAAATTCAGAAAAAACTGAAGTTCTTGTAATTGGACCCAAGCACCTCAGAAACTCTCTTTCTACAGACTTTGTTACTTTAGATGGGATCACCCTGGCCTCCAGCTCCACTGTAAACAATCTTGGAGTTGTTTTTAAACAGGATTTGTCCTTTAATGTCCACATAAAACAAATTTCGAGGACTGCATTCTTCCACTTACGTAACATTGCCAAAATCAGATGCATCGTGTCTCAAGTGGATGCAGAAAAACTAGTCCACGCATTTGTTACTTCTAGGCTGGACTATTGTAACTCTTTGTTATCAGGGTACTCCAATAAGTCTCTTAGGACTTTGCAGTTAATTCAGATGCTGCTGCACGTGTTCTGACAGGAACCAAGATCAGAGATCACATCTCTCACATTTTGGCTTTTTTTGCATTGGCTCCCTGTTAAATCTAGAATAGAATTAAAAATTCTTCTCCTTCCTTACAAAGCTCTTCATGGTCAGGCACCATCATATCTACCCTTCTAGAACACTGCGCTCTCAGGACGCTGGGTTCCTTGTGGTTTCTATATTTTACAAAAGTAGATTGTGAGCCAGAGCTTTCAGCTATCAAGCTTCTCTTCTAAACACCCCCCCCCCCTCTCTCTCTCTCTGTAAATAACACAAGCACATCTTTGATGTATAAATACTAAGTTTGATTTCAGTCTGATCATGAACTTTTTCGACCCAAACAGCTGATCTAGGGGTGGGCGATATATCGAATATACTCGATATATCGCGGCTTGTTCTCGGTGAGATGTATGAAATGACTATATCGCGACCATCGAGTACTTGTCACGTAAATGTTTTAAGCCGTCTGCATTTAATTCTCCGGAGTTTCTCCTGTCACTCACTCCTGCTGCTCACAGCACGTAGCACACTGCCCCGCCCACCCAGAAACATCCGCTGCGCGCATGCGTACTTTCTGTATCAAATGAGGAGAGAAGTGAAGAGCGAGTTAATCAAAGATGGAGACAGACAACTTGGAAAACAGCTGCGGTCACGTCTCTCGTTTTCGCGTGGTCACGTCAGCTGCTCCAATATTTTCAAGTGGACCTGGAAGTTATTGAGCTTTAAAGCTCATATTTACATCATGACAAGTGTTAAAATGCTATAAAAGAGGTGTGTCTCACAGCAAGTGTAAATCTACTGTTCTACATTGATTCTGAGCAATTACAATGCTATCAAGGTAATAATGACATTATTTATTAGAAATAAACAATACAAAACAACAACAAAAATATCGAGATATATATCGTGTATCGCGATATAGCTGAAAAATATCGAGATATTGGTTACAGGCCATATCGTGCAGCCCTAAGCTGATCTGCAGTGTAATACAGTGTGCAAAGCATGGCTACATTTAAAGCCAAAGAGAAAGTCTGTCCGATGGCAAGCTAAAGCAGTGAAATTATTCCTAATATAGCGTACACTTTTTAGTCTTTATTTTAGGGTGTGCCGTTTGGAGGCACACTGGCAACTTATACAAACACACTTTAAAATATTCAAACCAGCCCTTAAAAAAATGAATCTGGTGTTATTTGTCAGCAAACCCGATGAAAAGACCAAAACCAACAATATGTTTGTCCATATCTCAACATTTTCTGACTTGCTTACTTACTGTTTCTCACTGAAGATGTAAAGCTTTAAAAAAAAAAAAAAAAACGGACCACATGCTTTTGTGAGTCAAAATAAACTGGAGCATGAGTGTTCATATTAATGAGAGAACAGTGTGTCGTGTTTTTAATTATTAACAAAAGAGCTCTGTGAGAAATAAAATATAGCATGCAACCCAGGGACACTCGTTCCCTGGGTTTAGATCTTTTTTTTTGTGCGTGTGTCATTTCTCGACAGAAAATAAAATACAGAATATTTCCAGCCTCATCTTGTAACGTAGCTGACGCGCCCTCTAAAGAACTGCTCCTTCGACTCCACCCAGTACGGTTGAAGTCGACCAATGAGATCTTTTCTGCCTGCGGAGTTGCTCTGCATCAGTTAATGTTTGTGTAACCAGAACTCCAATTCTCCATTAGAGAGAGCAAACTACTGATCAGACCGAGCTCCTTTCAGACGGGGGACATGATGAAACACCGAGCAACACTGACACACACATACACACACAGTGAAGGAACAATGCAGACCTACTGTTCAGTACCTGTACAAAACCGGGAGAAAGCGGCTCACACTGACCCGGGTTCAGCGACTCAAGAACAATGCCATAATACGCTCTCTGTGGATTGACCTCAGGCACACAAGAATGAGGAAATGAGGATTGGCTGGGCGGTTATGACACTGCCCTGGCACGCCACATGGAAAACTGGTATTTGGCACAGAGGGCAAGCTAGCTACCAACATGCTGTGTACACAAACACTTATCAGACACATACAGTGTTTTTAAAGGAATGTAATAACCCCAGAAAACTATAGAAAGAATACACATCATATTATAACGCTTCAACAGGAGAGCAGAGAAAGTAAAATATTAGAGAAGCACTATGTGATTACATAAAGATAAAATCTGTTTACTTTGTATGTCAGTAGTTTGCTTGTATCAACAGTGCAGCTTGTTCAGGTGTGTATTATGAATAATTCTGTTCTTACTTTGCAGAATAAGAACAAAAGATCCTACATGCAATAAATATCTTGGCGCAAACAAAAACATATCATACATGCAAACTAATTCCCCGCAATGCTGCACTCTCCACCACTTTTTCTAACCCACAGTGCTCTCCTAGTACATATTTGCTGTTTTTACAAGGTAAATGTTGAAACCGATGCACCAAACACATTCTTATTTATATTTGTTTATACTCTGGCTCATATAGGAGAAAGGTGTGCCTCCACACAATAACAATCCTGCAATCTTTCTGTGTGTGTGTGTGTGTGTGTGTTGGTTCAACATATGCTTGGTCCAAAGGTCTCTGTGCTCATAAACACATGCCTGACAGGCAGAGTTCACGGTATGGCAAAAGGGAAACAAACATCAATTACTTCATCTCAAACCACCATGGGTCAATAGCCACTCATAATAACGAACATTGGCTTTGGGTTCAGCCAGTGATCCATTTAGCCTTTTGTAAACAAAACTCCACACAACTGTGGTTCATATAACAACTACACCAATACAAACATTTACAGCGTGGCAGGATTGTGCGTCATATGGTGCAGTTTGACAGAAGGTACTTTTACTTGTTATACAGGTCGAGGTCTTCTCAGCCCTGCAACAATGTTGGTCATTTACAGTCTTACGTGGACGTATGAATGGGTTTAGGATTAATGTATCTGTCATGTGTGAGTCTGTGTGAGCATCAACGCAAAAAATTAAATAAAAATGAACCTAAATCCTAAGAAAGGGCGGGGTATTGAAATGCATTTCTATTGTGCCATAACCTACCTGACCAAACATGTAGAGTTAAGGACTAACTAGCAACTAAACACTTTATCATTTATGAATCTGTCATTTATTTTGGTGATAAAAAGGGTCATTACAAGGACCACTGTGCAGGATTTAATGGAATCTAGTGGTGTAGCTGCAGCCCCCTCGCCTCACCCTCCCCTTCATTTACATAAAGGAGAAACTACGATCTAGAACCAGTGTTGTTTTGTCAGTTCTGGTCTACTGTGGAAACATTGAGGTTTAAAATGGCGGACTCCATGGAAGAGGACGCAATAAAAGGCTCAACAAAAACATGACATCTCTTATTTTTTCTACTGATTGCACACTGATGAAAACATAGTAGTGAATATTATATTCACTTTCTGCCATATTTAAGTTAAGTAAAGCCCCATTAATCTTACACATTGGACCTTTAGGTTCGAAGTGGCGTCTTCAAATCAGTTGTTTTGTCCAATTAACAGTCTAAAATTCAAGTGTATTCAGTTTACTGTCGCCTAAGACAAAGAAAAGCAGCAAATCCCTACAATAAAGAATCTGAAACAAGAAACTGCATGGCATTTTTAACTTGAAAAATCTGTTAAACAATTATTTACAATTTATGAAAAAATAGTTGCAGATTCATGTTCAAGGATAATCAGCTGATAAAGTAGATTTTGTTTTTTTACAGTGTATTACAATGTGTTTGTGGTAGAAAATAACACTGCTGTGTTATTCTTGTTAAACAGTATCACTAAGGAGTAAAAGGTGTATAAAGTCAGTTATTATACTTTATCATGTGTACTCTGATGTGTGTGCGTGTAGTCTCTAATAACATTTTTGTACTTTCCATCACTACTTAATTAAAACTTGTTTTTTTATTTATATAGTACAGTAGTTTTAAAAATAAAAAGGCTATTATAGAATAACTACAGCAGTTTATAACGCACAATCCCTTTCATCCAAACATGTGCCAAACATGAGTGTTGAGTGGTAGCAAGTCATCATGACAGTGTGGACCATGAGGAAAATTTGGAGCATGAGCAGTCTGACCAGACAATGAACCTTTAGCAGCTGGAGGCCTCTTTAGAAAAAAAAAAAAAAAAAAAAAAAACCTTCGCCAGTATAAGAGGTGGAGAGACGGTTACGGATGGATGGAGGTTACGCACGGAGAGTCGAGAACCGGGCTGAGAAAAAAAGTAAATTAGGCAGGAGTCCATAAATAGGCTGTGACGGCGGAGAGTGTACCCGAAACAGCAAGGATGAGAGGGGGGGAGAGACGGTCTGGCTGTTGATCTGTCTGGGAGGCCAATTTGCCAAATTAAAGCTCCAAAAATCTGGGCGGCGGACAAAGCTCCGTCTCGCATGGGAAACCTCAATTTCTCCTCTAATTAAACAAACAAATAAAAGACCCGAATCAGAGCAGATGAATACAATGAACAAACACCCCAATCGACCTGGATGCGCCCCCTTTCTCTCCTCTCCGTGTCCTTGGAGCTCCGTTTCCCGTAACGATGGAGAGCCAAAGTGGCCCCGTCTGCCGCCCCTCGCCTCGGCTCGTCCATCCGGTGCGCGTCCCGATCTCCCCTTAGAAACCCCCCCCCAAAAAAACCTGATAATCTGCCGACGAACCGATCAGTGCAACAGAACTACTGGGTCATGACGGTGCCGTGTGTCCGCACAGCTGGAGAGAACAACAGCAGCACACAGAGAGCGAGCGAGCCAGAGCAGGGGGAAGAGAAGGTGCCATGGTGGCAGCCAGCAGTGTGTCCCGCATGGCACGGCGAGCCGAGGAGCCGCACTTCCACGTCCAGGCGTTCTTTTTTTAAATATTATTATTTCAAATCCACAGCTGCACATCTCATGCATTCACATTTGTACAAAAATAAAGCAGGGAATTCTCACCAAAGCGAAGCAGCCACCACGCGCCGCGGAGTATCCAGCCGAGACAACAGGGATCCTTTCAGCGCAAGACAACAATAAAAATGGGGCGCAGCTGGCAGTGCCACCGGATGTCCAATATTAATTGTTAATACGGCCGATTTCTGAGCATGTGGATGGCTCCGGCGTTTAACAGCTCCGGCTACATGCGGGTATAAAGTGTGTTTTCTGTCCACGCTGCCTCGGACTTTCGTAAAATATTAAAGTTGACGCAAAGAATAAATCACAGAACAAGTTTGGCTGCTGTTTGTCCACCTGCAGGTGCTGCTGCTGGTGGTAATGTTACTGTACAGGCCCAGGCAAGTTACACTCGGTATAAAATGTAGATTTATTACAATAAAACTGTAAAGTTTGCAAGGGGGGGAGAAAAAAAAACACACTGCGAGACATTTTATCTCATCCATACGCGCAAAAAAACTGTGTAATATATACAAACGCGTGTGTGATGTGCCACGGAAAAGGAATTTAAATGTGTTTAAGCAGCAGTTTTAAAATAGAAATACGACACAGATGTTTATAAATAAGGTATGATATTTCCAACCAAGCCTTGGATACGGTGCGTTCAAAATATTCCATGTCAAGTGTAGTTGTGTGCCATGCATGCTACTGTGTGTAAATCCGTGTGAAAGTAGCCATTTTTTAATCATAGAAGACCGTTAAAACCTTTCACATGCTTTTCTCTCCACAGTCCAAATATTTGTCAATAACTTCCCGGTGGTTAAACTTGGATGGAAATGCGCGTTTATTCGCCCACGGGAAAGGCAGGAAAAGCTTGTGAGAGACGGGCTTTACCTTAACGCGTGTCCTCGGATGTCCCCACGGAGTTAAGGCTCCTCCGGACCGGGGTAAAATGTCGGCCTCGGCCTCTCCAGATGATATTATTACGCACCATCCACAGAGAGGAGAAGAGCCCGCATGGACAGACAGACAGACAGACAGGCAGGCGGACGCTCAGCCCCCCCAAAAGAAATCCCGCTGAACCTACAGCCACATGCAGGAAGTTAGTTTACAGTAGTAGCGAGCTGGCCTGTATGGCGGATAAACGGGACAAAAAAATATGGTTGTAGGACTGCTAAACACTCCCCCCCACCTCCTCTACCTCCTCCACCACCACCACCACACTCGCCTCCACCTCCTCCTCCTCCTCCTCCTCATGTCTTCCTCCATTGGTGCAGAAGCCTACCGTTTAGGAGATGAGCGGGTGGGAGAATAAAAGCAGTCAACACCCACTCCCCTAAAGCTGATTCCCTTTATTAATAAAGTTTTACAGGCTCGTACAGCGGACCCCCTTCTGTGTTTGACATGGTGTCGTCCGCCGGGCTCAAACAAACACAGGAGGACACTTTCTCCACCGGCCAACCACTTTTTGTTTGGACGGAGGTGACACAATCATAAAGACAGAGACACAGAGAGAGAGAGAGAGGTAGAGGGCGTGGATCCGCGCGGTTGGATGTGTTGTACGTGCTTCTTTTGTTGTTGTTGTTGTGTCCCGGTGTTGTTTGTTGTTGTTGTTGTTGTTCACGCAGCGGATGGCTGCGTGTTTCGGGGTACAGCTGTGCGTAAAGGTAGACAAATGAGTTGTGAGCGACTGACCTGGTCGGAATGGGAAGTGTGTCAGCTGTAAAAACAGTTTCAAGCTCTCATCGGCGGATTGGGGGGCACTTGAGTTCACGAATAATCCCGTAGACCGACTGTCAACGCGGAGACACCGTCGGCTCACACTTCTGCTTTGGGCTTTTCACAATAAAAGTCGCGGGGCTTCATTTGAATAATCCCTTCAAAATTTGAATTGTAGATTGAACTTTTTTTTTTCTTCCTGTATAGCCAAACCAGGACAGATTTTTTTTTAAATAAAGAGCAGATGTACTGCATATTTCTAGCAAACAATAACTAGGCTTTATCATCTAACATTGGTGTCATTAAAAATAGGAACATAATAATTTGTGAAATTATAATAAAAGATTCCTTCAACAAATCTTTATTCCCTTAAGGGTCAGTATAACTGTTTATGATAATCACAACAATAACAACAACAACAATAATAATGATGATGATAATAATAAGGTTAATAATAACGATAATAATAACAATAATAATAAAAATAATAATAATTATAACTGTATATGTTCTGTGATGCTTATGTACACACCACACCATGAAACTCTTGTTACCAAGATTGTGATGTTTTTTAAATGAACTGACTCAATCTAAACAAAATGCAATAGTTAACAATCTTGCAATCTACACCACTTTAACGATACACTACAGTCAATTGAATAACAGTCTTACAAGAGCATTTCAGTTTGATATTAATCAGTGAGATGTTTAATTGATTTAAATTCATTTGATGTCTGTTTTCATTTGCTTCTTTATTTATTTACCCTAGTATTTATTTTCCATTAGTTAATTTCTTTTAGTTAAATAATTTACTTATGTATTATTTTCCATTGCGTCTTTCCCCAAACGTATTTTTTTTTTTTACATTTTGACTTTATTTTGAGTAAAATGAGGGGGCCATCAAAGTGTCATGGGGTCATCAATGGTCATGGAGTGCATAGATCGACTATTCAGGCCTTGCTGCCACACTCTGAATGTCAGGCACACTATAGGTCTTCAGCTAAGAAGAAGCCAGCTCGCTGTTGTCAGTTATACACATCTACCATTTACAATCCTCTATATGTCAGGTTCTTACTACAACTTAACCTTTTAAATTAAAACCTCATCCATATGGGCGACAAAGCAAATGTGTAGTTATCATATGAATGCAAAAACACAGTGTTGTGAGTTGGAACACAGAATCAGCTTTTTAGGTTGTCGCAGGATTACAATTCACCTTCAATTTTCCAACATACATTAAAATATTACTTTGTTGGTCTGTGCAGCTTTTATTCTCAACAGGCCTCCAGCTGCTAAAGCTTCATTGCTCTCACATATGTTTGGCACATGTTTGGATGGGATTGAATTCTGTTTTACAATGAGGCATAGTTGTTCTATAATGCCTTTATTTTGAAAGTTACTTTACAAAGCATTCTGTCGTGTTTCCGGTGTGGTGCTGGTTCTCTGTTGGCAGCTTGACGCAAACTGGAGCCAGTGAAAACGGATATGGTTTGTAACTACGACACGGCGCTGTCAGAGGGGCGGGGTCACACGACCCGTCTTTAAGGACACCGGGAGAACTGGGGCTGTGAACCCGCTGACCCCAGCAGGCCCCCGGGCTTCTTCAGAGCAGAGACCCGCTGGAACCGCTTCACCTCCTTACCGACATGGAGCAGACCCCGGTGGGCGGCCTCCACAGACGGTTTACTACAACCTAACAGCCGCTGCAACTACTCTAACATGTGCAAACTCCTCGTACTGTACTCTGAATGAACAATACAGGGTGGATAAAATATCAGAAACACCTTTCAGATAACAAAATACTATAATAAAGTTCATACAGTCAAATCACTGTCTTTGCAAAACAGTTCTAACTTTTATTGTTCATTGCACCTTTCAGATGAGAAATGCAGAATTTATTCTAAAAACTACATTTTACATTGTTATGACTGCATGAAAAAATATATGTCATGATGTTATTCATATGACCCACTTGTTGTTGTTGTTGTTGTTTATAAAACTCACTTGTTCACCTGTAAAATCTCACACTC
The DNA here is from genome assembly GCA_004119915.2 of Collichthys lucidus. NCBI lineage: Eukaryota > Metazoa > Chordata > Actinopteri > Sciaenidae > Collichthys > Collichthys lucidus. The sequence goes on along the minus strand of CM014080.1, from coordinate 21,542,454 downwards.
AGTCCTTTGAAATCCAAATTTAAGGCTTCCACATCTATCAATTTGTTGTTAATGAAAAAAAATATATTATTATTTTTAAATATGATATAACAGCCTCAGGCTCTGTTACACAGTGTATATATAAGTTGTTTCTGTGTGTATGTAGAGGGATTAAAATATGCATCAGCAGGCTTTCAGCTGCTCCCTTGTGATGAAATGAAACGACCCTCTTATCGTCTATACCACAGTGAGTGAGTGTTATTTAGGCCAACTCATATAGCTGTTTGCATTAGGATTGCTAAATCTTAATGTCCCGTTGAAGAAAAGTGGGTTGTCATGGAGCGTGAATGCATTAAAGCACATTTTATGAACATTAGCCTTGAGAGGATAAAGCTGCGGCGGGATGTTTGTGTTTATCTGTGTCTGTCAGTTACAGCCCATAGGGCCTATAGGCTGTTTGTGTGTAACCTTAAATAATGTGGATTCATTTGGCTTTTCATCTGTTGATATGTAGGCCAATGCTTGGATATATCATACTAAAGGAATGCAGTGCCATTTTAGGTAAGTGGGATCTTTCTCAGTTGTGTTAACAATCATGCAGTCACAAAAACAATGCAGCTTTTTTTTTTTTTCAGAATGTCACAGGGATTTTATGGGCTGTTTACTCATTAATCTGCATCCATAATGAGACTGCAGCACCGTGCTCCACCATTTGTTTATTTACAGCTGTGAATTATGCTTGTCCTCATAGGAGGTAATAAAAAAAATCAAATACATTTTATATAACATAATCACTAATCCAGCACGACTGTTTGTGCTGGGCCCGCAAGGCACATCACGGCCATATTTTCTGCAACAGTAAATATTAATAATCGCAATCATTCAACATGTTGTGTGTCATTATTTTCTTTTCTGAACCCAATTAAGGGATCGTTGGCTGTCACCTAAGTTACCACACTGATGAAACAGGCATTTTTAAGGTTTGGACCTCATGAGATAAAAGTTGTGTTCATGTGATTAGCAAACCCATGATCCAGGACCGTCATTCTGGCTTAATACGATCCTGCTGTGCTGTATATTCCATTTCAGGCATCCTATGCTTACAAGTTCATTAAAGGTCCAGTGTGTCAGATTCAGGGGGTTGAATTTAAGATGCAATGGAATATAATAAATAATATAACCATGTTTTCAGGTGTATAATCACCTGAAAACAAGAATCATTATTTCTTTGTTACTTTAGAATTAATCTTTTATATCTACAGATGCGGCAGGTCCTCTTCCACCATGTTGAACCAACATATTTCTTCAGCAGCCTAGAATGGACTTGAATGGCTTTCCTTTCGATAGGGACTTTCAACACATTTTGCTAAATCCTACACACTGGTCCTTCAGTGGAAGAATGTTTAAAATATGAGCTCGCTGGAGGAAGGGTTAACTCACCAGCTAACAGAAATAAAGTCAGAACATAGAGAACGTACTTACTGGTGTGAGGATAAATAGTATTTAAGTCAAAACATGGCGCAAGATGGTTTCCTAATTTCTTCCTCGTTCACCAATTTGAGTTCTGCTCAGTGCTGAAACGTAGTTTCTACTTTATGCTAGAGAGGAGAGGGTGAAGTGAGGCGCTGCAATCAGCAACTACATCGCTAGATGCCACTAAGTACACACGGATCCTTTCAAAGCAAAGAAAACGCTTGTTACCTTTTAGTTCTTCACATGCTGGCTCATTTGATTATCCCGTCAAAAACATGAAGGGGATAACTTCTTGTAAATCATTCCTGATTATTATTTGTATTTGAGCGCTCAAAAATCTTAAGTAGCTCCTTCTGCAGTATTTTGAGGTCCTTGTTGAAACATGTTGCGGGCTCTTGATTGAAATGGTTATGTGTGAATGGTGCACACACGCCTCAAAGTGCCATTGTGAGAATCCTGTGTGAGAGTCAACCTTGTCCTTGATTGCCAAGGTAACTTGAACAAACTGCCTCAGACCTTCACCGGGGGTCTCCTCTCTCTCACAGGCAGCGAAACAACATCAACAAGTGTGCAACAGGAAGGTCGGACATACATCATATTTATTTTCTTCTTCTGCAGTGATGCGTTTGAGTACGTGTGTTATTATATCCTTGTGAGATAAGTTGTTTGTACCGGGGTCAATTTAAAGTATTTGGTGAAGTGCTGAGTCACACAGATGAATCTAGTTCATTTAGGTGTGTGCGTCTCCTCGTGTTTCTAGCCTGTTCGGGAGGAATGTTACCATTAAACAGAGCAGCAGGATTATATTAGACATATATTCTTTTATTGGGTGTATCACATACATAACGTCGCTCACATTGAAGCGTTTACTTCACACTAATACAAGGTCACATATAGGATCCCATCTCAACCAACAATCAGATCTGTGATTTAGTAGATTTTTGTAACCATGGTGACTCTTCACACAGTAAAAAAAAAAAAAAAAAAAAAAAATCCATCTCTATTTCCATCTTCTATGTTGCCAGGAATATTTAACAGAAAGACAGCAGCCAGTTATCAGAGGAACTGAACAGATTCGGCAGAGGAAGGACAAGAAATCCAACAATGTTTAGAGCCAGTTCACAGCCAGCATGTCTGGAGGGGTTTATCTAAAGTGTGACTACTTTAGTTCAGTTTGTTCGGCCGGGTGAGAACAATGCCGATTGTTGTCCGGCGATTCACTGACAGCGCCGAAAATGTGACTCTGTCCTTGTACAAAGCTCACTGTAGCATTATGAGTGGGATCGGGAATGTGATCCAAACCGATGACGAAAACAAACCCCAAACACAAGGATTTATGGGTACATGTGATAGCCCGCAGTTAATGGTTGGAAAGCATGACAGACGAAAATGAAGTGAGAGCAAACCGCAGTCTGGACTCATGCTCATATTCAGCTTTTTTTTTTTCTTCGTGTGCTCTCAACTGGCATGAAAAACAGAGACCTAAACACACCACCGAGCTAAAGTTACAGGAGGTGTCAGATTTGTTTTGACTCTCCACCAGCAACAACATCTCTAACTTGGCAGGTTGACAGGTGACAAAAACTCCAGCATTCTGGCAAGGAAAGTTTTTTTACTTTGTTGGGTGCGATCAGGTGTGATTGCACTCTCGTTTGATGTGTTGCTTGTGTAACCCACTGTACATCGCACTGCTCCGTGTTGGCTTTTAGATGCGTGCCACCACCACAACCACCAAAGAGAGGGCTGGAGGAAAAGATACAACGCAATTTGGTCTTTCTAAAAAGTAGCTGTATATTGATTTTGATTCTTTTTGGCTGAAGCAAAGTGGTTTTAGAGAAGAGGACGGGGGAGGGACAGTGTTGAGGAAGAATGAAGGGAGGGAGGAAGGAAGGGTTCTTAGGGAGTGTGGAAGGGAGAGATGTAGTTGTGGTAGTGGCTGGCAGCTCAGACTGTTAAAGCATCAGAAGGAGGAGGCACATGTGTCACACCTGCATCGCATTCAAACCAAATGCTAAAAAAGAAGAACAAGCTCTTACAAAGACACGTGCATGACTTTGAAAACCACTGTTATGAAGCACATGACCATACTGTCTCTCTGCCCACTGGCCGATTTGAGCTGGCTTATGCTGCATGGACAACTGTATATCGATGCCAGGGAAGAAATGCTGGCGTTTGATTGGTTCTCAGTGACGACTGCAGTCCAAAGAAATAACCCTGAACTTTTGACTTCTGTTTTTTTTTTTCACTTATGTGAACGCATGCTAACTAAAGCACAGTACATTCAGCACACGTTTATGATTTAATTACAATGATTATAATAGTCTTGCTCCTATGAGAATTCATTTACAGTATTTGGGATTTGAATTTTTCCTGCAACTCGACACCTACAGTAAATTAGAGAAATTGTCTATGCTTTGTTTTCTGACTGCAGATAACGGTTCAACAAACTACAAACTAGTTTTTGCAGTGCTGTGATCTGACAAACTGTTTGCCAGTGATTTAACATCCGACGTCAGCCAGTCAGAGGCATCCATCACTGATACGCTTCTTTATGGAATTTCTAACAGATTGCAGCTCCTGAAAATGTGCAATGAAATGACACTTTCTTTTGTTAAATGTATTTTTCGCTGAAAAGAAGCGAGACATCACTCTGCCTTAAACAGCCCCTAACCTAAAAAGAATAATTAGCTGAAGTTTGAATGGGTGTAACTGCCTGACGGCTGAATCGAAAGAGAAATGTTTCAAAAGGCATTTGCTGCCGAATGAAATGTTAAACTCTATCAGCAGCTTCAATCCAAAAAAACATATCCCTACGGTACAACCTACAGCACATCTGTGCACAAGCAGGCGAGAACAGGCAGCATTTCATCAAAAGGGGTCGAGTGGAGAGGGACTGAATTGGGCGATGAGATCACCATGGCAACGAGGACCTCCGCGGTGTGGAGCACGAGGGGAATGTGGGAGGGAATTTCATGCTGAAGTGGTCTAAAGTAGGAGGGAATCGCTCTTCACGTTTTTTTTCTTTTTTTTACGGTTCTGGGAGATTCTCATGGCCGCAGTCCAAGCACTTACAGTAATGAACTCTTCACACACACACACACACACACACACACACACACACACACACACACACACACACACACACTCAACTCACACACGCGCACACACACACACCATTACATCACAGATAATAACAGTTATATAACAAGGCCATGTGGACACTGAGGTAATTACAACGAGCTTACATCAGTGCCCGCAGGCCAAATAAATACAAACACTGAGAAATTCATGTTCCCTGATGGCAAAACCAAAAATGTAAACAAACACAAACTAAAGTAGCTCAAGGATTGCACATTTCAGAGATTAACATCTACTCCTACGAAATCATGTTAGGGTTTCACTGGAAATCATTCTCATCAGTAACACACTAAACAAACACGTCCTGCCATTAAATAAGTCACAGCTTCAAACTTTGCGCGGTGTACTGGGGTCACGAGATGAACTGTGAAGTGTGTTCTTGTATTAAAACTCACAACACGTCTTATTAAACTCTAAATCTTAAATTATCTTATCTTATCTTAACTCCATGTACTGTACAAAATTGTAAATATTTCCAAAGAAAACCGACGCTGACTTTTCAGTTGCTGTCTCATAAATTCTGCAGATTGTGTGTGTGTGTGTGTGTGTGGGCATGTTTAATGGTTATGTTGTAAATAAAGTCCAGCCAACCACAGGATAGGAATGATGAGAGGCATCGCAAAGTCCTGGAACAGAAAGAAAAAAACATATTTCAGCAAAGTAGAATCATCTCAACTTTCTTCAATCGTGAACGTTACCTAAAATCAGCGAGGGTCAAAGCAAGATGCCAAAAAATCTCAGTCATTTAGAATACTACAAAGTCCAAAAGCGAGTGGCTCCGAGCAAAAATGCCTTTGAAATATCATCAAAGTGCCATTTTTTTTTTGTGTGTATTTCACCAAGCTCATTTTTTTCATGCAGTTGATAAATATTCATGCCTGAATGCCACTTCTGTCACTGTAGGCAGTTTAGTGGCAGGGATTTTCATCCCCCACTGTGCTCTGTGAGAGAAAGATGAAGTGGTTTTTGATTTGCAAACATGCAAGTACAGTACACAGCCCGAAGGATCAGAAACTGTTGGCACAAAGGAGCCAACAAAAGAGAAAATATACAAAAGTATAATGTTCTCATTTTCTCTCCAATCTCTCCGTGTTTCTTCTCACTATTTGGTCTTCGTTACCTCGGAGTGAAACAGATCGGATATTTTTTCTGGATATATAACTGAAGACACATACACACTTTAGAGTTTATCTGTGGTTTCTTAATTCAGGGCTGGTTCTGAATTATATATTCAGTTTTCTAGTGTAGGTTATTTGTAGGCATTTATTTTTAGTATGACTAAATTTGTCAGCATACATTTAGAGACTTTTAAGAGCCATAATAAGAAAAAAACATATGGAAATGTGTATTTTGATATAGCGCAATATTCTATTATATATAATGTTTTTAAATTCTTAAATGTTGATGTAGCTAAAATGTTTCAGTTTCTCAGATGCTCCTTCACTTTTATTGATGACGTCTTGGCCAGTTGGAGTTCATTAGTCAGCGAGAGAGTGGATGAGTGTTGTAACTTGTAATTTCTCACAATAAACATGCGAAATGACCCGGCTTGTGGATATTTATTCTGAGTCAAACTCATTTCTGTTCAGCAGTGGTCATTTTGAAAAATTTGGTTTAGTTTTGGAGCAGTGTGTGGGTGCAGGTAAAAATCTGGGATGCTGCAGTGACTGTTACATAAATATAATCAGGTACACAATATTGCATATAAACTAGTTGTTAAGATCTGAATCTGCATGTTTAATTTTAATTTCTCTAAAATTGTCATTATATTTATATCTAATGCAACATTAAGTGTTTGTACATAAAGCTGCTGCTCATAGAAAAATGGCAGCTAGCAAGGTCTACCACATTAGCTTTGACCTATGATCTAAATACAAATGAATTGAACAGTAATAAAAAAAAAAAAATGTTCAAAACATACAACGACTAGGCTCTGCACAATAAATACTTCAGCTGAAAAGATGGTCTTGACCTTGTTTTTCTGGATTTGAGGGGTCACCTTGAGTGGGTGGCCCAACCTGTCATCCATGTGCTCACTTGCTAACTTCTGTTTCCATAGAAACTAGAATTTTTTGGTTTTTAGAAACACTATGGCATTTCGTTCAGTGTCACAGTACTCGGGGACAGGCGCACTTAGATTTAAAAAATAAAAATCATAGAAAAGATGAGTAAACAACAACAAAAAGATTTTTCTAATGTGGTGTGATATAACCTTAACACTACCATTCAGGAGTTTTGGGGTCACTCGCCACAAAAGCTGTATTCAGTGCTCATTCAGACAGCCGAGAGGACTACTCTATATTTTTCAATGGTCTTTCAAGCTTTAGAAACCTCTTTACAAATCACTGTTATTTTGTATGAAGGGTTTTAAAAATAATGTTCTGGAGAACAAACCACTGTACAATGGTTCAACTAAAAGGACAGAAAGAGACAAAGATGCTCCTGAACAGTTAAGCAAGAATTGAAGGAATCGTCCGTCAGTCATTCGCAAGAAACTGGAACCTTAGGATCAAAATCTGTGTAGATTGAAATAAAACACAGGTTCATGTTTCAATGACTCCTAGGGATGTAACGATGCATCGTGACACGATTAAAAATCGGTACAAATGTGTGACGACTCGCACCGGTTGACAGAAAAAATGAATCGCGATTCTTCGCGAATGCGAGAGAAGTATGATATGGTCTTTTTCTTCTTTTCTTAAATTAGAAATAGGTTAGGTTATCTTTAAAAAAAGTCACTGGTTGGTGATTCATTTGTTCAACGTCAGACGTCAAGTCACATGACTTACGTTACTATGTAGGTACGGAGCAAAGAACGAAGGAAGAGATGGCGACGGTAGAAAATAGCTTTGAAATAGAGGATGCACTGAGAAGTTTGAAATCACCTGTGTGGCGGCGTTTTAGATTCCCTATATACACGAATACAACCGGTGAGAAATGGACAGACAAAACCACAACAGCATGTAAATATTGCAAGAGACTGCTAACATGCATCGGCAACACGAGCAACATGCAGCAGCATATCTGCCACCAGCGAAAACTGCACATTGCAGCAGTTAACACCAGTTTACTTGTGAGATTGTTTCTAAAGAAAGGAGATGTTTTTCATGTATTTTGTTGTTTAAGATGTAAGCTGCACTTTTTGTAAGAGAACACAAACTGTTTAAAAGTTCTGTAAGGAAAGCACCTAAAGATTTTTTCCTACAAATAAAAAGATAATTTTATTTGGTCATAATTTGTCTGTAGCTCATTTTGATCAAAGAAATCGTGAAAAAAAACTATCGTGAACAAAAAAAACGTATGTATTGTTACATCCCTAATGATTCCTATAACAAGCGAAGGACAGTACTCTCTCATTTCATACAACACTGTGTGAACACTAAATAAATATTTATTTAATTATTCTTGTTTTGGGGCCAACATGAATTTAAATGTAAATAATACATCTGGTGACTGAATTATACTGCTTTTATGTCTGTTAAAAATAGTTTTAATTGGAGAAAAGAATAAAAATATTAATACAACAGGTGACCCCAGCCTTATGAGTGGTGGTGTATATGTAATTATTTCATTTGAAATAATATCACATTAGAATTAAAACAGCTACTTTGACAAATCTCAACATTGAGACCACAGTAAACATGAATAAAATAACCCATAAAATGCTTCATAAACTGTATTAATTACATTATTTATTAAGGTTTTTATGTTAAGACGTGTAACAACGCTGCTGTTTCAACATAAATCCAAATCTTCTCTGGTGGGACTGGTCTGTGTAATGTCTGTAGTTGTAGAAACATCCATTTACAGTATTACAGCTGTCTCTAATAGTTTATAGCGGACAAGGACAAATAGTGATAATGTCTGGACGTAAGCCAATGTTTAGATTTACATCACAGGTTGAACCTCCTTCTCCTAACAAACTTACCTTGTTTACTCCCAGAAGTAGCGCAGATACCATATAGTTTCATTCTTCAGCTGAGGGCCGAACAGCGGGTTGGTTTGGGCCAGGATGGCTATCAACCAGCTGGGTAAAGAGAGAGAGAGAGAAAAAAAAGAGAGCTCATCAGTACAGGCATATAAAATTTTGTCTCTTCTGAGAATTGTTTGGCTTGTGGGACTTCGCTGTACTTTTTGAGCCATGCACCAATAGATCCTCTTACTGTAATCGGGAAGGTTACTGTAAAGATAGCAAGCAAAAGCAAACAGCAGGAAACAGCTGTGCAACAAGTCCAAAAAGGCCAAGGACACAGGAGTCCAGCTTTAACCAACTCTCTCTTATCAGGAGGTCTGAATGCATGTGAACATTTATTTTATCTTCCTGTTAATTCGACATGATTGTCTGCTGCCGTGCACAGATACTGTCCTGGATGCAGATGTTTTCTTAATGACCTAGAAGTCAACACGCAGTGAAACATCACGCAAACACTTCAAATGAATCCGTTTCTTCTCTCTTGACCAGACTTTAAGTCAGGCAGATTGTTGGCCATCTACTACAGCCAGGGCGAATCCACAGAGGACCCTTTGATCATCTGTGCCATGTGATTTCCAGGCAAAGTTTATTCATGTTGAGCCTTTCAGTGACGTTTCCCTATGATAAAACCTACTCTGTTGACCGTTTTTTCTGACGATGTGGAAGACGAAGCGTTCCTAAATACTGAATCACTCGGAAGCAACTGTGTCGAAAATGGTTCTCTGTTCTCTGTCAGAGCCTCAGATACTGTCAAAAACGGCGACGTCTGCTGGCCAAACCCTTAATAGTGCATTTATATGGAAGGATCGAGTCTGAGACTATGATAAGCGGTTAAGTCAGAACACCAGTTTTTGGTTTTACTGCCTTTTTTTTGTGTTAATTTGTTTTACAAAGACATATCGCTGTTAAACAGAGTCTGCAGCTCTGTTTGTAAATCCTGAGGAAGAATGACGTGTGTGTGTGTGTGTGTGTGTGTGTGTGTGTGTGTGTGTGTGTGTGTGTGTGTGTGTGTGTGTGTGTGTGTGTGTGTGAGTCCTGAGATGGTCATGTGACATCTTTGTGATACTTCTCCCTGAGGTATTTATCGATGTATGAACTTCTGATTTGAAAAGTCGATACTCTGTGTATGTTGACACTTTTTTCCCCCATGACCCATTTCCATTTCCATTAGTTGTGTTTGATACAGATCATTTTAGAAATTTGATTCAAGGGCAGCTGACGTGTTAGGTTCACGTGATTGGACCATCACACTGCGTGCTAATGCTACATACAAAAAGATTGCTACACTGTGGGTTTGACCTCCTTTTTTTAAGCACTGGCATTTTCTTGATATTTTTATATATATATATATATTTTGTCTGTATATACAATTATTCTCTGGAAGATTTCTGGAACGAAACTTGTTTGAGGAGTACATGCGGTGGCCGTGAAGACTAAGACTAACAAGTCTGCAATAAATGTATTTTTTCAATATTTTTTTTACCAAAAATGTGAAGAGATACAACTTACAGTCTTATAGTCAAAGTTTACCTTTCTTTCTCAGAAGTGCAATAATGTTATACGCAATATATATGTACAGTGTTCACAATCATTTATAACTTTATGTCTCTGTTTACAGTCCTGTCTATAGTTCCTTACTTTGTAATTTGTATATGTGTGCATGTTTTATTTAGTTATTTATTATTTATCTAATCTTTCGCACTGACAGGAGAGATGTGCTCCAATTTCGTATTCTGTACTACCGTGCATGGACAATAAAGACTCTAATCTTTAATCTCTAATATATACAATATAGACCCAAGTTGCAAAATATTGGACCTAAAGCTCAAAAACATTACAACTCGCTCTATAAGTATTGTATATATGATAAATAATGTCAACGCAACTTGCTCTAGGCCTAGTTTACTATGTTTTATTGGTATATTCAAAATATTTAACAACATAACATGAAGAGCTTATACACAACACAGAGCTGTGAACTGAATGTATACTAAGGTTATAAGGCCTAATGTATGTTACATAAGAACATGCTCTTTGATATTTAACATAAGATCAATATTTCTGAGTTCTCCTGTTTTAAGGAATCAATTCGTCCATCAACATCTTCATACTTCTGTTTCCTCCAGCTCACCCAGGTACATCATTTTCAAACTAAAGATAAAACAGCACCGACTTTCAAAGTTTGAGAATCTTCTATTGTCTGTGATTTGATTTGATTAGTGAGGGGAATATCACTCTTTGCAGGAGCTGCGGCTCCATCTAGAGGTGGAAAGGATAATCCTGCACACACAGCCTCCAAGCACTCGCTTTCCTCATCAGCTCTTGTACACAGTCAAGCTCCAAATGTAAGTCATGGATGTAGATCTTTTTCTCGGTTGTTTTAGGATAATTCATTTTATTTTGAACTGCTGTTGATGTAAACTCTTTTCATCTCACAATAATCGAAATTCACTTTGTATCCTCTGGTGCTCCTTTAGTCTATGATTCATCTTGCATCTGTCCAGAGCTGTTTCTTATTCTTGCATGTTGTTTGAGAAGGAGCAGTAGAGCTGCTGTTTTTTAAGTCTGATACACAGACCTGGCCTCCAGCTTGGCTGTTGCAGCCTCAGTAAACCTCTGAAGAATATCTTGTTTCAAACTGCAAATCAGATTTTCTTGATCACCATCCACACTCACACTTCAGTACAGAAGTAGCAGCCATTTCTCTACAAAAAGCCATATTTAAAAAAAAAGTCTCTCTTTCCCTTTGTTATCATCTGCTCATGGATTCTTCTGCTTCCACTGCAACTTATACATAAAACCATAAACACTGACGTCAGTGGCCTCCATGTTTACTTCGCTACTTCTCTGTTATTGTTCTTTATCTGCATGTGGGTCAGCTCGGGACCGTGACCAGTTCACACCGCAATCTGATATTGGCCACATATAAAAAAAATAATGTGACGATTCTTCTTCATGTCTCTTGTTACTTGGTAGTTGGCAGCACGCTCTCTCAGCAGCATGTTCTCTTGCAAAATCCCATTACAATTGTTTTCTGAGGTCTCCGACTCATGTTGATTAGTTGTTTAACACTAATCTCAATATTTGTTTGTTTTTAAAGCCTTTTGACTTGTTATTGAGCTCCCCTTCTCATTTCTATCATAACACATAAAAATCATAACACTTTAATTTTTTTTTACTGAAGCAGAGTTTGTAAGTACAGCCTCACCAAAAGCCATTTCATTCGAAAGCACTAGAATCTTTGCAACGTTTTTAAAGTTTCATTAAGCAAGTGTAATCAGAGCAGCAGGTCACATCAACATGTAGGCTAGCTTCACACTGAAGAAGAAGAAGAGGAGGAGGAGAGTTTGTACTTACAACAAGTAGCAGCAGACCGCTGTGAGGATGAGACTGGTGACAATCACACTGTCAGAGAAAAACAAAGAAGGAGTTATGCAGCTCTGTCCATGCACTTATATACATAGTTCAATATTAATGTTAATCGTATCTCCATGTGACAATAACGATATTTTCACAGTGAGATACGAGCTCGACATGAAACTTAATAGGCAAACATTGGCCTATAACAGATATATCTGTATAAGTGTATATCGTCCAACATGCACCAATATGAAAACTTCAATTTTACACAACAAGATACAGAAAAAGACGTAATTAGAGCTATTAATTGTGTTTTTCTAATGTATAGTAATTACTCTTATAGTGTACTGATTGTGACATTGTTATTGTATCTTGCCTTCATTACGCAAGTCTTTGATAACCATGTTTGTGGGGTCACTGCAAAAAAAGTGCTTTTTTTTGTATCCCTAATATCAACATCGACCCAAAAGAATCCAGTATCGGTCAATAAGACAAAGAATTAGTGGGATGTTTACTTTAAACTTTAATAAACGTTGCCATGATCATTTCTGCAGTACCCCTACTACATGTCTCACAGCGTATTTAAAGTAGCAATGCACCAAATCCTATAAGCTCATAATACAGACACTATAGATGATGATGATTTTTTGGTATTTTCTGAGCTCCATTAGGTCAAAAAACTGATATTCTGTCTCTTTTATCCACAAACAGTTATTTGAATTGTAATGAACAAACAAATAAACAAAACTATTTATCAGTAAAATAATATAAAATCCACCCGCTCCTTTCTTACAACCTGTTTTCAGATACAATCATGGTAAATATAGACTGTACAACATATGAAGTGGAGTAAGTTTCCATCAACAGGTTAAGACATCTACCATGATTATTACAGCTGATTTACTTGACCACGGTTAAAGCATCTCTGATTACATAACAAACTACACTGCTCTTATTTTCTATGGTCAGGGTCAACTATGAACCACTGTGCATCCAGCATCACTGCTCTACAAGACTCACAACTGGAACAAAAAAAAATACTATCCTCACATAATCAACATTATCTTTTCAGTCTTATATGTTATTGAATCGACCCTTTAACCTTACTGCCCTGCTGGGATGGAGGTATGGGTGGATGGATGGGAGGTAGGAAGGGATGTTGGGATGGACGCACGGTGACGCGCACGGCCTCCATCACATGAGCAGCAGCGCGCTCATGTATTTAATCCAGATACTATGCAGCAAACGTTGACTTTGAATAATATGAAATAACCTAAATAACCTGAATTGTAATCGTAGTGTATAAAATGCAATGCAACGCTAAATAAAGGCCCTTAATTGCTGTCAATTAACGGCAGCTAGACCACCTACCCCCGGTTGGGTCCTTTGGGCACTAAAAACGGAGCCACGACCCCCACCAGCGCCCATAACGTGGTGAAGCAGATCATCGGCAGAGCGAGAGAGTGAGACACCATGGCTTCAGTCCGCAGAAAACAGCAGATATGGAAGAAATAACCTGTCTGTCCTCCTGGAAATAGAGAGCATCAATGGCTGCTGGACGAGCCTGTCGCTTTCTCAATGTCCTCGCCCATTTAAGGCAACGCGTCGTATGATTGGTCCAGACGTAGGAGACAGCGATTTGTGATTGGTTCAGCCGGCTGCCTATCAGGATTACAACAAGAGGGATTGGACGGATGTTCGTGCCAGCAGACTGCGGGCAAGATTAATATATATATATATATATATATAAATATATTTCCATCCTTATACCAAGGAAACCGAGAAAACACATGAAAGAACTTCTGTTAAAAGCCATTCACGAGTGTTGTTTTGTATTTTTTCCTCTTTAATTTTCAGCAATAAATACACAGAGTAATGATCTGATATCTACAACTAACTCAAACAATACAAAAACTAAATGATCATGTAATAATTGTTTTAAAAAGAAACACACACATACAGTATATATGGCGCATACGGTATTTGCATAGTGTATATGCAAATATCTAGACTGCATGCACTTATATAGGAAATTATGAATAAAGAATAGTTTATTAAAGAGTTTTAATTACTGGTAACAACATGACTCATGCCTTAGTTGGACCTTGATCTTATTATACTAATATCTATGTAACAATGCAGACTGCAGTATATCCAGTGCATAGAAGTTTGACAAAAGATATTGACAATATTATCTTATAAGATAACATTTATGTGCAAAATATCCAGGTGATAGGACACTGGAATGAGAGTATAAATACCTTTGGTTTCATAGACCTAGTATTAAGTGGTCTCAACCTAAAAGTTTTAAGAAGTATCACTGTTACGAGAATTTTTTAAAGAAAAAAAATTCTTGAATAAGGAGGACTGGATTTAAAGTATCAAAGTTTAAGTTGAAATTAATATTCTTGTACAAGAAGGAGCGTTTAACAGTGCAACACACAAGAGGGTTACAGAGAAAATGCTCTGTCAGTCGGTTCTTATACAATTTTCTTAAAATGGGCTGTCAGACATCTCCCCACTCCCCTTTTTTTGGTTTTCCGCTTAGTAATGAACATTATGTTTCTTGTCCAAAATGACACTTCCCTTAACCTGCCTCTCTTGTCCTTGAACTATTTTTTAATTATCTCTCCCTGCCAGCCTCAGTAAACACATGCCAGATAAAGGGAGTGAATGAGATATGCAAAAGACAGAAAACACACAAACTCTCTGTAGGAGTTAAAACATCTGCACCCCAGTATACTCCTAATCACAATCACATTTAAAAACATTGATATCTCCGGGAAACCTTTACATTTAAAGATGTGTTCAGCACATAGCAGTTCTTTGTGCTGCACCACATTGCCTGGAAACAACAAGATGTGCAGTTACCAAGTTTGCACACATCCTCACCCATACACAACTCCTTATTGACTGATTAAAACAATGTAGATGTTTTTTGAAGTTCTGTGTCCTCTAGAGTTTTTCCTTATCGTAGGACCTGTATCATCATCACTTGATCAAAGATACAGGAGAAGAACATTTTCTAATTACTTTTATGCAAAGGTGGCCTTTACATCAAACGTTCTCACTATACTGTAGAAATATTACCCCCCCAGTGGACAAAGGTGCAGTCTACATTCCTTGTGCAGTTTCCTGCAATTCACATTGGTCTTATCTGTACCCGCAAATATTCATTCCACCCAGACCACTGCTTTCTAGTTTTAAGTAGGTCAACTTGCCAGGAAATGCAGGCTGGCTTACAGCTGTTTTTCTCAGGATATTTCTCATTTCTAAGTTAAACTGGTTGATTTGTCCCTTATGTAAGAAGTAGGGACAAAGTTCTGAAACATTGTTTTAGAATTTATCATTTCTAAAACAATGTCTTTGAAAAAGATTGCAGAGTATAGTTTTATATAATCTTATAAAGGATCTTTACTTACATATCAACTCCTCTCTAGGAAGATTTACCAAAACTACAGGATCTATAAAAGTGATAGAGATAAAAGATCAAATGAACTTAAATATAATGAAATAGAAATTGACAAAAACAAATAAAATAAACTGCATTCTCAGTGCAGTAATAAGCTGTACCAAATGTAATAAAAAAAATAAAAGTACAGTAGAGTATTTGATAGGTTATATCTTCTGGACCAAGACACAACAAACAACACGTTGATCTTTAGTCGATGGCTTAATATCAGAGCTAAGGAGATTATGGACAAATTTGCTCAACATTAGAAAGATACAGACTTAATATATGCTTGACAAACTCCACATCTGGAAATTTGTCCGGACCTCCTCCATTGTCACTCTAATCAGCATTTCGGGGTCCACTTCTGAACCTTTACACTTTCTAGGGTTTGAGGAACAACACCAATATATCTGTCTTGGGCCCCTGACAGCATTTCTATCAGATGTGCAGAAGTATTAGTTGTTTGGCTTTGGTTGGGAACAGTAGGTGCCAGTCTATCTCAACACTGTGGTGGCCAGGGTCGAAGAGACCTACTGCTGACTTCCTAGTCATAATAGATAGCTTGCCATTGACGTTCCAATCTGTAAACAGACAACAATGTCTTCAGACTAGAATATGTTGACAATAACACCTGCATGGGTAAAGACATTTTCTTTGGCGAATTCTGGGCGTGTAGTATCTGTGGTATTTGGGGGTTTAAAGTCGATCCACCAGGATGAGTTTGGCAGAATGTGAGACCGACTCCGGCACTTTTGATGAACTTTGAGTGTCTCTAGTTCTCCTTGGCCAAGCGTCAATAAATATTACAGCATAAGACATCAGAGGCTCCTGAACACTTTCTTCCCTCCTGACCTCACCATTGACCTTTGACTTCAGCAATTTCTCACAACACATCTTAGCTTAAATGAATCAATAAAAGGGACAAAAGACCTGATTTTAAAAAATAAAGATTAAGTTGAACAGTATTTGATCTCATTTGACATCAAACAATATTGAGAGTTTAGACTACTCGACGGTTTTAATCCTTTGGTGGTTTTATTTTGATGGTTATGACCGGATGTTTTCTGCTCGTCATTGTTTTATTTTGGAAAGGGACTGCCGGAAGTCGTTGTGTATAGTGACGGCGGTTGTCGACAGGCGGGCGGAGGAGAAGGATCAGCGGGCGAACATTTCACATGAAGCGGTTGGCTCACCGGGGGAGGTGGCAACGCCGAATTAAGACCAGAAACTAGTCCTCTTGTACGGCGTGAAAGTTTACATTTCACACAGAGTGCGGGTGGATAATGCTGGACTGTAAAACCCGATGAAGTTCACCAGAGATATCTGCCGGCTGCTGGGCTTAGGAGGCGGTGAGTAAAACTGCCGCTCAGCCGTTGGCAACTTTTTGGTTTCCCAGTCAGAGAAGTTTAACTCGGAGCCACAAGTTGTCGCGTGGAGCTCAGCTGTGATATGTGTGTGTTTAATCTCAGGTTTTGATTGCACTGATGAAAAGATATATATTTTACATGACAGACAGGTTAACAAAAAGATGAGGCTCAAACTTAAAAAAAGTATTCTCTTACATAGAGAGCAAATATCTGCAAAAATGCTGATATGAATGAATACTAATTTCATTTTGTGACGTCATTTATGGTTTTTAAATTTTATCTACTCAGCCTGGCAAACTGTGCATTTTCAGTTTTTATTTTTTGCTTTGCTTTATTTATTTATTTTAAAAACTGGTGGTTTTATATAAACCTTATATATAAGGTTTTATATTTATAGAATAGAGAAAGCTAGTAAGATTTTTTTAACACCCATATTTTTGTGTTATAGCGACCTTTGTGTAAAAGTCACTTTTGTAACTACAACACACATTATTTCACAGTGAAAGGCTCATATTTGTCTAGGTGTTATGAGTTGACATCACAAGAGTTGGCTCTAGTTTCAGTACCGAGCTCTGTGTTTTGGACTTTAGCACCATGCATGGAGGAAAGATGAAATGTACAATATAGATCTACCCATTTTTGAAACGTTGGCTCAGCTCTGTTGATAACCTGCCCCCCTTCTTGATGGTGCAGTTTGTGGTGTCCTATTCCAGACTTTGGGTCAAGTTATTTATGGACCTGAGTCAAAGTATGTTTCCCCCTTGATTTGTGGTTTCCTTTACATTAACAAAAAGAGTCTTCATATTACTGTCATGTCATAACTACCGGAAAGAATTTTGATTTGATACAAGACCTGTTATCACCGAAGACGAGGGTGGAGATATCTGCTCACTTTAGTTGGGCTCTTTGCATAAGTCGAGCCCTCCAGGCATGACTTCTGTCAGTTAAGTCAGAGGTTAAACTTTGAAATAGCAAACCAAAACTAGATTAGATTAGATTAGATAATACTTTATTCATCCCACAACGGGGAAATTCACTTGTTTACAGCAGCGAATAATAGAATCAAGGAGGGAAAAAAAAACAAGTGTACATATTTACAAAAAGTACTAAAGTAGAAAAACACAAACAAAATCTCTTTTGGATGTAACACCCGTCATATATTTTGCTACATAGTTTTGGACTCTTATTGTGGTATGTACAAAAAAAAATTGAGAATTCAATCATAGCTAACATTTGTTAGTGCCTTTTATGTTAGACTCCATCCGCAGCACATGCCATAACCAAACCAAAAATATTTGACTGGCAAATGAGCTGTGCGCTAAGTCCACAAGAATGTACAGAAACTGGTTTGACCAGCTTAAAGCCTCTCATGGATAATCAGCCCTGATTTAAAAAAACCTCAAAGTTAATGTTACCTAATTTATACTCAAAATACAGTATATCCAATACAGTTGTAAATGTAAGTATCGAGTGCTACAAAAACTTTAAAGATGAACATTACAGTGAATGTCAGGGAAGACATATCAGATCTGATCTTTGGTTGAAACCCCGGTTTGGCAGAGAGTGTGGTTGCCTAGGCGGTTTGGCTCCTGGCATCCCAGTTTGGTTAGCAGCAGTTAGCAGTTTGCTAACAGACAGGTATAAAGGTATAAAATAGGAATCACTCCCACCTGGCAGCATCATGAATAAGAGGTTTTATTGGGTGCAAAACTAGTATACAAATGTTTTTATCGTTTATTATAAAAATGACAAATTCTAAAATTCTATAAAGATACCGGGACATACCTAAAAAATGACTTTTTTGGGACATTGTTGGGAGAGGAACTGATCTATAGGTGACATATAGCACTAGGCATGTGTGATAAAAACATTTAAACACCGTTAATAGATCACACCATACTAATCATTTTATTCTATCTTGCCATGCCAGTGCACAAATCTGATTTTTCAATTTCTATTCAGATTCACTTGAAACACAATCTTGCAGGACACATGCAGGACAAATCATGCTGAAACCTTTTAAATGTTTAGTAGCTTTGGTGAGCAGGTATTGTACATGACAGTCAATTACACATGACTGCTGGAGAACTAAACGCAATCTTCTCCTCCTGTTATTTATTTATTCTAGGCATAAATTAGGTTTATTTCAAATCACTGTAAGTTTCACTGTATTTATCATACCCCCTGTCTTTGAACTGTTCACTGTGTTACATCATGTTCTTTGTGTTGTTGAAGCCTTGAGGAAAAAATCAATCTACAAATATTCAACAACAATCCAACAGTTGTTTTTGTTCTTGCTAGATCGCTCATTGCCAAGCACGGAATGAATTCTTGACTCTAGACTAAATAGTCATGACTAAAGGTCTCCTTACTAGTATCTTTCAACCCCAGCCTTCATCTTTGGCTACAAGCTTCTGAGTTCCACTCAAGAGTTTTAAAAACTTAGAGAGGCTCAACAATAAACATTAAAATGATAAAAGATGTATTGCTCTACCTTATTCATAGCTGCACTGACTCTTGATCTCTGAGTAAGAGACTAAATAATTTTGACTCAAGGGCTGCTTGTTGTTTTTCCAGATCTTTCAACTCCACCTCACAGGTTTCATCAGTGAACAAACGCCAATGTCTGTGTGTTAACACACTGCTGAACTTTAACATCCACTGCCACGTGATGAAAGCCCTGAGATAAAGCAACACATATTTCATACCTCTAAGCCTTTCTTAAAACACACAAATAAATATAAAACTAGACTCTTTATAAAAGTTTCCAGACGTCATGTCACCAAAGTGGAAGATTTCATGTTGTTTCAGCAGAGAGTATCTGCTGATGAGTCAGAGTGAAGGCAGTTAATTGCCTTCATACATACTTTTGTGTGTGTCTTTCATTGAGCATTTGTTTATGTTCCTGTGTCTTTGGGTGTGCCTGTGTGTATTCTGTTTGATGAATAGCTGGCTGAAGAGGGGCAGATCGTATAGTGCTCACCACAGACACGGACTCATTATCTTCCAGTTTCCTTTTCCTGTAAATGATTCAGCTAATGAAAGAGAGACGGAAAGGAAACCACGACTCTTTGAATGTTCCCGATATTGTCATAGTTTGTTTAAATGAAAATCAAATTACCTTTCGAATTGTGTGTGCTGTGGGCATAAACATTTAGAGTGAGGTAGAGGTCATTCTGTATTTTGTTATTGTTTTTAATATTTCATGTTTTGCTCTGCTCTTTTTTCATTTTCTTTGACCACATTCACTCTCATATGTAATTAGAGGAGTTGCTGTGGGTTAACAGCGTGGGACATTATTGAGGTAATAATATAACGATATAACATTTTGATTGGAAGGGTCTTCTGGACCAAAAGATAAGATAAGCTAAATATTTATAACAACCCCACATCTGGAAAACCTCTCACATTCCTCTAGACCTCCTTCATAGCTCATCTAATCGCCTCAAAGGAGTCCCTCCTGGAACCAATCATTTACACATCCTGGGGCCTCAGCAACGACATCAATAAATCTACCTGTGGCTGTTAATGATATATCATTTAAGATAAATGACAGAGGAGCTATTTCACATAGAAAAGACTATAAAACTGAGTGTGGATAGTATTTAGCCCATTATCAATGAACAACACGGACATAAGATGTGTAAGGATCTGAGTGGGTTCTGAACTTCCTGGGAGAAACCTTGCATATTATCCGAGACAAACCCTTTATTTCTAATTTCCCTTTACCTTATTATATTTTAAATCACATTTTAGTAAGAAAACCTCCATTCACCATTGCTGCTATTTCTATTTGAAGCAAAGTCAACATTTTCTTTTATTGTTTCTCACATTAAATCTCTTCCAGGAGTTTAGGGGTGTAATGCCTTTCACTGCCACAGCCACAAAGAGGTTTTTTGTTGGGTTTTGGTTTTTCCTTTTACACCTGCAGCAGCCTCACCTCTACAAAGATAAAACATCACAGCCTCAATGTGAGCAATTTGACCGTCCCCTGATTCCTCCTCCCTTTCACTCTTCCCTCTCCCTTGCCTCAACTCTTTTGGGATTTACAGACAAAATGGAAGCATTGATTAACACTGGCATTAAATTCAGCCCCCGCCACGTCATCTGCCTCCACCACAACCAAGCTCATTCAGTAACACCAACCTTGCTGATAACAAAGACAAGAAAAAGAAAACAGAACCGCTCTCTCCCTTCCCGGGCTCATGAGATAAGGCCAGCAAGGTCACCAAGAGCTTGCCTCATCAGCCTCCCCCTGCCTTCCCTCTTAGGAAACAAACTGAGGCGCATCTTGAATCACAAACATTTAAATCAAGACCAAGCAAATCTATCTGGCATCAGCAAAGACAGGAGAGAAGCATGTGACAGACAAGGTCCTCGCTCCACTGGTACTACCCTCAGTATGCCTCTCTTTTTTTCCACTGCCTCCTATTGAGGCCCCCACCAAAACCCAGAAACATTGGACTTCATCTTCTTGTTCCTGTTTTGAGTAGTGGAAGAGTAACCAAGACACTCAACTTTATTTCCTTTCCTTTAAATCAAAAATTTGTCTCAAGGGGCTTAACAATCTGTAGAGCAAACGACATTCGCTACTATCAGACCCTCGGCTAGGATGAGGAACAATTCTGATTAGTGGACCGACCAAGTACAGCTGTCACGATACCAAAATGAGTAACCACGATACCATACCAGACAAAGTATCACGGTTCCGGGTATTATCGCGATACTGCAGCCTTTTTATTATTATTATTATTATTTTTGTGAACTGCAATGTATTTGTACACGTTATAAATACTTATTAATTACTAATGTTGTTTAGTGCATGATAAACACAATACTGGTGAAGTAAAAATTAGACTGAAACAAGTTTGAAACAACTAGTTTGGTTTTGGTGTCAGTCATAGACGCAGACGCGCTGAATCCTACGTCGACGTCGCCACTATTTCGTATGTGGCAAAGTAACTGGCAACACACAGAAAAGGCTGTGCAAGAGTATTCTTTTCCAAGGTTTTTAACTTACACACACACACACAGAGACTGCAATTGTATAGCGTTATAGATATGTATGTTCATCAATGCCCCGGCTGTGTAGCTGTAAACACTCAGCATTAGAAAAATACAAGAGGCATTAACTTAAAGCAATTTGTAGAAAGGCGCTTAATGAAGTCAGTCTATTTCCTTGTATTAGTTTACGGGCAGATCTTCCACATGCTATATGGCGGACACGTTAACATAACGCAGCAACGGACCAACCTGCTCAATGAGGTCTCTATGTATATATGTCTATGTCTGTGTCTATATGTCTATGTCTATGTATATATGTCTATGTCTATGTATATATGTCTATGTCTGTGTATATATGTCTATGGTGGCACTAACGAGGATGCCGTGGCAGACTCGCTGCTCGGGCCTGGTGCTTCTACCACGTTAAGTGTGTTGTCTCGTGTTTGTGAATATATGCCATGGGCGCGTCTGGGCGAGGCAGGACTTTAGCTTGTTGTTTGTTTTAAAGCGAGTTTCTATCGAAGCGGAGCTGTCTTCATGGAGTTCGTACTTGCCGGCAGAAATAACGAACAGCCAATCAGCTAACAGATAGGAGGACCCAGCGTGCGGAAACAGCATCAACAACATCATATCGCCGGATGTCACCAGTAACAGGGAAACAGCCAATCATTCAGCAGCTGTGTAGTTCGGTTGCGGTTCCATGTTGGTTTGTTTACGAGGGAGTAGCATGCAGCGAGAAGCCGGGAGGAGAGCAGAGGCCGTTATGTAGCGGAGACTGGCACCGGTAGTATATTAATCCACGGTAGTACCGTGTTTCTAGTATAGTAGGAACCGTTACGTTTTGGCACCGTAGGGTACCGTGTATACCGTGGGTTAGGGGTGGGCGATATATCGAATATACTCGATATATCGCGGCTTGTTCTCCGTGCGATGTATAAAATGACTATATCGCGACCATCGAGTACTTGTCACGTAAAAGCCGTCGGCATTTAATTCTCCGGAGTTTTGCCTGTGTCACTCACTCCTGGCGCTGCTCACAGCTCGCAGCACACTTCCCCGCCCACTCAGAAAAATCCCCTGCGCGCATGCGTACTTTTTGTATCAAGTGAGGAGAGACAGGCCCACTCACAACTGAGGCGTATGCGCCTCGTTACTATCCTGGTGCTGGTACACTGCCCTTTCACGCCTCTCCGCAGGCGTGGTTTAGTCAAAAAATGCTTGCACGTGGTTGGAGCAACCTCATATGAATGACATGACACTTCGACCACTCACGTTGAAGCTTTGTGACGTAGGACGTGTCGTCACGTAAGCGCCGCCATTACTGTTGTGATTCAGGGAGGGGGAGGGCACAGCCGAACACTGGGGGAGGGTGTTCAAATCCCTCCCTACGATCCTGATTCGTCGTGCTGCCCCGGCTACTTTCTGGACGGAGGAGGAGAGCGAAACCAACGCTGCACCAGAAGGTTGTGTAGCCCAGTGCCCTGGGCGTCAACACATAGCTTCTGGTTCACCAGGAAACCTCGTTACGGCTGCGCCACGGTCACCGGAGCAGATAGCTGCCAGTCTAGTCAATGAGAGCACTCACACAGGGCGCGCCGCGGAGCAGCTCTCCGCGCCATGGCGCCAGCATTTCTATTTTTGATGCGAGCCGCTGCTAAACCTCGTAAATTTCAACAGAGCACTGCGCACCAGACAGGAAATCCGACACAGAATCAACATAATAAACTTTTGCCCCCTTTCAAAATAAAACACAATACGCAGTTCATGTAGCTTATCACAACTTCACACCAACGTTACGTCATGACAGGTGGCACCAGGTGAGCAGTCAATCAAAAAATCCCCCCCTACTGCTCGCTGGGCGCTTCTCACGGGGGCTACCCATCACTCCACTATCTCTCTCCAAAAATTGCATGTCTATGCCTTGTACTGCATGTGTGTGTATCTGGGTTAAAATGCATGTAAAGAAAAAAAAATAGAGTGTAAAAAGAATTTCCCTGTTTGTGGGATTAAAAAAGTATATAAAAAATGAAAAAAACCTAATCATTTATGACACAACAGATGCTTTTTATAATCTCTTCCATGTCGGAAAAGCAAAGTCAGCTGTTTGTTGTTTTCTTTATACACAGTTTATCGCGGGTCTCGCAAACTTAATTAATTTGATTGTGATTTTCCACTTTTGCATGCAAATTAACAAAAACTCTAAAAGAAGGGTCTACTTAAATCATCATACTGATGTTATTTTTTGGATCAAAGGGTTGAATTTAACATTCATTGTGATTTACAGGATAAATAAAAATATCGCGATATATATCGTGTATCGCGATATAGCTTAGAAATATCGAGATATTGGTTATAGGCCATATCGTGCAGCCCTACCGTGGGTATTGTGCAACTCTAGGACAAAGTAGAAGAGGCCTAAGAAAGAACAACAGAACAGGGATCCTAGTCCAATCTGTTGGCCTTCCTTAGGAGCTTGTTGAGACTATTGGCCTCCAAGCCTTCATGCACTAAAAAAATACATATAATACTTTTTGTTTCTCCAAAGTCCTCACTACATATATTATGTGGGGCTAGACAGACATGCATGTAAACTGAAATTTGACGAATGACTTTTACAAACAGCCATCTGTCATCAGTATTGACTTTGACTGATGAGTTAAACATTCATGTTCACCTCCAGGACAGCAGCACAATATAACTTTATTCTGAATTACTATGGACTGACCCAGGCCCACACACAATAAGTGGCACACTGAATTTAATCTTCTTCAAGAGTCTTAACATGTCTAAGGTTGTGGTGACTGATATTTCTGATCTTCTCTGAGATCACTATCTCAGGAAAACATCAGTGAATTATGCATTCCACACGAGCCCTTGTTTTAGTCTCCATCAATGATGTTCAGTCTGTGCCCATGATGTTCTTGATAATTCTAGTAGTTTAAAAAAAAGGTAATTGATTGAGTAACCCCAGCTAAGTTAGGTATTAAGTAGAAGGAAAAAGACACCATGGAGTAATGCCACAGTAGAGATTTATAAAAGTGTTCAAATGCAGAACTCGGCAAAAAACATTCTGAACTGAACTGACAAATGGCAGGCTTTCTTCTTTGACATCTTTGCCAAAAACAACAATTATGCATGTACGTTAGTGCCACTAGTGTAAGGCTATTCTGCCTATAGGCTTTTCAAAAATGAAATGTTTTTTATCTGCATGGCATCAGATCTTCTGCAAATAATCAACATGTTTCTACTCAGGTTATTTTTCAATGAAACATGTGGTTATGAAGTGTTTCTTTCAACCAAATTAAACTCTTTTAAATTAGGGCTTATAATTTCATGTTTTCTACTTCCCTTTTTTAAAGATAAGCCTACTATTTATCAATAGTCTTACAATGCACTGATTTTTTTTAAATTCTATTTGATTTGTCTTCTTGTAGTTTTAACTATTTTTTATCTTTTATTTTGTTTTACTCTGTACTCTGTCTTTTTATGTTTTCTTACTATAAATGACTCTTTCTTCTATATATTTTTATCTTAATGTCATTTCGTCTTATGTGAAGACTTTGAATGGCCTTGTTGATGAAAGGCGCTATTCAAATAAGCTTAAAAGTTAAACTCAGAGCGGTGAGTGTTGCAGGATATATGGGACCAGCCTTTATTTGTTTGGACTAATCAGTATTATTTGAATAGTAATTTCTGTTTGAAAACAATTATCCATGACCTACTATCCTCAAGTTTAACTGTACGGTATTTTTTAAGTCAATTGCATTGACTATTTGATTGTCCTAATTATGAGGATTCAAGACGATAATATTCTATCAAAGTTTGTCACCTTTCACTCTGTTTTTCTTACATGATGATAGCATGTAGATTTAGTTGTACCATGTGACCTATGACCTATAATATGTGTTAATTGCTAAAGGCGCCACCATGTCTATGACTATGTGTAGCTAGTGACCATCATATTGAGTTATATCACTTTAGGGACAAAGGCCTGAATAGCCCCTGATGTTTACATATGTTATAGTAGATTTAGAATCAGTAAGTTCATTCTGTTGCATGTCAGAATGGATCTGAACTTGTATTAAACTTCAGATCTTGGACTCATCTATTTATTAAATCATCAGCTCCAGAAAACCATCATTACACACACGCCCATGTTGACTTTGAACAATCTGTCAAAAGAGCTCTCTAGTCCTAGTCCTTAAATGGGTGTGTTTTTGAAGGAGTGTAGGAAACTTTCAAGGCCACCATGTCCGGCAGCCTTAAAAACCAGATTTCACCACATATGGCTTTCATATCAAACAGTAACACATGGTTTGTTACACAGAGCTCATTCCTAACCCCTCCCTGTAACATTTTCAAAGTTGAAACAAAACAGCAAACATCAAGCCTTTTTACCGGTATGTCTGGAACAATCTATTGCCTTTCTATGAAATCTAGAGTATGGGGTGGCACTGTTCAAGTCTGCTGCAGATAATGCATGAACTTGATGCAAATAACTTCTTTGTGTATCCACTGCGCGTGGAAACGTGACAAGCACTGTTTTAATCTGCTGACTAAATATTATGAACTAAAGCATAATGAAACCAGCATGTGTGTCTTTCGAGGAGCGTCTTTAAGCCAGTTGTAAGAAAGGTCATCACCTGACAATAGCAATTGTTGTTCAGTCTAAACCAAAAGGTTTCTGAGTTTCCCCCTGGTATATTCTGTGAATGACTGTGGGCTGGTCTGTATCCAAATCAAAACAATATGTGATGGTGATTGTGATCAGAAGTATGTGATGATTATTTTTAGCTGTGATACATAGAATGTTTGAGGGCCTGGGTGTATAAATGTGTGTGACTGTTGGGACGCAATATAAGTTATAAAAAACAAACAGCTTTGTTATTTAGTTGAATAAGTATGTATGCTTATTTCTGGTGGGTGATGTCACAGACTGAACAGACTCATATTGTGTAGAAATAGGTATTTTTGTGAATTAGTGCCCCCAGTTTCAGAGTACAATACCACTGTTGTAAATATGGACAGCTGTACATGCATAGTTATGAATATACTACTTTTGATTGCTTTGCTAACACAGCCATTAACATTAAGCAGGTCTAACAACATGAAACATAGCAGCCAATACTTTAGCCTTTTATTTCACAAAGTTCTCGCCAACAACTAACTAATTTACTCTTCTTAGCTTCTTCCATTTATGCCCCCTTTGGTTTTTTCGCCTCTGTTATGTCCACTGAGGAAGCTGTGCCCAGTTAAGGCCAACTCATGGCCGAAGGCCAACTCACACTGGACGTGGAACGGAAGCAGCACGGTACCACCACGGTCACCACAGCAAATAGAAGCCAGTCTAGTCAATGAGAGCACCAATAAGAGTCCCAAAAGCGGCTCACCGTGCCACGGTGCGAGCTTTTCGTTGCATTTCTATTTTTACCTCGTAAATTTCAACAGAGCACTGCGCACCAGACAGGAAACCCGACTCAGAATCAACATAATAAACGTCCGCCCCCTTTCAAAATAAAACACAATACGCAGTTCATGTCGCTTTTTACAACTTCACATCAACGTTACGTCATGACCGGTGGCCCCAGGTGATCAAAGATCGATCAAAGGGTCTCAACATGGACGATGAGAGACTAATTGTTGAAGTGGAACAACACACAATCATTTATGACAGAACAGATGCTTTTTATAATATCCTCCACGTCGGAGAAGCAGAGTCAGCTGTTTGTTGTTGTTGTTTTCTTTATACACAGTTTATCGCGGGGTCTCGCTTACGTCCAGGATTCTCGCGTGATCTCGCGTGAATACGGCCGGCTCGCTCCACTGCCGTTCCGTGGCTGACACGCGTCCGGTGTGAGTTGTTGCCGGGCAAAGGACCGCGGCACTACCATTCCGCTGCCATTCCGCCTACATTGCGTGTTTCTCCAGCTCCGGTTCTGACGCAACAACTGCTCTTCTCCCTGTAAGCATTAGCCTGCTTCTGTGGCCTAAAATGCTCCTCTTCCTAACACACCCCAGTAACACCCCCTTGGTACTCTGAGCTCACAGTCTGAGCAACATAGCTAACTAACTGAGCTTACATTAGCTACCATTAGCTAATGTGAGGGAATTTTCTGTTCCAGCAAAACCACATATGGGGGTTACACAGGGTCTATCTCTTGAGGTTAATGTGGGGGTCATGTTAAATCCTAGATTGTTATGGGGACACTGACTTCTTCAGCTTGAGATACAAAGCTACTGCATGCTTGTTTTTACGTAGGCAGGAACCATTTTATCAGAGTGTAGTGCTGACTCACTCCTGAAACACAACAGACGTATTATGTAATAAGGTAAATAACGTAGAAGCCACTCCAGAATCAACATAGAGTAGTTGAAGAATTATCCTGGGGGCATATAGATGAGCCAGAGAGGACGGCTTTTGAAGAATTGGGGTGGTATCATGTCATGACAGGTGTACTGATAAATCCTCCGCTCTCCTTGGCGGGGTTTCAAAAAACCTTTCAGCACGAGATATCTTGCACTCTCTCCACTGATTGAACTGGCCATTGATGCATAGAATTCTCCACAACAGCTAATAACAGCTACAGTTTGTAGCAGTTTATTTTATTGTCTGATGGTTTTCTGGAGCTGATGATCTCTTCAATGAAGAAAGTCCAAGATCTGATATTCAATGCACTTTAATACGAGCTTGGATCCATTCTGACATGCAACATAATGAACAAAGACAAAAACAAATGTTTCTCACAAATATATCTAGTCTATACTATAACATCTGTTAAAACATTAGGGCTATATGATGTTTCCTACCTAAACATAGTCCTAGACATAGTGGCTCCTTTAACTATTAACATGTGGGTAAATGTCATAGGTTACATGATACTGAACTAAAACACGTACCTTCGTCAGTTAGGAAAAAATATTCACTGAAGCATTTTCTTCATAATATGAGCCAGTTTCACAAAGATCAGTGTAATATTTGGTAGTGTGTGACATAGTGCATGAACAGGTGTACATGCACAAAGTAGGAATGACACCATTCACCTCAATATATGTCACAGTAGCATAAACATTATTCAAAATCTGTTGTTTTATCATAAAAAGGATGCACAATGTTGCTTTAACTTAGGAAGAAATGTAAGCGTAACACAAAGCTATGTGATGGAAAATAAGTGAAGCAGCTTGCTTGAATCAGAATCAGTTTTATTTGCTGTGTATGTGTACACATAAAATGAATTTGACTAAAGTTCACGGTGTCTGTGTACTTGCAGGTTTAAGGCACTTCATGTTGGCTTCACTTCTCAGACCACTGATGATCAATCTGTACTTTGACTGTCAGTGAAGCTGTGTTCAGTTTGAATCTGCAGTTGTACCAAAAGCAGCTGTGCTTAAGATCACAATACATACAGTAAAATAGCTGGTGGAGTATTCTATAGGCTTTATGTACTTGATTTTATGTTGTGGAGATGAGGAATGTATTTAACGTGCAAACCTATAATTTGGCCTGGGCTAAATAGATAGCTTGTTATACTCTCACAAACATCCTCCCCTCTTTACTCTCTGGTTATTTCTCCCTTTCATCTGCCTTTGGTCTTGCCGTGAGTCAGGTGGTGTTGGTGGCTTTGAATGCCAAACAGATTAGGTTTCCACTCATTCCAGAAGTCTCTGAACGGACTGCCTATTCCTGGACCAAGAGTTTTCTCACCCTCATCTTTCATCTGTCAACATGTACAGTAGAAGTGCTTTTTTTAAATTGTCATTTATCCAGAACATGGAGCTTGTTCTTCAGTATCACCAGTTTTATTTTAATAAAAGCAATGCAACCTGTTGTACACTTGTTGTACTCAACATTTGGAAGCACTACAGGGTTATACAAAATAATTCTACATACTCTTAATATAAGAACAGCTGAGAAACTAGAGTTTTTATTTGTCTCAATCCTTATTAGTGCCCCTTGAATCGGTTGACATCAACTGTTTGTAGTAAAACCAACTGACTTTAGCAGGATTTACTGTTATTAGAACCGTACTGATGGCCAGCGCTGACATATATTTGAGTTACAAATCTTTAATATCTTTGACTAAGATATTTGTTGAGCTGCATATTTTGGATTTCAAGAATAAACTCATCAGTGCTTTATGTTGAGAGACTGTAATAGTTTAAACCCCTTTCTGCCGCAGCCAGACATAAAAACTTTATTGTGATTTTTCAAATGTTTGGCGTTTCTACTCTAGTTTGTTTATAGACCAATTGAAAATGTGTGGATGGACTGTTTCTCGAATACCAAAAACCTCTCAGGAATTTCTGTACTGGGATATATTCTTGTTTTCTGGTGGCCTTTTTAAAAAGACGGTGGCATGTGAATAGTGCAAGGAAAACAGATGGGTCTTCCAGCAGTCACTTGAGATTAAAAAAAAAACTACTGGCTGATTTGTCTCTTTGTGCCGCTGCCTTGAATGCAGGGTAACTGATCCGCTTCGGCAAAGTGAGTGCTCATTAGCTGAGTGAAAATGTACAAACATCCAAGTTCTGATAACATAGTCGGGTTTCTACCAAAGGCTGGTTGGCGAGTGCGTCAAGTCACATCTTAAATATAGGATTCATCTCAGTGGATCAAATTTAAACATGAGCGAGAGATAGAAATCTGCCTCTGTGGTATATTTCTAGAATAGTTAGTGGTACCTGAGAACACTTTCTGTCCAGGGGCCCTTAGATATTTATGGCATGGTGACCTCTTAGTGTGGTATGTGGGGAACATATATGTGCCAGCCAGGAGCAGTATTAATGTGGCAAAAACTTCTATCAATTAATATAATCAACATACATGTACATGTAGGCTATTCTATTGGATCTCCTTTTGATAACTAAGGTAAAACATTTTCTTCCTAAAACTTTTTGGACCCCCAAACCGGCCTGCCTTAAAAACCCTCTGATTAAAAAGGTCACTGGTCTCCAAGATCATGACTTAAATACCTCACAGAAGCTGATGAGTTACTTGTTAACATTTAAAAATTGCATTTAGAAGTCACTACCTAATTTTTTGGATAATTATCATTTCAGGGGGTAGGTGTGGTCAAGGAGGTCCAGCTGGTCTCTAGGTTGTTGATTTGATTCTTGACTTTTTCTGTCCGCATGTTAAAGTGTCTTTGGGCAAGACACTAAACTTTAAGTTGCTCCGAATGGACCAGCACCTTGCAAGTGTCTGAAGTATGTGTAATAGTTGAATGAGAGTTTATTTGTAAAGCACTTTGTACGTTAAGGTAGAAAAGTCTGTTTACCATCAAAGAAGCTGTGAAAATGTCAAATTTCAGATCTTTCAATTGAGTTCTCAAATCTCAAAGGAATATCCTAAAAATCTTGCTGCATGCAAAATAAATAAAATGTGCCCAAAAATCAGATCAAAGAAAAAGAAACAAAAATGGTGGCATGCATTGGGTGCAAGAACTATTTAATAACCAGCAAGATGTCTGTGTTTGTGCTAATTGTGTTACTAAAGGAGACTCGGGTAAGTCTGTCATGTATTGGCTGTTTGGCTTTTTCAAAGTGCTGTGCAGAATATCCTGTGTTTACCACTGTGTGTCATTATAGTACATGCACCTGTTCTTTTACTGCCTTTATTTAGGACCGACTTGTACAAACAGATGACATCTCTGGGTAATATTTGTATAACACCCCACATTTGACTAAGTAGTAATTTGAATATTTGCAGTCTATATTTTGTTACTGAACCATGTGCGACCTGCTCTCTATGTGAACTGCTGCTCATAAAACTGATTTTTTTTTTCTTGCTCGTTTCCCTATTCCCTTTGTTTTCATCATCCAATCACAAGCTGCCACAAGATCACCTGTGGAGATTTGCATAGGAAATGTGCCAGTCAGGCATTGGGGCATTGGAAACAGCAGACACACACACACACACACACACACACACACACACACACACACACACACACACACACACACACACACACCTACAGATTATATTTAGATGCATCTAAACCTACTACCAGAGAAACTGAAAACAGTAGCGGGCTTTCTTTCTTTCTATGTTATATCTCTTACAGCAAAATACAAATGTAATCATTTATATATGTGTGTGTGTGTCTGTGTGTGTGTCTAGATGGGCACGGTGAGGAGGCGATGGAGTTTCAGCATGGAGCTTCTGATCCAATAGACAGTGGAAAAGACCAAGGCTCATCACAGGTAGGCTCAAAGATTATATACTAAAAACTATGGACCAGTTTATAGTCAGTTACAGAAATACTATATTGTGTAAAAAACTAAACAAAAACAAAGAAACGATTGGATTAGTGGAGTGGAGTATTTACCATATGCTAAATGTACTTGTAGGGCACGGTATAAACATAGGTCACAGTTTTCTCATCTACAGACACACACTTTTACATTTCTGATGTCTTGTGAAGTGAATGCTGAACTTCCACGAGATGCAGTATCATTAATGGCCACTAGATGCTGCCTCAACATCTCTGGCTTCACAGCGATTCATCATCCAAAGTAAAAATGTTTTTACTCTCTTAGCGCTCTCCCTTTCAGAATGATTGCTGAACTGTTCTGCATTGTTTTTTTGGTCAATTCAGACGTGACCTGTGAGAAAAACGTGCATTTGTGAGTTACCTTAAAACTAAAACTGAATGTGTGTGTTACTTTATCTTGAGCAGGCAATGCTGAACAGTGGGGAGAGTTTGGATGATGAGGAGAGAACGAGAAGGAGAGCTGAGAGGAGGAGAGCGAAGAGGAAAGTGAGTAAAGAGAATTTAGTTTGACTGACTCATAAGATGCAACTACCAAAAATAATACATTTTGTATGAAATGTATATATTTATTATTATTAATAAATCATATGTGCATGTGATGAAGGAATGCACAGTACAAGTAAAGGGCGTGTTTATGTTTAAGATTATGCTAAAATATATTTTTCCCAGCTTTATTTTCAACTATACAGTTCCAGGAATAAACCATGAATTTACAAAACTGAAGGTTGACCCTTAACAGTAAAGTTTCCAACTTTTCCCAAGTTTGCAACTCTGTTATTAAAACATCAGACTAAATATTTACAATGTTCATTTCTAGCTGAAGTATGCAGTGTGTTGTCAAGGATCAGTGATGTCTGATATTTAGCATTCCACTGTTCTCTCACTTTTTATCACACACCATAGCTGCTTCTACACGTATCCATGCATGTCTCTGTGCCACCCCACAGCCACCATGTCCATGTTCTCCTTTCAGAGGCAGAAAGAACGAAAGAAACTGGAGAGAGAGGAGAGGATAGAGGATGCTTCAGAGCAGGTGACTGCATCAGGCCTAAATGTAATCTGTGGTTATATTTAATGTACAAGGCCTCACAGAGTTTGCTCATACAGTCACCATCATGTTGATATGTTTTCATGCATTCATGTGTTCATGCACAAATAGACGATGTATGTATATGTATATTATGAATTGTTGTACAGATTTCAAGAAATGTTCTAATATTTCAGCAAAATAAAATGTACGACCTATATAAATAATAGTACACTATTACTCACTAATCTGCATCTTTATATTTGCATTGCTGAATGTTTTGTTTTTTAAAACACAGTAATTCTTATTTTATACAATACCTCCCTAAACCTCAGTAAGAATATGTGACTTCTTTGTTTGGGGTCATTTTAAATAATGCTTTTAACTTTTGCCAGGAAGAGGAAGTGGCCGGTGCGGTTTCAGAGAGTGACAGTGAGGAGGAACTGAAAGAGGAGGAGGAATGGACCGCCGTTCGTCCCAGAAACAAATGCAACCCTGAATCAGTCCCTGACCTTGTGACAGAAAACAAGAGCAACCACCAGCTGCCGTACAGGACCTCTGATGAGGTTGGTTGTAGCCAGATCAGCATACTTAGTATATCATTGATTTCCTTCAAAATAATATAAATATCCAGCAAAGCAGCAGTGACAGTCCTGCAAAGAACGACTTGTGACATCAAATTCTTCTCACTCTTCTCTCTGTGAAGTTGGACATAC
This sequence comes from Collichthys lucidus, assembly GCA_004119915.2. Classification (NCBI taxonomy): domain Eukaryota; kingdom Metazoa; phylum Chordata; class Actinopteri; family Sciaenidae; genus Collichthys; species Collichthys lucidus. The sequence goes on along the minus strand of CM014080.1, from coordinate 21,508,692 downwards.
ACTCGTAATAAAATGTTATGAAATGATTATTATAAAATTATTATTCTATTATTATAGTTTCAGTACTGAGCTTTGCAGCTGGCAGCCGTAAAAACCTGGCTGCAATTTAATCCTCATGGGAAGTTGCTCCAAGCAATACAACTGCTGTTTTTGGCTAAAGAAAAATTCTCTCAAAGCATCATGTTGTCAGACACTCATAATAACAATCTGAGCCTGTCAGTGGCAAAACAGGCACTTTTTAGTAGATGTACGTACATGGACAGTGCACGATTGCCCGGAAAGATGTTCAGGCAGTTTCAGGGTTGCCAGCTGCTGCCCTCATGCTCAATACTGGACCGATTTTAAAAAACTGTTGTCGCCCTTAGTCACATTAGACACAAAATATATCGGGAAAAGGGTCCGGGTTGAAAATATACAAAAGTTATTCTAATAAACAAATAGATCGCAATAGACTGGCATTTGCTCACATTGCCATATTCAACAACAACATGCCGTGCATAATTAATGTTACTAAAAGTAATAAAAACAGTAAAGACCCTCATGGACATTCATGGTCCAAGGGAAGAGCAAATAATGTCACCTGTTATGGAAATTGTTGTGTTAAATGTTCATGTGTTAGTATTTGATATAATGCATTGAAATATAATCTAAGAGTGTGTAAGAGTGGGTGTTGGGAAACACAAGTTATAAACATATAAGGATATAAGTCTGGAAGAATACTGTTTGTCTCTGAGACATTTTAAACAAAGACCACAACTGTGTTTATTGTATCATAGGCTATAGGACATAGAAAACAGATCTTGTTGTTCCATTAGATAAATGTAATAGTTGTAGGAGGAGGAGGAACTTGTGATTTGCTTGTATAAAAGAAGAGTGCATGTTTATTTTGTCTCGCCTGTATGCATGTGTGATTGGGGTCAATAAAAAATTCTTAGAGAGTAAAACCATCATCTCAGGTTTGCTGATTGCCACATCAGACTCCAGTTTAGTTTTCTGGTCCAGAATAGAAAAGTTAACATAATTTTTGTATTTGTTTTGTTCGTTTTCACACTGCAGTGTTATAAGCAGGGGATTTTAAACAAATCAAATGGTCAAAAGTTTTGTTAAAAAAATCCAGTTCTGGTACTTCTAACTTCAAATAAACATTAATAGACTTGTCTGTACTCTTTGCTGTAATTTAACATTTCTTGTGTTCATACCAGTTAAGAACACGAATGAAGCTGAATGAAGCACATCTCACTTTTCTTGGACCAAGGAAAGAGGACCAAGACCTCTATTTTAAGGTATCTCGGTGCCGTTATTTTGTGGCAGCTTCGTATAATTGGCTCTCCTGCTAAAACTAATCAAACTAGAAAAGTTAACACTGCTGAGTTTAATAGATTGCTCCAATCATGCTCGGTATGAACACACCGTTACCTCGCAGCTGCGGTTGTAGGAAGGGTTGATTAAGATGGACCCATGTTGATTTACTAAAAATTGAAATCAGTGTTTGGTCAGAGCTATAGTTAGATAAAATTAGAAATGTCAGCCTATTGGACTGAGTATTTTGTAAAACTTCCTTGTGTTTCAGGAGCCGGAGTGGGATGTCAGCAGTGCATTCGTAGCCAAAGCTGCCAGCCAAATCAAACTCAAAACCCTGAAGACCAGAGCAACACAGATCTCCAGAGAGAACAAGGAGAATGAGGCCAGGAGCAGCCAGGTACGCGCACACACTCCATCCGTTCATCCAGTTTCTGGTCACTTGTCCAACCTTCAAACCTCTGTAAACCATTGAAAACCAATTTCCCACGAGTATTTTACTGACTTGTCTGATGTGGAAACCAGTGAAATCAGCGCTGCATACACTGTACTAACAAGACTGTTGTAATTGCAGGTAGAGACCACCGAAAAAATGAAGAGGAGGGGGGAGTCTCTTACAGGTTATCTATGTATTCTTTACATAGAAAATGTTAATAACCAGTGCAAATGGTACATTACGCTGTTTCAGTATATTCAGCCACTCACATTCTACATTTTGTGCAAAATTCATACTTTATTCATCTTCTTTTAAATTCTCATTTCATCCTCAGTCATAATTAGTAAGTACCATTAGTAGAAATACAGTATTTAGTTTAGTTTAATATAAGGGATAGTTAGATAGTTAATAAAACTTTGTTATAAATATTTAAAACATTATAAGGATATGTTATTTATTCATTTTTTTTCCTACTGAGATGCTGCTCATAAAAGCGTTACATTTAAATATATTTATGTGTCTTCTGACATTACATGAAGATAGGTGACATGAGAAAGTTTTGAGGTGTATATGCAGGGTTTCCACGGGTTTCTTGAAAATGCTTGAGTTTCAATTCAGTGTTTTCAAGGTTGTGAAAACGCTTGAATTTTTTGTGAAGTGCTTGAAAATGCTTAAAATTTCACAATTAGTTAAAAATCAAAACAGTCAATCTACCACCATATGAAATAATGCTAATTAGACCCATACTATTATGCCATACAGCGGCACCGCTGCGCTTCCTATGACCAGCATGGCAAACACAACTAGTAGGCTACCTATTTAAAGGTGCTGGAAAAATGGAAAAACTGGTGCTTGAAGGTGCTTGAGAAGTGCTTGAATTTGTTAATGAAAAAGGTGTGGGAACCCTGTATATGTCTGTGCTTCTTAAAGCTGTGACCCTATTGTTGTGTCCCTGTTTCTGATTGCAAAAAAATAATTGACTGAACACTGTCAACTGATTTAAAATTTAAAATATTCCCTATAGAAAGAAGTATGTGGGAATGTGTGTGGGAATGCATTATGTCAGTGAAAGCCCTCAAAAGTTTAAAAGTACAAATGTGTGTGTGTGTGTGTGTGTGTGTGTGTGTGTGTGTGTGTGTGTGTGTGTGTGTGTGTGTGTGTGTGTGTGTGTGTGTGTGTGTGTGTGTGTGTGTGTGTGTGTGTGTGTGTGTGTGTGTGTGTGTGTGTGTGTGTGTGTGTGTGTGTGTGTGTGTGTGTGTGTGTGTGTGTGTACGTGCTCCAGTTCAGGGCATTCAGATGTTTGGGCAAGGTCAGTACAGCCAGGCAGTGGACATGTTTACAGAAGCGATCTACTGTGACCCCAAAGACCACAGGTGAGCTGATATAACTCCGACCCCAACTCAGCCACACACTAACCCTTTCCTGACTGTACCGCCTCGCTTCCTTCTTCACACTCACTTTGCTTTAAATAAATATCTCTTCTTCTTGTCTCTCAGGTTCTATGGAAATCGCTCTTACTGTTATTGGTGCCTGAAGCAGTACTACTCTGCCCTAGCAGACGCTCAGAGGTCCATTGAACTGTCTCCTGATTGGCCGAAGGGATACTTCCGTAAGGGCAGTGCTTTGATGGGGTTAAAGGTCAGCGTCTGCTTCGTAGCAGACTTCCATTCAAAAAAAAAAAAAAAAATCCATTCTGTGATTTTATTGTATACTGACTGTGTATTTGTGTTTGTGTTTCAGCGGTACAGTGAGGCAGAGAAGGCCATGGAGCAGGTGTTAAAATTAGATCCACACTGTAAGGAAGCATCCAGTACACTCTTTACCTGCCGTGTCCTGCACCTTGTGGTGAGGAGCAGTCGGTTAGAGCTGAGGGCTCTCCAAACGTTGATTTAATGTCACGCTTTGGGCGTCGCATGTTACATGAGAACATTTTGAACTGATTAGGCTTTTGAGTTGTTCAATTATTATTATTTTTTTCACTTAAGGAGTTGGGTTTTGAGGAAAAGCAGAGTAAACAGCTGCTGGAGAAGTTCATCACCGTTCAGGCGGTCATTACCTCATCTCAGGCCAAAAGTAAGAGTACCACTTTTGTCCACACCAGGGCAGCACTGCTCCTAGTTACAGTCATGACAGACATCAATAGCAGATACTGTACATGCTGCTAATACTGATCAGATGTAATGCCAGCCTCAAAAAGACATTATTTAATACAGCACATAGACAGTAAGGTATAAAACTAATACTATATTATCAAAAGCACATTACAGACAGTATTGAAAGGCAGAGTAGTAAACTAGTATAATCTAGTTTACATGGTAGAATATAATCAGTGTATTGGCTATAAAGACATATTAGAATAGCAAACTGAACTTCTTATACTAAAGTACACAGAGCACCATAATAAACAGTAGATTGTTTGTTTGTTTTTTGGCAAATTATGTTTTTTTGATATGATTTCACAATGGATACAGTGTCAGCACATTACTGTATCCATTCAGAGAAAGATGTGTACTGTAAAGTGGTTAATCATGCCAGCATCTCACTGATGGCTGTTTGATTGCTTTGTTATTATGACATCTACTTCCTGTCTTGTCTTACCTCCAGCACTGAAGCATACATCTCAGCTGGACCAGAGTGGGTAGGTTGTATAAGAAATAGACATAATCACACTAATCAAAGTTTTTCCAGAATACAGACTTTGTTTTGAGTGTGAATGTTATTTTATGTATATTATATTGTTTCAAACCAAACTTTCTAACATCTACTGTACTATCTTCTGTCCAAAGTATACAGTGTGGATCCTAAAATGATCCTGTAACTTTTTCCATCTTCCAGGAGCTGTCGCTCTCTGTGGGTTGGGAACATTACAGTGGAAGTCACAGAGAAAGACCTCTGGGATCTCTTTAAAATGTAAAAAACACTGTCTGTGAGTGTTTGTGAATGTGTGTATGAGTGTGCTGACAAAATCGTAGCTGTGAGTATCCCTAGTGTTACTAGGTGTCTACTTTGCCCGTAGATCTGTACCACAATGCTTTGCTAAAGGTTAGAGGTGCTATGTTTCCATGGTTACAGGTTTGGCGAGATAGAGAGCATCAGGGTCCTTCATGAGCGTTTCTGTGCCTTCATCAATTTCAAGAATGCAAACATGGCTGCCAAAGCCTTGGAGAAGCTGCAGGTGAGTGAGCTCATTCTTCAGGAAAACAAACTTGCCTTGAAGTATATCATCTCGGACGTCATTGTCAGAATACAAGGATGTTAACATGCTATTTCAAGTTGCAACAACAAGCCGTTATCCTGTTCTTGTGCCACTTTAGACAGTATGTAAAGTTTGAATAACTCTCCTGTCCAGGGGGTGGAGCTGGGGAGCAGCAAGCTGGTAATGAGATACCCAGATCGCTGGATCCAGCGAACCCTGCCCTCCATGCAAAGGACCACTATCAGCCTCAGCTGCAACACTGCAGGAACAGAGCAGCAGAGTTCAGCTGCCATAGGGTAACGAGCAACTTACTCACACTTGTATCTGTGTTGTGTTTTGTTGTTGTTGTGATGGTTAGGGGGAGGATTTATTTTGGTAACGCATCCTCCAGAATCGATATCCAAAGATGATTGGCCCATTACGAGACCAAATGTTGTGCTTCCACAATTAAAAAAGCAAAACAAAACAAAATAAAAGAAACAACCGTTTAACTTTATATTTCTGTATAAAAGACAAAATATAACAATTTTCCTTACTTTTGTGCATTTATACTGTATAGTGTTCTTTACATTCACGGTCAATTGTAACCTTTTCTTCCTATCAAATTTCATTATGTTGTTAAATCAGATTGAGAGATACAAATCCACTTTCTTCAGGCTCAGATGCAGATTGTGTTTTGCTTTATTGCCTCCTGCGTCTGTCTCCATGCAGCAGTAGCTTCTCGTTATTTGCCTGCAGTTTCTGCATGTGCATTTTTCTGTGAGAATGATGCAGAACTTCTCCTCTGGTTCTGTTCATACAGGTCCAGGCGGTGTGTACCTATAGATGGAGACAAGTGTTTCTACTGGCGAACCACTGGCTGTTTCTATGGCGACAAGTGTCGCTTCAAACACATACCTGACCAACAAGGCCGAGACAAGAAACCATGACAACCCTAACTATGTCCCCTACCCTCCCAACCCCAGCACTAAGGCACATTAAAGAAGTATTGACAGAAAGAAAAAGGAGGAACAGAAACAGGGCGGAGGACAGACAACGAGAAGATGATCCGCCTGAGAACACTGACGATTGAATGTGTGTGTGACAAGGAGTCAGATATGGTGTAGTATGGAGGAGTCATTGAGGAATCTTTTAGCTCCATTTGGATCCAAGAAAACCCCTGATGAAAGAGGATTCACTGGGACGAATTGGTTGGTTGAACCATATTGGAAACACTACCAAAACCCAGTTCTGTCTGTTTGTTGCAGAGTTATTTTCTTATTTTTAAAAATGAAATGTAACATTTTAAATGTGTTCATGTGTACAGTTGCACAAAACAATAAATCACTGAAATCTACACTAAAATGTTTGAGTTGATCTTCTTTCAGTTAATTATTTAAATCCTGACTTGAGCTTCAGAAATGATAAGAATCACACACTTCTATCACACCACCAACTTCTAATTTTGGTCAAAGTACTCATCTACAGGAGGAAGACACAGGTGTGTGACGGTTCCCTGTGTTATTGAGTGTGTGCTCCAATACCCAGCTGATTGGTGGAAACCCCTGGGCCCCTAGTTAGGGAGAGTATAAAGCTCCACTCATTAACTCTCTGTCTCTCTCTCTCTGGCAGGCTCCACCCACCTCTCCAGGCTGCCTCATGGTTTTTGGTTTTCTTTGTTCTTATGGCACACAACATCTCACATCCAGGGACGGATTGGCAAGCTAGCATATTGTGCATTTGCCCGGTGGGCCGACGTGCTATTTGGGCTGATAAATCCTGATTTTTTTTTTTTTTTCTTTTTTGATATTGTTCTGACCTTCAGACTTTGTTTCCTTACCACCGCCCCTTACACGCTGACTGACAGGGGACCGGCCCAATCACATCATGAAACACCTCCCCCCTTTGGCTAGATGCACCGGTGTGCAGTTTATTGATGGGTGAAACGCTATCAGATAAAGATGGAGAGAAAACGCAAAGGTGGCGCAGAAAAACGCGATAAAAAGAAACTTGCTCCTCGGGCAGATGCTGCTAAGTCACGGAAGCTGGAAGTGGGGGGGGCTGGGGGGCTGCAGCCCCCCCTGGTGGCGAGAGGCTGAATGGAAATGAAAAAAAAACCTGTTGTAGTAAATAAATAAATAAACAATAAATAACACTATTATTATACTGTTGTCATACTATTGTCTACTCTGGACGTCAACAACTAGGCTAGCACTAGCTAGTTGCTAAAAAGTATGAGTCAGAAAAGAATTTCCGATTTTTTCAAGAATCCTGTGGGTCATGGTTCCACTAAACAGCGAGAGACTAGGAAACAGGTAAACACAGGAGCAGGGGTACACATCCAGTGTGTTAGATGTACACAGCAGAGTTAGCTCATGTGAACGCCCGAGTGTTTTAGCCCGCAGCAGTGTCCAGTCAGGTTTTGAATCGGCCCGGTGTGCGTTCTGCTTTTTGATAAAAAGAGGAATTAAATTTGCCACTACTACTACTTGATTATTTTATTTCACATTCTCATATTTTGCACCTTAAAAAACTATTTACACTAAATTCAGGAGAACTTCACCGTGAAGAAGCAGTTTTTCTTAAACTCAGACCTTTATTTGTGAGGGTGTAGGTCAGTTTTAGAACACGACAGGTCCTCTACCGTCAAACTAAATCATGTTTACTGACCCCTCCTGAGCTTTTTCCTCCCAGATTACATGACTGCAAAGATTTTACCCCGTCATGTTTCAATCAGCACTGATCTGTTGTACAGTGAGCTGCATACAAACCCAAAGTAAAGCCTCAGTTGTTGAAAGCGCCTCCCTGTGTTCCACCTGCACTCTGTCAGGTCAGGTCAAAGTCAACATGAAGTACAACATGATGTCAGGGGCTGTCCTGCCGTTTCCGTCCTCTGGAGGGTGATGTGTGTCACACTTGTTTCTGGTGCCATTGTTGGTTGGAGGCTCTGTCTTCACCTTTTGCAGGAGATGGAAGTTAAATGAAGTATGTGTAATAACATATGTAATATGTTAAACCAGGTCAGACATCTGCTGCACCACCACAGCCGAGGAAATGCAGAGAGGAGATCATCATGGAACATTTTCGGTCCAGATGATGGCATCGTGAACAACGGTGTGTGTGTGTGTGTGTGTGTGTGTGTGTGTGTGTGTGTGTGTGTGTGTGTGTGTGTGTGTGTGTGTGTGTGTGTGTGTGTGTGTGTGTGTGTGTGTGTGTGACAGTGAGAGGATTACAGATACACGCGCTTCTACTTCCTCTTTATGAAAACTAAAGGTGAAATCTTTAAAGAACCAATCTCACGTTTAAAATCTGAAATATGATTTCTCACATGTGAACTGTGCCGTCTGAACATGTGATGACAAAATCTTGTTTTTCTCCTTTGCTTTGCTTCAATCTGTCCCATAAGTGATATCTATGCATGTTGAGATTTTTTTTAGAAAATGATTTAGTTTTTTCTTTACTCTTATATTAAAGTTTCTAAAATCTTAACAAAAACCCTCCTGAATTTACAATAATGTGACCAGTAATAAGCACCGACAGGTATATTGTGAATATTTGGAAAGCAGACACTTCAAATGAACTTTAATCTTGTCTTTGTTTTTACATTAATACACTGTACACTGAGCACGATTCAACAGCAGGCTGTTATATCTCATCAGTGTCTCGGATCGACTGTGAACTCACTGATATGAGAAGTGGTCAGTGCTCGTCCTCTGATTTATACATTAGACATTTAAAATCACACCTGACAACAGACTAACAAGCACACATATAAACATGATTTGATTTTTTTTTTTTTTGTATTTGTTTTTTTAAAGTCTTTTGACAGTGGGAGCCGGAGCACCCGGTGAGAACCCACGCAAAGTTTCTTTGTTTGGCCCAGAAGTGAAGATCATTTCTGTGGCTCAACGTCTTTTAATTGAATCGTGGGAGCCGGAGCACCCGGTGAGAACCCACGCAGACACAGAGATGACATGTGCCTAGTTTTTTTTGTTTTTTGGCCCAGACTCAGATCAGGAACAGGTCACCAGCCCAAGCTCTCTAAGACGTCGAGGAAAAACTCCGCTTGGGAAGAAACCTCGGGAAAGAGCATTCAGAGAGAGATCCCCTCTCCTGGGACGGCTGGCTGTACACAAGAATGTTGATTGTATAAGACGCTGTTTCTGATCGGTGAACTGTGAGTCTGGGCGTTAAAACCACCACATCTTCTTCTTCTTCATCTTTTCGACGACACAGGTGTGGAGGCCTTTGATGTGTGTGGTCATGATACTTTTGTTTTCCTTCCACTCCTGCTCTTTGTCCTGCAGAGTCTCCATCAGGCATTCGTTGCTTTGAATAAGGGATGATCTCTCCTTCTGCCACTCCACGCGCTCGCTTTCAAACTGGGTCTCGACACTCTCTCGAGCAGCCACGAGGATGTCGTTTCTCTGTTTCTGCTCGTTGAGCTGGGAAACGTAGAAAGCTTTAGTCTCCAGGTGGGAGGTTTTCTGTTGCTCGATCAGACTCTCTGACTTTTTCAGGGCGAATGAAATCTTCCTGAGCTCCTCGTGTTGAGTTTGGTAAGAAGCCTGGGATTGCTCCGCAGACTTCTTGGCTTCCTCCTTGTGTTTCCTGAAAGATTCCTCCACCTTGCTCAACTTCGCCTGAAACTTCTGAGCTTGGGTCTTCTCAAAAGCCAGATCAGCTTCTAACTGTTCGGCTTTGAAACGAGCCTCAAACTCGTTGTGTTCAGCCATAGAACGCAGCTCTAACTTCATCGCCTCCAGTTCACCTCGAAGGGCCTTATTCTCCTCCTTCATCTGGTCCAGTTTGTTGATCTTATTTTGAAGGGCTTCATTCTCCTCCTTCATCTGGACCAGTTTGTTGATCTTATTTTGAAGGGCTTCATTCTCATCCTTCATCTGGTTCATCAGGTTACATTTGGCCTGAGCCTCCTTCAGCTGGGCCTTCAGACTATGATTCTCTCTGCGCATGTCCTTTCTCTCCTGACTCCAGTTCTTACTAATATCTTTCGGGACATGCAGCTCATTGAGAAACTCTTCCAGCAGGTCTTCCTGGATGTCAACGCTGACCCTCCCCTGAGTGGTTTGGGTGATCATTGCCGTGCTGTCTCCCAGTTCAGACCTGACTTCTTCCTCCAGGTAACCGAGGTACAAATCCGCTGCGTGTCCGTCGGTTTCTGGTTTGAAATCCATGACGTCTAGCGTTTTCTGTTCCTCGATCAGACTCTCTGATCTCTCAGTCTCCTCCTTCATCTGGTCCAGTTTGTTGTTCTTATTTTGAAGGGCTTCATTGTCCTCCTTCATCTGGTCCAGTTTGTTGATCTTATTTTGAAGGGCTTCATTGTCCTCCTTCATCTGGTCCAGTTTGTTGATCCTATTTTGAAGGGCTTCATTCTCCTCCTTCATCTGGTCCAGTTTCTCTTGACTCTCACGCTGAGTTTGCTGCAGCATCGTGCAGATCTTTTCCATCTTGGATTTGAGATCAGCGTTCTCCTCTGATACCAGGTTACATTTGGCCTGAGCCTCCTTCAGCTGCGCCTTCAGACTATGCATCTCTCTGCGCATGTCCTTTCTCTGGCCCCAGTTCTTATTGATACCTTTCGGGGCATGCAGCGCATTGAGAAACTTTTGCAGCAGGTCTTCCTCGATGTCGACGCTGACCCTCCCCTCAGTGGTTTGGGTGATCTTTGCCGTGCTGTCTCCCAGTTCAGACCTGACTTCTTCCTCCAGGTAACTGAGGGAGAAATCCGCTGCGTGTCCGTCGGTTTCTGAGTTGAAATACATGACGTCTAGCTTTGTTTTCTGCTGGATATCAGGGTTTCTTCTCTGGACTTTTCTTGTATTATCCGTTCCTTTAATTTGTGACTGAACTTGTCTCAAGTGGTCGGTGTGTGTGTAACGCTCCAACAATCTGAAGTGTTACTGTGAGATCAGCTGTTTGTCTCCAGCTTATACACTTTCTGTCCTTTGATCTGTGTACTTTAATCTTCTCGTTGCCATGGATACCATTTTGTTGACGTCACTCCATTTTATAATTGTTTTTATTCAATTTTATTAATTTTAATTTGCATATACACACATGCCAAAGTGAGTGGATGGAAAATGGCTCCAATGACGGACGTGCTAAAAACTGTAAAGCCCGTATTAAAATGACTGTAGCTAATTTAATTGCGCACACTCTTTTATTTGAATTATATTTGATGGTGTTGTGTGATGAGACACTAAGCATGAAGTGTTTATCTGTTAAGTAGTGCCGCTGTAACTAACTTCACAATCACAAAGTCAGCGCGGCAGTCTGACGGACCGAGGTGAAGTTGGTTCGTTGTTCGATATTCGCTTGACATTCGTCTGGGACCGTCTGCAAATTACACGTTTCAGTGTGAATTTAGTCATAAAAAAATTTTCACTATAAATCAATAAAATGACTTTTTACCATTCTGTTTGCTGTAGTAGGTCATACTTGTAATGCCCCAACTACTACAGGTGAGATTTCTCTGAAAAAACACTTTATATGGACATAGTATGTATTTAATAAATAAAAATATTCACTTAAAATCAATAAAATAACATTTTACCATTCTGTTTGCTGTAGTAGGTCATACTTGTAATGCCCTAACTACTACAGGTGAGATTTCTCTGAAAAAAACACTTTATATGGACATAGTATGTATTTAATAAATAAAAATATTCACTTAAAATCAATAAAATGACTTTTTACCATTCTGTTTGCTGTAGTAGGTCATACTTGTAATGCCCTAACTACTACAGGTGAGATTTCTCTGGAAAAACACTTTATATGGACATAGTATGTATTTAATAAATAAAAATATTCACTTAAAATCAACAAAATAACATTTTACCATTCTGTTTGCTGTAGTAGCCTGACAGGATGAGCTGGACCTTCCGTAAAAGGTGTGTCACAATTCATTCATCTAGTTTTCCTTTCATTTCTGCGCTTCATTCTCTGTTACTGTTCACTCCTTTCTTTTTGATGGCAGCACGGTACGACAAGTTTTACCAACAGATTTCCATCGCGCTGCTTTTTTGTCCTGCAAATATAGCAGTTCTTTATGTAGCCTAGGTGGTAGGGACAATGTAGGCTACATAACTGATAGAAAATCTCACTTTTAAAAATGATATCATTTTGTCTATGTTATGTGAATGCAGCTGCAGGTATCTGTACATTCCAGTAATTCTAGCCTAGGCATATTTAAAGCCACCACCACTCACCAAAAATGTGAGTGAAAACTGTAGAGTCAGCACTCTCAATTTCTTTGTTCAACTAGTAGTCCTCGGGTAAGCTCCTATTTAGGCCTGGAAAACAATGGGCTGTTTTATGTAGCTAGGTGGCTAAAGATAATGTAAGTTAGCCTGCAAAGAAAGAAAATAGCACTTTTTAAAATGACATAATTTTGTTCATTGCTAGCGTTATGTCAATGCAGCTGTGTGTTTCTTTATATAAATGTATTATAAACAGGCTGTATTTATAACCTGTTGAGCTAGGTTGTTTTAAAAACTTGCACAGTTGCACTGAAAAAACTGAAAAGGTCAGGGCTGATTTTTTGTCCCAGTCCGCCCCTGCTCACATCTACACTTTTTCACTCATGCATACATGCACCTTCACCACTGATTGACTGAATAACACACCCAATTGTTTCTTTGGTTTGTTTTTGGTAAAAAAAAAGTTTGTTGTTTGTTGTCTTTACAATAAATCATTTCAATTTTGGCCTTCAATCCGTGTCTCCCTTTTGTGTTAGTCATGGCTCTAGAGCCGGGTCGTGACAGGTGCTACATGTTAACTAAGTTGCTAATGATACCTGATACAAGAGGAGTGAAGATTCACCGAATGCATCAGAGCTCACTGAATTACTACTGAGAAGCCCATAACGGAAGAGGATTATATCAGCTTCCTGATTCATTCACCACACATGCCTTATTGCAGAGTTAGGCACCATATCAGCCACACCATGTATCGGTTTCACCTTACCTTAACTACCTAAACAGTTTATGTATAACCATAATTATGCTAAGAATTAAGGTTACATCATAGGTTACACCTATCTCACTATGATTGGTGAACCAAGGTTGATTGTTTAAAATGCTACTCTCCAATTATCAGTCTCTAACTGACTAAAACATTCTGAAATTCCCTAAATAACTGTCTGTACTTCTATTGGTGCACCACAGTCTGTTAATATGGTGACAAGTGCTGCTTCAAACTCATACTAGACCCATAAGGACGGTTTCACTTGCTTTAAGGCCCCAGGTGTGCAATTTATCACTTTTATTAGTGGAATTAAGGATTTGTAACCAGACCAGATTTGGATGTGGTTATGTTTCTTTGCTAAAGGTGTTAATTAGTTAATGTACTGTTTTTCTCACCAGGTAAAACACTAGCTATTTTTTTTTTAAATTATATTTTATATCTTTTTAAGTTGTAAACATGCATTGCACAAAGTGCTCGTGGTGTTAGCCTTTTGGAGAAGCTACCATTCATGTTAACCCTATCAAACCAGCCCTCTGACTTACACAGGGGTCCGTACATAGATATACCGTACGTCAACAGATGTTTTTCTGTGGGTTTAGGGGATAGGGAAGTCCACAGATGGACCCTCTGGCAATCAGCAGCTGCCAGCTGCCATATTCCAGTCTGTTTCCCTAAGTGAACATCTCAGTTTCAATGTGAATGTAAGTCAGGAAAATGCATTTTAGGTTTTGGGAGATATACAAGCCATTGTCATAAATGGTCCTGTTTAAGTCTGATAGTAGGATTCATGTGTCATGCTAATTTAAATCTTAATGAGTGGAGGAGTACAGAAGGAGTGATTGCATGTTTTACTTCTTCATCTTCAAATAGTTATTGTGGTATATGTAGGCAGTGCAAGTACTTTCAATCACAGTCTTAGGTTTTGTTTTCCAATAATGTAAAGCGAAACAAAGCCCTAACGGAGCTGTGCCAACCACGTCATCTCACAAGCTTTTTTTTCAAGACCACATCCTCTTCAGGTGGAAGTAGAACAGTATCTAACGGATACACGATATTTGGCTAAAATATGATTCACCCAATGATGTGCAAACAGAGAGAAGAGAGGAGCAGTCATGGGTTTAACAGCAACAAGTGGATTTGTTATCTTCCTGCTCTCTCTGTCAGGTACAATATATACTTATTTGTACATGTATCACACTTAGTTTACACCTGTGGAACTTCAGGGGAAGGTCATTCTAACATTATGGTTAGCATATTATAATATTGCCTATTAAATAACTTAACAAGCACTTATGGTAGCATTTGTATTAGTACGTGTATGTGCTACTGACATTATTAAATGTTATTTAAATTGTAAGCATGTTGGTATAAGCCAGTGACACTTGGAATATAATGTTAACAATGTGCTCTTAGTGTAACATGACAACTCTAGGTATACATGATGGTGTATTTTAGCTTTAAATACAGCAATAGCCGATGGGGTACAATTTAGGCGGATACAGTTTTACAGATTTTGTGTTAAGAATCGAAGATTAGCAGAGATTTTTCAAACACTGTTTGAGCCGCAGATAGCTTCAACAGCATGTGAGATTTAACGACTGCACCACACCTTCCCTTACACCATTGTGGTTAAGATGTGGTTAGGTTCAGGGACAAAAAATGTACTGGTTAATATGTGTACATGTATTGTCACATATACTTAATCTACAGACAAAGTAAAACCGATGTAATGTTACAAATACTTTAATTATCTGTAGGTGGACTATTAAAATAAAGCGAAGAAGTCTCTCAATGTTTCATCCATCCAGAAAATGTGTCTGCTGGTGTGAAATAGGCACTACAGCCTGATAGGATGCTGCATGTCTATGGTGTTTCCTGTGTCTGTGTCTGTATGATAGTGCAGTGCAGACACAAATACTGAACATGATTCTGTATGCTAGTGTGTATGGTAAGGTAATATATTTTGTTTAGCTATCTTTTGTTTGTTATCTCGTTCATTTTGTTATCAATATGTCAGCTGTGAAGAACAGCCCACGTGTCTTTTCAGTCTGTTTTTCACATAGAGGAAATACACTGCCCTACTATACTCTTCTAAGAATTACTGTTATGACAAGTTATCTTTCCTGATTGTTCACTACACCCTTTGACAGCACAGAAAGATTGATTGTAAAAAAAAAAAGCATGTACCATTCCATTTTTACTTTGCAGTCTGTAAAACAGAGTTTCTGTCCTTTCCCCATGCCTTTTTATTTTATTTAGGCAGAACCTAGATGTGATATGATGCAGTTATTTACAGCACATATCCCTTTCTGTAAGATTAACTGCACTACATCAGCACTTGTTATTCTGAGGGTTTTAAAGCTTCATCGTCTTTCCCAGAAAATGACGTTGTTCTGTCTTGTTGATGTTACAGATGTTGCATATTGTGAATCTGATTGTACTTTCTAATGTTACAGTGGCACAAAGCAGGAAGCAGTACATTTCCTCTCAGATCTGTGCTGTGAGCGGATCAACAGTGGACATACGCTGCATCTATAGGCCGCTGTCCACAACAAGGAGACGTTCTGTCCCAGTTGAGAAAATATTATGGTTTACTGAAATGCAAGATAATAGACCGGTGGATCTGAGAACAAACCCAGAGTATGCAGGTCGCTTGAAGTTTTATTGTGATCGGATGGCGTGCACTTTAAGAATCACAGACCTGAGAGACAGCGACTCAGCTGAGTACAAGTTCAGATTTAGAGACAAAGAAGACAGGAAATTCACTGGATCGCCTGGAGTCACTTTATCTGTCGCAGGTACATTTTTTAATTTCCAAATGCTAACCAACCAAGATATCAATTTTTGTTTTGTTTTTTGTGATCGCTGAAAGTTTAGAAACAAAACACTTCTTCTTCTTTCTTCACAGGTCCAGATCTGCACGTGCAGGTAGGAAGATTGTATTCGACCTGGGCTGAGCTCTTTTGTCACACCACTTGTCATCTACCTGAACGTCCTGCCTACATCTGGTACAAGAATGGACAGACGATTAAGGGGGAAACGTCATTTTCATATTCAGACTACTTGGATCCAGCAGACAGTTATGCCTGTGCTGTAACAAAATATGAGGATTTCCCAGCTCCCTCAGTGTGTGAGTCTACTACTACTAATCCTTCACTACCACAGCACCATCTGGTGGAGCTTTTACTCTTCTTGTTCTCCATTGTTTGCACACATTTTATTGTAAGTTGCTCTTTGCATTATTGCATTTCCCTCAATGGCGTACCAAAAAAACTAAAAGTGGTGTATTGTGCACCGCAACAACATTTATCAACTTGTGCTCCAACACGGCTGATAATAATAAACAATAATTTTATATTACAGGTGTCTCTGATCAAAACTGCAACAGAGTGAAGTACACTGACAGAAGCATCTGTGCCTCCAAAGGTTCATCAGTGGACATTTCTTGCACATTCAACAGCTATGATGGATCCATCACGTCTAAGTTCTGGTTCAGTCCTGAACGTAGTGATCAGTGGCAGAGCCCGTCACAGCCTGAGGACCTTAGTGAAGACTCCCTGTATGCAGGTCGTGTTCAGGTCCTTGAAACAGAGAGAGGACGCTCCACTCTGAGAATCAGAGACCTGAGAGAGAGTGATTCAGCTCAGTATCGCTTCAAATTCAAAACATCATGGTTTGAATGGAGGAGTATTTTACCTGGTACAACTCTGACTGTCACAGGTACTGATGAACACAAACTGATGTAAATACACCAACATAGTATATTTAAAAACACTGAATATATTAATAATGATCCATCATCATGAGTTTATTACTGCTGTGTAGTTACTAACTCATATCTATTTAAAATGACTGGAAACGTTGATCGACCACAAGTAATTGTAACTGCTGTGTTAATTGGTATAGCTGTGTTTATTTAGTGACCACTAACATAATAATGTTTCTTGTTCTCATATCCAGCTCTGCAAGTGCGGCTAACCAGAATAACCGTCTACCAGAATTATACTGAGGCAGATCTGATGTGCCACAGCAGTTGCAGCCCATCTGGTCATTTTTCATTTGTCTGGTTCAAGAATGGACAGAGAATTAAGGAAGAAATGCGTGCTTATACAGAGGATTTCTATCCCGGAGACAGCATCTCCTGTGCTCTCAAAGGACATGAGGATTCGCGCTCTCTTTCAGTGTGTGAGTTTACCACTGCGTCATGGATGTGGTGTTATCCGCTTAATCCAAAGTTTTCACCTCCTTTAACCCTCGTGTGGTATTTGTATTGTTGTTACTTAGCCAGTATTTATGGGTCTGGTGGACCTGCTAGAGTTTTGGACTTTTAAAACACCACAATCCAATCATTTTCTCTTAAAATACTCAACAGATGTTTACTACATGCCAATTACAAGTTATATGAACAGCAAACATAGTTATTATTGGCTCTTTGTTAGATCACATTTGTGAATTAATAACTTATTTGATTCTGACAACAAGAAGAATTTTAAACATTCAGCTTCTCTGACAATCCTGTTATTTTAAACCCGTAAGGCTGCTGCCACCATGAGGTGGATAATTTCACAAATTTTAAAATTGAAAAAGGTAAATAATTATTTAAGCCTACTAGTCTAATGATCTATAGGCTGAAACTAAATGTTAAAAACGAGACAGAAAATGTTCATTTTTGACAAACCATTTATGTGTTATCAAATATTAGAAATTAAAATATAGTATTTCCTATGATACACTCATCTTAAAGGTATTTTATGTTTGTAACTTCACCTCCAGATGCTCCCCAGTTTGTGTCTGTGTTGGTGAGTCCGTCTAGTGAATGCACAACAGGCAGTTCAGTGACTCTGACCTGTAGCAGTGATGCTAACCCAGCAGCTAAATACACCTGGTACAAGAAGAATGGAGATCCAGACCCTCAACCTCTCAGTGAAGAAGCAGAGCTCGTCTTCAGATCCATCCAGTCCTCTGACTCTGGAGAGTATTACTGTACAGCTGAGAACGAGCTGGGGAGGAGGACATCTGAATCCATCTCTGTTCATGTGAAATGTGAGTGACACAGTCTGCTGTAATTCACTGAGCAGCTTTTGAGACCCAGATTTAAAATGTCACACATCCATTTGTCAGACCACCTTCAAAGTCTAAAATGCTGCTACACACAGCGATTCACAGTTTATCATTTAAATGTCATACATGCTACTGTAGTAACACATCCTTAACCTACAATAATCTCTGTTTACATATCTCCTCCAGATGCTCCAAGGCTTCCCTCTGTGTCAGTGAGTCCCTCTGCTGAGATAGTGGAGAACAGTTCAGTGACTCTGACCTGTAGCAGTGATGCTAACCCAGCAGCTAATTACACCTGGTACAAAGAGAAGCAAAAGCTGCCTCAGAGATCAACAGGCATCTATCATTTCACCTCCATCAGCTCTGAGGACAGAGGGAACTACTACTGCAAGTCTGAGAATCAACACGGAGAGATTGACTCTTCATCTCTGTTCATAGATGTCCAGTGTGAGTGTAACATCAACAGATGACTTATGACAGTGGATTAAAAACTACATTTTGAAAAGTGATGGGTGTATCGTCAGTGTTACTGTTTTAACACCACAGAGTACGGGAAGGAAATGTGGGAGGAGAGAGGTGTTAGGTGCCTCTTAGACCACAAGGCCAAAAAGATACTACGACTGTTTTGTCGTCTCATAGCAACTTAGTTGACTTGTTGCTGACACATTTTTTTTATTTCTTTTAGAGTAACGGCTTACTTTATTATCTTTCTTTTTAGAGTACTTGAGACACACACACTACCCTCCCTTTGTACTAGTATCAAAGATAAAAAATCTGATCAGAAAATTTGAATTTATACTATTTTTACAAAATACTTTTTTTCTGGCCAAAAACATTGGTGGGAAGTGTTTATGAACAACTACATTTTTTACACACTCTAAAATGGGTAGGCAGAAATGAGAGGCGTTGTTCCTTGCACATTTTGCAGAAATTAAGTATGTGTGAATTAGTCAGCTTTAGAGACACTGTGAGGCACCTCCCTTAACAGAGCTGGCTATTTCCTCTTTTCAGTACGCTGGCTCCAGACAGGGCACAGACATCAGAGAAAAATTGTTCCAAAAATTTTAAAATGTGTCTTTAAAAAATAATTTGTCTCCCCAAATTAAAAATATATCTTATACGTATCATCAGAAGTATCTGTTAACCTAATAAAATTGGTTAATAATAAAAAATTAGGTCAAACCCAAAACACTTTCCTTTTGGCAAACAATTTATGAAGTATAATTAAATACTGATGTACTGTCATCCTCCAGATGCTCCAAAGCTTCCCTCTGTGTCAGTGAGTCCCTCTGCTGAGATAGTGGAGAACAGTTCAGTGACTCTGACCTGTAGCAGTGATGCTAACCCAGCAGCTAATTACACCTGGTACAAGGAGAATGAAGACTCACCAAAAGCATCAGGACAGATCTTCACCATCACTGACTTCAGACCTGAACACAGTGGGAATTATTACTGTGAAGCCCAGAACAGACGAGGACGTCATAACTCCACCTTACACCTGATTGTTGTGGCAGGTCAGATATACTTGTAGATCTACAAACATACCCATTCACTACAGATTTTTATCATGGACTCCATCACACTGTATTTGACTCTACCTGAACATGTGTTAGTTCAGTAAACATTCATTTTACATGTTACTGATTACTGACACTTCCTTATAATAAAATGACCTGGTGCTTAATTAAAGTTGTTGTAGATCTTTGAGTTTAGCTTGAACGTCTTCATGTGTATCAAGTTGCTAATTGGACTGCAGAGAAAGCCTTGGCCAGATTTCCGTTATCTGTTTTCTGAAGATTTACCGGCTACAGGAAACTCTGGCTGTCGCGTCTGGAGGCTAAATCATGGTCAAAAGATAGTCGATGTGTTCCGAGATTGGTTGACACTCAAAATCATAAACTCTTAGAAGTCAAGGTGAAACAGCAGCAGCGATCAGTGGACTATGCAGCCTT
Source organism: Collichthys lucidus (assembly GCA_004119915.2). Classification (NCBI taxonomy): domain Eukaryota; kingdom Metazoa; phylum Chordata; class Actinopteri; family Sciaenidae; genus Collichthys; species Collichthys lucidus. The sequence goes on along the minus strand of CM014080.1, from coordinate 21,488,780 downwards.
TACATGCATTCAAAAAGTATTCAGAACACAGTGTATTGGACGTACACAAACATCCTGTAACTCCCTGATGAAGCTTCACTGTTTCCACAGCTGCACAAATATCAGGCAAAAAATTCAGTTGTGCCATTCTCCTCTTCGTCCTCATCCTCATCCTCCTCATCCGCTTCCTCATCCACTTCCTCATCTTCCTATGGAATAGGTGAGCACTTCTGTATCACCATGAGAATGTTCACTAATAGCCCTTTCCCACCCATTTGTTCAATACAAGCACTGATGAATTTAATCGTTTTTGTTTATTTTTTATTAAGTCGCCAATTAGGAAACTACAGGATGTCCAGTCAACGTTATGAGGCTGTACAGAGATGAGACAACAGAGCACAGGTGAGGAAGAGAAGTTCAGTATGCGGTGTTTTAGCTACATTAGCAGCATGGCTTTAGGTACGGCAACTTCAATCAACCATTGTCTGTCCATTGCTCCACCACTTTTGTCCAGGCTAAAATACACATCTCACAAACTACTAGATGCCATTAAATTTTGTACACACATTTATGGTCCTAAGAGTTGAATCCTACTGACTTTGATCATCCACTATCTTTTCCTCTAGCGTCACTATATGGTTGACGTCTATGGCGCAGAAAGAAATATCTTCAACTATTTAATGGATTGCTGTGAAATGTGGGATAAACTGTAATAGCTTTGACAACAGTAATCATGAAAATATCGTGAACATTTTTTGCTTTATTAAACCTGATAGTCATGATTTTTGTGATTTAAATAATAATTCTTGTCATTGCAGGCCACGCCTCACCTGACCACTCCACTCGTCTCTTGCCTACACGCAGAAAACAAAAATTCTCATTGATATTGTTGTGGAGAAATTGCAGAAGTCAAAGGTCAATGCTGAGGTCAGGAAGGAAGGAAGTGTTCAGGAGCCTCTGATGTCTTATGCTGTATTGAGACACTCTCAAAGTTCATCAGAATTCCCTGAGTCGGTCTCACATTCTGCCGAACTCGTGCTGGTGGATCGACTTTAAACCAAAATGATGTCTGTTTACGCAGATTGGAACGTCAACGACAAGCTACCTAGACAAGGAAAGCGGCAGTAGGTCTCTTCGACCCTGGCCACCACATTGCTGAGATAGACTGGCACTTACTGTTCCCAACCAAAGCCAAACAACTACTGCCGAGGACCTCAAGGCCAACACGTGACCTTGTGTAACCTAAGGATAGAAAATTCTTAATAATAACTTTGTCATATAAACTTTGGCTTATGACGGCACAAAACTGAAGAACTTCCGATCATCCTATTGTTAACTACTAATTACCAAATGTTAGCATGAAACATGGTAAACTTTTAACTTTACTAACTTGTTCTCATGGACCACATTTCTATTATTTCACCTGGACTGCACCATCTGTCTACATTAATGATATAAGTGCACCTACCTCAGTTGTGTTTTTAGGCCTTCGATCTTTGTGCTTTTAAGCTTGTTTTTTATTTTAAACACGTATATATTCCTTTGTGCTTTTTATTTTAACACATATATAATTCTTTGGCTTTCGAGTGATTCTTATCTTCACACATATATAATCCTTGCTTTGACACATATATAGTTTGAAGTAGAGGGGCAAGGGAACTCAGAACACATTGTTATGCATGATATGAGCACAAGAGAGATGCATAGTGAGGGCAGTAAAGACAGGCACAAAGCCTGACTGTGCGATAGTGGCTCAGGTTGAACAGTGTGTGAATAACGTTACAAAACAGGCATAGCAACACGACAGGGTGATATGGACTGGAAAAATGTAGATGCAGGAAAAAAGTTCCACGAAGGCACCTGAGAGTTGCACCATTATGTCATAGGTAAAAAAATTAAAAAAAAGGCTGATTTTATGCCAAGGAGCCTTCTTGCTGTGCTACCACTGCGTCACCGTGCCACCCACATACAACTTTAGGATTCCCTAAACAATGGTTTACCAACATTTCAAAAGAAGTAAAGAAAATGTCAGATGCACTATCAGGTCACAGAATGACTCTCTCTGTATTTCCATGAACTATATTTGAAGAACTCTATTTTTATTTTGCATAATAACAGGATTTTTTTCTTCATTTCAACTTCAGCATTTGTCTCTTGATGCATACTAATGACATAAAGAGGAAGAAAGCCAGGCTGCTTGTTAAGACCACAAAATGTGTTAAACACAACTGCACCGACCACAGAGTGACAAACAGGATCCTCTCTCTTTGATGCAGACACATTTATTGTGATTAACTGACACACAGTATTTCTCATGTGATCTACCTGCTGATTTAACGATACGTGAGGAGCAGCCATGAGTTTAACAGCACCAGCGAGTGTATTTGTTGTCTTCCTTCTCTCTGTACAAGGTACTGTACATCTACATTTATACTGTAAAGCAGTTAGCACCCTTCAGAAATTCAGAGGAAGGTGTGTTTAAAGTAAATAAAAACATTTGATGTGTGATGTTATGCAGTGTGGTGTGATCTCTTGTCTTTCTTTGAACTGAAGTCTTTACAGGACGACAAACAGAGAGCTGTGTCTGTTTTTACACCAGCAGCTTCTCTGTACACTGATACTGTAACATTATAAACTTTATAAACTGAGGTGTTGTGCACTATGAAAGCTGTTAGTGTGGATAAGTAGTGACTGCACATGAAGAAACAATCTTCAAAATAATTTGTTGAATCAAATTATTTTTTTCTGTGGAACTTCCTGCATCGTTCTGACTTCCTCTGAACTCAATTTCTGTATTTGCAGGAAATATGATACATATAGAGGCTGTTAGCTTCATGATAGCATCATTAATACAGGAAATACAAAGTGAGTCAGGCGCTTGTCTTTCACATTGCAAGAAAAACAAACATTATGGTTGAACTAATGAATATTTTTATTTTAACAGTTGGTTTAAACTGACTGTATAACGTGGAAGGTGTTGCTTGTAGTAAATGAAGCCACAGAGAATTATCAGCTGACTCTGCAGTTCCTCTCAGTTCTACACAGTGTTTTTGTGTCTTTCAGCTACTTGTTTTGGTTTTGGCTGTTTTAATTTATTCAGCTCTGTGATGTCCATCTGTTTTTTTAGATGCAGAGCTTTCTGTCCACCTGACTTTGCTACTTTGTTGCTTGCTCAGATTGGTTATGTGTCTCTACTATGAGTACCAGGATAGTTAAATTGTTTCCCCTTTGCTTGTTTTGACGTTCAGAAGAATGCACAGGGTGTTTTATTCTGAAAAATTCAGCGTATTCTCTGTGCTGTTTCTGCATCAGACTTCCGGCTATTTCAGACTGCTCTGTGCAGCTTGACGCCGTGTCCGGTTCATTGTTTCCAGCAGCAGCAGCAGCTGTTTTCAGTGAATCTCCTGATGTTGTTTTGAGTCTGATTGTAGTTTCTGCTCTGCTCTGTGTTACAGTGATACAGGGTCAGAATGGCTGGGGAGTGACTTACACTTCTACTGAGATCTGTGCCTCAAAAGGATCAACAGTGGAAATGAGCTGCACATACAGATACCCACTGAGAAAAAATGGCTATTATCTTACAGTTCAGAAAACATTCTGGTTTAAGAGAACAAATGTGGATCTAACAACAGACCCAGAGTATTCAGGTCGTGTGCAGAATATCTGTGATAACAACAAGTGCACTCTGAGAATCACAGACCTGAGAGAGAGCGACTCAGCTGAGTACATGTTCAGATTCATAACAAACCTTCCATCAGGGAGATATACTGGTTCACCTGGAGTCACTTTGTCTGTCACAGGTAACATTTTATTTACATGTTAGTTATTTTTAAATGTTTAACATGTACAGAACAATTATAGAAATGTGTGTATGTTGACAGTTTTGTCCAAAGTAACATTCCTGTTTCTTCTTCACAAATACAACAAACAGTTTGAATAATATTGTTCATGTTCTCATATCAAGCTCTACAGGTGCAGGTGAAGACAATAAACCAGTATTATACTAATGCAGAGTTGAAGTGTCACAGCAGCTGCAGTCCAGCTGGTCGTCTTTCCTACGTCTGGTTCAAGAATGGACAGAAAGTCAGTGAGGAGACATCTTCTTATAAAGGCTGGTTTCATCACAGAGACGTCATCTCTTGTGCTTTGAAAGGACATGAGAATTACGGCTCTCCTTCAGTGTGTGAGTTTACTCCTCTGTGTCAGGAAAAAAACAACAGACATCCACAGTTTTCTGAAACTTTATGAAGACGCTGCAGAATTATTTACAGAAACAAAAAGATAAACGGCTAAATAAAATAATATTCAGATACATATTGTGATATAAAATCTATTGTTTTCATATTACATCACAATGTTTGTGATTCAGGAATAAATAAGTTAGTGCTGCATTTAAAACTGTTTTGAGTGAAATGGGGCAGATATTGTTCTTTTGTAACTTTTCATTTTTCATAGTAAAAACTTTAAAATAGAATTACCAATTTCTTAAACTTAATGTGTTTGCAGCATTTTATTATTGTAGCTACTTGAGGTGGATCTAGTTTAAACTATTTAACTTAACTTTATATATTGTTAAAAAATTCAGTACAGTGTTTTGAAGCCTGAGGGTTGGGCCCCTCCAAAGTGTCAGAGGATAAATCTGAGTGGTCGTGAGATGGTTAATGAGGGAGGAGAAAAGGAAAAACAATTCTGCTGCAAACATTAGTGTGCTGTAAAAAGAGATGAAGGTTTCCTGTCGCCTCCAGTGTGTGACTTTACTCCACAGTCTTCCACTGACATAACGACATCTAGTGGAGCCTTATAACTACATGCATTTTAATAAAGAGACCTCTAATGTGACTCTTCACCAACTCTGGTTTCAAAATGGTTAAAACATTGTTTTATCTTTCAGGTGTTCATGGTCAAAACTGCAACAGAGTGACGTACACTGACAGAAGCATCTGTGCCTCCAAAGGTTCATCAGTGGACATTTCTTGCACATACAACAGCTATGATAGATCCATCACGTCTAAGTTCTGGTTCAGTCCTGAACGTAGTGATCAGTGGCAGAGCCCGTCACAGCCTAAGGACCTTAGTGAAGACTCCCTGTCTGCAGGTCGTGTTCAGGTCCTTGAAACAGAGAGAGGACGCTCCACTCTGAGAATCAGAGACCTGAGAGAGAGTGATTCAGCTCAGTATCGCTTCAAATTCAAAACATCAAGGTTTGAATGGAGGAGTATTTTACCTGGTACAACTCTGACTGTCACAGGTACTGATGAACACAAACTGATGTAAATACACCAACATAGTATATTTAAAAACACTGAATATATTTATAATGATCCATCATCATGAGTTTATTACTGCTGTGTTGTTACTAATGCTCACTACTGTTTCTGTGAATAGTAACTGTTGTGTTGACATGTATTTACATCTATAATTGATTTTTTAGTTTTAATAATATTGTTTATGTTCTCATATCAAGCTCTACAGGTGCAAGTGAAGACAATATCAGTTCACCAGTATTATACTGAGGCAGAGCTGAAGTGTCACAGCAGCTGCAGTCCAGCTGGTCGTCTTTCCTACGTCTGGTTCAAGAATGGACAGAAAGTCAGTGAGGAGACATCTTCTTATGAAGGCTGGTTTTATCCTGAAGACGTCATCTCTTGTGCTTTGAAAGGACATGAGAATTACCGCTCTCCTTCAGTGTGTGAGTTTACTTGACTTAACATAAGAAAGAGGTGATTTGCTATATGACAGTAATACTTTATAGCATAACCATAACTTAACTGGGACACTTAAATGTCTGAACAAACAGGACCTGAACATCAGCAGCATTATTGGGGTGGATGTGTGTTGAAAATGGCAAATTAACAGGATTTCAGCAGGCTGTGATAAACACTATGAATTATCAGAAAGAAGCAAAGAAAACACATTTTAACATTTTAATATAGTCAATCATCTGTGATACATATTCTAATCTTTAGATAATTCATGTTCATATCTCCTCCAGATGCTCCAAAGCTTCCCTCTGTGTCAGTGAGTCCCTCTGGTGAAATCATGGAGAACAGTTCAGTGACTCTGACCTGTAGCAGTGATGCTAACCCAGCAGCTAAATACACCTGGTACAAGAAGAATGGAGATCCAGACCCTCAACCTCTCAGTGAAGAAGCAGAGCTCGTCTTCAGATCCATCCAGTCCTCTGACTCTGGAGAGTATTACTGTACTACGAGAAATCTAACTTTCTCGATATTTAACTACATCTCTATTGATGTCAAATGTGAGTAAAATCCGGTGAATTTAAAAAAGCTTTATGATCCAGTTATGTGTTTTTACTGATCATGTAAACTTTCTTCAGCTCTGCTTGCTTCACATTCACAGTCTGCTGTAATTCACTGAGCAGATTTAAACTGTCACACATCCATTTGTCAGACCACCTTCAAAGTCTAAAATGCTGCTACACACAGCGATTCACAGTTTATCATTTAAATGTCATACATGCTACTGTAGTAACACATCCTTAACCTACAATAATCTCTGTTTACATATCTCCTCCAGATGCTCCAAGGCTTCCCTCTGTGTCAGTGAGTCCCTCTGCTGAGATAGTGGAGAACAGTTCAGTGACTCTGACCTGTAGCAGTGATGCTAACCCAGCAGCTAATTACACCTGGTACAAGGAGAAGCAAAAGCTGCCTCAGAGATCAACAGGCATCTATCATTTCACCTCCATCAGCTCTGAGGACAGAGGGAACTACTACTGCAAGTCTGAGAATCAGTATGGACAGATCATGTCATCACCTCTGCCTGTAGATGTCCAGTGTGAGTACAGAACATTAATATTTCCTACTTTCCTACTTTTTACAATGAATTGTGTTTGGTGGTGGTTGATCTTGGCACAGTGCTGCCAACATAGAAGAGAGTCTGAATACATTATGAGTAAGAGGAAAACAGATTCAGCAAATTCTGTCTGTGTGTAATGATAGGCCTGTCTGTCAGACACCTGTCCATCGTATTATGTGATTACCTTAAGAAAGTGATCCTTCCTAAGTTCTGCACATTTTTTCTTCCATTAAAATTTTCATTTTATTTTTTTCCTCTTTGAGATTATAAAATATCTCCACTATAATATATCCTGTATGAAAGTAACAAATTGTTAAAGTTACTGTCCCTATCGGCTCTCGCTGCAGGAGGTTAAAAGCTTCTTCCAGTGTGCAGAAGGGTCAGTAGGGAGTACTGGCCAGGTCAAACTTCACTGATGTTTTTCCATCAAAAAAGTGTCTAAAACATCACCTACTACCACATTACTGTTGTGGTTTCAGAAAATGTAATGTTATTGTTATTTTAACGTTATTTCTCTGATTCACTGGCTTCCAGACTACTCAACCAGAGCTCTCTCCGCTCTCTCTCAAAGACAGAAAGAAGAATGAAAGAAGAGAAAGAGAAAGAAGAAGAAGCAAAAAAGAAAGAAAGAAAGTAAAGAAAAGAAGAAAAGAAAGAAAGAAAAAGAAGAAAGAAAGAAAGAAAGAAGAAAGAAAGAAAGAAAGAAAGAAAGAAAGAAAGAAAGAAACAAAGAAAGAAACAAAGAAACAAAGAAAAAAATAAACAAGATTTTGTAAAATCAGTTGTTATTTATTTTCCTCCAGATGCTCCAAAGCTTCCCTCTGTGTCAGTGAGTCCCTCTGCTGAGATAGTGGAGAACAGTTCAGTCAATCTGACCTGTAGCAGTGATGCTAACCCAGCAGCTAAATACACCTGGTACAAGGAGAATGAAGACTCACCAAAAGCATCAGGACAGATCTTCACCATCACTGACTCCAGACCTGAACACAGTGGGAATTATTACTGTGAAGCCCAGAACAGACGAGGACGTCATAACTCCACCTTACACCTGATTGTTGTGGCAGGTCAGTTATGCTCATTCACCTACACACACACACAGTAACTTCCACATTAACGGCTGTGGCTCGGAGATAGAGCGGGTCGTCTACTAATCAGATAATCGACGGTTCGATCGTGTTGAAGTGTCCTTGGGCAAGATACTGGACCCCAAATTGCTCTTAAAGGCTGTGCAATCAGTGTGTGAATGTGTATGAATGGTTAGCTCCTTAAACTGATGAGCAGCTGGCACCTTACATGACAGCAAATGCCATCAGTGTATGAATGTATGTGAATGGGTGAATGAGATATGTAGTGTAAAAAGCGCTTTGAGTGGTCGGAAGACTAGAAAGGCGCTAAAAGCACAGTTCACAGTCCATTAACCTTTGCAATTAAACACTCCCTAATTCATTTCTGCCATCTTTAACTCCTTAGCTGAAGGTCTAGATGAGGACTACATGTAAACCGTCCTGCTGGCCCCCAGTTACCTGTACCAGTCTGCTTATTCAGGAGTCTCATGGTCTAACCAAACCTAAAAACACAATTCATTTTCATTTTGATGCTGTCCTTCACTGCAGGTGTCTGCCATCAGGATCTTAAGTTGCAGACATTAAGAACTGCAAGGAAAACTCGACACGAGTCATCAATAAGAATCCTTCTGTCTGTTAACTGTTAGTGTTTCGTTTTGATCACTGTTTTCCAGGTTCAATGATTTCAGTAGCTGTTGGATCAATCACTGCAATTGTTCTGGCTATCATCTTCCTCTGTGCCTTCCGATTGATCAGGTGAGCAGTTTAATTTTACTGTTGTGATATTAAGTAATGCATCTCAAATTCAATCTGTTGTTTAGTTATTTCATTTTAGGATGAATTTGTTTGTTCATTCTCCTATCCAGAAGAAAGAAGTGCTTGAAACAAACCACAGAGCGACCAGACAACAGTGCACAGGTGAGGAAGAAGAGTTCAGGTATTACTCTCACTTGAAAAATGTATTGAATAGTGCTTCATGTCCCTCTTTGGGTATTTTCTTTGTCTGTCTGTTCCTATCGCCCTCTTTTCTTTCATCCTGATCATTTCCATTTGACAAACCTAGTCATATGTCTGTGTAACACCAATGTTTGCCTTTATCCAGTCATTCTGTATTTCAGAGATTAGAAGGTACTGAGACAGGGACACTGCTTTTATCAACACAGTGGGTGTCAGCAAACCTTGTACTTTATTGACATCTACTGGTAACCAGTAGGTACTACAACCGCAAACCTATTTTAAATGTATGCTAACCCCAGACAATTGTAGTGCAGATGACACATTTGTAAAGTCACTGAAATTGCGAAACAACCCCTTCACCCTGCAGATGTTTTATGATTTTGTGTTACAGGCTGATAAAAATCAAATTTGCCGCCTTTGTAACTTAACAATTCTTGTCTATGCAATGTTTATCTTTCAGCTAAACATGGGTACATGGAGTGATAACCATTCAGCTGCGTTTCAGAGAACGCCAGCAGAGGAACAGGACGACCTTTGCTATGCCAGCGTAAGCTACTCCAAACAGCAGGAAGATCCTCTTTACTCCAACATCAGGCCAGTTCAGCCCAACAGAAACAAGAATGAAGAGCAGGAGGAAGAGGATGAGGGCAGTGTGGAGTACTCTGTTGTCAAAGTGAAGAGTGACAGTGCTTCCCCAGAGTGAGTCCATACAAAGTTTTCTTTGCTGCACAAAGTTTGAAACGTTTATTCTCACAGTTTCAATGTTGTTGAGTCTGTCTGTTATCTAAAACCTGTTCTTCATTAATTTTGTGAGTTCATAATTCTTTAAACACGTTGTTTCATTCACAGATCAAGACGTCAAGATGCTGCGCAAGATCCATCTGCACTTTACAGCACAGTCACCAAAACACCAAGAGTATGAACACAAGTCTATGGTCAAATGGAGCTTCTCTTGCTACCAACAGTTTATTAGTTTGATTGGGGGTGCCAGACAAGACAAAAAAAAATTTGTATCTGTATTTATAATATCAGCAATCCACACGCCACCATTCACACCTACAGGCTATTATTATTGTTAATATTTTTATTATAATTTTTATTATTCAAGATTCTTTCATTCACACTGTTTACAGCCTTTGTCTGATTCATTGCACATATTTATATTGTTTGAATAACCTGATATTTTATTGAATATTTCAGTCATAAAATTATTTATCCAGGCTGTTCAGTCTGTCAACAGGTTCATGCAAGGTGGTCTCGCCCCCCACCTCCTGCAAGTGTGAGCAAATAAGGAGGAGGACCTCAAGGCCCCCACTTGACCTTTAATTTCACAGCTTAACCTCTGAATGAAGCCTGTTAATTTGTTAAAGTGGCTAACCAGTTAAGTATGGATGAGTAAAAAATTAGGAACTGCAGTTTTTTGGCACTTCTGCATTGGCCTTACTTCCCAGCCACAGAGGTTGCTGCTTGAAGGTGACATATCTTTTGTATTATTTAGTTATACAAGTGTTATACAATGTTCTGTCTGTTCAGCATCTAATAAGCTAATAAGTAAACAAGGTTGGTCACTGTTTTATTTCACTTTTTGATTGATATTAAATTAAACAGAAGTCTTTAACTTGAAAAGATACTGCAGTATAAAATTGTACATTGCAGTATACAAAGCCAAGAATGGTTAAAGGGATAGTTTGGGTGTTTTGGTGTGAAGGTTGTGTGAGGTATATATGCATAGTCAGCGCGCCCCTAGTTTAGAGAAGCAAATAGAGCTCCCTGTCACTGCTGTGGACAGGGTCAGCGTAAAGACATATTTTAGCCGTGTAAAAAAAATCAACATCCATGTAAGTGCTGTAGTGAGTCTATTCTATCCTCTGAACTGGTGAGGGGGGCAAGACATCGAGCAGTGGCTCCAGCTGACAACCATGCAGCTAACTCGAAAGGCACCGGCTGATTGTCAGGCAAACGCTGCCAAGCAGGAAGAGCATTACATTAGCATTGTACAACACACAGGAATAATTATTGTAATTCTGAGATTTATTATACATTATCTTGGAAATTGTGGTCAAATATTATTGAAAGATTAGTCTCCATGCTGTTAAATAAGTGGACGTTTTTATTTTGTTTTCCTACTTATCTGTCATGATGTATTTTATACAACAATAAACCTTTTGTAAATCATCATATAGAGAGTAAGACGATCATTTAACAATTATAACTTGAATGTTTATTAGAGTTTCAACATTTTAGTACACAAAATGTATTTATGGTATGAAATGTACATGAATTAGACACAATATGTTATCTTTTTTCATAACATCTGAACTATAAGCTTCAGGTCAGATGAACATCTGGTTAAGGCCTTTTAATTTAATCAAAGCTCAGATTAAAATCAACGGATGACTGAAACTTTGTACTCCTGGTGCTAGTGGTGATACGTCCCTGTTGTTATGCATGTTCCAAACAACATCCCTACAACTATTGTATGCATTGCCATTGAGATATTTGTGGTGCCTAGAAGATGAATGCTGCTGCCTCTGGTGACCCTGAATGTTTTGAGTAACAAAATCACAATTGTTTTGGGGGGATTGCTCAAGGGCACGTCGGCAGTGCCCAGGAGGTGAGCTGGCCCCCTTCAGCTACCAGTCCAGTCCACCTTCCATATTTTGGTCCACACTTGAATCGGCCACCCTTTGGTTCCCAAGCCAAGTCCCAATGGACTGAGCTACTGCCGCCGCCTAAGTGTGCTTGAGCAAGATACTGAGCCCAAAATTGCTGCAAGTCCACCTAGCCAGTAATGTTTGTTTTGACATACTACTTGTGATGGGGGAGGCTTAACGTTCATAAACTGGCTACTCTGTATTGCAATCGCGAAGTGTTAGAACGCAGTCCATAAAGTTCCCCCAAAACTTAAATAAGAATGAAGAAGCAGGAAACAGTCGATCCTTTTATGGCACTTTAATACAGTACACAGCTGTACAGGTGGATGAAAACTTCTTGTGTGTGTGTGTATGTGTGTGTGTGTGTGTGTGTGTGTGAGTGTGTGTGTGTGTGTGTATGTGTGTGGTTCTGGAATAAACAAACAGCCATCAATAAACAGCTCACCATATGCTTGGTTACAGCACACAATCCCAAATTATAATCAGGCATCATTAGCATGAAAATATATAACATGACATACAAAGGGAATACAGTGGTCCCTCGTTTATCGCGGGGGATACGTTCTAAAAATAACCCGCAATAAACGAAATCCGCGAAGTGAGTTTTACAATTATTATACATGTTTTAAGGCCGTAAAACCCATAACCACACACTATTATACACCTTTTTACACACATTTTGTACAGTACTCCTTTAGTTAATCAGGACCAGTGCCGGTCCTGGCCACATTTGCGCCCTGGGCAAATTACAACAGGCGATTTTTTTCTTGTGCGCCCTCACGTCCGCTCGTGCGCCCTAGATGCACCGTACGCCCTAGTCCTAGATTGCCTGGGATGAGTCTGTCCGCCGCCCCCTTCCGCCTTGTCAACCCCCCACTCCCGGGGGCGCCCACTCCGCTAACTTGATGAGCGGTATAGAAAATCGGCGAGGTTTTTTTCTTTTTCGGGCGCTCATGCGCCCCTCACGGAGACTGCGCCCTGGGCGGTCGCCCACATTGTCCATAGCTAAGACCGGCCCTGATCAGGACGCAAAACACACGTGCGGTTCTCCCTCAGCCAATTTAGGACGCAGAACACAATAAAAAAAAAAAAAAGCATGCAAAATGACACTAAAAAAATCTGCGAAACAGCGAGTCCGTGAAAAATGAACCGCGATATAGCGAGGGACGACTGTATACATAATATATATCACATGTTTACCTGACAGCAGGGAAAACGGGCAGTGGCATAAACATAAATTGCCCTTTAAGTCATAAGCAATGATAGCTAACACTGCTAGAAATGCACACTGTAACAGCAGAGCTAACTTTAGCTAGCAGACTTATACAGGTAAAATATAGCAACAACGAAAATGCATCCAACAACTAACATGTAACTTACGTTTCTCTGGACGCACACTGAACCATAAACAGCTGATCAACCGCTAGCGACCATACCCTCTTCTCCAACCATGCACGTGTCCACAGTGTCAGTCTCTTCTTCTCTCTCTCACCAGCAGCGGCGCTCTGCCCAATGGAGCGTGACAAGGCCCCCTTGTGGCTGAATCTGCTTAAAGCACCTGCTCTGTCTTACGGCCTTCAGAACAGCCGCCCCAAAATTTGCTCCCGCAAATTTGCAGTATCCAATCACTGTTCAATTTCTTCTGGTACAGCAGGGAGCCTAATAAGACGGCTCACAGGTCGGATGTAGGTGCGGTCCTGGACCTTGACCTCTGCTGTACGAATCAGCCCATCAGCCCCATGGATCACGTTGCTGATTTTCCCGATAGGCCATGATGCTCTGGGCAGTTGAGGATTGACGATCATCACGATAGTGTCCAACTGAAGAGGGGATGTGTCCAACTGCCACTTGGACCGGGTTTGCAGTGTGGGCAGGTAATAGCGTAGGAACCGCACCCAGAAGTGATCGGACAGAATCCTGACAGGCCCTCCATTGGCGACGGCTGAGCAGCTCTGAGTCATGATACACTGCCTGAGGTAGAGAAGGGTCCAGCCGCCCCATCAGCAACAGATTGGGGGTGCCCGGGTCTGCTACGTCGGATGATACGTAGCCGAGAGGCTTGGAATTAAGAATCAAGGGTACGATCTCAATTAGGACGGTGGTCAGCACTTCTCCACTAACAACTTGTGAGCCCAGGGTAGCAGTCTTGATAGACCTGATTTCTCTCTCCCAGGAACCTCCGAAGTGGGGTGCACTAGGCGGGTTGAAACGAAACTTTATCTGGTACTCTTCCAGCTGGGCTTGGAGAGAAGAATGGAGGGTTTGAAAAGCTTCTTGTAATCTCCACCTCTGAAATTGGTCCCCTGGTCTGAGAGCAACTCTGCTGGTTTACCGCGATGAGATATGAATGTCTTCACAGCCATCAGGAAGGAGTCCGTGTTGATGCTGGACAGCACTTTAATATGGACTGCTCTCATCGTAAGGCATTTAAAGAGCAAACCCCAACGTTTCTCATTCCGTCGGCCGACCTTGACCTGCATCGAACCAAAACAATCAATCCCCGTAAAATAGAAAGCTGGTTGATGCAGCCTGAGACTCGCGGGAGGCAAGTCTGCCATCTTGGGGTTGACAGGTTGCGCTCTCCATCTCTGACACTCAGGGCAGGAGCGCTGCTCTCTTCTTATGGCTTCACGACCACGAAGGATCCAGAACTTCCTTCTGAGCTCTGCGAAGAGTCGCTCTGCACCGGGGTGTCTCAGCTCATGATCTACTTGTCGGATGAGCAGCTTGGTCACAGCATGTCTTGGGTCAAGAACCACAGGTTGGATCATGTCATCCTCCAGATCCTGGCAGCGCCGCAGTCGACCTCCCACTCGTATCAACTGGAATGGTAAATCATATTCTGGAGCCAGTGTGAGTAAGCAGCTGGAGGAAGGGAGTTGTTTCCCAGCTGCTAGACACTGGAGTTCTTCAGGGAAGCTGTCTCTTTGGGCGGACTGCAGGATGCTAAGTTCGGCCTCCTTGAACTCCTCTGCTGTAGGGGTCCCTTTAGCATCCGCAGCCACTCCATGAAGGTACCCCGCAGTCGCCTTCACCAGTTCACTGAAAGTGCTAAACTGCTGAGCGTCAGGTAAGGAATGGTTGGTGCGGAGTACGGTGCTAACCAGGCAGGTAGTGGGCCTTCTCAGCTCTTCAGCGATGTCTTCACTTTTTGTGACTGGGTGAGGGGGAATAAACAATGACTCCTTGGAAGTCTTTGCCTGCTCTTGGCTAATTCTGGAGGCATAGCATGCTTTCTTCAGCTTTGAGATTTCTGCCTGATATGCCTCTGCCTTCATCGGGTCTCTGCCAAGACGCTTCTCCGTGCTACGTAGGCTGGGGAGTACAGCTTCAAGCTGCGCTGTGAGTGTAGGCATGTTACTCACCCGCAACAGTGGAGTGGCGTATCTGAGGACCCCGTCCACCTCCACTCTTCTAGTCTTTGCTTCTAGAAGGTTCATGGCCTCTTGGTCTCGCCGCGACCTAGTCACCAGCTTCTCATTCCTATACAGCAGGGTGTCCAACTGCCAAAGCTTCTCTACCTGATTTAAGAGTTCAGCCGCTGGGGAGGTGGTGGACATTAACAGACACTGCTGTGGGCGGCTGCACTGTTTCAGAGACCGGACTGGCCCTTGAAGTGTCCAGCCAAGCCTGGTCCTCACGGCAGCTGGGCCCCCAGGTGGGCAGAGACGTACAGGTTCGATCAGGTTCGATCGGGGGTTCGATCGGGGGTTCGATCAGGTGCGGACAAGCCAAGCCTATCAAGAGGAGAGGGTGGACACTGTAAATGGCTGCAGGGGGAGCCTCTTGAGGTGCTTATATCTGCGCTGAAGTCCCTTCACTGGGTAAGAGTGTTCAGCAAGACCTAATCCACCTGCAGTGAAGGCTCCCTCAATTGTAAATGTCTTTGTTGACTGACCAGTGGGAGAGATCTTGAACGTCACTGATGAGCCATGTAGTGTTCTCAAGTCCTGCCGAACCGTTCTCAGGGTGAGGCTCTCTGGAGTTCCCTGAAGCTGCAGCCTCTGAACAGCCTCCTGGAGGAGGATTGTCCTCTCTGAGCCATCATCTAAGATAGCATATGTCTCCAGAGTGTGGTCGCCGTTGCGCAGTAGCACCTTACTGACCTTCAAAAGGACCTGATTGCAGCCAGCACGTCGGTCCAGGTACAAAACATCTGTCGCCGACTTCAACTCTGCACCAGTCATATTCCCTGCAACACGCTCATACCTGCCAGGCCGTAGATTTACTTCATGCAAGGCCTCAAGGTGCTCCCCTTTGC
Organism: Collichthys lucidus; assembly: GCA_004119915.2. NCBI lineage: Eukaryota > Metazoa > Chordata > Actinopteri > Sciaenidae > Collichthys > Collichthys lucidus. The sequence continues at coordinate 21,473,046 of CM014080.1, read as the reverse complement.
ACATCTTGCATAGGACTCTGAGCCTACACTGGGCAGCCTGATGGTGCCGTCCACAACGCCAGCAACGATTATTAGCCTTCCTACCTAGGTTATCTTCTGCTCCTTGGTTAGTTGCTTGAAGTTCAAGCACTGATCCAGGAAGTGCTCCGTATTGCTGCAGTAGGGGCAATACACTTTGAGCTTGTCTTTGGTCTCATGGCGATCTGAGACTTCAGCTTGATCTGCTTGAGGGGGTGTGTTATGGGCGGTACCATGCAGAACATTCATGGTCTTCCTGGGGGCTCTCTTATCCTTGTCGCACTCTTTCTTAGGCCAATTTCTCCCTCTCGGGACATCCTCTATCTTGTCGAACCGGTCGCCGTCCTCCTGGATTTCCAGCTCATAGTCCAGCCACTCCGAAAAGTCCATCAATGACAGGAGTCCCGCCTTCCAAGAGTGAAGGTGGCGTTGGAAAGTGGTGCGGAGATCCTGGGGAAGCTTCCTCATTAATCTGGCCACATGAGACCCACACTTTAACTCGATGTGCCCATCTTCACCCAGTTGCTCGAGCATCCCGACTAGAGCTCGGACTCTCAGAGCAAACCTCCTGAATGCTACAGTGTCACCAGCTCGGATAGCGGGCTCCTCCATGAGCTCTGCAATCTGCTGTAGAGACAGTTGGTGGGGCTGACCGTAGTGTTTGGTCAAGGAAGCCATTGTGTCGGAGTATGGGAATAAAGAGTTGCTATAGGAATTAGCTTTTAAAAGAGCCTTTTTTTAAACTTGAGATGGTCACAAAACACTTGGTACTTGAACATCTCTGTCGCATCAGCGGGAAGGATATTGTCAAGCAGGGACGGATTGGCAATCTGGCATACCGGGCATTTGCCCGGTGGGCCGACGTGCTATTTGGGCCGATAAATCCTGATTTTTTAAATTTTTTTATTATTATTTTTTTTAATATTGGTCTGACCGGCCCACAACGAGTAGATCACGCAGCCCAAACACACTGTTAAACAACCACTCTGTACGCTTTGGTCCCGCCTACAGGCACAAAAAAAAAAGGCTGTGCAAGACTTTGTTTTCTTACCACCGGCCCTTACACGCTGACTGACAGGGGACCGGCCCAATCACATCATGAAACACCCCCCCCCCCCCCCCCTTTGGCTTGATGCGCCGGTGTGCAGTTTATTGATGGGTGAAACGCTGTCAGATAAAGATAGAGAGAAAACGCAAAGGTGGCGCAGAAAAACTCCGTGATTAAAAGAAACTTGCTCTTCGGGCAGACGCTGCGAAGTGTGTTAAAATCACTGATATGTTTGCCACAGCAGGGCTTCATCAGCTCCCATCGCTGATGACAGTGGTGCCGGTGGCAGTGGCACTCAACATGTTGTTGAACCTGCGGTAAGCTGGACTGGACTACTGTCAGAACATGTATAAAATGCAACGAGTAGGATAAAGCCACCCAACCCCTTAATGGGTATGATAAAACATACTGTGGCGTCCGGCCGGACGCGTCACGAATAACGAGGCGTTATTTAGCAAACTGGCTTTTATTGCCAACAGTCTGGTTACAGCACTTGGTTATTGTAGGCCATAACCACGCAAAGAACACATAACAGGTCCCACTCTCCAGCCTCACTCGTGCAGTCTCTCTCCACACACGCTCACATGCACGCGCTCTCCCTCACCTGCTCCCCCGCCCCCTTGCTCTCATACAGGTGCATTTATGGACCATGGGAAACCACAGAACTCACATTGTAACACACAACACATTACTGCAGGGTCGCTACAATACATTGTAGGCTACACTGGCTGGAAGAGAAAATAAGCCTAGCTCAGTAGCCTACTTTTCATGTCTTTTATTCTAAATAAAAAATAGTCTTTAATGTGAGAAAACGTGTTCACCATTCACCAACAATAACAATAAGTCTAATTTCTTATTAGACTATTATTGTCTGTGGGGTGAGTACTAGGCTGGCCTATTGGCTAAGTTGCTTTTTTGTCCTGCAGATATAGCAGTTCTTTATGTAGCCTAGGTGGTAGGGACAATGTAGGCTACATAACTGATAGAAAATCTCACTTTTAAAATTATATCATTTTGTCAATGTTATGTGAATGCAGCTGCAGGTATCTGTACATTCCAGTATTTCTAGCCTAGGCATATTTAAAGCCACCACCACTCACCAAAAATGTGAGTGAAAACTGTAGAGTCAGCACTCTCAATTTCTTTGTTCATCTAGTAGTCCTCGGGTAAGCTCTTATTTAGGCCTGGGGGAAAAAATGGGCTGTTTTATGTAGCTAGGTGGCTAAATACAATGCAAGTTAGCCTACAAAGAAAGAAAATAGCACTTTTTAAAATGACATAATTTTGTTCATTGCTAGTGTTATGTCAATGCAGCTGTGTGTTTGTTTATATAAATATATTATAAACAGGCTGTATTTCAGTCAGTCATTGTAATTGTACAATATGTTTGTGTTGATTGTCCTGTACACGTGACATCCATTGCACGTCTGTCTGTCCTGGGAGAGGGATCCCTCCTCTGTGGCTCTTCCTGAGGTTTCTTCCACATTTTTTCCTGTTAAAGTTTTTTGTGGGCAAGTTTTTCCTCACTCGAACCGAGGGTCTAAGAACAGAGGGTGTCACTCCCTGTACAGATTGTAAAGCCTCAATGGAAAATGGACTTTGTGACTTTGGACTATACAAATAAAATTGATTTAATATGATTTGATTATTTATGTCCTGTTGAGCTAGGTTGTTTTAAAGACTTGCACAGTTGCACTGAAAAAACTGAAAAAGTGTGTTATCAAATGTTGTGGGCCAGTCTGGTCCAAAATGCCAGGGCCGATTTTTTGTCCCAGTCCGTCCCTGATGTTATGTGAATGCAGCTGCAGGTATCTGTACATTCCAGTATTTCTAGCCTAGGCATATTTAAAGCCACCACCACTCACCAAAAATGTGAGTGAAAACTGTAGAGTCAGCACTCTCAATTTCTTTGTTCATCTAGTAGTCCTCGGGTAAGCTCTTATTTAGGCCTGGGGGAAAAAATGGGCTGTTTTATGTAGCTAGGTGGCTAAATACAATGCAAGTTAGCCTACAAAGAAAGAAAATAGCACTTTTTAAAATGACATAATTTTGTTCATTGCTAGTGTTATGTCAATGCAGCTGTGTGTTTGTTTATATAAATATATTATAAACAGGCTGTATTTCAGTCAGTCATTGTAATTGTACAATATGTTTGTGTTGATTGTCCTGTACACGTGACATCCATTGCACGTCTGTCTGTCCTGGGAGAGGGATCCCTCCTCTGTGGCTCTTCCTGAGGTTTCTTCCACATTTTTTCCTGTTAAAGTTTTTTGTGGGCAAGTTTTTCCTCACTCGAACCGAGGGTCTAAGAACAGAGGGTGTCACTCCCTGTACAGATTGTAAAGCCTCAATGGAAAATGGACTTTGTGACTTTGGACTATACAAATAAAATTGATTTAATATGATTTGATTATTTATGTCCTGTTGAGCTAGGTTGTTTTAAAGACTTGCACAGTTGCACTGAAAAAACTGAAAAAGTGTGTTATCAAATGTTGTGGGCCAGTCTGGTCCAAAATGCCAGGGCCGATTTTTTGTCCCAGTCCGTCCCTGGCATAAATTCAAATGTTTCACAAAGGTCACCACAGAAATGACGTTCTGATCACAACACACACACACACACTGTGTGATTTCAATAGAAAAATAAAAACAGAATTCAGCAATCCGCCTCACAGTTGCTGTTGATTTTGAGAGAAAACCGATGGTTATTATGACCTATAAAAACGTTGTTCTCTTCAGCAACAATAAATATTCATCTTGTTTTCATGACGTACCTCATGTCAGGATTCTAGTCCTCGACACATTATGATATCAAGCCACACAGACATTCATTCTGCTCTGGTAATACATGTCAGTGTACTATATAACTAATACTCAAACACAGTAATAGATTACACGCGCACACACTTGTTGCTATAAAGTGAAATTAGCCTGCATGTATATATATCTGCATTTCCATGCTGATTGAGGATCCGTAACAGTCTTGACTGGAAAAGTTCAGAGTAAGAAAAAAAATTCTACATTGAGTGTGTAACCCCGATAAAAATACAGTGGGTTTACTAAATGTATTTGTTATGGATTAGTGTGTATCAGTTCGTTTGTGTTAAATTCATGACAAAAGTATATAGTTGTAGTTGTTTCATGTGACCTCAAGAGGGCGCTTTAAGTATGCTCAATGAGGAAAAGCAGTCATGCGTGCGTTGCATGCTGGGACGCAGACAAGCGAGATTTTGTTTGATACGGATGCTGTCGGGAGATATTGCTAAGTGAAGTTGCCGATGTTTTCTGCAAAAGCACGGTTTTATTTTCACAGTTACGACTCTGTATAATTTTTGAGTTTTCTGAGAGTGCCCGCACGACTGTAACCGGAGGAGACACTTTGTTTTGTGTTTCAAACCGAGGACTCCGGTGAGTTGCTGTACTGTGTTATGGTGCTATGCTACAACGCAAAGTTGCTAACAGCTAATGACCATGAGTTTTCAGTTGCTTATATGTGCAGAACGTTGAACTGTAAAGCCATAAAAACCAATCGGAGTTGACTGTAAGTGTTTTTAAGATGTTGTAGAGAGTCAACATGCTAAGTTGAGTTGAGGAAAGTGCATTTAATTTACGAGTGTCGTGGGAATTTTCACTGCGTCATTCCGACGCCATGTTCAAGGTTAGTGAGTGGAAAAGAGCGGTGTGTGCTGAACGTAACCTGACATGTACACACAGAGGTTCGCTGATTTTTTCTTAATGTAAATAGTATGTTTAAATTCATTTTTGAAACTGAAATATGTATTTTGTAAGTGTAAATGAGAAACATGATTGAAAGGAGATCAGAGTTTATTTGTGTAACATGATTGATATAGTACTGTAAAAAAAAAACACACATTAATGGTGACCTGAGGTTTTTTATGTCTCATAATGCAGTCACTCATCCTTTGTGGTCAGTATTAGTTACATTTGAGTAAAAGAGGAGAGAAATAGATATAAATCTGTACAAATAATATTGATTGCTAGTTAACTTTATGTTCTACTATGCAGATTGTTTTTTTTATATGCGGAGTTGCTGAATCTACATCGAGTTGACCAGGGGTTTCTGTCTGAGAGGCGGAAACAGAGAGGAGGCAAATTCTTTCATCTTCATTGTCGTCGTGGAGAGTCGTCACCTGGAGGAAATATCCTGAACCAGCGCGCAGTAACATACATACACAAACATACTACCCGGGTAGACCACATACACACTGAACTTGAACTTGGACTAACACGGACTCCAACTAAACTTTTGACTGGACAAATTGAACTTTGATATCAGAACAGCTAAGAGCTGAGAGGACAATTTATTTTATTTTTGTTTATTATTTTTGTTTATTGTTTTCATACCTTTTGGGGTTTTTGAATTTCAACAAGTTCAACTTGAATTTCCATGTTGTGAGAATAAATATTCTTGTGTTTACTACTAACCTTCCCTAGCTCCTTGAGACGAATTAGAACGCAGTGAATATCTTTAGTGGTCTAAGTAAATCACTGAGGGTTACATGCTACAAGTGTTTGGCACAAGTTGCAGTAACTTGCTCTCTGATATCTGCACAGTGTGTTCTGTGTGATGCCCCTGTGAACAGATACCATCAGTATATTGTCTGTTAAATACAGTTTGCATCTGTCTGCATATATAGATTAGAAAGTCGAGCTACTGAAGTCACTCTGTGGAGCTGCTCAGCAGGCCACAGGTAGTCAGCTTCCAGGGCTGGGAGTCTGTGGAGGTGTAGTTCCCTGATGCTCCACCCGAGGGAGCTGCTGCCTCCAGTAGGTGAAGTGGCTGTAGGTGTCCGAGCAGGGGAAGTCTGAGGAGGAGGATCGCATCTTCAGTGGGAACACGTGATCCACCACCTCACCGAGGCGTACATAGCTGAAGAGAGAAGACTCACTTAATTAGCAAGCATTTTCTCTGAAGTCAGTAGAGGAGATCGTGGAAAGTGGACACAGGACTTACGATGAGAAACAACAAACTCCTCCTCATTTTCCAAGCCTGAGCCTGCTCTGCCCGAATCCAGACACTAGAAGAAGAAGTCATGCTCGTGTTAAAGTGAAAGTGAATAAAAAGTTGGATGTGTGAAAGAATAGGCAAGAATGGAGTAGAAACACTGTTGATCTGATAGGGTAGGCGTGAGAGGCTTTTCTTTAAGATATTTTTGTTGGCTTCCTTGACATTTATTTGACAGAGAGCTTGAAGAGTGACAGGAAATGTGAGGGGAGAGAGACGGGGAATGACATGTGGGAAAGAGCCACAGGTTGGACCTGAGCCCTGGGCCGCCATGGCAAGGACCGAGCCCCTACACATTGGGCAGATGCTCCACCAAAACGCATCAAGCAAGGTCAACAACACAAGACATAGCAACCAGCTGAAGAAGCCCAGATCAGCGTCTGTCTTTCAGTGTTTTATTTTACGAAGCTCTCGCTGACAACTAAAAGTCAGTCCATGATTTGCTCTTGTTTGGTCACTCTCTCGTTTTTTGTGTAAACCTTCTTTTCCCAAAAACTCCTGTGGTTCCTGGGGCAGTAGTCTCGTAGGAGTTTACTGTCCATCAGGAAACTGTAAATCACAGAGATGATGCAGAGCATCAGAGGGAAAGCAGGAAACATTTTCTCCATAAAATATGATCCAGTCTCAACAAAATCAGCAAAATAATTGGTCGTGTGTGACTTTGTGCCCTAAAGCGTGGCGTACTTGGTTACACTGTGCAAGAGCAGGGGCCTCATGTACAAAGCTTGCGTACGCACAAAAAAGTGGCGTACGTCCTTTTCCACGCTGACGTTCAGATGTATCAAACGTGAAATGATCGTAGAAATGAGCGTGCCCCACGCCAATTTCATAGCTGGCGTACGCACGTTTCTACAGCTATTGTTCCTTTGGTGACACTTAGAGGTGAAGCTGGGAAACTGTTAACAATGTGAAAACAAGTAGTCATCAGAGTGATGTGCATATCAGAGACACACTTATGAACAATTAACACACCTACGTGTTTGCAATTATATAGGTGGATATAAAAGCATGCGCAATGTAACGAGGAAAATGATATTAACAAAGGCAGCGTTAGCGTTGTTAGACGACCGCGCAAACGTGAGCGATTTAAGGAACGCGAGGATTTACTTGCAAACCATGATAATTGGCTCATAAGCCGATTTCGGTTACCAAGGCCAGTGTTACTGGAGCTGTGTGCAGAGCTGCGGCCGGCCCGAGAGCGCAACGAGGGCCGGCGAGTAGCTCGGGGTTGTGCTGACTACACGCTGGGGTTCCTGGCAACAGGGGCATTCCAGCGGGAGCTGTTTATCTAAGTAGGAAACATTTTTATTCCATCAATGTTCAAATCATATGTGATGCGCAAATGCAGCTAACTAACATCGTGGCAAAGTGGCCTGGTTCAACGCACGACTCATTAATTATGACTAACAGCATGGCTGGGAACAGGCTGGAGGCTGGCACGGTGCACGATGGGTGGCTTCTATTCGTTTAATTGCCCTGTATGTAACGCTGGTTTACATACGGGACAATTAAATGAATAAACTCTTTACTTACCCAGAAGCCGTGCCAGTGTGCCAAAGCATATGTGGGCATGTGCGCATTCAGATATCATGTTTTTGGTTTTCTTTATTTCTTCATTTTCCGCTTGTGAAATTCGAGCTGCAGAGCTTTTTAACAAGCTCCTGATTGTCTCCCTGTGTTCAGTATTCTTGTCAGTAAAAGCCGGCGTAAAATGTCAGCTGCAGCGCCACACCTGTCCACACCTGTGTGTGCGCTGCTCGGATCCCACCGCATTTACAGCCTCACACACACGCTCCCACTCACGTCTTTTTTTGGTCATATTTATCCCTGTTGACAGGGAACCAAACAGAATCTACACTTCATTCACTAAAATCTTTAGCTCAGACTGTGAAATTTATTTTCTTTCCTTTGTTCATCGCGTTATCTGATCGGACAAAGAGGTGAATCTCAGGTCCAGGGCCTATTTAAATAGATTTGCATATGTAAATGGGGCGTGGACAGGGAGGAGGTGCATGTGCGCTCAATTCCACGTTAATTGGGATGTACAAAAGAAACGTGCTTGGATCCATGCGTACGCACACTTTAATACATCTGAATTTTTTTGTGCGTACGACAGTTTCCGGGTTTTGGCGTACGCCAAGTTTTAGTAGGAAATCCACGCAAGTATTCGTACATGAGGCCCCAGGTGTATGTGGTGCAAAGTGGGGATGACAGAGACGCTATTCACTTGATTACAAGTCAGTGTATCATCAAAATGATTTAAAATCTGTTAGAAAAGTTACACACTGTTGTTTTAAATTTAAAGCCAATACACACTCAGTCTAACAGTCCAATTTGCAACTTACATATTAGGTATAACACACACTCAATCTTATTTTGTCACTCGCGGTGACATCTTGAAGATAAACATGTTATCACACACAACCACACGTGCTATGGAAACAGAGAGTCCTGCATCACAGTGTTCCAGAGTTCTGAGTTCCATCACTAGTATATAAGTCAGTGTCCACAGTGTGACTACAGAGAGATTGTCTGCACTGAACTACTGAACAGTTTGCCACAAAACCTCCCACTCCAACCGAGGAAATCTCACGACGGAAAACTCAGAAGAAGAGAAAGGAAAGAGAAACAAAACTAATATACCGAACTCAGCTGAAAGATGTCTGAACAAAGACAGGTAGGTGAATGCACCATAAGACACTTAAGGACTAAATTGGTTTAGAGATGAATTTGAAACCTGCTAAAAGTTTTTTAGTGAAGTTTATGACGTGAAACAGCATCAGAAAGTGACAGTACCACATAATGTGTCGATGTTAGACTTATTTAATTAGAGAAAAACATCTCTCTAGAGCCGTGAATCAGAACATACATACAAAAACACAAATACTGATGCAAATCATGATGACAGATTTGCACGTGCATTGTTTGCGGCACTAAAAATGAAAAAACAATGTTATAATTGAACAACATTCATACAAACAGGTACAAAATTGTGCAAAAATATCTGTGCAAATGATAATTCACTGTATACATACAGTATATGATATGTATCATACTGTAAACACTCTGTTTGCTTCTGTTTATGTCCTGCTAAAGGTTTCAACACCTTTTCTAGACAGCTTACAATTTTCTGATCTTGTGTTTTTTCACTAGATTCCCAGTTACATGGAAAAGGAGAAGAACATGGACACAAGGCCTAGGTCTCCTTCTTTTTCCATGGATTCTTTGACCCCTGAGATCAACAACATCCCCGTCTCAGGGTTCATCGATCACACACCGATGGATGACGATGAGCTGATGCAGTGTAATGACCTCTTAGATAAAGAAGAGGTCACCTGCTTCGACATCCATGAAAACATCAGCCTGGAAAGCGGATCATTGCTCTCCGGCTGCTGGTCTTGCAGCACTGATTCGGTTCTCTCGGAGGTCGTCACCACATTTCATCAGGATGTCATTGAGGTGATTAAAGCAGTATGCCAAAGCTTTTTGGATCCTGACAACAGAGAGATCCTGGAGACAGAGGCGGTTGTTTCTGAAGAAAAAGAGGAAGTCCAGACCACAGAGAACATATCAACCTCCAGACTGACCATCGCGTCAAATAAGAGCCTGTCTTCTTCTTCCTCCAACGAAACAGTCATCGCTGAGGCAGCAAAAACGCTCGTCTCTTTGGTGATTGACAAAGCTGTAAAGGCACTGGAGGCCACTGAGGCTGCAAAAACTCCCAAGGACATTAGTTCTCAAAAGACACTGGAGGACACTGATTCTCTAAAGACACTGCAGTCTACTGACTGTAAAAAGGGGAAGAGGTGTTCAAGTAGAGATCAGAGAAGAGTTAATCCAGCTCCACTTGCATGTTTGAATGAGCCTGTCAGGTCACCCAGCACCGACTGGACAATTTTTTGCACTGCACAGAGCAAACAGGGCCTTTGTGATTCCCAAAGGACAACCACCATTACCTCCTCCAGCGGTGGTGAAAGCACAGACCTGATGCCCATTCAGCGAGAGTTGGTGGACTGCATGGCGGACGAAGACCCAACTGGTGTCGAGAAAACCAAAGCAAAGAAAAGCAATGGCTTCTTTGACTTCTTCCGCAACGTCTTTTCCAAGGTGAGGATGCATGTACATTAGAAATCTTGAGTCTTCATGAGTTATGAAAAAATGAATCTTCTTGAAGACATTGCTTGAATCTTTTGTTCAACTGCAGATATTTATTTATTTTTTATTACTTCCCCAGAAAAACAATAAGAGGAAGAATAAGGTGGCTGTGGAAGAAAATCACTCCAAGTGGCCTTCTTCTCTTTGGGCGCACGTGAGGAGGCCGACAACCACTATACCTCCTCCAGTGGTGATGAAAGTGCAGACCTGAGGCACATTCAGCGAGAGTTGGTGGACTGCACGGCAGTTATGTGAAAACTCTTGAGTCTTCATGATTAATGAAGAAATTAATCTTCTTTAAGACATTGCTTGTTTATTGTAGATGTTTAGATGTTGTTTTTATCCCTGTTGTTGTATTGATGAATAAAAATAGATTGTGTTGTGTTTCAACAATGCCTGTTTCTCTAAATTAAGACTTCAATATCAGTGATTCTAGTTGTTGGACACTTGCGTGCTACTTTCTCTGTTAACCACAAACCAGACTAAAGTATAGCACACACTATCTTTGACACACATACACACACAAGACAGGAGAGAACAGACATACAGACAGGAGAGGTAGTAGTCAGTACAGGGCTGTGACGATCTTATTAAACACACCACTATCAGAACAATACAACTCCAGGCAGACGCTTCAAACATTACCCTAAAATACCATTAAATACAAATCTTGACAGGGCTTAGTAGAGTCTTCAAACCTTTCAGAAAAAACACAGTCTGTAATATTCAGAAAGATTTTTATAAGCTGTGAGCAGTTGTTCTTTGCTGGTATCTGGAAGAAGAAGAAGCAGAAGAGTCTTGGGATTTCTGGAAATGCCCTCAGATCAGCTGTATTGCTAAATGACCATCTGGGTTCCTTAAAGACCACCGGTAGTATTTTGATTTTATTTTAGAAGATGGTAATAGACGAGACTTGCTCAATAAGTTAGGGTAAGGTTTAGTTTACATTGTGTGACTGGACTTTGGTGCGTGAAGTGGCTGAAAGCGTAGTTACATACTCATACCCAACAAGACAAAGCAGGCCACTGCTCAGGGCCCTCAGACCTATTAAAGCCCCCAAAGCCACAGATTATAGTGTGTCTACTCACTTGTGCTAATTCAATTACTTGCACATATGTTGCACCACGAATGTAACATAATTTCAACTGAGGCAAATCCTGCAGTATGATCTGGTTCTGCCATGTGGAGGATTCATGTGCTCACATGATACATATTCATAAATAACATGGTGTTAAAGTTATCCAGTTTACCATCTTTGTGTGGGAGGTAAAATCCTTTGAGAGCCACATTTTCAGGAAAGTCTCAGGTTTTCAGTGAGGAAGAAGGAATAAATGTACTTGAAGACATTTTCATTTCAAGGTTTTGTTCTCTTTGTTTTTGTCAGAATATCTGATGTGAAGGGGATCTTTAAACGCGATGAATAAACCATGACCAATGGCCTCAGTGTGAACACTGACAACAACAAACACTTCAGATGCATCTTTGCACTCGCACGCTTAATAATTTGAAGTCACTGTGAACTTTCAAAGCGGCCATAAGATTGTACTGTGCGCGACAAACGCGACAGGGTGAAGTAAAGGGATGCAACAAGTGTTTAGGATGAACCCAGCTCATTTCCAAAAATAAAAATAAAAAGGTGAGTCTTACCGTGTCCGTCATTCTTCACGGAACAAACACAACTCTTGCAGGTGTCTGTCCTCATCGACTTTCGGTTTCCGTGGCTTGCAAGCTGCCTCCGATGCACCCTGCGAGGAGTGCAGAGCCAATGGTGTCGCTGGGTTTTGGAAACTCCTCCCGCATATTGTATGTGCGGGCCTTTGCTCTCTAATAACCTCCACTAACACTCACACTATAATGCATGATGGGGTGCAGAGCAAAGGCAAACTGCTGCTTGCAAAAAGACAAACAGGTCTGTCTGGACAAGATGACATATGTGCTGTGTTTCTGTGCAAGTTATAAATCACCCTCTTATCTACAGGCAATGCTGTGCTTGAGCTGCGGCTGCTCTTTCACGCTCTGACCAAAGCTGCTTGCCACCTGTACTTGGCTCTGCTCCCGCTGCGCCGAGCTGCCACCCACTTCGCAGACTGCGCGAGATACCTGATCAGCCATGCCCAACAAACCAGCTCTCCCCACCACCACCACGGCTACCAACACCAAAGCCAACCTCTGGCCAGGAAAGGCACGCTGCACTTCCTGGAGGCCATGTGTGTGGTGTGCGAGACGTTGCCCAACCTGATGGGCGCGGCGCTCAGTGTTGGCGCCGCATTCTGCCACATGATACAGGGAGGTTTCTACGTCCTGGCAGCCACGCTGCGAACCATCCAGATGAACCTGTTCTCCCAAATGAACGGCGAGAAGGACAGATGGGACAAAGAGCGGCACAGAGCCAGAGAGACTGAGAAAAAGCTTAATTCCAAAGTGTTGGAATACATCTCGGTGTTTTGCCAAGACCCCGTCAGCGCTTTACGCATCAAAGTTGACGTACCACCCGTGTATAGATAAATCTGTAAAACAATAAACCGGTTAACTGGCACATTAAGGGGCCTTCTTCTAACTGCAGAGGGGTTACAGGTGGAGCCACAGGTGACAGGAGGTTGAACTTTGACCTCTGAGTGTCACTCACTATTGTATTTAAGTAAAAAAAAATAATAATCCATGGTGCATTTTGTTACTTGTTTTACATTTATTGTAAAAATAAATGTCTCAAACAAACAAAACCTCACATCTTTGATGGGTTATGGTGTTTGACATACAGTATTTAGTATTTTATTTATTATAGATTAATGTACATACAATCAAGTATCATTATTCAGTGTTTACTGTCTAATTGCACTCACTATACCAGCCATCAGCTTGTTTTAAAGTGCTCTATCGGATAAAAACATACTAAAACACAATGTAACTGATTGAAATACAGTTATGGTTCAGTATCTTTAGCCACACACATCACTAGTGCTTCAGTCACACGGACGACTTCCTTCATAGCCGTCACACTAAATCAGCAATACTGTCACCTTTGGATCACCTGCTGGTCTTTGTAGCTTTATCTTAGCCCTGCGAGATCTGTAAGAAACCAGAGCAAAGACACACAGAGAGGGGGAGGAGGTAGCACGCGTTCATGAGTGGAACACTGCCAGGTTAAGTCTGGCCACTGGCGTCCCGACAAACTATTTTGTCTGAGTGCAGAATTAAAGGTGCAGCAACTCGACTTGCAGCGGTGTAAAGGCACAGTGGGGGAAGAAGAAGTGAAGTGGGAAAGGAGGAAGGGGTCACGTAAGGGTAAACAGGACTGTGAGCTGATGGAGAAGAGGGCTCTGGTTCAATGGAGGCTAAAGTCTTGCATCAGGTGTAGTCTGGAGCATCTGAGGAGGGATTTCCCCGGCTACAATGACAGAGAAAACAGGAAAGTGTTTAGTTAGGTCAACGTTCGAGTATTTTAAAAGCTGCATAAAAGTCTTCATCAAACTATCCCAACTTACAGAGTATGTTTCCAATTCTTCTGACGGCTGCTTTGTTCACTCTGTATTCGTTCTGCTCTGACCTGTGACACACAGACAAACACAGACAAACTGAACAAGTGTAACTCTGGCATCAGAAATACAGCTTATCAACCACCACCGGAAATGAGCTTAAAACCAAACAGATTTGCGGGTGACCAATCTCGTCACTCACGCCCTCAACTTTGTCACAATCTCCAGCCTCCGCAGAGCCGCCAAAACGTTTTTCTGCGTGTCGGACGAGAGAGCTTCGTAGGTGTGAAGATCACCTAAAAAAACACCCAGACGAGATAATGAGGGAATGATTTGTTGATAGAAATGGTTCTAGAGCACAGAGGTCATTACTGTTCTTACCGGAGAGGATGAGCTTTGTAGCCAAGTTTCTCACAGCGGGTAGGAACTGTTTCTCAGAGAGGACGTGAACTTCCTGTTCACAGAGGTACCTGAACATCACCTGGACATTAAAAAACAAACAAACTGATCAAACTGGTTCACATTGCACATTGTAAGTTAGAGACAAAGTTTTGGAAGGTGTTAGAACCTGTTTTATATAATCAGACTGCAAGCATGCAAAACTGAATTTTAATTACTGGATGTATGTTCTTAAAAATAATTGTGTCAGTATGTCAGAACAATTTTTTTTTTTTGCTGAATTAAAATACTCAGATTCCAAAAATTACAGAGATATAAACCAGCTCTCTATATAAAGAAATTAAATATTTTTTATTTCATTATTTGGAATTTTTCTATTTCATTTATTGGGTTAAAGCAGATGAATGATATTCTCTGCAAATCTTATTTAAGCAACAACTAAACAAACTAAACTGATACCTATCACAGTTAAAAAAATTGACAAATTATAGATGTGTGAAATTAAGCATTTCCAACATGATGGTCTCATTTTTTGTTTCATTGCCAACCTCACACTGCCAGGGAATAACATTATGTTACAAATCATTAAGCGCCGTTTTGTTTCATTAATTTTTGTTGACATGAACTAGTCAGATTTACATGAAATTACTTGGCCTAAAAATAAGTGAAGAAAAGCGCTTCTTTCGCTCTCGTTCTACACCACTCCCACCTCCTGCACCATTTCTTTTTGCTATTCCTTCTCTTCTTCCTACTCTCCATACAGTTCTGAGGGGAGGGCTGTCATGCCTGGATGCTACTGCGGCTTCCCGACAACAGCTCATGAAGCTCAATGAGGAACCTTTTGTCTCCACTGGGGTGGATTTAATTTAATTACTTTCAGGTCATGTTCTGCATTCAAATTAAGCAACAAATCAAAACTTTAGAAAGAGAGATGTGGACTGTAGCCTGTTGAAATTAAACATTTTTCACAAAACAGCCTGATTCTTATCGACGCACATGTTGCGTTATCGCGCTCAAAGGACCTGATAAGATTCTATGAAGGGTTGTAGCAGCGCCCGCAGGAAGGATAGCACCTCCAGCCCCGCATCTGACACCAGCACTTCCTGTTGACTGATGTGAACTGCTCCACATTTCTTCAGGAGGACGCATGCCTGCTCAAAGTCCTGAGTAATGAAAAGACAGATATCAACAGTAACAAACTGCACACTCACAATTATGTTCCAACTTCAATTTTTCAGAGGAAGAGGTGTGATCGTGTCTGAACTTAATATTTCATCATCCTCTTTATCAAAGCTCAAAGGAAGCCGCGGCCTGGAAGATGAAGTCGTTACCTGAGACGACTTTCCAGGGATGAAGATGAATTCGTTGGAGAAGACGTCCTGTAGGAAGCAGAAGAAGGTGAAGAGTTCGTCTGTAAACAGAAGAGTGGATCACGATGAAGCAAGACGACAACAGATTCTTCCTAAAACAGGTCGTGTCAAGCGCTCACCTCTCTGTGTGGTCTTTGTGATGTGCATGGCCGTTGCGAGCATGGCAGGACGCAGGAAGATGTGTATGGACTGATTCCTATAGGAAGCTAACATCAGCACCGCCGCCGCTGTCCTCATCACACCCTCCTCAGGGCTGATTGGACGTTTCCTTGCAGGCTTTTCCTCCCGAACCAGGTAGACGCGTCCTGCGTCACGGTGAACTACGGAACGATGAATGGCCACAGTGGATGACATAACATCCGAGTCAGGGACTTGTCCTGCAGAAATCAGGCTCTCCACATTATTATTGTTCAATGGGTAGTTTGGTGGTTAAGAGGGTTGAATCAAAATATTCGTGTCTGCACACACACACAAGTAAAGTGAGACAGGTCAGTGCGGCCCTCTCAGGATAAGTAACTTAAAGGGCATTAATCCACTTAACATCTCTGACCACCTGTGCCAACTCACATTCATCTAATCTGTCTGATTTACCTGTGACCAGGTCCAGGAGCCTGACAGACTCAGTTATCAAGTACTGTGCTTTTGCAAATTTGAGGTACTTGTATTTTACTTGAGTACTGTCATTTCATGCCACTTTAAAAATCTACTTCACTTCATTCATTTCACTTTCATTGAACAAATCCAGATGTATCTGCATGAAGTACTTAATACTAATACTTAAAAAAATACATTTTACTGGTTGTACTTACATACTTTGACTTAAGTTACATTTTCAATGTACCATTTTACTCATTTTTTACAGTTTGGTATGAGTACTTTAGTTGAAGTAAATGATCTAAATACTTTTTCCACCACTTTTTTTCATTAACTTTGTCTGGTTCACTCGTGATGTATTATACAAGTGCCACCTACTGGTCATTCAAGGGAAAATCTCATCAAATCCCAGGAAAAGAGAACACTGATCTCAATCATGTGCTCAAGCAGCTGCGTCTGTACTTTAATTTAATAAAAAACAATATTTTACAGCACACAGATAACGTGAATACATCTTCTCACCCACCAGGCCAGTTCAAGAAAGCTCCAAAGTCCAGTGCCAGCTTCCTGAGCCAGAGGGTTTTTTCTGTGAGCTGATGCCAAAGCAGGCCCTCCTGTGACAGCACTGTAACAGGAGTCTGGAGCAACAGGCAGGCCATCAGAGACCAAGGGCTGACCACAGAGCCCTCCTCTTGGATTCGTACCATCAGATGAGCAAGCCAATTCACACAGTCCTGAGTCTCTGCATTGGGCTTCTGAGGAAGATCCCTGTGGATAAAGGGAGAGAAAGGGAGGGTGAGGCAGATTCAAACATATTTCTGACTACATTTGTGTTTTGTGTCAAAATCTCCAAATTAAATCATAATGAAAGGACTTAATGTAGGGAGATACAGTAGGACATATAATTTAACAAATACACTTTGAAGTAAGATGTGAAAGAGTTCGGGTGGTTTGTCATCTGTAGATTGTTTCACTGTTTACCTCGGTATGAGGTTATACTGACAGCGGTTTATCTTGCCCTGACACAGCTGTCGGACAGATAGGGGGCGGCCAAAGTTCACATGCATGCTGCCATAATCCTCCTGGAGGACTTTGCTTGCCTTCAGCAGACCCTGCAAAGAGAGAGAGAGAGAGCAAAGCAAAGAAAATAATCAGCTTTATTCATGCATGAACCCCTCTGACCCGCAAGGTTAGAAACAACAATACATTGTTTGCAAAACAGATGAAATTCATTTTGTGTAGTTTTACATCTGTTACACACAACATCACACATGACCGGGATGTACCGTGGTGCTTTCTTTGGGTTTGGGGATGCCGAGTAACTCGTGTGCAAGCAGCGATTCTTCCAGCACTCGGTCGTAGCTGATACTGATGGGAACCAATGTGATGTCATATACTTCACCTTTAAAGAAAGGCTCCAGCACCATGTGCATCATACCTGCAGACACAAGTTATTAAATGGCAATGCATGAACAGCTGCAAAAAAACAAAAAGACAAACTGGTACGGGAAACGGGTACAGGTGGAAAGGGTGGAAAGAAAAAGCCACTATCTGTCTCATCAACGTCTTTCATGAGCTTCAAGGCCACAATGCCCCAAAATAATCAAATACTGTCTGACACAGAGACACTTTGAGACCTAGGACCTAGCAGAGTGACACCTGACACTTACCTATCTTGGGTATCAGAGACTTTAGTGTGCGACTCCGCAGGCCTTCCACATAAAACTCCACAGGAGCAAACCCTCTCTAGAGAAAACACATGAAGCAGTTGTAAACCCTGTTTACAGATTTTTAAATACCGAAGATCTAACCAGCTAATAAACTGAAGCTATTCTCAAAAACAAGTGATGTAGCAGATTACTATGTCCTTACCCTGACAATGGTTTTCACATATTCTGACAGCATCGCCCAGTATAGTTTGTCAGAGCCAATGGCGCGTCGGATGTAGAAAGCTCCAGAGCGACGCAGTATCTCGCCGACCATCTTCATCCCTGCAAGAGCTTTACAGCGAGAAGAGAGACGGAGAAATAAATAGAAGGGGAGAGAAGTGAGCGTCTGCAAACAAAGTCATAAAAATATATACCTGAGATGTTTGAATTTAACACTGTATCATCTTTAATATTCTGTTGTTTCAATCCATATAGATACTTGCGAGTTCCTGCAGCAATAACAGGTAGTGGGATGTCGTAGCTGAACAAGATGTAGGAGATAGCCAAGAAGTCCACGTAACTCCTGTGATTGGGCATCAGGATGACAGGGCTCTCCTGAATGGCTTGTTGAAGCTGGAAGTGGCAGAGAAGTAAAAGAAAACAGGGAATTAAAATCTTGTATCAACAGCAGCATCTTGGTGTAGTAATCTGAGAAGCAACGCTTGTTCTTGTCAGTGTTTTGTTGAAAAGACACTAGTTAATCTAGTGTCATTCGCTCTATTATTACAGTCAGTCAGACAGTTAGTCGCTTTGCTCTGGGCAAAACAGTTCATAAGTATATTTTCTTTATTTAACCTTTGGGAATTATTATTTTTTGGTTGTTTTCGATATGTAAATATTATAAATTGCAGCTATAAAGATTATATACTTTATAGTATTACAAGTCAGACATTTGCAAATAAAAACAGAAAATATTATGATGCTGCATTTATGTGTCATCCCCTCTACTGCTTCCTCCCTACTTCCTAATAATTGCTTGAAGAAAATGTTCTGAGATCTACTTCATATAAAATAGGCTGATTTAAAGATTGTATATTATACTGGATAAGTGGAGACAATCCTGTCTCTGATGTATGTATAGTAATGTGCTGTAGTTCAGAAGTATTGATTGGTATTTTGTTCCTGACCGTGTTGAGTCCTTCTGTGTTGACAAAGATGCCGGTGAAGAGTCTCTTGAACACCTTGCTGAGTACGTAGGCCATTAGCCTGATAAACCCCAGCTGCAGGTTTTGAGACATTTCCTCCAAAATCCCACAAGCCTCCTCTCTCACCTCCTCCACCGATGACCCCGTCTCCATGGCGATCTGAGGATGAAGGCAGGAAAGGAAATGAAGCAACAAGTGTCTTCTGTTACATCTTTTCCTAAATCGCACCGTCCCACCTCTTTGACCATGTAGCGTAGATACTGGGACTCCAGCACGGCTTTGTTGAGGTCAGCCGTGGAGCAGGGAGAGGCTCCTTTAAAGGGGTTAGGGTTGAAGGTCCTCAGAGCAAAGCCAAGATCACTGCTGCGCCTTTGCTCATCCAATAGATCCACAAACTCCTCCTCATTTTCCAAGCCTGAGCCTGCTCTGCCCGAATCCAGATACTGGAAGAAGAAGTCATGCTCGTGTTAAAGTGAAAGTAAATGAAAGTTGGATGTGTGAAAGAATAGACAAGAATGGAGTAGAAACACTGTTGATCTGATAGGGTAGGCATGAGAGGCTTTTCTTTTCTTTAAGATATTTTTGTTGGCTTCTTTGACATTTATTTGACAGAGAGCTTGAAGAGTGACAGGAAATGTGAGGGGAGAGAGACGGGGAATGACATGTGGGAAAGAGCCACAGGTTGGACCTGAGCCCTGGGCCGCCATGGCAAGGACCGAGCCCCTACACATTGGGCAGATGCTCCACCAAAACGCATCAAGCAAGGTCAACAAGAAGCCCAGATCAGCGTCTGTCTTTCAGTGTTTTATTTTACGAAGCTCTCGCTGACAACTAAAAGTCAGTCCATGATTTGCTCTTGTTTGGTCACTCTCTTATTTTTTGTGTAAACCTTCTTTTCCCAAAAACTCCTGTGGTTCCCTGGGCAGTAGTCTCGTAGGAGTTTACTGTCCATCAGGAAACTGTAAATCACAGAGATGATGCAGAGCATCAGAGGGAAAGCAGGAAACATTTTCTCCATAAAATATGATCCAGTCTCACCAAAATCAGCAAAATAATTGGTCGTGTGTGACTTTGTGCCTTAAAGCGTGGCGTACTTGGTTACACTGTGCAAGAGCAGGGGCCTCATGTACAAAGCTTGCGTACGCACAAAAAAGTGGCGTACGTCCTTTTCCACGCTGACGTTCAGATGTATCAAACGTGAAATGATCGTAGAAATGAGCGTGCCCCACGCCAATTTCATAGCTGGCGTACGCACGTTTCTACAGCTATTTGTTCCTTTGGCGACACTTAGAGGTGACGCTGGGAAACTGTTAATGTGAAAACAAGTAGTCATCAGAGTGGTGTGCACATCAGAGACACACTTATGAACAATTAACACACCTACGTGTTTGCAATTATATAGGTGGATAAAAAAGCATGCGCAATGTAACGAGGAAAATGATATTAACAAAGGCAGCGTTAGCGTTGTTAGACGACCGTGCAAACGTGAGCGATTTAAGGAACGCGAGGATTTACTTGCAAACCATGATAATTGGCTCATAAGCCGATTTCGGTTACCAAGGCCAGTGTTACTGGAGCTGTGTGCAGAGCTGCGGCCGGCCCGAGAGCGCAACGGGGGCCGGCGAGTAGCTCGGGGTTGTGCTGACTATACGCTGGGGTTCCTGGCAACAGGGGCATTCCAGCGGGAGCTGTTTATCTAAGTAGGAAACATTTTTATTCCATCAATGTTCAAATCATATGTGATGCGCAAATGCAGCTAACTAACATCGTGGCAAAGTGGCCTGGTTCAACGCACGACTCATTAATTATGACTAACAGCATGGCTGGGAACAGGCTGGAGGCTGGCACGGTGCGCGATGGGTGGCTTCTATTCGTTTAATTGCCCTGTATGTAACGCTGGTTTACATACGGGACAATTAAATGAATAAACTCTTTACTTACCCAGAAGCCGTGCCAGTGTGCCAAAGCATATGTGGGCATGTGCGCATTCAGATATCATGTTTTTGGTTTTCTTTATTTCTTCATTTTCCGCTTGTGAAATTCGAGCTGCAGAGCTTTTTAACAAGCCCCTGATTGTCTCCCTGTGTTCAGTATTCTTGTCAGTAAAAGCCGGCGTAAAATGTCAGCTGCAGCGCCACACCTGTCCACACCTGTGTGTGCGCTGCTCGGATCCCACCGCATTTACAGCCTCACACACACGCTCCCACTCACGTCTTTTTTTGGTCATATTTATCCCTGTTGACAGGGAACCAAACAGAATCTACACTTCATTCACTAAAATCTTTAGCTCAGACTGTGAAATTTATTTTCTTTCCTTTGTTCATCGCGTTATCTGATCGGACAAAGAGGTGAATCTCAGGTCCAGGGCCTATTTAAATAGATTTGCATATGTAAATGGGGCGTGGACAGGGAGGAGGTGCATGTGCGCTCAATTCCACGTTAATTGGGATGTACAAAAGAAACGTGCTTGGATCCATGCGTACGCACACTTTAATACATCTGAATTTTTTTGTGCGTACGACAGTTTCCGGGTTTTGGCGTACGCCAAGTTTTAGTAGGAAATCCACGCAAGTATTCGTACATGAGGCCCCAGGTGTATGTGGTGCAAAGTGGGGATGACAGAGACGCTATTCACTTGATTACAAGTCAGTGTATCATCAAAATGATTTAAAATCTGTTAGAAAAGTTACACACTGTTGTTTTAAATTTAAAGCCAATACACACTCAGTCTAACAGTCCTATTTGCAACTTACATATAGGTATAACACACACTCAATCTTATTTTGTCACTCGCGGTGACATCTTGAAGATAAACATGTTATCACACACAACCACACGTGCTATGGAAACAGAGAGTCCTGCATCACAGTGTTCCAGAGTTCTGAGTTCCATCACTAGTATATAAGTCAGTGTCCACAGTGTGACTACAGAGAGATTGTCTGCACTGAACTACTAAACAGTTTGCCACAAAACCTCCCACTCCAACCGAGGAAATCTCACAACGGAAAACTCAGAAGAAGAGAAAGGAAAGAGAAACAAAACTAATATACCGAACTCAGCTGAAAGATGTCTGAACAAAGACAGGTAGGTGAATGCACCATAAGACACTTAAGGACTAAATTGGTTTAGAGATGAATTTGAAACCTGCTAAAAGTTTTTTAGTGAAGTTTATGACGTGAAACAGCATCAGAAAGTGACAGTACCACATAATGTGTCGATGTTAGACTTATTTAATTAGAGAAAAACATCTCTCTAGAGCCGTGAATCAGAACATACATACAAAAACACAAATACTGATGCAAATCATGATGACAGATTTGCACGTGCATTGTTTGCGGCACTAAAAATGAAAAAACAATGTTATAATTGAACAACATTCATACAAACAGGTACAAAATTGTGCAAAAATATCTGTGCAAATGATAATTCACTGTATACATACAGTATATGATATGTATCATACTGTAAACACTCTGTTTGCTTCTGTTTATGTCCTGCTAAAGGTTTCAACACCTTTTCTAGACAGCTTACAATTTTCCGATCTTGTGTTTCTTCACTAGATTCCCAGTCACATGGAAAAGGAGAAGAACATGGACACAAGGCCTAGGTCTCCTTCTTTTTCCATGGATTCTTTGACCCCTGAGATCAACAACATCCCCGTCTCAGGGTTCATCGATCACACACCGATGGATGACGATGAGCTGATGCAGTGTAATGACCTCTTAGATAAAGAAGAGGTCACCTGCTTCGACATCCATGAAAACATCAGCCTGGAAAGCGGATCATTGCTCTCCGGCTGCTGGTCTTGCAGCACTGATTCGGTTCTCTCGGAGGTCGTCACCACATTTCATCAGGATGTCATTGAGGTGATTAAAGCAGTATGCCAAAGCTTTTTGGATCCTGACAACAGAGAGATCCTGGAGACAGAGGCGGTTGTTTCTGAAGAAAAAGAGGAAGTCCAGACCACAGAAAACATATCAACCTCCAGACTGACCATCGCGTCAAATAAGAGCCTGTCTTCTTCTTCCTCCAACGAAACAGTCATCGCTGAGGCAGCAAAAACGCTCGTCTCTTTGGTGATTGACAAAGCTGTAAAGGCACTGGAGGCCACTGAGGCTGCAAAAACTCCCAAGGACATTAGTTCTCAAAAGACACTGGAGGACACTGATTCTCTAAAGACACTGCAGTCTACTGACTGTAAAAAGGGGAAGAGGTGTTCAAGTAGAGATCAGAGAAGAGTTAATCCAGCTCCACTTGCATGTTTGAATGAGCCTGTCAGGTCACCCAGCACCGACTGGACAATTTTTTGCACTGCACAGAGCAAACAGGGCCTTTGTGATTCCCAAAGGACAACCACCATTACCTCCTCCAGCGGTGGTGAAAGCACAGACCTGATGCCCATTCAGCGAGAGTTGGTGGACTGCATGGCGGACGAAGACCCAACTGGTGTCGAGAAAACCAAAGCAAAGAAAAGCAATGGCTTCTTTGACTTCTTCCGCAACGTCTTTTCCAAGGTGAGGATGCATGTACATTAGAAATCTTGAGTCTTCATGAGTTATGAAAAAATGAATCTTCTTGAAGACATTGCTTGAATCTTTTGTTCAACTGCAGATATTTATTTATTTTTTATTACTTCCCCAGAAAAACAATAAGAGGAAGAATAAGGTGGCTGTGGAAGAAAATCACTCCAAGTGGCCTTCTTCTCTTTGGGCGCACGTGAGGAGGCCGACAACCACTATACCTCCTCCAGTGGTGATGAAAGTGCAGACCTGAGGCACATTTAGCGAGAGTTGGTGGACTGCACGGCAGTTATGTAAAAACTCTTGAGTCTTCATGATTAATGAAGAAATTAATCTTCTTTAAGACATTGCTTGTTTATTGTAGATGTTTAGATGTTGTTTTTATCCCTGCTGTTGTATTGATGAATAAAAATAGATTGTGTTGTGTTTTAACAATGCCTGTTTCCCTAAATTAAGACTTCAATATCAGTGATTCTAGTTGTTGGACACTTGCGTGCTACTTTCTCTGTTAACCACAAACCAGACTAAAGTATAGCACACACTATCTTTGACACACATACACACACAAGACAGGAGAGAACAGACATACAGACAGGAGAGGTAGTAGTCAGTACAGGGCTGTGACGATCTTATTAAACACACCACTATCAGAACAATACAACTCCAGGCAGACGCTTCAAACATTACCCTAAAATACCAGTAAATACAAATCTTGACAGGGCTTAGTAGAGTCTTCAAACCTTTCAAAAAAAACACAGTCTGTAATATTCAGAAAGATTTTTATAAGCTGTGAGCAGTTGTTCTTTGCTGGTATCTGGAAGAAGAAGAAGCAGAAGAGTCTTGGGATTTCTGGAAATGCCCTCAGATCAGCTGTATTGCTAAATGACCATCTGGGTTCCTTAAAGACCACCAGGGGTATTTTGATTTTATTTCAGAAGATGGTAATAGACGAGACTTGCTCAATAAGTTAGGGTAAGGTTTAGTTTACAGTGTGTGACTGGACTTTGGTGCGTAAAGTGGCTGAAAGCGTAGTTACATACTCATACCCAACAAGACAAAGCAGGCCACTGCTCAGGACCCTCAGACCTATTAAAGCCCCCAAAGCCACAGATTATAGTGTGTCTACTCACTTGTGCTAATTCACTACCTCACCATGGTGCATACTGTTGTTGCTTTCTATTTATTGTACATACTTTGTAAATCTAAATTTTTGCCTTTACTTTTTATATTTTAGATTCTTTATATTTCTTTATTTTATTTTATATTTTATATTGGGCTGCTCCGGGACCAGGGGAAACCAATTTCGTTTCATCCATGTTTACATGTGTTGGAATGACAAATAAAACTCCTTGAATCCTTGAATGACTTGCACGTATGTTGCACCACGAATGTAACATAATTTCAACTGTGGCAAATCCTGCAGTATGATCTGGTTCTGCCATGTGGAGGATTCATGTGCTCACATGATACATATTCATAAATAACATGGTGTTAAAGTTATCCAGTTTAACATCTTTGTGTGGGAGGTTAAATCCTTTGAGAACCACATTTTCAGGAAAGTCTCAGGTTTTCAGTGAGGAAGAAGGAATAAATGTACTTGAAGACATTTTCATTTCAAGGTTTTGTTCTCTTTGTTTTCGTCAGAATATTTGACGTCTTCAAACATGTGAAGGGGATCTATAAACGCGATGAATAAACCATGACCAATGGCCTCAGTGTGAACACTGACAACAACAAACACTTCAGATGCATCTTTGCACTCGCACGCTTAATAATTTGAAGTCACTGTGAACTTTCAAAGCGGCCATAAGATTATACTGTGCGCGACAAACGCGACAGGGTGAAGTAAAGGGATGCAACAAGTGAGTCTTAAAAAGGTGAGTCTTACCGTGTCCGTCATTCTTCACGGAACAAACACAACTCTTGCAGGTGTCTGTCCTCATCGACTTTCGGTTTCCGTGGCTTGCAAGCTGCCTCCGATGCACCCTGCGAGGAGTGCAGAGCCAATGGTGTCGCTGGGTTTTGGAAACTCCTCCCGCATATTGTATGTGCGGGCCTTTGCTCTCTAATAACCTCCACTAACACTCACACTATAATGCATGATGGGGTGCAGAGCAAAGGCAAACTGCTGCTTGCAAAAAGACAAACAGGTCTGTCTGGACAAGATGACATATGTGCTGTGTTTCTGTGCACGTTATAAATCACCAGTGTTAAGACCACACTTTGAGTAACACTGCCGTTACACTGATGGCAGACAAGTAAAGAGATTCAAGATGGCTGAAGCTTTTAGTGGAGCTCCTTCAAGAGCTTCAGAGGTGAGAATGTTGTTTTCAAGATCGAGAGCAAACGTTGGTTAAAAACAGTAAAACACTGTCAGGGAAAAACTGTCCTTTTAATTTAACTCTGTACTATTGTACACTTTTTTTTAAATGTATTTTATGTATTTTTAATTATGAGTATTATTATTATTATCTATTTATTTTTCTTTTCTTATGGACCTAAATTACCTTTTTTCCTCCGAGAGAACTGTTGGTTAAGAGAGGGTGGGAAGGGATTGGAAGGTTTGTTATTGTTTGTTGTGTTCATCATGTATTTTTTATTGAAAATGACCAAAATACAATAAATAAAGTTTTGAAAAAAAAACACTGTCAGGGAGCATTTCATTGCACAATGAGTACTTTTACTTTTGATACTTTGATACATTTTCATTTTGATTGACATATTTACTGCCAGAGTGTTTACTGCCAGAGTGTGGTAGTAGTACATTTACTTAAGTGAAGGATCTGATATTTATTTTACTCTTGTATTCAGGTTAATGCAGAGGTCAATAGACATTGACACACACACACACACACACATTTACCAAGGCATTTTTATTGTGTTTGATTACACCAATTGTAACAGTGAACTGTTCAACAGAAGTGGAGGGAGTAAATGAACAAACATGATTATTAATAACTGACAGTTAAGGCAAAGATAACACGCGTTCAGGCTATTTCAGCTCTTTCATGGAAAGAATAACAAGAGTGCTAAAGCTTTATATACACACACACACATCCTCTTTCATGAACTTACACACACGTACTGTGATTGATACTGTTCAGGTGGTTATATTCACAGGTCACGATAATAGCAGCTCCTGCTCATATGCTGCATGTGACCTCATGTTCTTTTCTGTGGGGGTTATAAGACATACAGATCCCTTTTTGATTAACTGTCCTCTCTAAATTGTGGAGAATCTGATAAGATTTTTCAGATCTGCGTTTTGTTCTCTTACAGTGAAGAAGGAAATGGTAGTAACAGTACACTTAATGAACCAATGGGTGCAAGTGGAAGCTACAAATATTAGTCAGTATCTAATCAGATGAGTACATAAAATATACTTAATGGCATGTATGAAAATGAGCATAAACCTTAGAGAAAAGAACAGTCACATAGACCGGATGATATCTGTGTTATTGTATAAAGTGTGACTGCGTGGATAAATTCAAATGTTTCACAAAGGTCACCACAGAAATGACGTTCTGATCACAACACACACACACACACTGTGTGATTTCAATAGAAAAATAAAAACAGAATTCAGCAATCCGCCTCACAGTTGCTGTTGATTTTGAGAGAAAACCGATGGTTATTATGACCTATAAAAACGTTGTTCTCTTCAGCAACAATAAATATTCATCTTGTTTTCATGACGTACCTCATGTCAGGATTCTAGTCCTCGACACATTATGATATCAAGCCACACAGACATTCATTGTGCTCTGGTAATACATGTCAGTGTACTATATAACTAATACTCAAACACAGTAATAGATTACACGCGCACACACTTGTTGCTATAAAGTGAAGCCTGCACGGTGCTGCATGTATATATATCTGCATTTCCATGCTGATTGAGGATCCGTAACAGTCTTGACTGGAAAAGTTCAGAGTAAGAAAATAAATTCTACATTGAGTGTGTAACCCCGATAAAAATACAGTGGGTTTACTAAATGTATTTGTTATGGATTAGTGTGTATCAGTTCGTTTGTGTTAAATTCATGACAAAAGTATATAGTTGTAGTTGTTTCATGTGACCTCAAGAGGGCGCTTTAAGTATGCTCAATGAGGAAAAGCAGTCATGCGTGCGTTGCATGCTGGGACGCAGACAAGCGAGATTTTGTTTGATACGGATGCTGTCGGGAGATATTGCTAAGTGAAGTTGCCGATGTTTTCTGCAAAAGCACGGTTTTATTTTCACAGTTACGACTCTGTATAATTTTTGAGTTTTCTGAGAGTGCCCGCACGACTGTAACCGGAGGAGACACTTTGTTTTGTGTTTCAAACCGAGGACTCCGGTGAGTTGCTGTACTGTGTTATGGTGCTATGCTACAACGCAAAGTTGCTAACAGCTAATGACCATGAGTTTTCAGTTGCTTATATGTGCAGAACGTTGAACTGTAAAGCCATAAAAACCAATCGGAGTTGACTGTAAGTGTTTTTAAGATGTTGTAGAGAGTCAACATGCTAAGTTGAGTTGAGGAAAGTGCATTTAATTTACGAGTGTCGTGGGAATTTTCACTGCGTCATTCCGACGCCATGTTCAAGGTTAGTGAGTGGAAAAGAGCGGTGTGTGCTGAACGTAACCTGACATGTACACACAGAGGTTCGCTGATTTTTTCTTAATGTAAATAGTATGTTTAAATTCATTTTTGAAACTGAAATATGTATTTTGTAAGTGTAAATGAGAAACATGATTGAAAGGAGACCAGAGTTTATTTGTGTAACATGATTGATATAGTACTGTAAAAAAAACACACATTAATGGTGACCTGAGGTTTTTTATGTCTCATAATGCAGTCACTTATTCTTTGTGGTCAGTATTAGTTACATTTGAGTAAAAGAGGAGAGAAATAGATATAAATCTGTACAGATAATATTGACTGCTAGTTAACTTTATGTTCTACTATGCAGATTGTTTTTTTTATATGCTGAATCTACATCGAGTTGACCAGGGGTTTCTGTCTGAGAGGCGGAAACAGAAAGGAGGCAGATTCTTTCATCTTCATTGTCGTCGTGGAGAGTCGTCACCTGAAGGAAATATCCTGAACCAGCGCGCAGTAACATACATACACAAACAGGGACAGATTGGCAATCTGGCATACCGGGCATTTGCCCGGTGGGCCGACGTGCTATTTGGGCCGGTAAATCCTGATTTTTATTTTTTTTTTATATTGGTCTGACCGGCCCATAACGAGTAGATCACGCAGCCCAAACACACTGTTGAACTCTGTACGCTTTGGTCCCGCCTACAGGCACAAAAAAAAAAGTCTGTGCGAGACTTTGTTTCCTTACCACCGGCCCTTACACCCTGACTGACAGGGGACCGGCCCAATCACATCATGAAACACCTCCCCCCTTTGGCTTGATGCGCCGGTGTGCAGTTTATTGATGGGGGAAACGCTATCAGATAAAGATGGAGAGAAAACGCAAAGGTGGCGCAGAAAAACTCCGTGATTAAAAGAAACTTGCTCTTCGGGCAGACGCTGCGAAGTGTGTTAAAATCACTGATATGTTTGCCACAGCAGGGCTTCATCAGCTCCCATCGCTGATGACAGTGGTGCCGGTGGCAGTGGCACTCAACATGTTGTTGAACCTGCGGTAAACTGGACTGGACTACTGTCAGAACATGTATAAAATGCAACGAGTAGGATAAAGCCACCCAACCCCTTAACGGGTATGATAAAACATACTGTGGCGTCCGGCCGGACGCGTCACGAATAACGAGGCGTTATTTAGCAAACTGGCTTTTATTGCCAACAGTCTGGTTACAGAACTTGGTTATTGTAGGCCATAACCACGCAAAGAACACATAACAGGTCCCACTCTGCAGCCTCACTCGTGCCGTCTCTCCACACACGCTCACATACACGCGCTCTCCCTCACCTGCTCCCCCCGCCCCCTTGCTCTCATACAGGTGCATTTATGGACCATGGGAAACCACAGAACTCACATTGTAACACACAACACATTACTGCAGGGTCGCTACAATACATTGTAGGCTACACTGGCTGGAAGAGAAAATAAGCCTAGCTCAGTAGCCTACTTTTTATGTCTTTTATTCTAAATAAAAAATAGTCTTTAATGTGAGAAAACGTGTTCACCATTCACCAACAATAACAATAAGTCTAATTTCTTATTAGACTATTATTGTCTGTGGGGTGAGTACTAGGCTGGCCTATTGGCTAAGTTGCTTTTTTGTCCTGCAGATATAGCAGTTCTTTATGTAGCCTAGGTGGTAGGGACAATGTTAGCTACATAACTGATAGAAAATCTCACTTTTAAAATTATATCATTTTGTCAATGTTATGTGAATGCAGCTGCAGGTATCTGTACATTGCAGTAATTCTAGCCTAGGCATATTTAAAGCCACCACCACTCACCAAAAATGTGAGTGAAAACTGAAGAGTCAGCACTCTCATTTTCTTTGTTCATCTAGTAGTCCTCGGGTAAGCTCTTATTTAGGCCTGGGGAAAAAAATGGGCTGTTTTATGTAGCTAGGTGGCTAAATACAATGCAAGTTAGCCTACAAAGAAAGAAAATAGCACTTTTTAAAATGACATAATTTTGTTCATTGCTAGTGGTATGTCAATGCAGCTGTGTGTTTGTTTATATAAATATATTATAAACAGGCTGTATTTCAGTCAGTCATTGTAATTGTACAATATGTTTGTGTTGATTGTCCTGTACACGTGACATCCATTGCACGTCTGTCCGTCCTGGGAGAAGGATCCCTCCTCTGTGGCTCTTCCTGAGGTTTCTTCCACATTTTTTCCTGTTAAAGTTTTTTGTGGGCAAGTTTTTCCTCACTCGAACCGAGGGTCTAAGGACAGAGGGTGTCACTCCCTGTACAGATTGTAAAGCCTCAATGGAAAATGGACTTTGTGACTTTGGGCTATACAAATAAAATTGATTTAATATGATTTGATTATTTATGTCCTGTTGAGCTAGGTTGTTTTAAAGACTTGCACAGTTGCACTGAAAAAACTGAAAAAGTGTGTTATCAAATGTTGTGGGCCAGTCTGGTCCAAAATGCCAGGGCCGATTTTTTGTCCCAGTCCGTCCCTGTTGTCAAGTGCAAGCTTCAGTCTGGAAAACTCTCTTGGGTCACCCCGTGTGAACTTAGGGATCGACGGTGCCGGGCCTCTGTATGTCCTCTCGTTACTGCTAGGCAGTAGCACTGATGAAGTTGGCCGTTGTGGGGGTTGTGGGGGTGCAACCGACGGCTGCACACTATGATAGCGTGGTTCTGACAGCATGGAGGGAGCTAGTGACAGCCGTGCTTCCAGCTGCTGCAGACGTTCTCTAAGGTTCTCTACTGTATCAGCAGGTTGTGGTGCTAAGGGTGTAGGCTGCACCCTTGGTGGCTCATAATCATTGGGGAAAGCTACTGGTGGGGGAGGCAGCGGCCAATCATCATCTGCTATGTTATTGTCCTGTACAGTGGGTGGGCAGTACCGCTCCCTTGGCAGAGGCGGCGGTGTGGCCTGCAAGGGGGGTGGTGGCATTGGCCGGCTGTCCTATGCTCCTGACTGTGGATGACACGTCCCAGGTGGTAGATGAAATGGTTGATCGTGACGGTGGAGGCCTGGTGCCTTCCTCTGCAGCATGGGGGTGAGTCTCTTGTGGATAGTGCAGCTGTGCAGGCTGTAAACCAGGAGGGACTACACCACTCCTGTCCATCTGACGCCTCATATCCCTCACCATCAGCTGCAACCTCCTATTATCCTCTTGTATTTGCTGCAACACATCCATCATTACAGGTGGGCCCTGATGTGGCCGTGGCGTACTCACATACACAGGTGCTGCGGCTCTGACGTGACTGGGAGATGCTTCTATGGACTCAGCAGAATACTGAGTATGCTGTAGTTGGTGTGGGGTGAGGGGTGTCATCTCGGCAAATCCCTCTTTACTGCTCCAGTCAGTCTCCTCCTCCGCAGCATATGTGCGTACAGGGTAGGTCACAGCCTGTGGAATATAGTAAGATATAATCATCCATCCATCTTGGTTGCTGCGTTAACCGGCGCGGACATACATCTTCACTTGGGGGAACATGAGCCATTATCACTTAACGTAATTGCCTTATCCGGCTCGAAGGACCATATGTGATGGAGGAGGCTTAACGTTCATAAACTGACTACTCTGTATTGCAATCGCAAAGTGTGCGTCTGTTAGAACGCAGTCCATAAAGTTCCCCTAAGACTTAAATAAGAATGAAGAAGCAGGAAACAGTCGATTCTTTTATGGCACTTTTATCCAGTACACAGCTGTACAGGTGGATGAATACTTCTTTTTGGGTGTGTGTGTGTGTGTGTGTGGTTCTGGAATAAACAAAAACAATAACAACCATCAATAAACAGCTCACCATATGCTTGGTTACAGCACACAATCCCAAATAATAATCAGGCATCATTAGCATGAAAATATATAACATGACATACAAAGGGAATATACATAATATATATCACATGTTTACCTGACAGCAGGGAAAACGGGCAGTGGCATAAGTCATAAGCAATGATAGCTAACACTGCTAGAAATGCACACTGTAACAGCAGAGCTAACTTTAGCTAGCAGACTTATACAGGTAACATATAGCAAAAACGAAAATGCATCCAACAACTAACATGTAACTTACGTTTCTCTGGACGCACACTGAACCATAAACAGCTGATCAACCACTAACCTCTTCTCCGACCATGCACGTGTCCACGGTGTCAGTCTCTTCTTCTCTCTCTCACCAGCAGCGGCGCTCTGCCCAATGGAGCGTGACATCGCCCCCTTGTGGCTGAATCTGCTTAAAGCACCTGCTCTGTCTTACGGCCTTCAGAACACTACTTGAACCATGAATTCTCAATTGTTTCTGGTCTGGTCTCTTTTAGACTATTCTGACACTAAGGTACCAGATAAAGAGGCCAGCTGCAATAACCTGACTAAAGAGAGTGCAGAGCTGAGGGGAAAACTGGTTAACTATCGTAAGTATGAGGAGAAAAACTCATCATACCAATCATAAGACTCTCACTGTAACAGTAACATAATCAACCAATAAAAATAAAAAGTATGACTTGTTTTGAAGCTGTACATCCTTCTAGCAAACTTAAATCAGGTGTGAAATGAAGTGGTGCCAAATGGAGAAATTGCTGAAGTCAAAGGTCAATGGTGAGGTCAAGTGGGAAGAAAGTGTTCAGGACCCCATGTTGTCTTGCTGTATTATTTATAGACACTTGGCCAAGGAGAATTAGAGACACTCTCAAAGTTCATCAGAAGGCCCACATGTGACCTTGTGTAAGGATAGAAAATTCTATAACAACAATCATAATAACTTTGTCATATAAACTTTGGCTTATGACGGCACAAAACTGAAGAACTTAACTACTAATTACCAAATGTTAGCATGCAACATGGTAAACTTTTAACTTTACTGACTTGTTTTCATGGACCACATTTCTAATATTTCACCTGGACTGCACCATCTGTCTACATTAATGATATAAGTGCACCTACCTCAGTTGTGTTTTTAGGCCTTCGATCTTTGTGCTTTTAAGCTTCATTTTAAACATGTATATATTCCTTTGTGCTTTTTATTTTAACACGTATCTAATTCTTTTGCTTTCGAGTGATTCTTACCTTTACACATATATTATCCTTGCTTTGACACATATATAGTTTGGAGTAGAGGGGCAAGGGAACTCAGAACACATTGTTATACATGATATGAGCACAAGACTGCACAGATAACGTTTGGTTTGACATAATCATTTTTGTAATCAGCTTTATGGTAAGAGGGGTGAACCAAGCAAAAGTATATGTATGTAGATGCAGGGAAAAAAATCCTCAAAGTTCCACGGAGGCACCTGAGAGTTGCACCATTATGTCATAGATAGAAAATTTAAAAAAAGGCTGATTTTATGCCATGGGTGTATAACATTTGAGGGTATAAAAGAAGATGTTTGGGGACAGACAGATCAGTCTATCCATGGGAGACTCTGGCTTTGTTTGTCTGTGAAGATAAAAAAAGCTCATCTACAGCCAACTTTGAATCCTGCGTCTTGTCTTGAAGACTTATAAAATTTGACTGATTGAAGCAGAAATCGGACTTGGTCTCTGGCTGGGACCAAGATTTTTAAGCTAACCAATTTTTGACCCGTCACACACCGCCTTCTTGCTGTGCTACCACTGCGTCACCGTGCCACCCACATACAACTTTAGGATTCCCTAAACAATGGTTTAACAACATTTTAAAAGAAGTAACGAAAATGTCAGATGCACTATCAGGTCACAGAATGACTCTCTCTGTTTTTCCATGAACTATATTTGAAGAACTCTATTTTTAATTTGCATAATAACAGGATTTTTTTCTTCATTTCAACTTCAGCATTTGTCTCTTGATGCATACGAATGACGTAAAGAGGAAGAAAGCCAGGCTGCTTGTTAAGACTACAAAATGTGTTAAACACAACTGCGCCGACCACAGAGTGACAAACAGGATCCTCTCTCTTTGATGCAGACACATTTATTGTGATTAACTGACACACAGTATTTCTGTGATCTACCTGCTGATTTAACGATACGTGAGGAGCAGCCATGAGTTTAACAGCACCAGCGAGTGTATTTGTTGTCTTCCTTCTCTCTGTACAAGGTACTGTACATCTACATTTATACTGTAAAGCAGTTAGCACCCTTCAGAAATTCAGAGGAAGGTGTGTTAAAGTAAATAAAAACATTTAAAGTGTGATGTTATGCAGTGTGGTGTGATCTCCTGTCTTTCTTTGAATTGAAGTCTTTACAGGACGACAAACAGAGAGCTGTGTCTGTTTTTCACCAGCAGCTTCTCTGTACACTGATACCGTAACATTATAAACTTTATAAACTGAGGCGTTGTGCACTATGAAAGCTGTTAGTGTGGATAAGTAGTGACTGCACATGAAGAACAATCTTCAAATAATTTGTTGAATCAAATTATTTTTTTCTGTGGAACTTCCTGCATCGTTCTGACTTCCTCTGAACTCAATTTCTGTATTTGCAGGAAATATGATACATATAGAGGCTGTTAGCTTCATGATAGCATCATTAATACAGGAAATACAAAGTGAGTCAGGCGCTTGTCTTTCACATTGCAAGAATAACAAACATTATGGTTGAACTAAAGAATATTTTTATTTTAACAGTGGGTTTAAACTGACTGTGTAACGTGGAAGGTGTTGCTTGTAGTAAATGAAGCCACAGAGAATTATCAGCTGACTCTGCAGTTCCTCTCAGTTCTACACAGTGTTTTTGTGTCTTTCAGCTACTTGTTTTGGTTTTGGCTGTTTTACTTTATTCAGCTCTGTGATGTCCATCTGTTTTTTTAGATGCAGAGCTTTCTGTCCACCTGACTTTGCTACTTTGTTGCTTGCTCAGATTGGTTATGTGTCTCTACTATGAGTACCAGGCTAGTTAAATTGTTTCCCCTTTGCTTGTTTTGATGATCTTGTGTTTTATTTTGAAAATTCAGCGGATTCGCTGTGCTGTTTCTGCATTAGTTTTTCAGACTGCTCTGTGCAGCTTGATGCTGTGCCCGGTTCATTGTTTCCAGCAGCAGCAGCAGCAGCTGTTTTCAGTGAATCTCCTGATGTTGTTTTGAGTCTGATTGTAGTTTCTGCTCTGCTCTGTGTTACAGTGATACAGGGTCAGAATGGCTGGGGAGTGACTTACACTTCTACTGAGATCTGTGCCTCAAAAGGATCAACAGTGGAAATGAGCTGCACATACAGATACCCATCCTGGGTAACAGTTCAGAAAACATTCTGGTTTACTAAACTGAAAGAAACAGAACCTGTGGATCTAACAACAGACTCAGAGTATTCAGGTCGTGTGCAGAATATCTGTGATAACAACAAGTGCACTCTGAGAATCACAGACCTGAGAGAGAGCGACTCAGCTGAGTACATGTTCAGATTCATAACAAACCTTCCATCAGGGAAATATACTGGTTCACCTGGAGTCACTTTGTCTGTCACAGGTAACATTTTATTTACATGTTAGTCATTTTAAAATGTTTAACATGTACAGAACAATTATAGAAATGTGTGTATGTCCAAAGTAACATTCCTGTTTCTTCTTCACAAATACAACAAACAGTTTTAATAATATTGTTCATGTTCTCATATCAAGCTCTACAGGTGCAGGTGAAGACAATATCAGTTCACCAGAATTCTACCAATGCAGAGCTGAAGTGTCACAGCAGCTGCAGTCCAGCTGGTCGTCTTTCCTACGTCTGGTTCAAGAATAGACAGAAAGTCAGTGAGGAGACATCTTCTTATAAAGACTGGTTTTATCCCAGAGACGTCATCTCTTGTGCTTTGAAAGGACATGAGAATTACGGCTCTCCTTCAGTGTGTGAGTTTACTCCTCTGTGTCAGGAAAAAAACAACATACATCCACAGTTTTCTGAAACTTCATGAAGACGCTTCAGAATTATTTACAGAAACAAAAAGAAAAACTAAACTCAAGAGAATTATTGACTTAACATAAGAAAGAGGTGATTTGCTATATGACAGTAATACTTTATAGCATAACCATAACTTATCTGAGACACTTAAATGTCTGAACAAACAGGACCTGAACATCAGCAGCATTATTGGGGTGAATATGTGTTGAAATAACAAATTAACAGGATTTCAGCAGGCTGTGATAAATACTATGAATTATCACAAAAGAAACAAAGAAAACACATTTTCACATTTTAATATAGTCAATCATCTGTGATACATATTCTAATCTTTAGATAATTCATGTTCATATCTCCTCCAGATGCTCCAAAGCTTCCCTCTGTGTCAGTGAGTCCCTCTGGTGAAATCATGGAGAACAGTTCAGTGACTCTGACCTGTAGCAGTGATGCTAACCCAGCAGCTAAATACACCTGGTACACGGAGAATGGAGATCCACCCTCAACCTCTCAGTGAAGAAGCAGGCTCGTCTTCAGATCCATCCAGTCCTCTGACTCTGGAGAGTATTACTGTACAGCTGAGAACGAGCTGGGGAGGAGGACATCTGAATCCATCTCTGTTCATGTGAAATGTGAGTGACACAGTCTGCTGTAATTCACTGAGCAGCTTTGAGACCCAGATTTAAACTGTCACACATCCATTTGTCAGACCACCTTCAAAGTCTAAAATGCTGCTACGCACAGCGATTCACACTTTATCATTTAAATGTCATACATGCTACTGTAGTAACACATCCTTAACCTACAATAATCTCTGTTTACATATCTCCTCCAGATGCTCCAAGGCTTCCCTCTGTGTCAGTGAGTCCCTCTGCTGAGATAGTGGAGAACAGTTCAGTGACTCTGACCTGTAGCAGTGATGCTAACCCAGCAGCTAATTACACCTGGTACAAGGAGAAGCAAAAGCTGCCTCAGAGATCAACGAGCATCTATCATTTCACCTCCATCAGCTCTGAGGACAGAGGGAACTACTACTGCAAGTCTGAGAATCAGTATGGACAGATCATGTCATCACCCTCTGCCTGTAGATGTCCAGTGTGAGTACAAAACATTAATATTTCTTACTTTCCTACTTTTTACAATGAATTGTGTTTGGTGGTGGTTGATCTTGGCACAGTGCTGCCAACATAGAAGAGAGTCTGAATACATTATGAGTAGAGGAAAACAGATTCAGCAAATTCTGTCTGTGTGTAATGATAGGCCTGTCTGTCGACACCTGTCCATCATATTATGTGATTACCTTAAGAAAGTGATCCTTCCTAAGTTCTGCACATTTTTTCTTCCATTAAAATTTTCATTTTGAATTTTTTCCTCTTTGAGATTAGAAAATATCTCCACTGTATATATCCTGTATGAAAGTAACAAATTGTTAAAGTTACTGTCCCTATCGGCTCTCGCTGCAGGAGGTTAAAAGCTTCTTCCAGTGTGCAGAAGGGTCAGTAGGGAGTACTGGCCAGGTCAACTTCACTGATGTTTTTCCATCAAAAAAGTGTCCAAAACATCACCTACTACCACATTACTGTTGTGTGGTTTCAGAAAATGTAATGTTATTGATAATTTTAACGTTATTTCTCTGATTCACTGGCTTCCAGACTACTCAACCAGAGCTCTCTCAAAGACAGAAAGAAAGAAAGAAAGAAAGAAAGAAAGAAAGAAAGAAAGAAAGAAGGAAAAAGGAAAAAGAAGAAAGAAAGAAAGAAAGAAAGAAAGAAAGAAAGAAAGAAAGAAAGAAAGAAAGAAAGAAACAACATTTTGTGTCGCAAGTTTCCATTTTCTTGATTTTAGTTTAGTTTAGTTGAGTTTAACCCTGTGTTGTAGAATGATAAATAAAGGAACATTGAATTTTAGGCTGGTAGAAGCAATGTCACGTTCTAAAGTAAAAATCACATGTTTTCAGGATAGATTTTTAAAAAATTAAAGAAAATCTTAATAGTCTACTCACCTGCCATTCATATAGTTATTGTTTATAGATTTTGGTCACTGTCGGTCACAGCCTGCTGCTGGATAATGAGTAAAGAGTATGCTTTATATTTATCTAAAATCAGTTGTTATTTATTTTCCTCCAGATGCTCCAAGGCTTCCCTCTGTGTCAGTGAGTCCCTCTGCTGAGATAGTGGAGAACATTCAGTGACTCTGACCTGTAGCAGTGATGCTAACCCAGCAGCTAATACAACACCTGGTACAAAGAGAGCAAAAGCTGCCTCAGAGATCAACAGGCATCTATCATTCACCTCCATCAGCTCTGAGACAGAGGGAACTACTACTGCAAGTCTGAGAATCAACACGGAGAGATCGACTCTTCATCTCTGTTCATAGATGTCCAGTGTGAGTACAGAACATTAATATTTCCTACTTTCCTACTTTTTACAATGAATTGTGTTTGGTGGTGGTTGATCTTGGCACAGTGCTGCCAACATAGAAGAGTCTGAATACATTATGGTAAGAGGAAAACAGATTCAGCAAATTCTGTCTGTGTGTAATGATAGGCCTGTCTGTCAGACACCTGTCCATCGTATTATGTGATTACCTTAAGAAATTGATTCTTCCTAAGTTCTGCACATTTTTTCTTCCATTCAAATTTTCATTTTAAATTTCTCCTCTTTGAGATTAGAAAATATCTCCACTGTAATATATCCTGTATGAAAGTAACAACTTAAACTTAACTTAAAGTTACTGTCCCTATCGGCTCTCGCTGCAGGATAATGAGTAAAAGAGTAATGCTTTATATTTATCTAAAATCAGTTGTTATTTATTTTACTCCAGATGCTCCAAAGCTTCCCTCTGTGTCAGTGAGTCCCTCTGCTGAGATAGTGGAGGGCAGTTCAGTCAATCTGACCTGTAGCAGTGATGCTAACCCAGCAGCTAAATACACCTGGTACAAGGAGAATGAAGACTCACCAAAAGCATCAGGACAGATCTTCACCATCACTGACTCCAGACCTGAACACAGTGGGAATTATTACTGTGAAGCCCAGAACAGACGAGGACGTCATAACTCCACCTTACACCTGATTGTTGTGGCAGGTCAGTTATCCACATTCACCTACACACACACACAGTAACTTCCACATTAACGGCTGTGGCTCGGAGATAGAGCGGGTCGTACGCTGGCCAGGAACCCTCAATGCTGCAAATAAAAGAAACGCTGCAAACAAAAAGAAACAGCGCTGCAAATAAAAGAAACGCTGCAAACAAAAAGAAACAGCGCTGCAAATAAAAGAAACGCTGCAAACAAAAAGAAACAGCGCTGCAAATAAAAGAAACGCTGCAAACAAAAAAAAAACAGCGCTGCAAATAAAAGAAACGCTGCAAACAAAAAGAAACAGTGCTGCGAATAAAAGAAACGCAGCAAACAAAAAGAAACAGCGCTGCGAATAAAACAGTGTTACTCAAAGTGTGGTCGCGACCTCAAGTGGTCCGTGAGAGGATCTCTTAAAATATTCGAATTTCCCACACAAGTTTGTGGAGTCCTACCTAGGGATACTAGATATATCGCGGCTTGTTCTACGTGAGATGTATGAAATGACTATATCGCGACCATCGAGTACTTGTCATGTAAATGTTTTAAGCCGTCGGCATTTAATTCTCCGGGGATTCGCCTGTCACTCACTCCTGCTGCTCACAGCACGCAGCACACTGCCCCGCCCACCCAGAAACATCCCCTGTGCGCATGCGTACTTTCTGTATCAAGTGAGGAGAGGTGAAGCCAAGAGTCCAAGTGAGGTAATTGAAGATGGAGACGGACGACTTGGTTCTGAAGAAAAACAGCTGCGGTCACGCCGTCTCTCGTTTTCGCGTGGTCACGTCAGCTGCTCCAATATTTTCAAGTGCGCCCTTATTGCCGACTTTATGGCAACACTTTTAAAAAACTGGAAAGTCAGCGCTAGCTTACTGCAGCGTGTGGACACTTTCGGTTTTCAAAATAAAACGTGGGTGTTAAATGTATTAAACGTTTATTTATAAAATATGAAGAATGGTTAAAATTTGATTTAAAAAAGTGTCTCATATGCCAAGTATGATTCTGCACTGCTTCAATGCTCATATGTACATTATGAAATATATTAAAAATTCATAAAAATATGACAAGTGTTAAAATGCTATAAAAAAGAGTGTGTGTCGTATAGCAGGTGTAGCTCGACTGTTCTACACTGATTTTGAGCCAATAGGTCACAGGACCTGGAAGCTATTGAGCTTTAAAGCTCATATTTACATCATGAAATGTATTAAAAATTCATAAAAAATATGACAAGTGTTAAAATGCTATAAAAGAGGTGTGTCTCACAGCAAGTGTAAATCTACTGTTCTACGTTGATTCTGAGCAATTACAATGCTATCATGGAAATATGACAATATTTATTAGAAATAAACAATACAAAACAACAACAACAAAAATATCGAAATATATATCGTGTATCGCGATATAGCTTAAAAATATCGAGATATTGGTTACAGGCCATATCAGCCCTAGTCCTACCTAACATTATTTGAAGTGTAAAGCGAATTTGTTCTCTGAACAAAAATGCAGACAAATATTTTTTTAAATATGTATAATGGATATATGAAGATAAATCTGAATTAGCAGTGCCCAAATTGTTGCCTAAGCAACCACGGCGTCTCCTAGAGACAAAATCATTCCGCTGTCACGTCAGTAAGTAAGGAAAAGAAAGCAAGGAAAAGAGCAGCAAAAGCTGTGAACTTTAACTAAAACAAGGCACGGAGAGGATGGGAAACAATGATGGATAGGTGGCTGAAGACGGGGTCAGGTGGTCCCTGAAAATTTTTTTTTTGACAAAGTGGTCCTTGGTCTGAAAAAGTTTGAGAAACACTGGAATAAAAGAAACGCTGCAAACAAAAAGAAACAGCGCTGCGAATAAAAGAAACGCTGCAAACAAAAAGAAACAGCGCTGCGAATAAAAGAAACGCTGCAAACAAAAAGAAACAGTGCTGCAAATAAAAAAGAAACGCTGCTGCAAATAAAAGAAGAACAAGTACAGAAGCGTATTGCATTCACTTGAAAAAAAAAAATTAGACACCTGATCTCATTTATTAGATCAGGTGTCAGTTTGTACATCGTACAAACTGACAACCTGATCACCCTGATCACCTGATCAGTAAGGAGAACTGGCCAGTTATGATGCACAAACTTTTGTAGTCGGGCACTAGATTTTAAAGTGTAGATAGCGTTACCGCAGTACTGTATCATATAAAGTTATTTATTAATATTCCTAATAAAAATTCCCAGAAATTATGAAAAGTCCTAGTAAACACTAATGTTGTTGGTGTGGCTCCGAGGATGGCTCGTTGTGATGAACATTAGGTTGTAGCTCGTTGTGATGAACATTAGGTTGTAGCTCGTTGTGATGAACATTAGGTTGTAGCTCGTTGTGATGAACATTAGGTTGTAGCTCGTTGTGATGAACATTAGGTTGTAGCTCGTTGTGATGGACATTAGGTTGTAGCTAGTTGTGATGAACATTAGGTTGTAGCTTGTTGTGATGAACATTAGGTTGTAGCTTGTTGTAATGAACATTAGGTTGTAGCTTGTTGTAATGAACATTAGGTTGTAGCTTGTTGTAATGAACATTAGGTTGTAGCTTGTTGTGATGAACATTAGGTTGTAGCTTGTTGTGATGGACATTAGGTTGTAGCTTGTTGTAATGAACATTAGGTTGTAGCTTGTTGTAATGAACATTAGGTTGTAGCTCGTTGTGATGAACATTAGGTTGTAGCTCGTTGTGATGAACATTAGGTTGTAGCTTGTTGTGATGAACATTAGGTTGTAGCTTGTTGTAATGAACATTAGGTTGTAGCTCGTTGTGATGAACATTAGGTTGTAGCTCGTTGTGATGAACATTAGGTTGTAGCTCGTTGTGATGAACATTAGGTTGTAGCTCGTTGTGATGAACATTAGGTTGTAGCTCGTTGTGATGAACATTAGGTTGTAGCTCGTTGTGATAAACATTAGGTTGTAGCTCGTTGTCTGTCTTACTACAGTTGAAAATATGTGTTTTGTGTTTTAACAACGTTTTACTTCAGAGTTATTGATCCCAGAAGTGCCAATATCTTTCTAACTTTACCGAAGTGCAGTGGCCAATAAGGCACCTTTCCTTATCTCGTAATTACGAGATCAGGTGTTAATTTTTTTTCAAGTGAATGCATACATCAGTTTGTAGATTGTACAACCTGATCTAATAAATGTTTCTCTTATTTGCAGCTGCGTTTCTTTTTTATTTGCAGCGCTGTTTCTTTTTGTTTGCTGCGTTTCTTTTATTTGCAGCGCTGTTTCTTTTTGTTTGCAGCGTTTCTTTTATTTGCAGCGCTGTTTCTTTTGGTTTGCAGCATTTCTTTTATTTGCAGCATTGAAGGTTCCCGGCCACCGTAGGGTCGTCTACTAATCAGATAATCGACAGTTCGATCGTGTCTAAGTGTGTGGGATTTTGTATGAATGGTTAGCTCCTTAAACTGATGAGCAGCTGGCACCTTACATGACAGCAAATGCCATCAGTGTATGAATGTATGTGAATGGGTGAATGAGATATGTAGTGTAAAACCGTCCCGCTGGCCCCCAGTTACCTGTACCAGTCTGCTTATTCAGGAGTCTCATGGTCTAACCAAACCTAAAAACACAATTCATTTTCATTTTGATGCTATCCTTCACTGCAGGTGTCTGCCATCAGGATCTTAAGTTGCAGACATTAAGAACTGCAAGGAAAACTCGACACGATAATCAATAAGAATCCTTCTGTCTGTTATTGTCAGTGTCCGTTTTGATCACTGTTTTCCAGGTTCAATGATTTCAGTAGCTGTTGGATCAATCACTGCAATTGTTCTGGCTATCATCTTCCTCTGTGCCTTCCTATTCATTAGGTGAGCAGTTCAATTTTACTGTTGTGATATTAAGTAATGCATCTCAAATTCAATCTGTTGTTTAGTTATTTCATTTTAAGATGAATTTGTTTGTTCATTCTCCTATCCAGAAGAAAGAAGTGCTTGAAACAAACCACAGAGCGACCAGACAACAGTGCACAGGTGAGGAAGAAGATTCAGGTATTACTCTCACTTGAAAACTGTATTGAATAGTGCTTTAGTGTCTCTTTGGGTATTTTCTTTGTCTGTCTGTTCCCATCGCCCTTTCTCTTTCATCCTGATCATTTCCATTTGACAAACCTAGTCATATGTCTGTGTAACACCCATGTTTGCCTTTATCCAGTCATTCTGAAATTGCGAAACAACCCCTTCACCCTTAATCCTGCAGATGTTTTATGATTTTGTGTTACAGGCTGATAAAATTTAAATTTGCCGCCTTTGTAACTTAACAATTCTTGTCTATGCAATGTTACCTTTCAGCTAAACATGGGTACAGTGAGTGATAACCATTCAGCTGCAGTTCAGAGAACACCAGCAGAGGAACAGGACGACCTTGCTATGCCAGCGTAAGCTACTCCAAACAGCAGGAAGATCCTCTTTACTCCAACATCAGGCCAGTTCAGCCCAACAGAAACAAGAATGAAGAGCAGGAGGAAGAGGATGAGGGCAGTGTGGAGTACTCTGTTGTCAAAGTGAAGAGTGACAGTGCTTCCTCAGAGTGAGTCCATACAAAGTTTTTTTGCTGCACAAAGTTTGAAACGTTTATTCTTACAGTTTTAATCTTGTTGAGTCTGTCTGTTATCTAAAACCTGTTCTTCATTAATTTTGTGAGTTCATAATTCTTTAAACACGTTGTTTCATTCACAGATCGAGATGTCAAGATGCTGCGCAAGATCCATCTGCACTTTACAGCACAGTCACCACCAAAACCCAAGAGTATGAACACAAGTCTGTGGTCTGTTTACGGCGTTTAAACAACAAACACATGGCGCTTCTCCTGCTACCCCCCCCCCCCCCATATAGGAGGATAACGTGCGCTGTTATCGATCATGTGACGTAGAATAATATGTTTTTGTTAATAACATTAATTTGTCAGTTTGATGCCTTTTTCTATGGAAGGGAAATGGTGACCAAACTTGTACCATTTTTGTGTAATGTTTGTGATGGTCACATGTGAGGAACATTGACGTTATAATAAGAAAACGATGTTTATGGTATTATTATTTTTTTTGAAGGGATAGTGAAGGAAGTACATGAGAAAACAAAACTAACAAATGAACATTGTGTTACCTTGATTTTTAAATGAATTATTCTGACATCAGAACCCAATCAGACATGAACTCTTCACAACACAACAGCAGAGTGAGATATAGAGATTTACATACATCTTTCAATGCTATGGCCATGTTATTAATTATCCTGTCAAACAAGGTGTACATAAAAACATTCAAAACAAGGACCATAAAAATGACTTTCTATTTCAAGACATGGCTAATCATACTTTCTTCCAAGCTAATGAGAGCATGCATTTTACCACCAATAATAGGGAAGAGAAAAGTAAATTGGAGGTAGTGCTTGAGATGTTGATGCGTAGTTGGATCTTTCTCTGTTGTCTGTGGGCAGAGGAATTATAAAGATAGTTCTGACCATCCCCAGTCCCAACATTGATCTTATTATCACAGCAATGAAGCCTCAGAGATCATTGTCCACGCCAGGTGTCACAATAACATTTACAGCTGAGGATGGTTAGGTCGAGTTAGGGTCCA
This sequence comes from Collichthys lucidus, assembly GCA_004119915.2. Classification (NCBI taxonomy): domain Eukaryota; kingdom Metazoa; phylum Chordata; class Actinopteri; family Sciaenidae; genus Collichthys; species Collichthys lucidus. The sequence goes on along the minus strand of CM014080.1, from coordinate 21,428,430 downwards.
GGATAAAAACAGAAATGATGTTTATCTGAACCAGAAGAAATTTGTAACCTTTTGGCCTTCAAACTCACCTCCAGCCCATGTGGCCTCTAGGTCGCTATCACTACAGCCAGTAGGAGCAATATCATGTTCTCAGAAAGCATCAACCAGTTTTCATGTATACCTGTGTAATTTTCCAAATCTGTCACACCAAAACTTTAAACTTACCTTTAAATGGAACATGTTTGCTTTGTAAACTTGTAGACTTTTATGTTGTTTGTTCACATTGGAAAGGTGACAAGTGGAAGCCTGATATTGCCGATGTTACCGTTTTTTTTGTGTGTGTGTTTTTTTTAGCACAGCAGAGAATCAGGAAGGAGAGAGACAGAGATACAGACAGAGAGGGAAAGAGAGAAAGTAAATGTATTTTTGTTGTCTCATAACAATTTGTCTACTTCCACATTCTTCCACATTTTGCTTGCTTTTCCTGCAGTTGAATTGATTTAGACGTTTTTTTTATTTAAGAGCAACATATTTCTTGAGAAATACACACCACCATCCTTTTGAACTAGTATTAAAGGGTTGGCATTAGTCCAGTCTGTAGGGATTTGCAGGATGGCCAGTTCAAGTCCAGTATAGCTCAAGAGTATGGATGGTGGACTAGTAGCTGGAGAGGTGCCAGTTCACCTCCTGCACTGCCGATATGCCCTTCAGCAAGGTACCACACTCCTAACTGCTTCCAACCATTGCACCATCTCATCACATTTGCATGTCTATAAACTCTTTGGGTGTGTGTGTGTGGTTGTATTTTGGGCCTATGTATGTAAAACTTGAGTAAAAAAAACAATTCCCCAAGGGATCAAAAAAGTATCTATTCTATTTTTAATCTATTCTGTTCTGAAGATCACTAGTTGGATCAGAAAATTTGAATTTAGACAATTGTTTGTCTTTTTGTTGTGCTTTTTTTAGATAAGATATTTGGTGCCTATAGAAGGTGAATCATACTACCTTCAGTAATAAAAGTGTAATAATAACACTGGTGATCTCCTGATTCTAAACTTTGCCTTATGATTACCAAATGTTAACATGCTAAGACAACATCTGTCTTGTTTCTCCTACGGTAATGATAAAATTGCTGTACTGTACCTCAGTTGTTTCTTTGAATTAGACCCATCAGAAGCTCAAACAGGAGTGCTGATTTCTCATTTCCATGAACTGTATTTTAAGAAATCTATTCTTAATTTGCATGACAGTAAGAATCATTTCTTCATTTCAACTTGGGGGTTTACAGGCATTTGTCTCTTGATGCATACGAATGACGTAAAGAGGAAGAAAGCCAGGCTGCTTGTTAAGACACAAAATGTGTTAAACACAACTGCGCCGACCACAGAGACAAACAGGATCCTCTCTCTTTGATGCAGACACATTTATTGTGATTAACTGACACACAGTATTTCTCATGTGATCTACCTGCTGATTTAACGATACGTGAGGAGCAGCCATGAGTTTAACAGCACCAGCGAGTGTATTTGTTGTCTTCCTTCTCTCTGTACAAGGTACTGTACATCTACATTTATACTGTAAAGCAGTTAGCACCCTTCAGAAATTCAGAGGAAGGTGTGTTTAAAGTAATAAAAACATTTGATGTGTGATGTTATGCAGTGTGGTGTGATCTCCTGTCTTTCTTTGAATTGAAGTCTTTACAGGACGACAAACAGAGAGCTGTGTCTGTTTTTACACCAGCAGCTTCTCTGTACACTGATACCGTAACATTATAAACTTTATAAACTGAGGCGTTGTGCACTATGAAAGCTGTTAGTGTGGATAAGTAGTGACTGCACATGAAGAAACAATCTTCAAAATAATTTGTTGAATCAAATAATTTGTTCTGTGGAACTTCCTGCATCGTTCTGACTTCCTCTGAACTCAATATATGTATTTGCAGGAAATATGATACATATAGAGCTGTTAGCTTCATGATAGCATCATTAATAAATATAATACAAACTAGTATGTTTTTCACTTGCAAAATACAAACAGAATGTTTGAGCAAATATTTATTAACAGTTGGTTTAAACTGACTGTAAACGTGGAAGGTGTTGCTTGTAGTAAATGAAGCCACAGAGAATTATCAGCTGACTCTGCAGTTCCTCTCAGTTCTACACAGTGTGTTTGTGTCTTTCAGCTCAGTCATTTGTTTTTGCTTTGGCTGTTTTAGTTTATTCAGCTCTGTAATGTCGACACTGTTTTGGTCCATTTAAGATTTGCTAGTTTGTGGCCCCTGTTTGTCAGCTCTAGCGGCCGTGGTGCAGCCGTGTCCTTCATTGTTTCCAGCAGCAGCAGCAGCTGTTTTCAGTGAATCTCCTGATGTTGTTTTGAGTCTGATTGTAGTTTCTGCTCTGCTCTGTGTTACAGTGATACAGGGTCAGAATGTCTGGGGAGTGACTTACACTTCTACTGAGATCTGTGCCTCAAAAGGATCAACAGTGGAAATGAGCTGCACATACAGATACCTATCCTGGGTAACAGTTCAGAAAACATTCTGGTTTAAGAGAACAAATGTGGATCTAACAACAGACCAGAGTATTCAGGTCGTGTGCAGAATATCTGTGATAACAACAAGTGCACTCTGAGAATCACAGACCTGAGAGAGAGCGACTCAGCTGAGTACATGTTCAGATTCACAACAAACCATGCAGAAGGGAAATATACTGGTTCACCTGGAGTCACTTTGTCTGTCACAGGTAACATTTTATTTACATGTTAGTTATTTTCAAAACATCTAAAGAAAAATGATATAAATGTGTTGTGTGTGTGTGTACAGGTTTGTCTAAAATAACATTCCTGGTCCTTCTTCATAAATCCAGATCTGCAGGTGAGAATATCTTCATATCACTGGGCAAGATGTCACAGCAGTTACCTTCCACCTTATGATGCTTCCTACATCTGGTACAAAGATGGACAGAAAGTTCAAGCACAAACATCTTCATATTTTCAATTAAACACCAATAATTATGAAAACAGTTATTCCTGTGCTGTAAACAGATGTGGGGATCTCGTCTCTCCTCCAGTGTGTGAGTTTACTTCACAGTCTTCAACTGACGTAACTACATGTTATAACTACATGTATTTTTAATATGGAGACATTGTTTTCTCTTTCAGGTGTCAATGGTCAAAACTGCAACAGAGTGACGTTCACTGACAGAAGCATCTGTGCCTTCAAAGGTTCATCAGTGGACATTTCTTGCACATACAACAGCTATGATGGATCCATCACGTCTAAGTTCTGGTTCAGTCCTGAACGTAGTGATCAGTGGCAGAGCCCGCCACAGCCTGAGGACCTTAGTGAAGACTCCCTGTATGCAGGTCGTGTTCAGGTCCTTGAAACAGAGAGAGGACGCTCCACTCTGAGAATCAGAGACCTGAAGAGAGTGATTCAACTCAGTATCGCTTCAAATTCAAAACATCATGGTTTGAATGGAGGAGTATTTTACCTGGTACAACTCTGACTGTCACAGGTACTGATGAACACAAACTGATGTAAATACACCAACATAGTATATTTAAAAACACTGAATATATTTATAATGATCCATCATCATGAGTTTATTACTGCTGTGTTGTTACTAATGCTCACTACTGTTTCTGTGAATAGTAACTGTTGTGATGACATGTGTGTACATCTATAATTGATTTCTTTTTAAGTATTAATAATAATGTTTATGTTCTCATATCAAGCTCTACAGGTGCAGGTGAAGACAATATCAGTTCATCAGGATTCTGCTTATGCAGAGCTAAAGTGTCACAGCAGCTGCAGTCCAGCTGGTCGTCTTTCCTACGTCTGGTTCAAAAATGGACATAAAGTCACAGAGGAGACATCTTCTTATAAAGGCTGGTTTTATCCTGAAGACGTCATCTCTTGTGCTTTGAAAGGACATGAGAATTACGGCTCTCCTTCAGTGTGTGAGTTCACTCCTCTGTGTCAGGAAAAAAAACAACATACATCCACAGTTTTCTAAAACTTTATGAAGACGCTCCAGAATTATTTACAGAAACAAAAAGATAAACTGCTAAATAAAATAATATTTAGATACATATTGTGATATAAGAGTCAAAGGTGTACCGCTGGGATATGTGTTAATATTCATAAATGTTCGTGATTCATGAATCTTAGAACTATAAAATAAGTTGCTGTATTTGATTAAACAGATTTTGACTGTAACTGTAAATTAAAATGTTTGATAGTAAAACTCTGGCTTTTTTACTTCAAATGTATTTATGACAGACTCGACAGACAGATGCTCTTTAACTCAGGTAGTGCTGCTACAACCACAGAGGCTGAATGAATAATAAGAAACTGACCTGTAACATTTGCAAACTATTACAAAAAACTAAAATAGGATCTGAACACAAACAAGACTTTAAATTTTTAAGATTTTAAAGATAATAACTATGTAGTTGACAGTTGTGGAAGAAGTAGTAAGATATAAAAATACTTCATTACAACTAAAGGTCCTGCATTGAAAGGCCTGTTTAGATACAAGTACAGTTGTATTAAAAGTGAAATGTCTTTAACGTAAGTAGTTATGTAATTTCTGTGACTGAGATATAATTCTATCAAATGTTTAATACTTTTTTTACTACAAATGGAGTATTTGTTTATAAAATGTATTGGAGTAGAGCAATAAAATAGTGTCAACTGGAAGTATTCAAGTAAAGTAAAGGTATCTCAAAACTGTACTGATGTACAGTACTTGAGTAAATGTACTTAGTTACTTTCAACTGCTGGCAGTTGAAAGTTAATGAGAAAAATTAATGAGAACCTAAAATTTCACTTCCCACATCAATACGTTTTTGTCTGTCAACTCAAGAGAATTATTGACTAACATAACAAAGAGGTGATTTGCCATATGACAATAATACTTTGTAACTTCATAGCATAACCATAACTTAACTGAGACACATAAATGTCAAGACAGACTGAAAACAGGACCTGAACATAGCAGCATTATTGGGGCGAATATGTGTTGAAATGACAAATTAACAGGATTTCAGCAGGCTGTGATAAATACTATGAATTATCAGAAAGAAACAAAGAAAACACATTTTAACATTTTAATATAGTCAATCATCTGTGATACATATTCTAATCTTTAGATAATTCATGTTCATATCTCCTCCAGATGCTCCAAGGCTTCCCTCTGTGTCAGTGAGTCCCTCTGGTGAAATCATGGAGAACAGTTCAGTGACTCTGACCTGTAGCAGTGATGCTAACCCAGCAGCTAAATACACCTGGTACAAGAAGAATGGAGATCCAGACCCTCAACCTCTCAGTGAAGAAAGACAGCTCGTCTTCAGATCCATCCAGTCCTCTGACTCTGGAGAGTATTACTGTACAGCTGAGAACGAGCTGAGGAGGAGGACATCTGAATCCATCTCTGTTCATGTGAAATGTGAGTGACACAGTCTGCTGTAATTTACTGAGCAGCTTTTGAGACCCAAATTTAAACTGTCACACATCCATTTGTCAGACCACCTTCAAAGTCTAAATGCTGCTACACACAGCGATTCACAGTTTATCATTTAAATGTCATACATGCTACTGTAGGAACACATCCTTAACCTACAATAATCTCTGTTTACATATCTCCTCCAGATGCTCCAAGGCTTCCCTCTGTGTCAGTGAGTCCCTCTGCTGAGATAGTGGAGAACAGTTCAGTGACTCTGACCTGTAGCAGTGATGCTAACCCAGCAGCTAATTACACCTGGTACAAGGAGAAGCAAAAGCTGCCTCAGAGATCAACAGGCATCTATCATTTCACCTCCATCAGCTCTGAGGACAGAGGGAACTACTACTGCAAGTCTGAGAATCAGTATGGACAGATCATGTCATCACCTCTACCTGTAGATGTCCAGTGTGAGTACAGAACATTAATATTTCCTACTTTCCTTTTTTACAATGAATTGTGTTTGGTGGTGGTTGATCTTGGCACAGTGCTGCCAACATAGAAGAGAGTCTGAATACATTATGAGTAAGAGAAAAACAGATTCAGCAAATTCTGTCTGTGTGTAATGATAGGCCTGTCTGTCAGACACCTGTCCATCATATTATGTGATTACCTTAAGAAATTGATCCTTCCTAAGTTCTGCACATTTTTTCTTCCATTAAAATTTTCATTTTAATTTTTTCCTCTCTGAAATTAGAAAATATCTCCACTATAATATATCCTGTATGAAAGTAACAAATTGTTAAAGTTACTGTCCCTATCGGCTCTCGCTGCAGGAGGTTAAAAGCTTCTTCCAGTGTGCAGAAGGGTCAGTAGGGAGTACTGGCCAGGTCAAACTTCACTGATGTTTTTTCCATCAAAAAAGTGTCCAAAACATCACCTACTACCACATTACTGTTGTGTGGTTTCAGAAAATGTAATGTTATTGTTAATTTTAACGTTATTTCTCTGATTCACTGGCTTCCAGACTACTCAACCAGAGCTCTCTCTCAAAGACAGAAAGAAAGAAAGAAAGAAAGAAAGAAAGAAAGAAGAAAGAAGAAAGAAAGAAAGAAAGAAAAAGAAAGAAAGAAAGAAACAACATTTTGAAAAATCACATGTTTTCAGGGATAGTTTAGTAGTATAAACTTTAATAGTGTACTCACCTGCCATTTATATAGTTATTGTTTATAGATTTTGGTCACTGTCGGTCACGGCCTGCTGCTGGATAATGAGTAAAAGAGTAATGCTTTATATTTATCTAAAATCAGTTGTTATTTATTTTCCTCCAGATGCTCCAAAGCTTCCCTCTGTGTCAGTGAGTCCCTCTGCTGAGATAGTGGAGGGCAGTTCAGTCAATCTGACCTGTAGCAGTGATGCTAACCCAGCAGCTGAATACACCTGGTACAAGGAGAATGAAGACTCACCAAAAGCATCAGGACAGATCTTCACCATCACTGACTCCAGACCTGAACACAGTGGGAATTATTACTGTGAAGCCCAGAACAGACGAGGACGTCATAACTCCACCTTACACTTAATTGTTGTGGCAGGTCAGTTATCCACATTCACCTACACACACACAGTAACTTCCACATTAACGGCTGTGGCTCGGAGATAGAGTGGGTCGTACACTGGCCAGGAACCCTCAATGCTGCAAATAAAAGAAACGCTGCAAACAAAAAGAAACAGCGCTGCAAATAAAAGAAACGCTGCAAACAAAAAGAAACAGCGCTGCAAATAAAAGAAACGCTGCAAACAAAAAGAAACAGCGCTGCAAATAAAAGAAACGCTGCAAACAAAAAGAAACAGTGCTGCAAATAAAAGAAACGCTGCAAATAAAAGAAACAGCGCTGTGAATAAAAGAAACGCTGCAAACAAAAAGAAACAGCGCTGCAAATAAAAGAAACGCTGCAAACAAAAAGAAACAGCGCTGCAAATAAAAGAAACGCTGCAAACAAAAAGAAACAGTGCTGCGAATAAAAGAAACGCTGCAAACAAGAAGAAACGCTGCAAATAAAAAAGAAACGCCGCTGCAAATAAGAGAAACAGCGCTGCGAATAAAAGAAACTTCACAACAGAAATGAATTACCAGGGACTATTATTGCCGGTGCACCTGTAGTTTTTATGTGAGCGAGAAGAAGAAGAACAAGTACAGAAGCGTATTGCATTCACTTGAAAAAAAAAATTAGAACAACTGTACAAACTCACACCTGATCTCATAAATGAGATCAGGTGTGAGTTTGTACATCGTACAAACTCACACCTGATCACACCTGATCACCTGATCAGTAAGGAGAACTGGCCAGGTATGATGCACAAACTTTTGTAGTCGGGCACTAGATTTTAAAGTGTAGATAGCGTTACCGCAGTACTGTATCATATTAAAGTTATTTATTAATATTTCTAATAAAAATTCCCAGAAATTATGAAAAGTCCCAGTAAACACTAATGTTGTGGGTGTGGCTCCGAGGATGGCTTGTTGTGATGAACATTAGGTTGTAGCTCGTTGTGATGAACATTAGGTTGTAACTCGTTGTGATGAACATTAGGTTGTAGCTCGTTGTGATGAACATTAGGTTGTAGCTCGTTGTGATGAACATTAGGTTGTAGCTCGTTGTGATGAACATTAGGTTGTAGCTCGTTGTGATGAACATTAGGTTGTAGCTCGTTGTGATGTACATTAGGTTGTAGCTCCTCTGTCTTACTACAGTTGAAAATATGTGTTTTGTGTTTTAACAACGTTTCACTTCAGAGTTATTGATCCCAGAAGTGCAATATCTTTCTAACTTTACCGAAGTGCAATGGCCAATAAGGCACCTTTCCTTATCTCGTAATTACGAGATCAGGTGTCTAATTAATTTTTTTCAAGTGAATGCATACATCAGTTTGTACATTGTACAACCTGATCTAATGAATGTTTCTCTTATTTGCAGCTGCGTTTCTTTTTTATTTGCAGCGCTGTTTCTTTTTGTTTGCAGCGTTTCTTTTATTTGCAGCGCTGTTTCTTTTTGTTTGCAGCGTTTTTTTATTTGCAGCGCTGTTTCTTTTTGTTTGCAGCGTTTTTTTTAATTTGCAGCGCTGTTTCTTTTTGTTTGCAGCATTTCTTTTATTTGCAGCGCTGTTTCTTTTTGTTTGCAGCGTTTCTTTTATTTGCAGCGCTGTTTCTTTTTGTTTGCAGCGTTTCTTTTATTTGCAGCGCTGTTTCTTTTTGTTTGCAGCTTTTTTTTTATTTGCAGCGCTGTTTCTTTTTGTTTGCAGCGTTTCTTTTATTTGCAGCGCTGTTTCTTTTGGTTTGCAGCATTTCTTTTATTTGCAGCATTGAAGGTTCCCGGCCACCGTAGGGTCGTCTACTAATCAGATAATCGACGGTTCGATCGTGTCAAAGTGTGTGAATGTCTATGAATGGTTAGCTCCTTAAACTGATGAGCAGTTGGCACCTTACATGACAGCAAATGCCATCAGTGTATGAATGTATGTGAATGGGTGAATGAGATATGTAGTGTAAAAAGCGCTTTGAGTGGTCGGAAGACTAGAAAGGCGCTAAAAGTACAGTTCACAGTCCATTAACCTTTGCAATTAAACACTCCCTAATTCATTTCTGCAATCTTTAACTCCTTAGCTGAAGGTCTAGATGAGGACTACATGTAAACCGTCCTGCTGGCCCCCAGTTACCTGTACCAGTCTGCTTATTCAGGAGTCTCATGGTCTAACCAAACCTAAAAACACAATTCATTTTCATTTTGATGCTATCCTTCACTGCAGGTGTCTGCCATCAGGATCTTAAGTTGCAGACATTAAGAACTGCAAGGAAAACTCGACACGATAATCAATAAGAATCCTTCTGTCTGTTAACTGTTAGTGTTTCGTTTTGATCACTGTTTTCCAGGTTCAATGATTTCAGTAGCTGTTGGATCAATCACTGCAATTGTTCTGGCTATCATCTTCCTCTGTGCCTTCCTATTGATCAGGTGAGCAGTTCATTTTACTGTTGTGATATTAAGTAATGCATCTCAAATTCAATCTGTTGTTTAGTTTTTCATTTTAAGATGAATTTGTTTGTTCATTCTCCTATCCAGAAGAAAGAAGTGCTTGAAACAAACCACAGAGCGACCAGACAACAGTGCACAGGTGAGGAAGAAGAGTTCAGGTATTACTCTCACTTGAAAACTGTATTGAATAGTGCTTTATGTGTCTCTTTGGGTATTTTCTTTGTCTGTCTGTTCCCATCGCCCTTTCTCTTTCTTTCATCCTGATCATTTTAATTTGACAAACCTAGTCATATGTCTGTGTAACACATGTTTGCCTTTATCCAGTCATTCTGAAATTGCGAAACAACCCCTTCACCCTTAATCCTGCAGATGTTTTATGATTTTGTGTTACAGGCTGATAAAAATTTAAATTTGCCGCCTTTGTAACTTAACAATTCTTGTCTATGCAATGTTTACCTTTCAGCTAAACATGGGTACAGTGAGTGATAACCATTCAGCTGCAGTTCAGAGAACACCAGCAGAGGAACAGGACGACCTTTGCTATGCCAGCGTAAGCTACTCCAAACAGCAGGAAGATCCTCTTTACTCCAACATCAGGCCAGTTCAGCCCAACAGAAACAAATGAAGAGCAGGAGGAAGAGGATGAGGGCAGTGTGGAGTACTCTGTTGTCAAAGTGAAGAGTGACAGTGCTTCCTCAGAGTGAGTCCATACAAAGTTTTCTTTGCTGCACAAAGTTTGAAACGTTTATTCTTACAGTTTTAATCTTGTTGAGTCTGTCTGTTATCTAAAACCTGTTCTTCATTAATTTTGTGAGTTCATAATTCTTTAAACACGTTGTTTCATTCACAGATCGAGATGTCAAGATGCTGCGCAAGATCCATCTGCACTTTACAGCACAGTCACCAAAACACCAAGAGTATGAACACAAGTCTGTGGTCTGTTTACGGCGTTTAAACAACAAACACATGGAGCTTCCTGCTACCCCCCCCCCCCCCCCCCCCCCCCCCCCCTCCATATAGGAGGATAACGCGCGCTGTTATCGATCATGTGATGTAGAATTATATGTTTTTGAAAATAACATTAATTTGTCAGTTTGATGCCGTTTTCTATGGAAGGGAAATGGTGACCAAACTTGTACCATTTTTGTGTAATGTTTGTGATGGTCACATGTGAGGAACATTGACGTTATAATAAGAAAACGATGTTTATGGTATTATTATTTTTTTTGAAGGGATAGTGAAGGAAGTACATGAGAAAAAAACAAAAACAAATGAACATTGTGTTAACTTCATTTTTAAATGAATTATTCTGACATCAGAACCCAAACTCTTCACAACACAACAGCAGAGTGAGATATAGAGATTTACATACATCTTTCAGTGCTATGGCCATGTTATTAATTATCCTGTCAAACAAGGTGTACATAAAAACATTCAAAACAAGGACCATAAAAATGACTTTCTATTTCAAGACATGGCTAATCATACTTTCTTCCAAGCTAATGAGAGCATGCATTTTACCACCAATAATAGGGAAGAGAAAAGTAAATTGGAGGTAGTGCTTGAGATGTTGATGCGTAGTTGGATCTTTCTCTGTTGTCTGTGGTCAGAGGAATTATAAAGATAGTTCTGACCATCCCCAGTCCCAACATTGATCTTATTATCACAGCAATGAAGCCTCAGAGATCAGTGTCCACGCCAGGTGTCACAATAACATTTACAGCTGAGGATGGTTAGGTCGAGTTAGGGTCCAGGATAAAAACAGAAAATGATGTTTATCTGAACCAGAAGAAATTTGTAACCTTTTGGCCTTCAAACTCACCTCCAGCCCATGTGGCCTCTAGGTCGCTATCACTACAGCCAGTAGGAGCAATATCATGTTCTCAGAAAGCATCAACCAGTTTTCATGTATACCTGTGTAATTTTCCAAATCTGTCACACCAAAACTTTAAACTTACCTTTAAATGGAACATGTTTGCTTTGTAAACTTGTAGACTTTTATGTTGTTTGTTCACATTGGAAAGGTGACAAGTGGAAGTCTGATATTGCCGATGTTACCGTTTTTTTTGTGTGTGTGTGTGTGTGTTTTTTAGCACAGCAGAGAATCAGGAAGGAGAGAGACAGAGATACAGACAGAGAGGGAAAGAGAGAAAGTAAATGTATTTTTGTTGTCTCATAACAATTTGTCTACTTCCACATTCTTCCACATTTTGCTTGCTTTTCCTGCAGTTGAATTGATTTAGACGTTTTTTTTATTTAAGAGCAACATATTTCTTGAGAAATACACACCACCATCCTTTTGAACTAGTATTAAAGGGTTGGCATTAGTCCAGTCTGTAGGGATTTGCAGGATGGCCAGTTCAAGTCCAGTATAGCTCAAGAGTATGGATGGTGGACTAGTAGCTGGAGAGGTGCCAGTTCACCTCCTGCACTGCCGATATGCCCTTCAGCAAGGTACCACACTCCTAACTGCTTCCAAGGATCACCGCATGGCTGCCCACCATTGCACCATCTCATCACATTTGCATGTCTATAAACTCTTTGGGTGTGTGTGTGTGGTTGTATTTTGGGCCTATGTATGTAAAACTTGAGTAAAAAAAACAATTCCCCAAGGGATCAAAAAAGTATCTATTCTATTTTTAATCTATTCTGTTCTGAAGATCACTAGTTGGATCAGAAAATTTGAATTTTTTTGTGTGTGCTTTTTTTAGATAAGTATTTGGTGCCTATAGAAGGTGAATCATACTACCTTCAGTAATAATAAGTGTAATAATAACACTGGTGATCTCCTGATTCTAAACTTTGCCTTATGATTACCAAATGTTAACATGCTAAGACAACATCTGTCTTGTTTCTCCTACGGTAATGATAAAATTGCTTGTACTGTACCTCAGTTGTTTCTTTGAATTAGACCCATCAGAAGCTCAAACAGGTAGTGCTGATTTCCATGAACTGTATTTTAAGAAATCTATTCTTAATTTGCATGACAGTAAGAATCATTTCTTCATTTCAACTTGGGGGTTTACAGGCATTTGTCTCTTGATGCATACGAATGACATAAAGAGGAAGAAAGCCAGGCTGCTTGTTAAGACCACAAAATGTGTTAAACACAACTGCGCCGACCACAGAGAAACAAACAGGATCCTCTCTCTTTGATGCAGACACATTTATTGTGATTAACTGACACACAGTATTTCTCATGTGATCGACCTGCTGATTTAACGATACGTGAGGAGCAGCCATGAGTTTAACAGCACCAGCGAGTGTATTTGTTGTCTTCCTTCTCTCTGTACAAGGTACTGTACATCTACATTTATACTGTAAAGCAGTTAGCACCCTTCAGAAATTCAGAGGAAGGTGTGTTTAAAGTTAATAAAAACATTTGATGTGTGATGTTATGCAGTGTGGTGTGATCTCCTGTCTTTCTTTGAATTGAAGTCTTTACAGGACGACAAACAGAGAGCTGTGTCTGTTTTTACACCAGCAGCTTCTCTGTACACTGATACCGTAACATTATAAACTTTATAAACTGAGGCGTTGTGCACTATGAAAGCTGTTAGTGTGGATAAGTAGTGACTGCACATGAAGAAACAATCTTCAAAATAATTTGTTGAATCAAATAATTTGTTCTGTGGAACTTCCTGCATCGTTCTGACTTCCTCTGAACTCAATATATGTATTTGCAGGAAATATGATACATATAGAGGCTGTTAGCTTCATGATAGCATCATTAATACAGGAAATACAAAGTGAGTCAGGTGTTTGTCTTTCACATTGCAAGAATAACAAACATTATGTTTGAACTAATGAATATTTTTATTTTAACAGTTGGTTTAAACTGACTGTAAAACATGGAAGGTGTTGCTTGTAGTAAATGAAGCCACAGAGAATTATCAGCTGACTCTGCAGTTCCTCTCAGTTCTACACAGTGTGTTTGTGTCTTTCAGCTCAGTCATTTGTTTTTGCTTTGGCTGTTTTAGTTTATTCAGCTCTGTAATGTCGACACTGTTTTGGTCCATTTAAGATTTGCTAGTTTGTGGCCCCTGTTTGTCAGCTCTAGCGGCCGTGGTGCAGCCGTGTCCGGTTCATTGTTTCCAGCAGCAGCAGCAGCTGTTTTCAGTGAATCTCCTGATGTTGTTTTGAGTCTGATTGTAGTTTCTGCTCTGCTCTGTGTTACAGTGATACAGGGTCAGAATGTCTGGGGAGTGACTTACACTTCTACTGAGATCTGTGCCTCAAAAGGATCAACAGTGGAAATGAGCTGCACATACAGATACCTATCCTGGGTAACAGTTCAGAAAACATTCTGGTTTAAGAGAACAAATGTGGATCTAACAACAGACTCAGAGTATTCAGGTCGTGTGCAGAATATCTGTGATAACAACAAGTGCACTCTGAGAATCACAGACCTGAGAGAGAGCGACTCAGCTGAGTACATGTTCAGATTCACAACAAACCATGCAGAAGGGAAATATACTGGTTCACCTGGAGTCACTTTGTCTGTCACAGGTAACATTTTATTTACATGTTAGTTATTTTCAAAACATCTAAAGAAAAATGATATAAATGTGTTGTGTGTGTGTGTACAGGTTTGTCTAAAATAACATTCCTGGTCCTTCTTCATAAATCCAGATCTGCAGGTGAGAATATCTTCATATCACTGGGCAAGATGTCACAGCAGTTACCTTCCACCTTATGATGCTTCCTACATCTGGTACAAAGATGGACAGAAAGTTCAAGCACAAACATCTTCATATTTTCAATTAAACACCAATAATTATGAAAACAGTTATTCCTGTGCTGTAAACAGATGTGGGGATCTCGTCTCTCCTCCAGTGTGTGAGTTTACTTCACAGTCTTCAACTGACGTAACTACATGTTATAACTACATGTATTTTTAATATGGAGACATTGTTTTCTCTTTCAGGTGTCAATGGTCAAAACTGCAACAGAGTGACGTTCACTGACAGAAGCATCTGTGCCTTCAAAGGTTCATCAGTGGACATTTCTTGCACATACAACAGCTATTATAGATCCATCACGTCTAAATTCTGGTTCAGTCCTGAACGTAGTGATCAGTGGCAGAGCCCGCCACAGCCTGAGGACCTTAGTGAAGACTCCCTGTATGCAGGTCGTGTTCAGGTCCTTGAAACAGAAAGAGGACGCTCCACTCTGAGAATCAGAGACCTGAGAGAGAGTGATTCAACTCAGTATCGCTTCAAATTCAAAACATCATGGTTTGAATGGAGGAGTATTTTACGTGGTACAACTCTGACTGTCACAGGTACTGATGAACACAAACTGATGTAAATACACCAACATAGTATATTTAAAAACACTGAATATATTTATAATGATCCATCATCATGAGTTTATTACTGCTGTGTTGTTACTAATGCTCACTACTGTTTCTGTGAATAGTAACTGTTGTGATGACATGTGTGTACATCTATAATTGATTTCTTTTTAAGTATTAATAATAATGTTTATGTTCTCATATCAAGCTCTACAGGTGCAGGTGAAGACAATATCAGTTCACCAGTATTATACTGAGGCAGAGCTGAAGTGTCACAGCAGCTGCAGTCCAGCTGGTCGTCTTTCCTACGTCTGGTTCAA
The DNA here is from genome assembly GCA_004119915.2 of Collichthys lucidus. Classification (NCBI taxonomy): domain Eukaryota; kingdom Metazoa; phylum Chordata; class Actinopteri; family Sciaenidae; genus Collichthys; species Collichthys lucidus. Next base: position 21,413,360 of record CM014080.1, on the reverse strand, counting down.
GAATGGACATAAAGTCAGTGAGGAGACATCTTCTTATAAAGGCTGGTTTTATCCTGAAGACGTCATCTCTTGTGCTTTGAAAGGACATGAGAATTACGGCTCTCCTTCAGTGTGTGAGTTCACTCCTCTGTGTCAGGAAAAAAAACAACATACATCCACAGTTTTCTAAAACTTTATGAAGACGCTCCAGAATTATTTACAGAAACAAAAAGATAAACTGCTAAATAAAATAATATTTAGATACATATTGTGATATAAGAGTCAAAGGTGTACCGCTGGGATATGTGTTAATATTCATAAATGTTCGTGATTCATGAATCTTAGAACTATAAAATAAGTTGCTGTATTTGATTAAACAGATTTTGACTGTAACTGTAAATTAAAATGTTTGATAGTAAAACTCTGGCTTTTTTACTTCAAATGTATTTATGACAGACTCGACAGACAGATGCTCTTTAACTCAGGTAGTGCTGCTACAACCACAGAGGCTGAATGAATAATAAGAAACTGACCTGTAACATTTGCAAACTATTACAAAAAACTAAAATAGGATCTGAACACAAACAAGACTTTAAATTTTTAAGATTTTAAAGATAATAACTATGTAGTTGACAGTTGTGGAAGAAGTAGTAAGATATAAAAATACTTCATTACAACTAAAGGTCCTGCATTGAAAGGCCTGTTTAGATACAAGTACAGTTGTATTAAAAGTGAAATGTCTTTAACGTAAGTAGTTATGTAATTTCTGTGACTGAGATATAATTCTATCAAATGTTTAATACTTTTTTTTACTACAAATGGAGTATTTGTTTATAAAATGTATTGGAGTAGAGCAATAAAATAGTGTCAACTGGAAGTATTCAAGTAAAGTAAAGGTATCTCAAAACTGTACTGATGTACAGTACTTGAGTAAATGTACTTAGTTACTTTCAACTGCTGGCAGTTGAAAGTTAATGAGAAAAATTAATGAGAACCTAAAATTTCACTTCCCACATCAATACGTTTTTGTCTGTCAACTCAAGAGAATTATTGACTAACATAACAAAGAGGTGATTTGCCATATGACAATAATACTTTGTAACTTCATAGCATAACCATAACTTAACTGAGACACATAAATGTCAAGACAGACTGAACAAACAGGACCTGAACATAAGCAGCATTATTGGGGCGAATATGTGTTGAAATGACAAATTAACAGGATTTCAGCAGGCTGTGATAAATACTATGAATTATCAGAAAGAAACAAAGAAAACACATTTTAACATTTTAATATAGTCAATCATCTGTGATACATATTCTAATCTTTAGATAATTCATGTTCATATCTCCGCCAGATGCTCCAAAGTTTCCCTCTGTGTCAGTGAGTCCCTCTGGTGAAATCATGGAGAACAGTTCAGTGACTCTGACCTGTAGCAGTGATGCTAACCCAGCAGCTAAATACACCTGGTACAAGGAGAATGGAGATCCAGACCCTCAACCTCTCAGTGAAAAAGCAGAGCTCGTCTTCAGATCCATCCAGTCCTCTGACTCTGGAGAGTATTACTGTACAGCTGAGAACGAGCTGAGGAGGAGGACATCTGAATCCATCTCTGTTCATGTGAAATGTGAGTGACACAGTCTGCTGTAATTCACTGAGCAGCTTTTGAGACCCAGATTTAAACTGTCACACATCCATTTGTCAGACCACCTTCAAAGTCTAAAATGCTGCTACACACAGCGATTCACAGTTTATCATTTAAATGTCATACATGCTACTGTAGTAACACATCCTTAACCTACAATAATCTCTGTTTACATATCTCCTCCAGATGCTCCAAGGCTTCCCTCTGTGTCAGTGAGTCCCTCTGCTGAGATAGTGGAGAACAGTTCAGTGACTCTGACCTGTAGCAGTGATGCTAACCCAGCAGCTAATTACACCTGGTACAAAGAGAAGCAAAAGCTGCCTCAGAGATCAACAGGCATCTATCATTTCACCTCCATCAGCTCTGAGGACAGAGGGAACTACTACTGCAAGTCTGAGAATCAACACGGACAGATCATGTCATCACCTCTACCTGTAGATGTCCAGTGTGAGTACAAAACATAAGAACACTTATTATGTCCTAAATATTATTTTCACTACTAGTGAGACAATGAATTTGGCAGAGAGTTTTGCTTTTTAAGAAACAGTTCATTAAAGAAACAAGATGGCTCTGGGGACGTGGAACGTCACCTCTCTGGCGGGGAAGGAGCCTGAGCTGGTGCGCAAGATTTAGAGATTCCGGCTAGACATAGTCGGGCTCGCCTCGACGCACAGCGTGGGCTCCAGAACCAGTTTCCTTGAGAGGGGTTGGATGCTCTACCACTCTGGTGTTGCCCGTACGTTGGGGGTTCACCCCGGTGGATGAGAGGGTAGCCTTCCTTCGCCTCGGGTGGGGAGGCGGGTCCTGACTGTCGTCTGTGCCTATGCACCGAATGGCAGTTCAGAGTACCCACACTTTTTGTCTTTAGAGTCTTTAGAGGAGGTGCTGGAGAGCGCTCCCTCCGGGGACTCCTTAGTCCTCCTGGGGGACTTCAATGCTCACGTGGGCAGCGACAGTAAGACCTGGAGGGGCGTGATTGGGAGGAACGGCCCCCCCGATCTGAACCTGAGTGGTGTTCTGTTATTGGACATCTTGCTCGCCATGGATCGTCAATAACGAACACCATGTTCAAGCATAAGGGTGTCCATAAGTACACTTGGCACCAGGACGCCCTCGGCCACAGTTCGATGATTGACTTTGTGGTCGTGTCGTCGGACTTGCGGCCACATGTTTTGGACACTTGGGTGGAGAAAGGGGCGGAGCTGTCAACTGATCACCACCTGGTGGTGAGTTGACTCCGATGGTGGGGGAGGATGGCGGTCAGACCTGGTAGGCCCAAACGTTCTGTGCGGGTTTGCTGGGAAGGAGACCTACAGAACCTTTTTGGCCTGTGGGAGTCCTAAAGCAGCTGATGCGTATTGACGTGTCAAGCGGAATGCGGCCTCGGCGGTTGCGGAGGCAAAAACTCGGGCGTAGGAGGAGTTCGGCGAGGCCATGGAGAGGGACTTTCGAACAACTTTGAGGATGTTCTGGACCACCATCCGGCGGCTCAGGTGGGGAAAGCAGGGCACTGTCAACACTGTGTTCAGTGGGGACGGGGTGCTGCTGACCTCGACTGGGGACGTCTTGGGTCAGTGGAGGGAATACTTCGAAGACCTTCTCAATCCCACCAGCATGTTTTTCTTAGAGGAGGCAGAGTCTGGGGACCCCGTGGTGGTCTCGCCAATCTCTGGGGCTGAGGTCGCTGAGCTAGTCAAAAAACTCCTCGGTGGCAGGGCCCCGGGGGTGGATGAGGTCCGCCCGAAGTTCCTCAAGGCCCTGGATGTTGTGGGGCTGTCTTGGTTGACACGTCTCTGCAACATCGCGTGGACATCGGGGGCAGTGCCTCTGGACTGGCAGACCGGGGTGGTGGTTCCCCTCTTCAAAAAGGGAGACCGGAGGATGTGCTCCAACTATAGGGGGATCACACTTCTTAGTCTCCCCGGGAAGGTCTTTTCGGGGGTCCTGGAGAGGAGGGTCTGCAAGATTGTCGAACCTCGGATCCAGGACGAGCAGCGTAGTTTTCGTCCAAGTTGTGGACTGTGGATCAGCTCTATACCCTTAGCGCGGCCCTGGAGGGTGCATGGGAGTTCGCCCAACCAGTCTACATGTGTTTTGTGGACCTGGAGAAGGCGTCCGCAATGCCGGCAGTAAGACGGTCCTGTTTCCCCTGGGAGTTGGACTCCTCCAGGGCTGCCCTTTGTCATCGGTTCTGTTCATAACCTTTATGGACAGAATTTCTAGGCGCAGTCAGGGTGTTGTGGGGCTGTGGTTCGGTGGCCTCAGGATTGGGTCGCTGCTTTTTGCGGACGATCTAGTCCTGTTGGCTTCATCGGAGCATGACCTTCAGCTCTCTTTGGAGCGGTTTCCAGCCGAGTGTGAAGCGGCTGGGATGAGAATCAGCACCTCCAAATCCGAGGCCATGGTTCTCAGCCAGAAAAGGGTGGAGTGCAGTCTCTGGGTCGGGGATGAGATCCTGCCTCAAGTGGAGGAGTTCAAGTATCTCAGGGTCTTGTTCACGAGTGAGGGAAGGATGGGGGAGATCGACCGGCGGATCGGTGCGGCTTCTGCAGTGATGCAGACTTTGCACTGGTCCGTCGTGGTGAAGAAGGAGCCGAAAGGCGAAGCTCTTGATTTACCAGTCTATCTACGTTCCTACCCTCACCTATGGTCACGAGCTTTGGGTAGTGAGCGCAAGAATAAGATCGCAAATACAAACGGCCGAAATTAGCTTTCTTCGCAGGGTGGCTGGGCTCCCCCTTAGAGATAGGGTGAGAAGCTCGGCCATCCTTGAGGAGCTCAGAGTAGAACCGCTGCTCCTCTGCATCGAGAGGAACCAGTTAAGGTGGCTCGGGCATCTCATGAGGATGCCTCCTGGACGTCTCCCTGGTGAGATGTTCCGGGCACGTCCCACCGGGAGACGGCCCCGGGGAAGACCCAGGACACGCTGGAGGGACTATGTCTCTCGGCTGGCTTGGGAACGCCTTGGGGTCCCCCTGGGAGAGCTAGCAGAAGTAGCTGGGGAGAGGGAAGTCTGGGCTTCCCTGCTGAAGCTGCTGCCACCGCGACCCGTATTCGGATAAGCGGAAGAAGACGGACAGATGGACCATCCTATGTCGTCAGAGATTATGGAAACATGTTAAATTAGAACACTAGCTTCTTGATAAAAATACTATAATCAGCATGTTTTCTTTTTGAAATCTGCGTTTTGGTCCGGATAGTGTGTCTGTGTTTTGTCCTGTGTGATGCTGCACACTGCCCATGTCAATGATCTAAGATGCCAGATATTAAAATAATTTGATGCAAACACAGCGTACCATGGAACCAAGCAAACAAAATGGATCAATGCAGTTAACATTAGATTTTACCAGACCTAAAAAGATCCACGACTAGAAATGTGATAAAACATGGGTAAACTGTTGGAGATGCATATCTAAACTGATAGCATACACAGTTTCCTCATGTAAATCAAAAAATAACTCCACCATAATCTACCCTGTCTTCTTAATCTAATGGATGCTGTAAGATTCTGTTGTGAGACAGATCCTGACTATCCTTTTGCACTCGTGAAGGTTCAGTGTCTTCAATCTGCCAACCAGCTTGAACTTCAAGTTTGTGGAGAAGGGGGGTGAGGGGAGACAACTCTAATATTTTATAGAAATAAACTCCTTTATAGACTCCAGTAGAGGAAACATCACACACAACAGTAAAGTGTTTCTTGGCAACTGTACAACAGTCCTCCCTACAGACTCTTCTATATGGAGTAAAAAGTTCTTACTTAGTACAGTAAATTTACTTACTGTAGTGATTCATGTTCATATCTCCTCCAGATGCTCCAAGGCTTCCCTCTGTGTCAGTGAGTCCCTCTGCTGAGATAGTGGAGGGCAGTTCAGTCAATCTGACCTGTAGCAGTGATGCTAACCCAGCAGCTGATTACACCTGGTACAAAGAGAATGAAGACTCACCAAAAGCATCAGGACAGATCTTCACCATCACTGACTCCAGACCTGAACACAGTGGGAATTATTACTGTGAAGCCCAGAACAGACGAGGACGTCATAAGTCCACCTTACACCTGATTGTTGTGGCAGGTCAGTTATGCTCATTAAACTAGATCCATATCCATTCACTTCACAATAAAAGAAAAACAATATTTCTGCAATCTTTAGGTACCTCACTGAGGGAAACAAAAATATTGCACAAACACTCTACATTATTAATAAGAAAAATCTCTGTCTGAAGTCGTATTCCCCTTTGAGAGTTACTAACAAGCCCAACAACTTTGATTTCATAGTCAATTGTTAGTGTTTCGTTTTGATCACTGTTTTCCAGGTTCAATGATTTCAGTAGCTGTTGGCTCAATCACTGCAATTGTTCTGGCTATCATCTTCCTCTGTGCCTTCCTATTCATTAGGTGAGCAGTTCAATTTTACTGTTGTGATATTAAGTGATGTATCTTAAATTTAGTCTGTTGTTTACTCATTTCCTTCAATAATTTATGTTTGCTTATTCTCCTATCCAGAAAAAAGAAGACCACAGAGCGACCAGACAACAGTGCACAGGTGAGAAAGAAGAAGGACAACCTCAAATCTCTGGTTCACTTATTGGTTTTGAAAATAAGGGTAAATAAATAAATAAATAAATTCTAGAAATTTGCAGCGTTTAAGGACATTTGTAAAGCCACTGAAATCGAGGAAAACAACCCCATCACCCTTAATCCTGCAGATGTTTTAAGATTTTCTGTTACAGGCCAATAAAAATGATTGTATTTGCCCACCTACCTATGTAGCTTAACAACTCTTGTCTATGCAATGTTTACCTTTCAGGTACACATGGGTGCAGTGAGTGATAACCATTCAGCTGCAGTTCAGAGAACGCCAGCAGAGGAACAGGACGACCTTTGCTATGCCAGCGTAAGCTACTCCAAACAGCAGGAAGATCCTCTTTACTCCAACATCAGGCCAGTTCAGCCCAACAGAAACAAGAATGAAGAGCAGGAGGAAGAGGATGAGGGCAGTGTGGAGTACTCTGTTGTCAAAGTGAAGAGTGACAGTGCTTCCTCAGAGTGAGTCCATACAAAGTTTTCTTTGCTGCACAAAGTTTGAAACGTTTATTCTCACAGTTTTAATCTTGTTGAGTCTGTCTGTTATCTAAAACCTGTTCTTCATTAATTTTGTGAGTTCATAATTCTTTAAACACGTTGTTTCATTCACAGATCAAGACGTCAAGATGCTGCGCAAGATCCATCTGCACTTTACAGCACAGTCACCAAAACACCAAGAGTATGAACACAAATCTGTGGTCTGTTTACGGCGTTTAAACAACAAACACATGGAGCTTCTCCTGCTACAAACAGTTTATCACACATGTTTTTTGGGGGGACCCAAACAAGAGATTTTTATCTGCATTCACAATATAAGGGATTCAACCATAGTCAACATACCTTTGCTATATATATCTGACAGTTTCAGATGTTTGTCAACATTAGCATGGTCAATGGTTCAGGATTATTGACAGCATAGTTATTGGACAGAGCTTCTAGGTCTTTAAAATAAAGCCAACACGGTGTCTTAAACCTGCATTCCATCCTTTAAAGTTCTATCAATCATAAACACATAAACCCCGTATATAAATCGGTTAATAAGGTTCAATAAAAGGTGAATAATACAATTATAGGCCAGGCTTAAAATGTGACACATTTCAAAAAATTAATTACACATGGATCGTCCCTGTTCTGTTTGTCTCTGGTCCAAGGGGTCCTTGGGCTGAAAAAGGTTGAAGACCCCTGGTTTAGATAAATATATATTAAAAAGAGAAAATAGTTGTGGGTACCTTTTGATTGACAAGCTATTCTCAGTGTGTCCCATGCAGCTCCAACACACAGGGCTCAAGAAATATTAATATATAAAGTGTGCAGCGCTGGTAACAATACCTTTACCTTATATTCTGTTACCAGTTATTTGTAACTAAATAAAATGTGTAAATATTAGGTTTGACTTGATATACTGTAATATTTAATTAATTTATTAATAGTTATGACACCCAGCCTTAGTCATGTATCTAGCGTAATAGTATCAGTTAGCCAACATGTGCTCAGCATGTACTTCATAAATAATAATACATAATTTAATTTTAATATCCTGCTGATACTGCTGACAAAACCATTTCCAGTATCTTGTTAAGTACACAGTATAACTAACACAATCTTTCTCTACCCTGCTGCATTTTCATTTTTTTAAAAGTATAATCTCATAACTGAAAAGGAAATGTTTATTTACTCTGGTTTTGTGTTTTTATTATCTGTTTTGTTTTATTGCGCATATTTATGTTTTTTAAATAACCTGATATTTTATTGAATAAAGATTTTCAGTTCTAAAATGATTTGCCCAGGCTGTTCAGTCTGTCAACAGATTCATGCAAAGTGTTCATTGTTCGAAACCGCCATCACCAGAGTGTGAGCAATAAGTGAAAAGTCCACCGCCCCTGACCCCATACTGGTCAGCTTGCCGTCCGCAAACCGTTCTTCTATAGTATGACAGATTAAGTGAATGAACAGGTATGAAGGCTCAGAGAAGGACAGGCTTGAAGATGCAGGACTCAAAGATAGGTAGGTTAGGTAAAAGTTACTCATAGTCAAAAATAATCAAAGGTCAAAATCAGGCAGGAAAGATCAAAACAGGCCAAGGAGTAAGCAAGAAAAAAATCTGGCATGTGATGAATGAAACTGGGCCTGTGCACTGCAAAGATGATGAGAGAAATGTAAAGATCAGGTGATAGAAAAGGCGGGAAGGGTTTTATTGCAGGGCAGGATGGACGGGAGGGATCAGAAATGGTGGTAGAGTATTTGTGTTAGGAAAACAACAGAGCAGGCAAGAAAATGGCAGCATGGTGAATTTCTCAACAAATTGAGATATTTGTATATACGTACTGTATATGTAATATGAATCTGACTTTTTCAAAATGTAAATAATAAAGTACTGCAAAATTGTACTTTTGTAAGTACAGTGTACTTAGTTACTTTCCACCACTGAGAATTTGAGGCAAAGGGCATGTCTTAAACTGACTATTTTATAATCTCAATCTAAGCAAATGTCAGGACATACATATTTGTAGGAGATCCATGAACTATCAGCTGCATAATACATTAAAGAGTCTTTAAAATGAAATCAAAGCCTGTCAAATTGTCCTCAGAAGTTGTGTTATGTGTGACGTGCTGTGATGTGAGTGTCTCTGGTACCAACAGGCCACAAAATTTGTTTCCATTTTTCATTGTCATATTAAGAAAGTCGTGCAGAGTTTAAACAACAGCATCATTTCTTATGTTCATTTTAGTCTGGGGATGTACAGACAGTTGATCATGCATGTCAATAAAGAGGAAGAAAAACATCTGACTTGTTCAACTGTGGGAACCGGAGGATATGTCTCCTCTGAAGACCACTTGAGCAGAGCATCTGATTTGAATAACTTACATACTGCGTAGTGTTTCTTGCACATTTCCCGACATGTTTTGACAGACAGAGAAATGAGAGGAGCAGCTATGAGTTTCACTGCAGCAGCGTGTGGATTTGTTGTCTTCCTCCTCTCTGTGTCAGGTACTGTACATCCACATTTACATTTTAACATAACCAGCACGCTTATTTTAGTTGAAAGACTTTGACAGAAGGAAGGTTCAAGAAAAATATATTGAGTGTTTAAGTGAGTGATTATCCACCACATCGTTAACAGATTCGATGATGTTGTGATACAGTGTGACATTACATTTTACCAACAGACATTCGCTTGCTGTAAAACTTGAAATGGTTAATAGTTGAGTACTTAATGTTATTTTTTTCAAACTGTTTTTTCTGTATCCTGGCACACAGTCAGAGAAAGAAATCTGAAGGTCTACACTCTCCGCTCAGTTGCTTAGACTGAATGTAAATCAGTAGAAAAAAAACACGTTTCAGCTAGTAGAAAATAAGCCAGACATGTTTTCAGTGACAGACGGTCAAATATTAAAGCAAAAGCGGTGTTGTTTAGCTCAGTTGGTATAGAGCATCCGCCACATGTGAGAAGGCTCAGTCCTTGCCGCAGCATTTATTTATTTATTTATTTATAGATTGAATCTGTTTGATTGATTTGATTGAAATTTAGCTGCTGTATTATTCTCGCATCATAATTAATACCACTGTTAATTCTTGTACACTCCTGATGATTCATAAAATACTACATGAATGAACTTATGTGTTTTTAACACATTAAATCATGCATGTATTTTAGTGACCTTACCATAAAATGTTACCTGCCTAAAAACAGCTTGAGTACTTTTGAAAGAGGAAGAGGAAGTATGTTTAAAAGAGGAAATATCCTAATAAAAAAATCCTGACAGTGCCACTGAATCATTTCATTTCTGTGACTAGTTCTCATCTTCTTTACCCCTACTTGCAAACCTTGTGAGTCCAGTTAACATGACATCAAAGACTTTGTATAAGCAACATAATGGCAACAAATAGTTTCACATCCGTGTTCTGCATTTTTCTGTAGTTTCACACCCCTGACCTGACCACAGACATAAAACAAATCAAGCAAAACAGACCTTTTTCCACATACCCCACACATCAAATAAATCATATTCTTTTTCTATTCTACCAGCAAAAATGCGTCAATGTTTCAATGACTTAAAAATAGAGGTTGAGCACAGATGAAACTTTGGCTCAGTTTTTATCAATGCTCAGACCCTGGAACCTTTCAGTCTGAATGAACTCATTTTTAAAGTTATCAGATAAACCTGTGATTTACCTGCTGTGGCATACCAGAATATATGCTCTGAAAATGGCATGTTGTCTCTGAGTACTGAGTAAATAAGATTCTGCTGTTTTTGAACCTGGTCCAGATTACATTCAAGTCTATCCTGTGACGTTGTTGTGATTCTGATTGTAGTTTCTGCTCTGCTCTTTGTTACAGGGGTACAGGGTTGGTATAGCTGGGGAGTGACTTGCACTTCTACTGAGATCTGTGCCTTAAAAGGATCAACAGTGGAAATGAGCTGCACATACAGATACCCACCGAGAGAAAATAACCGTGACACTACAGTTGAGGAAACATTCTGGTTTACTAAATTGAAAGGGAATGTACCTGTGGATCTGAGAACAGAGTATTCAGGTCGCATGCAATATAGCTGTCAGGAGAAAAGTTGCACTCTGAGAATCACAGACCTGAGAGAGAGTGACTCAGCTCAGTACAAGTTCAGATTCACAACAAATCAACCAGGTGGAACTTATACTAGTTCACCTGGTGTTACTTTGTCTGTCACAGGTAACTTTTACATTTATGTTAATTATTTCCAAATGTTCAACATCTAAAGAACAACAATATCAATATGTTGTGTGTGTACAGTTTTGTCTAAAATTACATTCCTGTTCCTTCTTCACAAATCCAGATCTGCAGGTGAGATCTCTCCAATATTCAGGGCTAGAGTGTGGCTGGAGCAGATGTCATCTGCCAGGTCATCATTCTTACATCTGGTACAGAAATGGAGAGAAAATTCAGGGAAAAACATGGTCATCTTTATGGATCTCTGATCGTTCTAGCAGTTATTCCTGTGCTGTAAAAGGACATGAGGATTTGCCCTCTTCTCCAGTGTGTAAGTTTACTTCAGTCCTCAACTAACTTGATGCCATTTTGAACTTTATAGCTGTGTTCTCTGTCATGACTTCATGTACCCTTTACATGGGGTACCTTTGTTACAGTAATACAACCAGTTGTAAATTACCATACATAAAGATGATAGTTATAATAATGATCCAAAATATTTTATCTTTCAGGCGTTAATGGTCAATACTGCAACAGAGTGACGTACACTGACAGAAGCATCTGTGCCTTTAAAGGTTCATCAGTGGACATTTCTTGCACACACAACATCTATTATGGATCCATCACGTTCTGGTTCAGTCCTGAACGTAGTGAGCAGTGGCAGAGCCCGTCACAGCCTGAGGACCTTAGTGAAGACTCCCTGTATGCAGGTCGTGTTCAGGTCCTTGAAACAGAGAGAGGACGCTCCACTCTGAGAATCAGAGACCTGAGAGAGAGTGATTCAGCTCAGTATCGCTTCAAATTCAAAACATCATGGTTTGAATGGAGGAGTATTTCACCTGGTACAACTCTGACTGTCATAGGTACTGATGAACACATAATGAACTGATCTTGAGGCCTATGCAGCAGATTTTAGTGTAATGTTGAAATATATATTCATGATGAGATTATACTTTCTTTTGAAAACGATGTTAATACAAGGGGAAGTATTGAACGAGTATTGAATGAGAAGTAAATGCAGTTGTAAACAGATTCAGAAAAATGTGATCTGCTTCGGTTGAGTGTGCTGTTGTGTACATGTATGTCTTACATCCATACACCATTCTCGTGGCTTGATAAGCGATTAAAAGGAAAGATTGTACATGACGTGTTGATATTCTCAAGGGGGATATTATGGGTGTTTTATTGCAAGTTATTGAGGGTGTCCACAGTCCTATGTACTAGCTTGTTTAAGGGGTGAGTGACATTGTGTTCCTGTTTATTTTATGTGATATTCCTGTTCCTTGTTCACAGATCCAGATTTACAGCTGCTGGTGATCCCGTCTTCTACTGGTCCGACGCTGATTTGTCACAGCAGCTGTCTTTCCGATCGTTCTTCCTTCATTTGGTACAAGAATAAAACGGAAATCATGGCAGAAACATCTCCTTTTTATAGAGGATACATTAATCCTGCAGACCACTACTCCTGTGCATACAAGAATTACCGCACTGCTTCAGTCTGTGAGTTTACTCCACTGTGTCACTGGCAAAATCTTACATTTGGAAACTTTAATGTGGCCATAATCACTAATCTTTCAACATGGCTATGTGTATGTGATATGACATGCATTAGCTGCTAAAGAGACAAATATTTTTGCCAGGACTTCATCAAATAGAACCAAATCCAGCTAAATGGAGAGTGAATATTGGTCTAAGATTCATCAGGTGGACACAAACCTAAATCCAAATGAACGCTACTGTGGCTTTGTGTCTGCTGGATGGGTAAATATAGTATACGTGCTAGTTCACCAACATTTTTTTACATGATGATATATCACATATCATTGTGTGTACACTACAGCTTGTTTGCACCAACAACAAAAGACATCCAAAAAAAAAGGTTGTTTAATCAAACAAGTGCATTAGGTAAAAATCTGAGAGATAGTTGGTGAGATAGATAGCTTGGCTCGGAGTCACTTGCTACAAGGAAAGATATAAAGATTTACTGTTAGTATATGAAAGGTTTGGAAGAAAAAAAACCTTAAAACACATGATATATGTTATATATATTTTCTCCTCCAGATGCTCCGATAGCTCCGTTGGTGCGGATGAGTTCCCCTGGTGACATTATGGAGAACAGTTCAGTGACTCTGACCTGTAGCAGTGATGCTAAGCCAGCAGCTAAATACACCTGGTACAAGAAGAATGGAGATCCAGACCCTCAACCTCTCAGTGAAGAAGCAGAGCTCGTCTTCAGATCCATCCAGTCCTCTGACTTTGGAGAGTATTACTGTACAGCTGAGAACAATCTAAAGAGGAGGACATCTGAATCCATCTCTGTTCATGTAATATGTGAGTGAAAACAGCCTTTATGTTTTAAAGCAACAAACATCTTATATCTGTTTTGCAGATCATGCCTGCTCTCACAAGCAGGCTACACAAGTTCACTGACTGGTCTTGTGTAGCCTGCTGTCTATGTGTAGCCTCACAGTCTACAGCTATAATCCATCAGTAATCGCTGAAGATCCTCCTATCACTATTGGATTTTATGTTTACTGCCTTGCTTTGATTCAAACCATCATATAAGACCTCTTGCTGCAATAATGAATAAAAAGCCATGTCAACGTATCTCTTCCAGATGGTCCAAAGACCTCCAGTGTGTCAGTGAGTCCCTCTGGTGAGATAGTGGAGGGCAGTTTAGTGACTCTGACCTGTAGCAGTGATGCCTACCCAGCAGCTAACTACACCTGGTACAAAGAGAATGAAGACTCACCAAAAGCATCAGGACAGATCTTAACCACAACAGGCATCTATCATTTCAACTCCATCAGCTCTGAGGACAGAGGGAACTACTACTGCGAGTCTGAGAATCAGTATGGACGGATCATGTCATCATCTCTACCTGTAGATGTCCAGTGTGAGTACAGAACATAAGCAAATCTGTTGAATGATGAGAACCAAACACTAGGACCCGAAACCACAAGACATTTATCACTTCACCTCCATCAACTCTAAAAACAGCGGTGTCTACCACTGCAAGTCTGACAATCTGTATGGACAGATTAACTCTTCATCTGCCATTTTAGATGTTAAGTGTAAGTAGCATATCATCTATAGATTGATTTTAGGCTTGCGACAATATTAGGCCCTTTCATACATACCTCATTTACCTCTGGGATTTCTAATTTCCCAAAAATTAGTGGTGTGAAATCTCCTGCAGAACGGGTTTTGAAGCCCGTTTGACATAGTACCCAAGCTGAGTGGCCCAAAAAGACTTTCCCCCATGAACCTATAAGCATCTGAATAGAATACATGACCTGAGGAAAATGACAATCAGAACATTGAGAAAGTCTTGGTGGAGCCACAAGATTAAATCATTTTATCTCAAGTTAGGTTTAAAAGACATTTGCCTTAAAAGTGCTCTGCACTCTATCGCTCCTTTCCTAAGAGGAGAGCTCAACTAGGAGACTTACTACCTATGGTTGTCAGGCCGGGACTCAAATGAGGACTCAGATGCAGAGTTAGGCAGTAAGCGGTTTTATTCAGGACGGCGAAAATCCTCGACTGAGTGAGGCTATGAAAAGGCCCTAAACTAAAGAAAACAAAAATCACTCCAAGGAGGAAAAAACACTGAACTACTCTAAATAACAAAATCAAAATCACTCTCAACGAGGAACAATAAAGCTAAGACTACTCGTATTAAAGATTAACGAAATCAAAATCACTCATAAAGAGGAAAAACAAAAAGGCTATGAAACATCAACTTAAGGCGCTCAAAAACAAGGCTGAAAACACACTAGACTAGATACAAAGTAACAAAAAGCTAGACTAGGAAGTACAACAGAAAATCACTCATTTGAGAAAGAAAACAAAAGAATACTTGAGCTAAGGAGCTGTGGCTATGGACTGTGAAAAAAAAAGGCTTTGGTGCACGCTACAAAGGACGAAACACTTTGGCACGGGACAACAGGAGACGCAGACAATATATACACAAGGTAATGGGGAACAGGTGGAGACAATCAGGGCGGGGAAGACAATCAGACCGGTGACACACGAGGAAGGGCAAGTGACCTGAAACGAGAGGAGAGTTATCTTTCAAAATAAAACAGGAAATGACAAGACATAACAAAAACCCAGCTTGACCTCACCGCGGTGTGACAATGGTTGGGTGCACTGCTCTGTGGCAATTTGCACTTAAAGTTTAAACTATTTCAACTTTGACCGAGCACAATCAGTAACAACTGTATGTGATGTAGTGAAGCAATGGCCATTGCAAGAAGGGCAGGTAGAGAGCAGAGAGCAATGGAAGAAATTAAACTCAGCGTCACAACATTATTGACATAGCACAAGCTCAGCAGCTTTATGAATAGGCACATAGTTTATGAACTTGATAAATCCAAAGCTAAAGTTAGCTCAGCATCTTATGTACATTAGCTATGCCTGGCATTCACTGTGACCAGTGTCCAGAAAAAGTTAGCTTACATTGAAATCAATTAGTTTTGCTGACTGTACTGAGCCTGCCTCTCCAAACACTGTGCACCCTGCCTTGCAGTGAGGTAAGAGCCTCTTAGTGCTGAGTCGCTTGTGCGCTTGCACATAAGGTCACATAAGGTCCGGGTAATTTTAAACCCAAAGCATCAAACTGTTTTTTTTTTTTTTAGCTTCATGTACCACTGAGCAGCTTATCTTACGAATGAATGAGTCTCGCCTCCAACACAGTATCGGTTCTCTTTATACATTCATGTTGTACCAGCTGCATATTTAAAGGTCAGCTTTCACACATAGCAATGGTTGTGTACAACTTTGTATCGGTTACAGTGGATTTAGATCATCTGTCAGCTGTCAGGGTGGGAAAGGATTGAAAAGGAGGGAATAATGTCCATGGAAACTTTTCTGTTTGTAATAAAATGGTGCCACATTGGGAGGCATAATGCCTAATATCAAGTGTTTTATTTGTATTTTCCTCCAGATCCTCCAAGGCTTCCCTCTGTGTCAGTGAGTCCCTCTGCTGAGATAGTGGAGAACAGTTCAGTCAATCTGACCTGTAGCAGTGATGCTAACCCAGCAGCTAAATACACCTGGTACAAGGAGAATGAAGACTCACTAAAAGCATCAGGACAGATCTTCACCATCACTGACTTCAGACCTGAACACAGTGGGAATTATTACTGTGAAGCCCAGAACAGACGAGGACGTCATAAGTCCACCTTACACCTGATTGTTGTGGCAGGTCAGTTATGTGCGTTCACATATATACAGTACACCTCTTTACTACAGATTATTTGCATAAAACCCAGTCTCCAGCCATAACAGGTGAGTGATAAATACTTATTTAAACGAGTGGATATAAAAATGATGGCACTCACAAGGGATATTCTGGAGCTGTGATTACTCAAACAACAAAATCATTATTTCCTCCTGTTTATCCAGCTGCATGGAAATCAGTAGCTGCAGGAATGGTCTCTGTTGTTCTCCTGCTTGTCATTCTCCTGGCTGTCTTCCTATGGATGAGGTGAGCAAATGTATATCACAGTGATTCAATGTTCACTAATGCATCTAAAATGACGTTTTGAATAAGTGTTTAACGCTCGACCTCCCATTCAGAAGGAATAAGTCCCTCACAGAGATGTCTAAGGATGGAGAGAGACCTGCCAACAGTGCACAGGTGAGAAAGGAAGAGCTCAAGTATTACAGTACAAATGAAAACATGCACCTTCTCAGTGCTGGGTGTTATTTTACAAAGGATGGTTAGTGTTTCTCAAACTTTTTACATTGTGCGTCACCTCAGAAAATATAAGTCAGTGGGACAAGTTCATAACTGAAGGTAATTTGACAGAAAAAGGGTGCTCCCGATCTACACTTCTCTTTGGAATAAGTACTGTTTAGAGACATGATTGCATTGTTTTTGAAACTTTGATTTTACCTCCACCTACCATCTTGCCGTCACGTCTTAGCTTGGAACTGTATGTATGCATGTGATATGTTCATGAACATGACTACATAGCAGGCTGATATTGAAGCAAAATTTTCATTCAAGATTTTTTAGTGCAGTATTTGATTGATTTATTGATTTATTTTGATTATTTAACAATAACATGCTCGAATTAAAAGTGATGTTCAGCACAAATGGACGGGATGAATTCTGTGGTGATGGTGATCAGGAATGCAGTGCTGGTGTCAAACTGTACTTGGCAGAGGAGAAAGGAGACTAAACAATGTGGTGGCGTCTGGGAGACTGAGACAGTCTTTTATCCTGTGCAGGTCGCAGTTGTTGTAGTGATTAAGCAGGTGACAGAGAAACTGGAGGCGACGCCAAGCAGCACGCACAAACAGAGAGAAAGACCCAACCAGACATACCCACGAGGGGATAGGAAAAACTATTTCAAGTTCAGATATTCCTACACGTACCACTAGAGGGCGGACACATACTTTAGTTTGTGAATTTTTTGTGAATACACACACACACACACACACACACACACACACACACACACACACACACACACACACACACACACACACACACACACACACACACACACACACACACACACACACACACAAACTATACAGCTGGTTAGACTACAACTTTAGTAACGTGGATGCACAGACCTTTAAGGTTAAGAGAAGCAACTTTTTATTGGTTTCATATTTGTGATGATTAATGAAGTTCACACCTCTTACCCTGCCACTATATTTTTGTATTTATTTATAGTTGTTAAAAATACAAAGTGAGAAGGTTTGTGAAGCTGTATTTTAATTTATGTCATAATGGTGGTGCTTGCTATATATAAAGTCAATATAATTCATTTTTTTGACCCATCGAACTGGCATAAATAGGGAGGGAACAACAACATATAAATGAAAACTGATGTCCAGGATACGGTATTTAAATGTTTAGCACCCTGACATAATCATAATTTCTCATTTCTTAGCAGCAAGAAAATAAGTCAAACTGTGAGACTTAAACACACACTCCTGACCAGGTTCAGCTGAAAGCAACACCACAATAATTTAGCTAGCTTCTATTCATGATACTCTGCTCATAAACTGAAAAAATAATCCACATTACTCTTTCTGCTTCTGGTTACTTGAAATTTATGTGTGATCTACAGTTGTATTGATTTGAAACTTGAATGAAAGAACTAATCTGAAACTTCAGGATGAGCAAAAAAAACATATAAAGAACAGAAAAGCAACCTCCCATGATTTTACTGTAATTTTGGGGTGCAATAAATAATGCAATACATTTGTAGTTAAACTCGACTTCTGTTTGTCCTGTCAGCTACACACCAGCCCGGTGTACGGCAACATGTTAGCTGTAGCACAGAGCCAACCGGAAGAAGAGGAGGATGAACTCAACTACTCCAGAATCCAATTCTCTCCGAGCCAGCAAGCGGCGCTTTACTCCAACGTCAGACCAGCTCAGCCCCACAGACAAACAGAGGACGAGGACGAGGAGGAAGGTGTTGACTACACTCGTGTTAAAACTGACAATAACAGTAACAGTGACAGTGGTGCCTCAGGGTAAGCCGCTCCTCTCACATACACATTTTAAGTGCTGTACAGTTAAAAACACACACACACACACATTAGGTTAAAATGTGCCTTAAAGTATTAATGCTTTGTTTTTTTCCCTTTACAGAACAAGACGTCAAGAAGATGGGAAGGATTTGTTTGAACTGTACAGCACAGTCAACAAAAACAATCTGAACGCAACATGAAGCTGTAATCTGTTATTTATTTGTGGATTTTTTTATATGCGTTTTGTTTGAGTAGGTTGCCACACTGAGATTTTAAATACTGCAGCACTTCTCAGGTCAGACATGCTGCATCAAGTCAACCGTTTTATTTGTGTAACTGCATAACCAAACACCAGCAGGGCTTTTCCGTTGTTTTTGTGGTTCTAGGGAAATGAGCCTACAAGTTGTCTCTATGAGATGAATCTGCAACTTCACTTGAGTTGAAGCATAGGAGGACAACACTGGATGACTTACTGCCACATAAATAGCAACACAGCCGTCTATAATATGTGCATATTGTTGAGATAAAGCACAAATTAAATACAGTCAACACGTGTGTTCCATTTGTCAGAGGTCTGTTTTATTTTACCCGAGACAAAGTAGCATCAGTGCAGGTTAACGTCAATGATTTTTTAAATTTTAGACTCTGATCACATCTCCACACATTTGTGACATATGATCCTGGCTAGCTGCTGTATATCAGTGGAAACTCCCACATGGGAGGTGAATAATCTGACTTTTTTAGATGTTTTTTTTTGGCCTTTTCAAGCTTTATTTCTGATAGAGACGGCTGATGAGTGACAGGAATGTGGAGAAAGAGAGAGACGGGGAATGACATGCGGGAAAGAGCCACAGGTCGGAATCGAACTCTGGGCTTCAACAGCAAGAACTGAGCCTTTGCACATAGGGCGGCCGCTCTACCAACTAATGAATAATTATAGATGTGTGCAAGTAGAAATTAGAAGTAGTATATCTCATAGTCACCTCATATCTTTTTATCTTGTGGTGCGAGTGGTGACCTTTCACTATGAAAGACTGAACAGTTCAGTGACCTGCAGAGCTAGACTGTGAGAAGAAGTTTGTGTCTTTTGATAAATACTTTGCTCTTGTGTTGCTTTCGTATCTCATCCTCCAGACTGCTCCGTATGACACTCTGTATAACTGTGTGACCAAAGAATAAAACTACTAAAAGATGAGGGAGGCAAAAGTTCATTCTCAAGTCTTTACTTCAGACTCAATTTCCATGAAATTCATTTAGAGAATTTGAGCAACTTTTATCATGGCTGCCACGTAAATACTGGGTCATTTCACAGCGATAAAAAAACAGGAGCCTGTCACAACTTAGCAAGGAACCCAAATAGAGACAAAAGAACAAGTTTATTTATGATAAGGGAGGTGTGGGGAAGGAGGGTTGCTGGTGCAAGGGGGTGATGGACAGAGAGTGGGTCCAGGGGGGAAATAGCTGCAGGAGGGCTTAAGGTGCTGCGGGGCTGTAAGGTAAGAGACAAACACAACACCAAAACTGCCATGGCGCTGGCCTCATGACTGCATCTGTTGTAAGACACTTTGCACTGTGGTCTGTCATCTACTTCCTCACTGAGCCTCACGTAACTCTTACTATGTTTTCAGTGCTTTTTAATTTGTCTCTGTTTTTTTAATGATTGTGACTTGTGGGGACTCTTATATCACACACAAATGTTGGATTTTAATTTAACTACTCGTTCTGAACTAAAAGCGGGGCAATATTCCCAAAACATCTTAAGGGTTAAAAGTAGCTCCTAACAGTATGTGGGGCATGTGAGTCCTAAGTGTAATTCATGGATTACTAAAAGTAACTCCAAAGTCAACAACTACTTAAGTTATACTGTGCTAATTCCATCCTGTGAACGGCTCATTGCGTACGTAAAATATTGTCTCAATAATAAAACAGTCTCAAATCAAAAACAATCTAAATTAAAATGCCTTTATTTCACATGCCAGTTATATATTTAAATCCAATGCAACCAACAAATCAAACAAATCGAATCATGTACGCATGATAAATTCCTTATAGCTACAAGCACATGATGACAATAAAGACGCTCTTAATGGTTTTCAAATTAAGTACATTTTTTTTATGCTGTTGTTAGAGACTGTTAGAGAGAAGCATGTCACACAGGTTATATCTACAATTCAACGTATTAAAGGTCCAGTGTGACAGAATATTGCAGAATTAATAATGATATATATAACTCTGTAGAACTGTTATGTTGTGCATCAAAAATAACCTGCTTAATACAAAGAAAATAAAAAGAAGCGTATAAATAAAAAGCATGTTGTGCTCATCAGGTTTTGTTGACTGTGCTGTACAGTGCAGCTGGATTCTCTTCAGTTTTCTGAGCTCTGGTTCTGAGGAAAAGGAAGTATGAAATAATTTAGTTTCCAACAGTGATCAACATGAAAACGCAGCAGGGAAATGCAGAAGCAATGAATTTAATGTCTTTTTAGTCTTGCAGTGATCAAGCTGCTCACCTTGGGGCAGTTCTGGCACTGTTAATTTTGACAGCGGCATACTCAGAGACGTCTTGTTGCTCCGTGTGTCTGAGGGGCTGAGCTGCTCCGATGTTGGAGTACAGAGAATCTGCCTGGTTGTTGGAGAAGTGGATGGAGGCGTACTGAAGGTCACCCTGCTCCTCCAGCTGCCTCTGATCAGGTACACATAAGCAAAATAACGTTCAGCTACACATTTAAATGATCAGATTTTTCATTTGAACAATGCATTCTTGTGGGGGATTGCAACAAGGATGGAAACGGCCAAAACAACAGCAGCTGAGATAATAGTGGAACAAATATTCCCGCTTCACTGAAATGCAGCTGCATGACAGAAAAGAGCTAGGTAAAGAAATATACATCAGGGGAATGTAATGGATAATAATTTATGATAAGAAAGATGTCAAAAGAGAATTTCTTGAAGCACTTAAAGACAGTGAGTGACTCAGCAGAATATTTTTCTTTTCTTCTGAAATAATATACGTAACTATTCTCGCCTGTTCCCTGTTGCCTGGTCTCTCTTCAGCCTCAGAAGATTCTTCAGAAGCCCTCTTTTTTCTTTTTAGGAGAAATAATTAAAACATGAATGATCAAATGTTTTAGTTCTAGACAAACTTTCATCGGTGAATCAGTGAAAGAGAAGTGCTCACCTGATCCACAGGAAGACAGAGAGGGAGAGGATAGCCAGGAGAACAACAGCGATTGTTCCAGCAGCTGCTGCTGCTCCCCTTGCTCCATTTGATGCTGATGAATGTTGATCAAAAGAAAACGGTTAATTAGGGTGTTACAGCATGTTTGGAATGGACGCATAGAGTGATAAAACAAACATAAAATATGTCCAGATCCACGGTACATGTGTGCATTTTACATCTATCAATGTCCTGCTCAATACACGTGGAATATCTGTCAGCATGTGGACTCATGTAGTACAGCCTGACCAATGCTGGATTGTTCAGGCCGTAAGCAACAGGCTGTGAGTTGGACAGTAAGCAGACATTGTTCAGAAAGATGTGCTGCAAATCTAAACTAAATGTCTCCGGCCTTCTCCCTGTATGTATATTGTATTGTGCTGAACTGATATCCAGTGTGGAGTAGTGACAGAGAAAACTGTGAGTCACTCAAAATTCACCAAAATAATCAAAACTCTCTTCATCATCATGAAACGTCATCTCTCAAACTCTAATGTTGAGCTTACAGAGTGAAACAGCTGCTGTGTGAAGAAATCTTAACTTGGCTGCTTGTATCCGAGAACACATCTTTTTTCACCACCGCTTTAAGATACATGTTGTTAGATCAAACATATTATTAACAATTATATTCAGGAAATTGTCCATTGTTTGCAACATTTATGGTTTGTTACATATAAACATGTACAGTAAATGACCTAACTGACCTGCAACAACAATCAGGTGTAAGGTGGAGTTATGACGTCCTCGTCTGTTCTGGGCTTCACAGTAATAATTCCCACTGTGTTCAGGTCTGGAGTCAGTGATGGTGAAGATCTGTCCTGATGCTTTTGGTGAGTCTTCATTCTCCTTGTACCAGGTGTAATCAGCTGCTGGGTTAGCATCACTGCTACAGGTCAGAGTCACTGAACTGTTCTCCACTATCTCAGCAGAGGGACTCACTGACACAGAGGGAAGCTTTGGAGGATCTGGAAATGATCAAATATATGCATGCTTTGTTAAATGAATAATGTGTATAAAGTATATGAATCACTAAATTTAGAAAGCACATTATGTTATTTATTTATTTTTTAAATTATTTATATATTTTAACAAAACCCTTCCTGCAAAAAAGTTGCCATATTGCAAAATCCAGCATGTATTTTTTTTCCCATTTCTCAATTTTTAAATGAACTACTCACATTTCACATGAACAGAGATGGATTCAGATGTCCTCCTCCCCAGCTCGTTCTCAGCTGTACAGTAATACTCTCCAGAGTCAGAGGACTGGATGGATCTGAAGACGAGCTCTGCTTCTTCACTGAGAGGTTGAGGGTCTGGATCTCCATTCTTCTTGTACCAGGTGTATTTAGCTGCTGGGTTAGCATCACTGCTACAGGTCAGAGTCACTGAACTGTTCTCCATGATTTCACCAGAGGGACTCACTGACACAGAGGGAAGCCTTGGAGCATCTGGAGGAGAAAACATGAACACATTTAGCATTTTGTTTTAATTTGTGTGTTACGCATCAGAAATACCAAACTAGTTCAGCTTTAAACTGACGACAAAATACAAACAGCTTCATTTTTTTCAGCGTCAACTAAAGATGCAAGAACAGATAATCAGGGAATCTCTGCGATTAAGTTTAATGTAATAAAAAGAGAATGAGAGATAATGATGCAGCATGTCTATATGAGTTATATCCAGTTAACATACAGTACTACATCAGTTGGTGTTATGTTAGTGCAACACTGTAAGTAAACTCACACACTGCAGGAGAGCGGGACTTCTTATATCCTTCTATAGCACATGAATATCTGGCTGCAGGATCAAAGTGGCCTGAATAAGATTCAGATGTTTTTCCCTGAATGTTTTGTCCATTCTTGTACCAGATGTAGCGACGACCAGGTAGACGACAACTGCTCTGACACGTCAGCTCTGCCTGGTAATACGACTTGTAGACCTTTAATGTGTTCACCTGCACCTGGAGAGCTGAACATGTGAATAAGGAAGAGGAGACTTCATTTCACACAAATATAAATATAAATATAAATAAACACACAGATGCAAGTACACTTGGAAGGCAATTCATAATTACTCAAATGAAAAAGTTACCTGTGACGGACAAAGTGACTCCAGGTGAACCAGTATATTTCCCTTCTGGGTGGTTTGTTATGAATCTGAACTTGTACTCAGCTGAGTCGCTCTCTCTCAGGTCTGTGATTCTCAGAGTGCACTTGTTGTTATTATAGGACACACGACCTGAATACTCTGGGTATTTTCTCAAATCCACAAAATCATCATAACTTGATTTTGTAAACCAGAATTTTTCCCGAACTGAGCCATAGAATCTTGTTGGATATGTGTATGTGCAGCTCATTTCCACTGTTGATCCTTTTGAGGCACAGATCTCAGTAGAAGTGTAAGTCACTCCCCAGCCATTCTGACCCTGTATCACTGTAACACAGAGCACATCAACAACAATAGTTAATTCAACAATAAACATCATACTATTAACATTTGGGGGAAAAGGAAAGTGTGATACTTTTAAAAATCTTCAGCTGTCAGACAATGTTCCTAATCGTGTATCTGTCCAGCCAGAACTGAACTGGAAAATATAATTTCAGGTGTCATATTTTCTCTTTGGTGGGACACTGAAATATTTGTGTGTTTCTACTTTGGTCCATTCATTCTAAAAATTCTCATGAAAGATTAATTTAAAAATCATTTTCTTGTAATGTTTTGATGTCTTTTCTAAGTGAAACCAGGTCGGACACAGAAATACAGAAGTCACAGTCAGAGTAAAGGAGTCTGTGCTTTTCTTAGTCACTTCTGTCTGTTCACTCTGTGGTCAGGCTGCTGCTGATGTAAGTGTGAAAACCACACATGTATGCAGAACACAGAGAGGTGTTAAACTGTTTGCAGCAACTCATGAAGAAAAGACAAAAACTGGGCTAAAGTCCTTTCAAAAAACCTAAAAGTAACTGATCTGATGCATTTATTCCCAGAGATTCTCATCTTTTACTGCAGTGAATGTAACTGTAGATGTGCAGTACCTGACACAGAGAGAAGGAAGACAACAAATCCACTCGCTGCTGCAGTTAAACTCATAGCTGCTCCTCTCATCTCTCTGTGAGGCTTCAGAGACGATCAAACATGTCAGCAGATAAAATAAGAAGTACACAGGAGGTGAACAGTATCAGTCACATTAATAACAATTCTACTTACATCGAAGAGGGACAACGTTTCGGTGACTTCCCTCTGTGTTCAATAAACAGAAGACGGATATCAGGCTGGTAAAAGACAACATTTCCTTCCTCTTGCCAGTGTCAGTAAACGCCCACATCACAGTAAAGTTGTGTTGCTTTGCAAGTGGAAAAGTATAAAGAATAAGAAAGTACTGTGCCTCTGAAGTCGTATCCATCTGTTTGATGCAAAATGTTGTCACAATGTTATGTTCTGTTATTATTTATCTGTAAAGTAAGTGTATATGTTGAACAGTGGATAGTATTAGTAGTTGCCAATCTGATGATCAGCGGTTTGATCCCCAGCTCCTCCAGTCTGCATGTCCTTGGGCAAGATATTGAACCCTAAGTTGCTCCTGAACACTGCACCATCAGTGTGTGAATGAGAGATGCAGGTCAAACATCAACAAGTGGCTCGTCTACCCCAGGAAGACATCCCTGTGTTTTGTGGTGACCCTCTCGTCTTCAGGTCTTTTCTTAAAGCATTTGAGCACACAGTGGACTGAAGGACAGACAATAATGCAGATCGACTACACTTTTTGGAACAATACACAAAAGGTGAACCACAAGACATTGAGAAAATCACATTATGGCAATGGACTGGAGAATAAATTCTCACTGACAACTTTGGGTGTGGACCCAAACTGTACAGTATCCAGCAAAATAAAACAAACAGTATCTGCATGGATAGATGCCAGTGAAGGTAAGAGAGCAGATGTGTATTTTTATAATTTAGGTGAACTGACTCTTTAAAGCAGACAGTGGTGAGAGCACTTCGAGTGATGAAGCCTGAATGTGCCACACAGGTTTCTCCACTAGAGGGCAGTGAAACATCAGAGATACTGAATCATGAGCCTGAAACGATATTTTACCATCCATCACTGATTGTTACATCAAATTTAAATTGACCTAAGTTTACATTTTTAACTTGTTTTCCTGGACATTTAAATAATTGAACGTTATTGGTCCAGTTTAAGATTTCTAATTTAATTTACAACATCAACCAACATCTCTGACATATTGAAACAAACTCTTAAAAAATCTCGTTTTAGTTTAAAAAAAGAAAGAAAAAAGGCTCTTAATTTGACCATTACACAAGCTATGATAATGTGCTTTTATTCTGAAAAGGCTTCATATTGAGTGGACCTCAAACTCTGTTTCAATAAATGACCCCAAAAAATCTAAATGGACCGAATGAGAGATTTAGAGCTGAAATGTAAGTTCAGGTTCTCTTCATGAAAAACTGTGTCTGTGCATCTTCATATGCAGCGACATCACAAATCATAATAAACGATCACACTGTGACTCATTTCATCCTCATAGAGACAAAAAGTGACAAAAAGTGAGAAATAAGGAAAAGCTGCACTTTTTGAAATACGACACAGGAATACTTGGAAAATGTGACATCTATCAAAGTGTGCTACTGCTGGGCTTATGTTTGATTTCAGTGTGTGAAAATCTAAACTGTACATGGAGTAAAATGTGACGCTTTCAGTTCACTGTCTCTGTTTGAACAGACTTTATTGGCTTTGTCAGCGAGGACAGGTGCAAACTCAGAAGCCGATCAGGATTTTTTCAAAAGGTATTTATTATTATATATAGTTATGTCGTATATTCAGTTGTGATGCAGTTGAAGATGTTTGAAGAGAAACTCTGCCGACACCATCTTAGTTGCATAACAAATTTATTACAATAAGTTCAGTAAAGTAAAATGTTACTTGGAGAGCCCCTGGCCGAATAATGAGACTCTCTCGAACTGTGCAGGGCAAGCCCTTTTATACGGTAGGTCATGCCCCCAAAGCATACAATAAAAAAAAAACTTACCCCAAGACAGGGGACATTTAAGGACAGATAGTCAAGAGAACTTCCTTTCCCAAGATACCCCACCTATGGGCCTTAACCTTTGACCTGCCCTCTCCATTAACCTTGCATAAAGTAAAACACACACACAGCAGCAGGAAAAAGAAACCCCACATGTCACCTGAGACATCCCATCCTACATAGATCAACACACCCGACAGCATACCAGGATGGTGGCTCTCCGGTACTCCTATCTAAATAACCCCAAAGTCTAGATGGCCTTAGAATACCAACTAACTACACAAATAAGTGTCTTAATGTAAACTATCTGTATAAAATGGTACTATTGTTAATATGTAACTATGCATCTATGTGCAAGTAACATTTTGCATGACAACTGTAATCATCAGTTTGTGTAACATAACTCTACATAAAAAATAAGCTCTCTAAGTTTAAGCATTAAGCTATAAATCAGTAAGTCACAAACCACCTGACCATCAGCGTAACTAAACAAGAAATCATGTTTGACACGGTAGCATCAGTTCAAGCTGCCAACACCACACTCTTCTAAGCTTTCTGCTACATGCTGTTGCTGACTGCCTGCGCTGCTGACTCCTACCTGCTGCTGCTACTGAAAACTGAACATGAAAACTTTTTTTCATCCTACACAGCTGCACTCTCCACTGTGATCTTTTAATGTCGTACTGCTTTGCTTCCATCAGGAGGGTCCAGACTCTGGCTCATCTGCATCTGAAGAAGAAAATCACAGAAAACGTGTGTAAAGTTATCACTGTAACTGTGACTGTGAATCTGAAGTCAGCCTGTTTTCTTCGATGCAGAAGGCTCTAACCTGACTGGACTTCACGCCGTGTCTTCCTGCTCCTCTGTGTCTTCTGTCTGTGCCGCAGTGAAGTCTGAGACGTTCTCATATGTAGGACAAGAGTCGAACTGATGGAGAGACAACAGAATGAGGATCAATGGATGTCATTTATAAATAAGCTAAAATTGTGTTTTAACTTATACATGAAAGGCATCATGTTGTTTTTATCATAAATCTGTATTTCAAACATAAATTCAATTCACACCTTCTTTTCAGAGCACTGATAATTAGTTAACATACATGTGATATTAGATAAGTTTTGTCATTTGGGCCTTTCCGTTTCTGTGTGTCTTACCTCTATAATTTCTACAGGTTCATGTGGTTCAGTGGTGGAGCTCCGAGTGTTCTTCTTCCTGAGAAGAGTCCAACAACAAGAAATACAGAATTGAACATAAATGAATTCATAACAGTAATCTAAAAGAAGTTTGACGGAGAAAACAAATGAGCGCTGACTAAACTGGTGGATTTTATTGTTTTACCTCGTCCACAGACTCAGGAGAAGAAGAGGAATGAGCAGCAAGAACATCACAGTCAGCCTGATGATATTTATTATTATCGGTGAAGTCCCTAGAAATAGAGATACATATGTGATATACCTCACTGGTAGGATTAGACTGGTGCATCACTTTTACCAGGTGATACTGTCTGTTAAGTCTGTGTGTGTGTGTGTATGTGAATGTGGATAACTGACCTGCAACAACAATCAGGTGTAAGGTGGAGTTATGACGTCCTCGTCTGTTCTGGGCTTCACAGTAATAATTCCCACTGTGTTCAGGTCTGGAGTCAGTGATGGTGAAGATCTGTCCTGATGCTTTTGGTGAGTCTCCATTCTCCTTGTACCAGGTGTATTTAGCTGCTGGGTTAGCATCACTGCTACAGGTCAGAGTCACTGAACTGCCCTCCACTATCTCAGCAGAGGGACTCACTGACACAGAGGGAAGCTTTGGAGGATCTGGAAATGATCAAATATATGCATGCTTTGTTAAATGAATAATGTGTATAAAGTATATGAATCACTAAATTTAGAAAGCACATTATGTTATTTATTTATTTTTTAAATTATTTATATATTTTAACAAAACCCTTCCTGCAAAAAAGTTGCCATATTGCAAAATCCAGCATGTATTTTTTTTTCCCATTTCTCAATTTTTAAATGAACTACTCACATTTGACATCAAGAGAGATGGATTCAGATGTCCTCCTCCCCAGCTCGTTCTCAGCTGTACAGTAATACTCTCCAGAGTCAGAGGACTGGATGGATCTGAAGACGAGCTCTGCTTCTTCACTGAGAGGTTGAGGGTCTGGATCTCCATTCTCCTTGTACCAGGTGTATTTAGCTGCTGGGTTAGCATCACTGCTACAGGTCAGAGTCACTGAACTGTTCTCCATGATTTCACCAGAGGGACTCACTGACACAGAGGGAAGCCTTGGACGATCTGGAGGAGAAAACATGAACACATTTAACATTTTGTTTTAATTTGTGTGTTACGCATCAGAAATACCAAACTAGTTCAGCTTTAAACTGACGACAAAATACAAACAGCTTCATTCTTTTCAGTGTCAACTAAAGATGCAAGAGCAGATAATCAGGGAATCTCTGTGATTAAGTTTAATGTGATAAAAAGAGAATAAGAGATAATGATGCAGCATGTCTATATGAGTTATATCCAGTTAACATACAGTACTACATCAGTTGGTGTTATGTTAGTGCAACACTGTAAGTAAACTCACACACTGCAGGAGAGCGGGACTTCTCATATCCTTCTACAGCACATGAATATCTGGCTGCAGGATCAAAGTGGCCTGAATAAGATTCAGATGTTTGTCCCTGAATGTTTTGTCCATTCTTGTACCAGATGTAGCGACGACCAGGTAGACGACAACTGCTCTGACACGTCAGCTCTGCCTGGTAATACGACTTGTAGACCTTTAATGTGTTCACCTGCACCTGGAGAGCTGAACATGTGAATAAGGAAGAGGAGACTTCATTTCACACAAATATAAATATAAATATAAATAAACACACAGATGCAAGTACACTTGGAAGGCAATTCATAATTACTCAAATGAAAAAGTTACCTGTGACGGACAAAGTGACTCCAGGTGAACCAAAATATTTCCCTTCTGGGTGGTTTGTTATTAATCTGAACTTGTACTCAGCTGAGTCGCTCTCTCTCAGGTCTGTGATTCTCAGAGTGCACTTGTTGTTATTATAGGACACACGACCTGAATACTCTGGGTATTTTCTCAAATCCACAAAATCATCATAACTTGATTTTGTAAACCAGAATTTTTCCCGAACTGAGCCATAGAATCTTGTTGGATATGTGTATGTGCAGCTCATTTCCACTGTTGATCCTTTTGAGGCACAGATCTCAGTAGAAGTGTAAGTCACTCCCCAGCCATTCTGACCCTGTATCACTGTAACACAGAGCACATGAACAACAATAGTTAATTCAACAATAAACATCATACTATTAACATTTGGGGGAAAAGGAAAGTGTGATACTTTTAAAAATCTTCAGCTGTCAGACAATGTTCCTAATCGTGTATCTGTCCAGCCAGAACTGAACTGGAAAATATAATTTCAGGTGTCATATTTTCTCTTTGGTGGGACACTGAAATATTTGTGTGTTTCTACTTTGGTCCATTCATTCTAAAAATTCTCATGAAAGATTAATTTAAAAATCATTTTCTTGTAATGTTTTGATGTCTTTTCTAAGTGAAACCAGGTCGGACACAGAAATACAGAAGTCACAGTCAGAGTAAAGGAGTCTGTGCTTTTCTTAGTCACTTCTGTCTGTTCACTCTGTGGTCAGGCTGCTGCTGATGTAAGTGTGAAAACCACACATGTATGCAGAACACCGAGAGGTGTTAAACTGTTTGCAGCAACTCATGAAGAAAAGACAAAAACTGGAACTAAAGTCCTTTCAAAAAAACCTAAGAGTAACTGATCTGATCCATTTATTCCCAGAGACTCTCATCTTTTAACGCAGTGAATGTAACTGTAGATGTGCAGTACCTGACACAGAGAGAAGGAAGACAACAAATCCACTCGCTGCTGCAGTTAAACTCATAGCTGCTCCTCTCATCTCTCTGTGAGGCTTCAGAGACGATCAAACATGTCAGCAGATAAAATAAGAAGTACACAGGAGGTAAACAGTATCAGTCGCATTAATAACAATTCTACTTACATCGAAGAGGGACGACGTTTCTAACGGTGACTTCCCTCTGTGTTCAATAAACAGAAGACGGATATCAGGCTGGTAAAAGACAACATTTCCTTCCTCTTTAGATTATTAACATACATGGTGATGCCAGTGTCAGTAAACGCCCACATCACAGTAAAGTTGTGTTGCTTTCACAAAGTATAAAGAATAAGAAATTACTGTGCCTCTGAAGTCGTATCCATCTGTTTGATGCAAAATGTTGTCACAATGTTCTGTTCTGTTATTATTTATCTGTAAAGTAAGTGTATATGTTGAACAGTGGATAGTATTAGTAGTAGCCGATCTGATGATCAGTGGTTTGATCCCCAGCTCCTCCAGTCTGCATGTCCTTGGGCAAGATATTGAACCCCAAATTGCTCCTGAACACTGCGCCATCAGTGTGTGAATGAGAGATGCAGGTCAAACATCAACAAGTGGCTCGTCTACCCCAGGATGACATCCCTGTGTTTTGTGGTGACCCTCTCGTCTTCAGGTCTTTTCTTAAAGCATTTGAGCACACAGTGGATTCAAGAACAGAAAATAATGCAGATCGACTACACTTTTTTGAACGATACACAAAAGGTGAACCACAAGACATTGAGAAAATCACATTGCAATGGACTGGAGAATAAATTCTCACTGACAACTTTGGGTGTCGACCCAAACTGTACAGTATCCAGCAAAATAAAACAGTATCTGCATGGATAGATCCCAGTGAAGGTAAGAGAGCAGATGTGTATTTTCATAATTTAGGTGAACTGACTCTTTAAAGCAGACAATGGTGAGAGCACTTTGAGTGATGAAGCCTGAATGTGCCACACAGGTTTCTCCACTAGAGGGCAGTAAAACATCAGAGATACTGAATCATGAGCCTGAAACGACATTTTACCATCCATCACTGATTGTTACATCAAATTTAAATTGACCTAAGTTTGCATTTTAACTTGTTTTCCAGTTTAAGATTTCTAATTTAATTTAGTTTTTAATAACATGAACCAATCATCTTTGACATATTGAAACAAACTCTGTTTTAGTTTTAAAAAAGAAAGAAAAAAGGCTCTTAATTTAACCATTACACAAGCTATGATAATATGCTTTTATTCTGAAAAGGCTTCATATTGAGTGGACCTCAAACTCTGCTTCGATAAATGACTCTAAATGGACCGAATGAGAGATTTAGAGCTGAAATGTAAGTTCAGGTTCTCTTCATGAAAAACTGTGTCTGTGCATCTTCATATGCAGCGACATCACAAATCATAATAAACGATCACACTGTGACTCATTTCATCCTCATAGAGACAAAAAGTGACAAAAAGAGAGAAATAAGGAAAAGCTGCACTTTTTGAATCCGACACAGGAATACTTGGAAAATGTGACATCTATCAAAGTGTGCTACTGCTGGGCTTATGTTTGATTTCAGTGTGTGAAAATCTAAACTGTACATGGAGTAAAATGTGACGCTTTCAGTTCACTGTCTCTGTTTGAACAGACTTTATTGGCTTTGTCAACGAGGAAAGGTGCAAACTCAGAAGCCGATCAGGATTTTTTCAAAAGTTATTTATTATTATGTATAGTTATGTCGTATTTTCAGTTGTGATGCAGTTGAAGATGTTTGAAGAGAAACTCCGCCGACACCGTCTTAGTTGCATAACAAATTTATTACAACAAGTTCAGCATCGTACAAGTAAAATGTTACTTGGAGAGGCCCTGGCCGAATAATGAGACTCTCTCGAACTGTGCAGGGCAAGCCCTTTTATACGGTAGGTCATGCCCCCAAAGCATACAATCAAAAAACCCCACCTATGGGCCTTAACCTTTGACCTGCCCGCTCCATTAACCTTGCATAAAGTAAAACACACACACAGCAGGAAAAAAGAAACCCCACATGTCACCTGAGACATCCCATCCTACATAGATCAACACACCCGACAGCATACCAGGATGGTGGCTCTCCGGTACTCCTATCCAAATAACCCCAAAGTCTAGATGGCCTTAGAATACCAGCTAACTACACAAATAAGTGTCTTAATGTAAACTATCTGTATAAAATAGTACTATTGTTAATATGTAACTATGCATCTATGTGCAAGTAACATTTTGCATGACAACTGTAATCATCAGTTTGTGTAACATAACTCTACATAAAAAAATAAGCTGTCTAAGTTTAAGCATTAAGCTATAAATCAGTAAGCCACAAACCACCTGACCATCAGCGTAACTAAACAAGAAATCATGTTTGACACGTCAGCATCAGTTCAAGCTGCCAACACCACACTCTTCTAAGCTTTCTGCTACATACTGTTGCTGACTGCCTGCTCTGCTGACTCCTACCTGCTGCTGCTACTGAAAACTGAACATGAAAACTTTTTTTCATCTTCCACTGCTGCTCTCTCCACTGTGATCTTTCAATGTCGTACTGCTTTGCTTCCATCAGGAGGGTCCAGACTCTGGCTCATCTGCATCTAAAGAAAAAAATCACAGAAAACGTGTGTAAAGTTATCACTGTAACTGTGACTGTGAATCTGAAGTCAGCCTGTTTTATTGGATGCAGAAGGCTCTAACCTGACTGGACTTCACGCCGTGTCTTCCTGCTCCTCTGTGTCTTCTGTCTGTGCCGCAGTGAAGTCTGAGACGTTCTCATATGTAGGACAAGAGTCGAACTGATGGAGAGACAACAGAATGAGGATCAATGGATGTCATTTATGAATGAGCTAAATTTGTTAAATTTGTTTTAACTAAGTTAACATACATGTGATATTAGATAAGTTTTGTCATTTGGGCCTTTCCGTTTCTGTGTGTCTTACCTCTATAATTTCTACAGGTTCATGTGGTTCAGTGGTGGAGCTCCGAGTGTTCTTCTTCCTGAAAAGAGTCCAACAACAAGAAATACAGAATTGAACATAAATGAATTCATAACAGTAATCTAAAAGAAGTTTGACGGAGAAAACAAATGAGTGCTGACTAAACTGGTGGATTTTTATTGTTTTACCTCGTCCACAGACTCAGGAGAAGAAGAGAAATGAGCAGCAAGAACATCACAGTCAGCCTGATGATATTTATTATTATCGGTGAAGTCCCTAGAAATAGAGATACATATGTGAT
Source organism: Collichthys lucidus (assembly GCA_004119915.2). Taxonomy (NCBI): domain Eukaryota; kingdom Metazoa; phylum Chordata; class Actinopteri; family Sciaenidae; genus Collichthys; species Collichthys lucidus. The sequence continues at coordinate 21,379,533 of CM014080.1, read as the reverse complement.
ATACCTCACTGGTAGGATTAGACTGGTGCATCACTTTTACCAGGTGATACTGTCTGTTAAGTCTGAGTGTGTGTGTGTAGGTGAATGTGGATAACTGACCTGCCACAACAATCAGGTGTACGGTGGAGTTATGACGTCCTCGTCTGTTCTGGGCTTCACAGTAATAATTCCCACTGTGTTCAGGTCTGGAGTCAGTGATGGTGAAGATCTGTCCTGATGCTTTTGGTGAGTCTTCATTCTCCTTGTACCAGGTGTATTTAGCTGCTGGGTTAGCATCACTGCTACAGGTCAGAGTCACTGAACTGTTCTCCACTATCTCAGCAGAGGGACTCACTGACACAGAGGGAAGCCTTGGAGGATCTGGAAATGATCAAATATATGCATGCTTTGTTAAATGAATAATGTGTGAGTGGAAGTATATGAATCACTAAAGGTGGTCTTGTGACTGGCAGCAGACAGAATAATTTAGAAAGCACATTGTTATTTATTTATTTTTAAATTATTGATATATTTTAACGAAACCCTTCCTGCAAAAAAGTTGCCATATTGTAAAATCCAGCACGTGATTTTTTTCCCATCAAAATGTAGCAAAACAAACTAGTATATAAAGAGGATTTCACAGAGATAGGGTTTGTAACAGGACAGAAGTCTTTGGCCACACCAGATGTATTTTTATGTGTGGGAGCATCTGAAACTTTAGAGGTGGTTTTCTGGATTACTGATGGTTTGAGTCCCCTGAACATCTGTGCAGATCAGAGAGCCAATTCTAAATAAAACTGCCTTAACATCATTTACTGTAGCTGCTCAGTGAACTACAGCAGCAGACTGTGAATGTAAAACAGGCAGAGCTGAAGAAAGTGCATGATCAGCAAAACACATAACTGGATCATAAAGCTTGAAAAAGTTGCATGATGCATTTTTAACCCTTGAGCCATCTTAGGACCATTCGTGGCTTTTTTTTTTTTTGCTTTGTTTATTTTTTAAGAAATGTGGTTGTGTTGAATAAAGATTGCTTTTTTAGAATAGAAATACTTTATTAAGCCTAAAATGGCTTAGCAACAGAAATGCATCCTAAATAGTTCCTAGCGGCAAAACGTGCCCCATTAAAAACCATTAAAAAACACTTTTTTTGATCCCACATTTATCTTAACATAAATTAATGCATTCCTTTATGTTAAGATTTCATTTTGGACCACTGGCTTTCAATTTGTAGTTTTTATATTTGTCCACCACGTGGCACCATTTTACCCATTCAACACGTGCAGCAAAGTTTAACACTTTTTACTGTTTTCTGCGATAGAAGTATATTTCAGGCTGAAGTAGTTCTAAAAGACTGACGTGTTTAAAGTGGAAAAAAATATTAATATATATTATTTTATAGCAGTTTTTAGGAAGAAGTTGTTTATTTATTTTAAGGAAAACAAATGGATGTTCATTTAAAAATATGCACTGCAAAAAAAACAACAATGCATCAAAATCAATGTTGCTGCCAATCATTGACCCATCATAGGGCCTAATAACAATAGTTAGCCATTAGTCATTAAAATGTATTTTATGGAAATTATTTTAATTTTTTTGTTTTTTTTAAATAAAAACCAGCAGTTATGTAAACATGCTGGCATTTAAAGGGTTAAAAACCAAAAAATATAATTATTATTTGATATGTATATTTCAGGCTGAAATAGTTCTAAAAGACTGATGTGTTTAAAGTGGAAAAAAATATTATTATATATTATTTTTATAGCAGTTTTCAGGAAGGAGCCACGTTTTGTCTTAGGACCTATTCAGGACACATAGCGGGAAGACCCTCCAAGGGTTAAATTAACTACTCACATTTGACATCAAGAGAGATGTATTTATATAAGTACGTTAGATGTCTCGTAGTACAGTAATACTCTCCAGAGTCAGAGGACTGGATAGATCTGAAGACGAGCTGTCTTTCTTTACTGAGAGGTTGAGGGTCTGGATCTCCATTCTTCTTGTACCAGGCATAATGAACTGCTGGGTTAGCATCACTGCTACAGGTCAGAGTCACTGAACTGTTCTCCACTATCTCACCAGAGGGACTCACTGACACAGGCTCAACCCTCAAAACATCTGGAGGAGAAAACATGAACACATTTAACATTTTGTTTTAATTTGTGTGTTACACATCCGAAATACCAAACTAGTTTAACTTTAAACTAACGACAAAATATAAACAGCTTCATTCTTTTCAGTGTCAACTAGATGCAAAGAAGATGCAAGAACAGATAATCAGGGAATCTCTGCGATTAAGTTTAATGTGATTAAAAAAATGTCTCTAGTTTAAAGAAATCTTGTTTTTCTAATTTCCTGTGTAAGCTGTTACAGCTAAATTAAATTTAAAAAAAAAAGAGAGATAATGATGCAGCATGTCTATATGAGTTATATCCAGTTAACATACAGTACTACATCAGTTGGTGTTATGTTAGTGCAACACTGTAAGTAAACTCACACACTGCAGGAGAGCAGGACTTCTTATATCCTTCTATAGCACATGAATATACGGCTGCAGGATCAAAGTGGCCTGAATAAGATTCAGATGTTTGTCCCTGAATGTTTTGTCCATTCTTGTACCAGATGTAGCGACGACCAGGTAGACGACAACTGCTCTGACACGTCAGCTCTGCCTGGTAATACGACTGGTAGACCTTTAATGTGTTCACCTGCACCTGGAGAGCTGAACATGTGAAAAAGGAAGAGAAGACTTCATTTCACACAAATATAAATATAAATATAAATAAACACAGATGCAAGTACACTCCATAAAATGTTGAACACTTGGAAGGCAATTCATAATTACTTAAATGAAAATGTTACCTGTGACAGACAAAGTGACTCCAGGTGAACCAACATATTTCCCTGTTGTATGGTTTGTTGTGAATCTGAACTTGTACTCAGCTGAGTCGCTCTCTCTCAGGTCTGTGATTCTCAGAGTGCACTTGATGTTATTACAGATGTACTGCACACGACCTGAATCCCCTGAGTCTCTTCTCAAATCCACAAAATCATCATTACTTGATTTTGTAAACCAGAATTTTTCCTCAACTTTGGTATTACGGCCATAGATTGTGGTTGGATATGTGTATGTGCAGCTCATTTCCACTGTTGATCCTTTTAAGGCACAGATCTGAGTAGAAGTGTAAGTCACTCCCCAGCCATTCTGACCCTGTATCACTGTAACACAGAGCACATGAACAACAATAGTTAATTGAACAATAAACATCATACTATTAACATTTGGGAATTGGGATACATTTAAAAATCTTCAGCTATCAGAAGAAATTTCAGGTGCCATATTTTCTCTTTGCTGGGACACTGAAATATTTGTGTGTTTCTACTTTGGTCCATTCATTCTAAAAATTCTCATTAATGATTAAATAAAAAAAAAATTTTTTACAAACTTTTCTGCAATACAAGAGAAGAACAGTAGAACATATAATACTCAGAGTTGTTCTGTATCATTCTTTTCCCGCATGTTGACACGTGTAAAAATAATTCCTGTAATGTTTTGATGTCTTTTCTAAGTGAAACCAGGACGAACACAGAAATACAGAAGTCACAGTCAGAGTTAAGGAGTCTGTGCTTTTCTTAGTCACTTCTGTCTGTTCACTCTGTGGTCAGGCTGCTGCTGATGTAAGTGTGAAAACCACACATGTATGCAGAACACTGAGAGTTGTTAAACTGTTTGCAGCAACTCATGAAGAAAAGACAAAAACTGGGCTAAAGTCCTTTCAAAAAACCTAAAAGTAACTGATCTGATGCATTTATTCCCAGAGATTCTCATCTTTTAACCAGTGAATGTAACTGTAGATGTGCAGTACCTGACACAGAGAGAAGGAAGACAACAAATCCACTCGCTGCTGCAGTTAAACTCATAGCTGCTCCTCTCTTCTCTCTGTGAGGCTTCAGAGACGATCAAACATGTCAGCAGATAAAATAAGAAGTACACAGAAGGTAAACAGTATCAGTCACATCAATAACAATTCTACTTACATCGAAGAGGGACGACGTTTCTAACGGTGACTTCCCTCTGTGTTCAATAAACAGAAGACGGATATCAGGCTGGTAAAAGACAACATTTCCTTCCTCTTTAGATTATTAACATACATGGTGATGCCAGTGTCAGTAAACGCCCACATCACAGTAAAGTTGTGTTGCTTTGCAAGTGGAAAAGTATAAAGAATAAGAAATTACTGTGCCTCTGAAGTCGTATCCATCTATTTGATGCAAACTGTTGTCACAATGTTATGTTCTGTTATTATTTATCTGTAAAGTAAGTGTATATGTTGAACAGTGGATAGTATTAGTAGTTGCCAATCTGATGATCAGTGGTTTGATCCCAGCTCCTCCAGTCTGCATGTCCTTGGGCAAGATATTGAACCCTAAGTTGCTCCTGAACACTGCACCATCAGTGTGTGAATGAGAGATGCAGGTCAAACAACAACAAGTGGCTCGTCTACCCCAGGATGACATCCCTGTGTTTTGTGGTGACCCTCTCGTCTTCAGGTCTTTTCTTAAAGCATTTGAGCACACAGTGGATTCAAGAACAGACAATAATGCAGATCGACTACACTTTTTGGAACAATACACAAAAGGTGAACCACAAGACATTGAGAAAATCACATTATGGCAATGGACTGAGGATTAAATTCTTACTGACAACTTTGGGTGTGGACCCAAACTGTACAGTATCCAGCAAAATAAAACAGTATCTGCATGGATAGATACCAGTGAAGGTAAGAGAGCAGATGTGTATTTTTATAATTTAGGTGAACTGACTCTTTAAAGCAGACAGTGGTGAGAGCACTTCGAGTGATGAAGCCTGAATGTGCCACACAGGTTTCTCCACTAGAGGGCAGTAAAACATCAGAGATACTGAATCATGAGCCTGAAACGATATTTTACCATCCATTACTGATTGTTACATCAAATTCAAATTGACCTAAGTTTACATTTTTAACTTGTTTTCCTGGACATTTAAATAATTGAAAATTAGAGGTCCAGTTTAAGATTTCTAATTTAATTTCCAATGACATCAACCAACATCTCTGACATATTGAAACAAACTCTTGTTTGTGCATGATCAGCAAAACACATAACTGGATCATAAAACTTTAAAAAGTTGCATGATGCATTTTTAAATGAACTACTCACATTTGACATCAATAGAGATGTATTTAAATATCGAGAAAGTTAGATCTTTCGTAGTACAGTAATACTCTCCAGAGTCAGAGGACTGGATGGATCTGAAGACGAGCTCTGCTTCTTCACTGAGAGGTTGAGGGTCTGGATCTCCATTCTTCTTGTACCAGGTGTAATTAGCTGCTGGGTTAGCATCACTGCTACAGGTCAGAGTCACTGAACTGTTCTCCATGATCTCACCAGAGGGACTCACTGACACAGGCTCAACCCTCAAAACATCTGGAGGAGAAAACATGACCACATTTAACATTTCACAGTTCACTCAAATTAGAAAAAGACATATCTTCTCTCTTAACTCCGCTGGTATATATCCAGTTTGTTTTATTTTGCTTCATACTGTAAAGTTTGAAAACTACATGTGTTTTTATCTCAGTTTAAAGGGAGAGCATCTGTACACACAGTTTATCCGCCTAATCCACCTCAAAGTCATTCAAACTTCTTTATCTGCATCATTATATTACTATTATGTGTCCACATCAGATCATACCAGTCCTCTTGATCATGTGTGTTACACGTTCATTTTTGGTTCACACTAACATGCATGTCTCATGGTTCACCAGCCCAATCCATCCCTGTTTCTTCACTGTTTTGTATCAGTAACATTTTGTAATGCACAATTTTACATAATAAGAAATAAACACTGTGCTCAGCAAGTCATTTTTGTATCTTAAACTGCTGCAGTACATAAGAGATTTAAAACTTGTGTTTTATGTTTTTGAATTGTCATTTTTTCTGTCAGCGGGATGTTTGGTAGTGATACACGCTTGGTACCAACTGTTTTTTATTCTTTCTTTGTAATGTAAAGTTTGTACTGTGATGTGGGTGTTTACTGGCATTTGGCTCATCATGTATGTTAATTATCAAAAGAGGAATTGGTAAAGACGTCTATCTTCATTGTAAGTAGAATTGTTATTAATGTGACTGATACTGTTCACCTCCTGTGTACTTCTTATTGTATCTGCTGACATGTTTGATCGTCTCTGAAGCCTCACAGAGAGATGAGAGGAGCAGCTATGAGTTTAACTGGATTTGTTGTCTTCCTACTTCCTACTGCACATCTACAGTTACATTCAGATGAGAATCTGGGAACATGTAGGACATGCAGAAATAAATGACTTGTGTGGAGGGCACATTTCCAAATAATTATTTAGTGTACAATTCTCCAGATGTTAATTAATTTTATTCTTATAAAGCTTTTATTTGTTTTCGTGTCAGTTGGAATGAATATATATCATTATAATATTATTATGTTAAGCTGTTTTACATATTGTAAACTGAGAATATTGTGGGTATGATTCAGAACTGTTCCCTCCTCACCCTTTGAAAACCTGTTGGCCTGTTAATCTGACCTAAATCTGACCTTGGTTGTAGAAATATCAGCTCTTGTGTCGAATAACTTGTTTCTATCAGCAGCTACTTTTAACACAGATAGGTTTTCACACCTACCTCAGCAGCAGCCCGACCACAGAGCAGACACACAACGCTGACTAAGAAAAGCACAGACAGAAGACAGATGTCTCTCTAAGTCAAAACTAAAGAGAAGAGATCAAGAAAAGCACAAACGCTATAATAATGAATATTTCATTCTCTTATCCTGGTCAGTAAACTGCATTGAAGGTCACAGGTCCAATACTGTTCACTTCACTGCACCTTCAGACTGGATGATGTCCTGTCTCAGTGCACACAGAGATGAACTGTGCTCTGAGTGTGACTTCTGTATTTCTGTGGTCCCCCTGGTTTCACTTAGAAAAAAAAAAAAAGTTAAGAAGTGTTAGTATGAAGGGGAAAGGGAGGCTAAACAACAACTCTGAGTATTTTAGTTTGTTTTTAAAATGTCAGAATTATTTTTCTTTATTTATTTATATTTATTATTATTTTCCTTTGGTTTGGAGGATTTTTTATTGGTACATAGGATTAACTCTTCAGACATGTTGATGACAATTTTTTATATTGTATGTTCTGTTGTATTGTTGTTTGTTCGTTGAAATAATATTTACAATGTCTTGTTTATCCCAATCCCATAAATATATTACAGGTTAATCTAAGTCTTCTGCTGTGTGTCATCATGCATGCATAATGAAAAGAGGAAGTTGGGTTTATTTTTAACAACTTGTCTTCTGGCTGCTGCTTTCAGACCACATAGAAAAGATGTCTATTCAAGACAACCTCCTTCCACATGAGGAAGAAGTGCTCTTGATGTGACTGATTTACTTCTCGTACTACTACAAATGGTACTACCACTTCAACTCTTGTATATGACCTGCAGACGTGTTTTCTTGACTCTGAAGTCACAACGAGAGATGAGAGGAGCAACTATGAGTTTAACTGCAGCAGTGGGTGGATCTATCGTCCTTCTCCTCACCATGACAGGTACTATATATCCACATTTATGTATTTACAGGTATTTACACTTAGTCAAGGCAACCTATTGTTAGTGGGTGTCTCCAGTTTGTTAGTACACAGTGGTTTGTGGATTTTCAGAGAATGTCTCTGCATCTACTTATTCATACTGAAAATTGAAGTGCAGTGTACAGTAAGGGTAGCAGGGGAGAAAAACAATAATTCTTGGATGTGCAGTGATAATATTAAATGATTTACGGAGGCAACAAACGTCACATGCAGACATTTTTATGAGAAAGAAGAAACATTTTGGGGAGGAGGGGGAAAGTCATGCAAATCAGCAGGTGCCTCTGCTGCTTCGTTTTGTCGATTGAAGTGTCACACAGTGCAATCTAACTCTACACAGTAATGTGTAGTATGTCTGACTTTTTCATTTTTAAGTCTTTTTTTTTTTTTTAATCTCAGACTGTTATTCCCTTTCAGCCTTCAAATTTTAAATATTTTGACTATAGTCTATAGTCTAAATCAGTGTGTAAGCTTTGGCTTGATTATTTTGATTTACTGAGTCACAATTATAATAGGAAATAAAAAATAACGAGATAGCGCATATATGTCATTATTTTGACTTAAAATGTTTTCACTCAACAGCACTGATTTTGGTTTTAGTATTTATTATTTATTTAGATTCTCTTTCTCTTCCCATTTTTCGATGTACCTGATTTCTGCTCTGCTCTGTGTTACAGTGATACAGGGTCAGCATGTCTGGGGAGTGACTTACACTTCTACTGAGATCTGTGCCTCAGAAGGATCAACAGTGGAAATGAGCTGCACATACACATATCCAACCAGAATCTATGGTCGTGTTATCAAAGTTGAGGAAAAATTCTGGTTTACAAAATCAAGTAATGATGATTTTGTGGATTTGAGAAGAGACTCAGAGTATTCAGGTCGTGTGCAGTACATCTATAATAACAACAAGTGCACTCTGAGAATCACAGACCTGAGAGAGAGCGACTCAGCTGAGTACATGTTCAGATTCACAACAAACCATACAACAGGGAAATATACCGGTTCACCTGGAGTCACTTTGTCTGTCGCAGGTAACATTTTTATTTGGATATTTATGTATTGAGTTCCAAGTGTTCAACATCTTATGGAGTTTACGTGCATCTGTGTGTTTATACATGTGAGTATGCTGACATTTCAGCCTAAAATGAAGACTTCTGTTCTTATTCTCATGTTCAGATCTCCAGGTGCAGGTGAACACAAGAGATAACTCTGATAACCGGGCAGAGCTGACGTGTCAGAGCAGTTGTCTTTTATCTGTTCATCACTACGTCTGGTACAAGAATGAAGAAAAAATTCAGGGACAAACATCTAAATCTTTTTCAGTCTCCTTTGATCCTGCAGACAGATATTCATGTGCTGTAGAAGGACATGAGAAGTCCCGCTCTCCTCCAGTGTGTGAGTTTTCTACAGTCTTGTACTAACATAACACCACCTGGTGGAGAATTTTAGTTACTGCACTGTACCGTGACTGTTTCTTGAATATGGGTGACAATACGTGATTTACATTTTGTGGCTAACCCACAACCTGTGTGGTTGTGTGTCCAGTCAGCTTCATGAATAACATTCAAATCTCACTCTGAGACAACTTAAGGAACCAGTCCTCCAGCAGGTTTATGTAAAAAGAAGCAACGCTGTCCTCTGATGTTATAACTCTGATTTTGTGTTGATGGTCTGTGTTTCAGCTGTGAAGGATCCCTGGGATGTGACTTACACTTCTACTCAGATCTGTGCTTTCAAACAATCAGCAGTGGACATGAGCTGCACCTACAGATATCCAGCCAGAATGGATAGCCATAATACTGAAGTTAAGGAAAAATTCTGGTTCACGAAAGAGGGTGATAATAATTTTTACAATAATCTAACAACAGACCCAGAGTATTCAGGTCGTGTGCAGTACATCTGTGATAACAACAAGTGCACTCTGAGAATCACAGACCTGAGAGAGAGCGACTCAGCTGAGTACAAGTTCAGATTCATAACAAACCATGCAACAGGGAAATATACTGGTTCACCTGGAGTCACTTTGTCTGTCACAGGTAACATTTTCACTGGAAATAGAAAAAATTAATTAATCAACATGTGCGTGTGTGTTCACGTTGTCAGTTGATTCTAAACATGAACATTTCTGTTCATTCATCACAGATCCTCAGTTCCACATACATGTGAGGAGATCATCAGTCAACCAGTATGTTAACTGGACAGAGCTGACATGTCACGCCACTTGTCAGCTGCCTGATCATTCTTCCTACATCTGGTACAATAATGGACAGAAACTTGAAGGACGAGATAGGGAAAAAAAATATTTTCACCCAAACACAATAAATCCTTCAGACAAGTATTCCTGTGCTCTATCTGGATTGGATTTCACCTCTCCTCAAGTGTGTGAGTTTATTTATTTATTTATTTATTTATTTATTTATTTATTTATTTATTATTTTTTCTACATTTTAAATGTATTTTCATAATCATGAAACATTTATTCTGATCAACTGGAGTCATGTACAAAATACACCACAAGCCATGCACAGTCGTCAGAATCTTTACAACCACAGAAAGTTTATTTATACAAGACAAATAAATTCAACAACTGAAAGTATAACAGCAAATATAACAACAGAGAGAAAAACAAATGTAGAAAATAATAAATAAGTCTTTCTTATCCTTCCCCGCCACTGCATGAAAGACATTCAGCAACAGCTCCAGGATCAGCACTCTGGACAGCTACAACAAACACAATCATTCTCATTTTAAAGTAAATTCATGTTCATATCTCCTCCAGATGCTCCAAGGCTTCCCTCTGTGTCAGTGAGTACTCCTGGTGAAATCATGGAGAACAGTTCAGTCAATCTGACCTGTAGCAGTGATGCTAACCCAGCAGCTAAATACACCTGGTACAAGAAGAATGAAGATCCAGACCCTCAACCTCTCAGTGAAGAAGCAGAGCTCGTCTTCAGATCCATCCAGTCCTCTGACTCTGGAGAGTATTACTGTACAGCTGAGAACGAGCTGGGGAGGAGGACATCTGAATCCATCTCTGTTCATGTGAAATGTGAGTAAAATACAGGCTACAAAATCTAGAGATATTAAATCGGCCAAATTATTCAACGAGAGCCTGCATTACAAACTGGGCTTTGAGGATTAAAAGGAAAAAGATGCTTTAGGAAGCAGGGGTGTCTCAACAATGATTCATCCATTTAAATCTAAATTGCTCGAGTATTCCTTTAGCCCATTAGAAACATTTGGCCTGCTTTATTTTTACACTCTGCTGTTGTAGATCACTGAGCAGCTGCAGTAGTTTTAGACCACCTTGATCATTTCACATCATTCCATGTCTGTAACAGCTACTAAAGTAATTCATTATCAACTGATAATATTTTATATTCATACAGATGCTCCAAGGCTTCCCTCTGTGTCAGTGAGTCCCTCTGCTGAGATAGTGGAGAACAGTTCAGTGACTCTGACCTGTAGCAGTGATGCTAACCCAGCAGCCAAATACACCTGGTACAAAGAGAAGCAAAAGGTGTTTCAAGGTCCAGAAGGACATTATAATTTCATGTCCATCAGCTCTGAGGACACAGGGAACTACTCCTGCAAGTCTGAGAACCAGTATGGAAAGAACAGCTCTTCAGTGCTATTTATAGATGTTCAGTGTAAGTCACATTTTATTTTTATGATACACATGTCCTTTCAAGTCATGCCACCGCCTCTGGAAGTCTACTTGTAAACATCTCATCAGCCAAACTCAGATCAATGCCTACTTCATTACATTAACAGAAAACATATAAAGCATAGTACTTTGCCAGCATACCTTCCTGTCCTTATTTTAAGTCTAAAATATGTCACAATGAAAACAGATAAAATAGATTGCACAGTCTCTTGGGTGAGGGTGTGGGTGGTGAGTCATTCATAGATTTTCTCACTGTGTATATTCTGCTTCAGATCCTCCAAAGCTTCCCTCTGTGTCAGTGAGTCCCTCTGCTGAGATAGTGGAGGGCAGTTCAGTGACTCTGACCTGTAGCAGTGATGCTAACCCAGCAGCTAATTACACCTGGTACAAGGAGAATGAAGACTCACCAAAAGCATCAGGACAGATCTTCACCATCACTGACTCCAGACCTGAACACAGTGGGAATTATTACTGTGAAGCCCAGAACAGACAAGGACATCATAAGTCTACTTTACATTTGACTGTTGTGGCAGGTAAGTTTTCAGTTCACTTGTCATGTGAGTGGGGGAGTTAAGGGACGGCAATTAAATGAATGATGCCCTCTGCTATGAGTTAAACCCTCCACCTGAAACTCTTTGGTTTCCGCTGAGAAGTAACAGCTGGTGATTCCTTGTTTATTGGAGGGAGCGTATGGTATCCCCAAAGTTTAGAATTCAATTTCCAAAGACACAATTCACTCTAAAAAAAAAAGAAGAAGAAGAAGAAGAAGAAGAAGAAGAAGAAGAAGAAGAAGAAGAAGAAGAAGAAGAAGAAGAAGAAGAAGAAGAAGAAGACATGGTGGCATCGCTAAAAAAATAAGTCGGTTGAGGCAAGAAACTTGGACTCAGACTTGATTATAAAGTCACTCTGATTAGCCAGATTCATTTTCATAAGAAAACAGAATCTAAAAGTAATATTGACTGACTTCCTGGTTTCAGTTTGGCCTACAGTGCTTACTGTAACTCACATAGTTTCCCTGCACAATTAGAGATTACTGACAGTTGGGTCACTTTAAGTTTAAACCTCAGAATGAATTGGTTTAGATCCTGCTTTCTGAAAAGTTCGCTTTTTTTCCCAAAAATGTGTTTATATGTGTGTGAATCCAACATATTGCTATCGTAGATAAATTGGCCTAATTGTACAAGAATAATTATAATAATTTATATAACACTGATAAAACTTTATAGACTTTGCTTCTTACCCAATGCCAACTGGGATACGCTCCCTGTAACCTTGATAAGGATAAGTGGTTACAGAATATGGGTCATGATAGGCTACCCATCAATCTTTGTGCAATCATGTAAGCAAGCTCTAGAGGCTTACATGTTATTGTACGCCCAGTTTTAATATGCTGTGTTATTGTCTGACTGCTTTTGCCCTGTCAGGACTTGTAGCAATGCCCTTGTGTTCCCAGACTTCTGCAAAAATTACAAAACTACAAAAATAAAACCCCAAAGTTAAAAGCTTTGTTTTAAAAACTTTTAAGACAATTTCTTCACAATATCTGATCCACTCAATGAGCTCAGAAATGGACAACTTTGACTTAGACAATGCACATTTTTATTTAGAGGAGAAAGTTGAGATGATATCAGGGTGTCCAGAACCAGTTGCAGCCTGACCTGAACGTATTATCTCAAAAGAACATACATGATACACGAAGAAAGAAAAATGTTCGTTATATCACTCTATCAGGCCATTGGTCCGAAACACCTGAATACACCTGAATTCACTTTTTCATTTCATCACAGTTTTTCCACTGGCATGGACATCAGCAGCCGTTGGAACAACCCTTGCTGTTTTTTTGGCTGTCATATGTCTCACTGTCCTACTACGGATAAGGTGAGTAGATCCGTTTTACTGTTGTACATGAGGTACCTGAATATTGGTCTTGTTAGCAGTCAGTTTGGCAACTAAATTATTAATACTTCTAATCAGAAAAAAGAAGACTGCCAAGCAATCCGCCGAGCCAGAAGAAAGACCAGACAACGCAGAACAGGTAAACAAGGAGAGTCAAACAATTTTCATGTAAATTCCTATGAAACCCTCTGACATTCACTTCAATACCAAACCCATGATTCATGCCTTGACTCTGTCGTTTTTCTGGAGTTATCCTCAGTTGTATGCTGTCGTAGCACAACTGAGGAGTGGATTGTGTCCGTTACAGTTGACCTTCAGATCTGCCAGCTCCAGCAGGCTGTTATTTAAAGTACACTCTTGGAGAATATTGAGACAGAGTATCACACCAGCATCCTTGGTGAAGTTCATTCTCTTCCAGTCTGTGGCTATGGTAGTCTTCTGTCAAACGGTGGATTGGCTTCTCCGGTTACTGCTACAAGTGAATAAATTCTGTTATATTGAGCTTGTAGTCATGACTGACTGGTAAACAGAGGCATTATATCATCAGAACATTGGACCTTGTTGGGGAAACTCTCACTTTACTGTTAATCTACTGTCAAACTCTGGGTATAGTGACTAAAAGTATGTGGTAGTAAATGTAAATGGGTAAATGAAGAGGGTGGGTTATGAGTGACTCTGACGCTGGCTGTACACATTGAACTGGCAGCAGACAAACAAGATACCGGCGGGATTGCATGAGAAAGACCTTAAGATTGACCCATAAAGAGGACATTGCTATGGAGAGGGGATTTCAGGGATATTCAGGAAGAAAAAAGGAAGAAGTTAATGGATGGATGAATAAATCCAGAGGATCTATTACTATTATTACTTGAGGTGACCCAGTAGATCAGAAGGCTGAGTGTATTAGACTGAGTCCTTACCTGTGCATGATGCACAGGAAAGTTTCCTGTCCATTTTCACCTGTAACTGAGACCAAAGATCAGGGAATGCAGTTGCACCTGCTGCTAGAATTCCACCAGACTTATTATTATAATTAGCTTTATCACTACAATTAGCAATATTTCTGTTTTAATTATAGTTGTAGTTATAATCAGTTCATTAAGTACAGTCCTGGCCTGCTCTATATGGAAAATGTCATAAAAAAAACCTATTATGATTTGATGGTATGTAAATAAAATCAAATTGATGCTCTTCCAATGTCCAGTGATTTCAAACAGTGCTACAGAAATATTAATTTTCTCTCATCTTATCTATTCAATCAGCCTGTGGAGCAGGATGATCTCAACTATGCCAGCATCCGCTTCTCCCACAACCAGACAGATCCTGTGTACTACAACATCAGACAAGCTGGACCCCGCAGACAAAGGGAGGAAGAGGAAGAGGAAGAAGAGGTTGAATACACTGATATCAACTTTAAAAGTGCTGGTGCTAGCCCGAGGTGAGTAGCTGTTCTCTCATTATTATGATTAAAATATCAAAATGGCATGCTTAGTAGTAGAATACTTGTAGTATTTAAATCTTGGCACTTTTTTTTCTCTCAGAACCAGAAGTCCAGACCCGGGAGAGGATCCAGCTACACTGTATAGTACAGTCCACACCCGTATTGAATGCAAGAGGAATTTTTAGTCTTTTTTTTTTTTTTTTTTTGGTTGTTTTGATTTTTTCATGTGGGGCAGCATGAGTCTAAAGATGCCAAATTTAGTCTGTCGGTTGGTCCACAACTTTGGTCAGAACAACCTCTTGATTGATTGTTATAATTATTTGTACCAGCATTCATCGTCCTCAGGGGATAAATCCTACTGACTTTGGTGAACCTTGGAGTATAACCCTCGGATGCAATGTCATAAAATGTGGTACAAATATCCAGGGTGCCTTAAGTATAAATCCTGATAACTTTGGAGGTTTGTTGTTGATCTGTCTCAACTACTATTGAATGGATGTCCATGACATCTGATTCCCCACAGGATAACTTAAAATGACTTTTTTAAAGTTTCAAATATTTTTTTTAATGACAAAGCATCAGATCTGTGAAATCCATGACATTCCTATGAGGTTCAGCTTTATGCTAAGCTAACATGCTTTAGAAATATAAAAGTTGATATATAAAACTGGGGCACTGGAGATAAACATTTGTTGGCCTGGTTGTATTTTCATACTGTTGTCACTAGATGTTAATCAAGAGTCATATTTCTCGGACAGAAATCACTTCCACATTTTTCTGCCCTCCTTTGCTTTAAGCCAGTTTCAAAAATGGAAAATGTGATTACAGCATTGCAGTCACAGCTCATTCGAATGTTCTGTCTTGCATTATTATTATTACTAATAGTTATAAAAAAGAACCAAGTGAGACAACACAGTACATTGCTTTAATATTACTGCAAATTGCTTTGAATTGACAGCAACTACATATGATTATTACAATATAATTTTGGTTGGTTACTGTAGAAATACAGTACAATACTGTTTTAAGTGTACATTTTTATTTAAATTGCTATAAAATGATTGTATACTTCTGTAAAATGTTAAATGATAAGCTTTCTAACTCTCTCCTTGATATTGAGAATAAACAGTCTGAATATTTCTTGAAATGTAAAACCTTAAATAACAAAACAAGTCTTGGTCTCTCTCTCTCTCTCTGTTTTATAAAGATTACCTTAAATATATTTTGGAAAGAAACAAATGAGTTTTTTTTTTGTCCATTTACTGACATCTGGTTCACCATGCATATTAATATTGTAAAGAGGAAGGAAGTCTGTTCTATTTAAACCTCCTGCTTTCTGTCTCTTGCTTGAGCTCTTAACCACAGAGGATTGTCACAGTTCACAGTTCACAGTAGTGAGTGACTAATACGTGTCTTGTGTACACTCATTAGTTTTTTGTCACTGAGGCCACACAGAGATGAGAGGAGTTACGAGTTTAACATCAGCAGGACTCAGTGCATTTGTTGTCTTCCTTCTCTACTGGTCAGGTAATGCATATCCACATTTACATTGTAGGAAATCTAGTTCACTTATTCAGAGCAGTCTTAAGTGGGATTAAGAAGATATTTAAAAAAAATAATCCCTAAATGACCAAATCATTGCTCTGCTTAAGCCTTTGTTTTCTATATAATTATTTATTATTATATTTAGCAATAGTAGGTTTATTGTGGTGAGTCCTCAGATCTGTTTGTTGTTTTCACTCTGTATCCTTTTACCTACATTTCAAATTTGTTTGATTTAACATGTATATTATTTGTCAGATGGGTGTGGATATGAAAAAAGCAATCTCGTCTTAGATCAAATTTAACAGTCCAGAAGTCTTCTGGTCATGGCTCTTCTGCTCCTTTGTAAATAGAAAATGCCAAATTTGGACTTGTGTACTTGAAATTGAAACTTCCAAGGACTGGAGGAAGCAGCACTTTGCAATTGGGTTCTTGCTCTGCCGATGATTAAATCCAAACACTGAAAATGTAGTAAACTTTGATACTGTTCGGCTTGAGTATCTACACCTGACAAGTGTATTCAACACCTGATAAAATACCATATACAAACAAACTACATGTTCACATTACAATTTTGTATTATTTATTTGATATTGAAGTTTAGTTTTTTCTACTGTAGCATGTTCACATACAGATGCACCAACACAAAATATTGTTTGATGTTTTGAATCCGACTGTGGTTTCCACTCTGCTCTGTGTTACAGTGGTACAAGGTAAAAATGGCTGGGGAGTGACTTACACTTCTACTGAGATCTGTGCATTAAAAGGATCAACAGTGGAAATGAGCTGCACATACACATACCCCAAAACAAAACCTGCTAATATAGTACAAAGATTATGGTTTGCTAGAGTACGTAATAGTGAACCCACGGATCTGATGACAGACTCAGAGTATGCAGGTCGTGTGAAGTACATCTGTGGGGACAACAACTGCACTCTGAGAATCACAGACGTAAGAGAGAGCGACTCAGCTGAGTACAAGTTCAGATTCACAACAAACCTACATGACTGGAAATATACTGGTTCACCTGGAGTCACTTTGTCTGTCACAGGTAACGTTTTTATTTGAACACTTTGCTTTTTTTTCAAATATTCGAGATCAACACAATGACATGGGTTGATGAAGCTAAGCTTTACGATCCAGTTACAAATGACACAGGTTAAATGTGAACTTTTGGTCGCGTGATAGCATGTGGTCATTTAATGTGAGAAGACTGTAGCCCCTGTTATAGTTCAAGCATGGCCGCTGAGCTGTCTCGGACTGGTTTTGGTCTGATGTACAGACAGCTGTGACTGAAGCCTTCAGATGTCGATGAATGGCAGCATCCCTTTGTCTTGCTCAGTTTATTATCATGCAACCTAAAGTTCACATTTTGGTCATGTCATGGCAATTAAGCCAGCTCTGTTTGCTGAATGGAGAGCAGCAAGTGTGACTGAAAGCTCTGTAATGTTGTTGAAACTAGATTATATAAATATATTGTGTTTAAAATGTATATATATTTCTGCTGCTTCCTCACAAATCCAGATGTACAGGTGAAGGTGACTGAATCAATAACCCATCAGGGTTTTTCCAGGGCAAAGCTGAAGTGTCACAGCAGTTGTCGCCTACCTGACAGTTTTTCTTACATCTGGTACAAGAGTGAACAGAAAATTCAAGAAGAAACAGCTTCATATTCAGGGCCCGTTCATCCTGCAGACAGCTACTCCTGCGCTGTCAGAGGACATGAGGATTTCCCCTCGTATTCAATATGTGAGTTTACGTCACAGCCGAACAAACAGAACAGCAGCTGGTGGAACATTTAACTTATTGCACTGTCCAAAGACATATAAATATCTATAATCTCACTTCTCATTTCTATATTAACATATCTCCTTTTTTTTCACTTCTGCTACCTGTATTACTGCTGTGACAGATGCAGCTGTAACAGTTCTGTTTAAAAAAGGTTTTTATCTTTCAGGTGTTGGTGGTCGATCCTGTAACAGTGTGGCGTACTCTCACAGAAGCATGTGTGCTTTCAAAGGCTCATCGGTGAAAATGTATTGTTTGTACAACAAGTATGAACCTATCACATCAAAACTCTGGTTCAGTCCTGAACGTAGTGATCAGTGGCAGAGCCCGTCACAGCCTGAGGACCTTAGTGAAGACTCCACGTATGCAGGTCGGGTTCAGGTCCTTGACACGTGGGAAAAATACTCCACTCTGATCATCAGTGACCTGAGAGAGAGTGATTCAGCTCAGTATCGCTTCAAATTCAAAACACCAAGCTTTGAATGGAGGAGTATTTTACCTGGAACAACTCTGACTGTCATAGGTACTGGTGAACACAAACGGATGTAATATATACTGTATCAACACATTCTTTTACAGTACAGAGCATGATTTTGTGTACACCACTTGTGAATTTGAAAATATGAAAATGTATGAACTGTGTGTTTGTGTGTGTACCTGTGATCCTAATATTTAATAGAGAATATTAAATATATCTTTTGTTTCTCTGAAGAGCCGGATCTGCAGGTGCTGGTTGTGAGGAGACCTTCACGTTCTTCCTGGGCAGAGTTGAACTGTCACAGCAGATGTCATGTACCTTATCATTCTTCCTACGTATGGTACAAGAATGGACAGATGGTTAATAATAAAAAAACATCATATTATTCAGTTTACTTTTCTCCTGTAGACAGCTACTCCTGTGCTGTCAGTGAACACGAGGATTCCCCGTCCCCTTCAGTGTGTGAGTTTACCCCACAGTCTCCCTCTGACATCTCGCTAATGCACCATGACAATTTTAGACTTGTAACAATTTTTACTTATATTAACCACATTATTGAACTGAAGAGCTTACATTTGTGTAACATGACAAGCCTTGGATAGATCTGGTGATAAAGTCCTAAAACAATAATTATCGTAGAGTTTCTGTTCCTATATCTATCTATGAACTGCTATTAGCTTTTCTTGCTCATTTTGTCAACCAGCCTCTGTTGACTCCAATTTTTACAGCACATTCAAGTCAAGAGTCAAGCACAAGTCCAAAAAAGTAACTTACATAGTGTATATTTATATTAAAAAAATGTTCCTCGGACAAAGAAGAGTATCAGATTCACTCTCTGTCCTCTAATTTCCCTAAATATGGATGTGCAATAAAAATATTTTATCTTTCAGGTGTCGATGGTCAAACCTGCAACAGAGTGACGTACACTGACAGAAGCATCTGTGCCTCCAAAGGTTCATCAGCGGACATTTCTTGCGCGTACAACAGTTACAAAGATCATGTTGAATCTAAATTCTGGTTCAGTCCTGAACGTAGTGATCAGTGGCAGAGCCCGTCACAGCCTGAGGACCTTAGTGAAGACTCCCTGTATGCAGGTCGTGTTCAGGTCCTTGAAACAGAGAGAGGACGCTCCACTCTGAGAATCAGAGACCTGAGAGAGAGTGATTCAGCTCAGTATCACTTCAAATTCAAAACATCATGGTTTGAATGGAGAAGTATTTTACCTGGTACAACTCTGACTGTCACAGGTACTGATGAACACAAACTGATATGCACAACAGCACAATAAAAACTAAACTTAACGTTATTCATAACAATTATGAAGACATTTGTTGTACTTTTACAGTTGTAGCAGTTTTTTTTTATTTGTGGTATTAATCATTTTAGTAGCTGATGTCTCAAAGTATTTCACTTACAACTGTAAGATTATCATATGGATGTATTTTTTATTTTTTATTTTTTTACTGTTAAGCAGTGACAGTGTATCTTCTTCCTCATATAACCAGCTCTTCAGGTGCAGGTGACCAGAGTGACAGCCCACCAATCTTATATCTATGCAGAGCTGAGGTGTCACAATAGCTGTGGTTCAGCGGGTCGTCCTTCCTACGTCTGGTTCCAGAATGGACAGAAAATCATGAAGGAGGAAAATCCTTTTTATAAAGGACAAATGTATGATGGAGACGTCATCTCTTGTGCTTTAAAAGGACATGAGAATTACAGCTCTCCCTCAGTGTGTGAGTTTACTCGTGGGTAAAATTTCTGTCCAGCAGAACAATATGAGGTGCCCATGAAGGAATCAACATCTCCTTTTAATTTTGTATCTAATATTTGCTTTGTCACCTGTTATTTATTTATTTATTTATTTATTTATTTATTTATTTGTTTGTTTGTTTGTTTGTTTGTTTGTTTGTTTGTTTGTTTGTTTGTGTTTTGCTTCAGATGCTCCAAAGGTTCCCTCTGTGTTAGTGAGTCCCTCTGGTGAAATCATGGAGAACAGTTCAGTGACTCTGACCTGTAGCAGCAATGCTTACTCAGCATTTCATTATACCTGGTACAAGAAGAATGAAGATCCAGACCCTCAACCTCTCAGTGAAGAAGCAGAGCTCGTCTTCAGATCCATCCAGTCCTCTGACTCTGGAGAGTATTACTGTACAGCTGAGAACGAGCTGGGGAGGAGGACATCTGAATCCATCTCTGTTCATGTGAAATGTGAGTAAAATGCAGCGTTGCAACTTATAAGATTATACAGTTAATGCATGTCAATCATCTCCTCCAGATCCTCCACAGCTTCCCTCTGTGTCAGTGAGTCCCTCTGCTGAGATAGTGGAGGGCACTTCAGTGACTCTGACCTGTAGCAGTGATGCTAACCCAGCAGCTGATTACACCTGGTACAAGGAGAACCAAACAGTGTTTCAAGGACCAGCAGGACATTATGGCTTCACCTCCATCAGCTCTGAGGACAGAGGGAACTACTACTGCAAGTCTGAGAATCAACACGGCCATTTACTCTCCAAGTCTGTATTTTTAGATGTCCAGTGTGAGTATTAAACTTTAGTGCTTCTCCTATAACAGCAAAGACAGATTAGTGGGTCGCTTTGTGCCACTGAGGAAGTTGAACTACTTGTTGTATGTAGAAAACAAAGGACAAGGAGTGCAAAATCTGCCCAGGCACACAACAAAATGAATTGTCCCCCAGGGATTCAAACCATCGGTAATCCAGAAAACCACCTCTAAAGTTTCAGATGCTCCCACACATAAAAATACATCTAGTGTGGCCAAAGACTTCTGTCCTGTTACAAACCCTGTCTCCGTGAAATCCTCTTTATATACTAGTTTGTTTTGGTGCTACAAAACATGTAGCACAGAAATCTATCATCTTTTATTTGATCTCCTCAGATGCTCCAAAGCTTCCCTCTGTGTCAGTGAGTCCCTCTGCTGAGATAGTGGAGGAACAGTTCAGTGACTCTGACCTGTAGCAGTGATGCTAACCCAGCAGCTAAATACACCTGGTACAAGGAGAATGAAGACTCACCAAAAGCATCAGGACAGATCTTCACCATCACTGACTTCAGACCTGAACACAGTGGGAATTATTACTGTGAAGCCCAGAACAGACGAGGACGTCATAACTCCACCTTACACCTGATTGCTGTGGCAGGTCAGATTTCATTCAGGGGAGGGAACTTCAGAATTAAACCTTTCTTGTGAAACTGGTCACAATGAAATCTGAAAGTTTTGAATCATATATACGTATGCCTGAACTCAGTTGGATGATGCGTCATATTAAAGCCAACCTTGTATTGTATTACTCAGATTCACCATAGGTCTCTTTTTAATCAAACATTTGCAAAAATAATTTTCATACTTCATATTTCTGTTTCTGACCAGAATAAACACTTATGACCAGTGAAGAGCTTGACTTTGATACAGAGGATTACAGTATATACAAGCGTTGTTACATTTGTATTTGTCCTAGAGGATCAACGATTCCTTTAGTGATCTTACTTATCTTTTATTAATTTACTTAGGAGCCCGGAAATCCATTGGAACCACCACCGTTGTAGTCCTGGCTGTCATACTGCTCTCTGTCGTTATAATTAGGTGAGTGGTTCATCTCTCCCAGCTTTTTCTCTCATTTTTCTATTTTGTGGCAGGTCGTCTCCTCTCACCTCCATCCTCATGCCTGTGATACAGGAACTGACCTCAGGGTGTCGTCTTGAAAGATGCCTCGGATTTCTAAAATACAAAGTTACCCAGGTTTATTGGAGCTGAAATGTCCTTTTCATTAAATCACCACAGATTAAATCACTGTCAGGTTTGGTCAAATATGGTTAAATGTATTTATCATTTCCCTTTTTAACTCTCCTAACCAGAAAGAAGTGGGCATCTGTGCAATCATCTGAGCCTAGAGAGAGACCAGACAACAGGGAACAGGTAAGGAAGAAGAGTTCGAACAATTCCAATCCACACAAAACATAACCATGTCCTCTCTTCACCCTCGCCACTCTTTAATCTTTTTATTTTATTTTATTATTTGATAATCTGATATCACTGACAGGTCTGTTTTTGCTAATCTTGTTTCTGTGTTATCTACCCACTCACAAACAACCGGATGACCGGCAGGATGACCTTCACTACGCCCGTGTCCAGTTCATCAGGACTCACACAGATCCTCTCTACTCCAACATCAGACCAGCTCACCCCCTGACACACATCGAGGAAGACTACGAGAGTATCGAGTACGCTGCCATTAAATTTAACAGTGGCAGTACTGACCCGAGGTGAGCGGCTCTTCTCACAGCGACACAGTTACATTAGCATGAAAAAGTTAATAATTATAGTTTATATTCTAATCATTTCATGTATTTGCAGAATTAATCCAACTATTTTTCTCCAACTGAAAAGCAGAAGCCGGAAGTCATCTGAGGAGGATACGTCTGCATTGTACAGCACAATCAACAAAACACGCTGAACACAAAAGGAATCTGCAGCCTGGTATTTATATGTAGTAATTTGTTTATTTAAGCTGATAACCACTAATTTGATATCTTCCAGGACAGACCAGTCAAAGAATATGCAGCACTGAGACAACCATATGTTTTTAGCACAATTTACAAACAAAACCATTAGAAAAGTTTAGCATGTTAGAAATTTGTGTACATTTAATTATATAAAGTAATGATATAAAGTGTTCTTTTGATGAACTACATGTATAACTCTCTTCAGCTGGAGGTAATTAGACTCCTCAAAGGTCATCCTCAATTTGTTTTAACCTTTTCAGCCTTAACAGCAATATTATATTATTAAAAAGCATTTGACTTTTCTACATGCTCTCAGCCTGAAATGTAAAAACTGTAAATGAACTGACCTGTTAACTTACAGATAAACACTTAGCAATCTTTTGATTTTAAATAACTGAGGTATGGATCAAGAATGATGATGATCAGGTCTGGATGTTCATCACACCTTTTTTAAATTAGCAATACATTTTATTTTTTTGAATGTTTTACTTTGTTAAGCATTCTATATGAGCTATATTTCTTTCAGCTTTATTTAGTTCTTCCCCATTCTTAATAATAATCACAAACACAGAAAACCCTCATTAGGATGGTTGCTATATCTAGCTCTAGTTTCTAGAGTTTCTAACATTTATCCACAATGATCGATGAATCTTCACAGTTATGGCATGCAGTGTGCAGTTGCTGCTCCGACACTTCTACAGCCTGCAAGCATTGACAGACAGTTCATGTGCAGTGTCGTCGAGGCTCTTGCATTTAGCTTGCAGACTAGGATCGCTGGAGCACTCTGCAGATGAAGGCCAGCGCTCCACCCAGGTGTTCTTTCCTAACATGTAGATGAATCTGAGAAAAAAAAGGGATAGAAGACAGTTTATGTTGTATTTAAATAAATCAGAAGACTGTTTGACTGTATGTCTCAAAATGTTTATGATGCATCTCCTCAACAGTTTTTCTTCCCTATTTCAGGTGGAAATATTTAAGGGTTTACTTCCTCTGACTAGGTAATAAAAATACTTTTCATTTCCAACATTTCTCAGGTTTCAGTTTCAGTTCAGTCACTATATTGTGACACTTGCATCCTGTGGTTAAATTTCTCGTTTCTTTCGTCCTTTCATTCACTCCTCTCATGCATGCATCATTTTGCTGCAGACTTTTTAAATATGATTCTCTCTCTGACTTCAGGCTGCCATTATGTGACCTCCTTCACCTCCCCCATGACCGCCCAGTCTTCTCAGATCCATCAACTTTATCAGCCTCAACAGAGTCATGTGCCTGTGTTTGGACTCATGGACTCATCACATATACATTATTGTACAGGTTCTCTTTCCTTCTTTCACTTAACGTCTATTTTTCTTGCTCTCCTTACCCGTTCTCACTGTCAGTGTTCCACTGGTCCTCTTTAGGGCCGATGATGAGATACTGAGAGCCCTGCTTCAGGTTGAGTCCGTCTCTGCAGCCTCCATGAGACAGGAAAATTCTCTTCTGACCAAATTCAACTCCAGCCTCCACACCTGAAGACATTCAGATTATAATATATACAGTATATAGCTGCACCACATAATAGAGCATCAATTCAATTTATTTTACTAGGACTAGATGTTACAATCCCTTGATAAATCAGCACGACACTGTTGATGGAGATGTCCTCTTGGGTTGGGGTCTGGATTGGAGGAAAGACCACCGGGTGCCTCCAGTACGACACATCATCAGTTGTGCCCCCCGGCCTCATTGGGTGTTTCGGCCTTTTATCACAATACACTCTAACTCATGGCTGGCCCACCACTGGCTCATCAGGTGTGTGTCCCGCTGGAGGCTCCATGAGGTCATTTGGCAGCTCATATCGTCTCACCAAATTATATTTTTATCAGCTAAATCATTTATCACTGACTCACCCAGCTTGATAACTCGTGTGATCTCCATCTCGTATTTGTCGTAGTAACCCTGGCTGACGCTCAGCACCTTCACCTGGAAAACTGAAGCACAAGCAAAAAGATAGACTCTTTGTTCTGTTCGTAGGCTCGTGGTGTTGACGCCATGAAATTTGTTGGTGATTCAGAGAGGATGACGCTTAATGTAAATTAATTGATACTGTGTTGTAAATAGGCTGCCATTGTTTCCATGGCCTTATAAGAGAAATAATAAAAAAATAATTATTATTATTAATCTTGCCACAAAATACCACAAACACCTGCTCCTCTTATCTGTGTGCTAGATTCAAAACTGAATTGAGCTGTTAGTCACTTATTATAAAATATTGAATATTGTTCTTTTTCTCTATATGTTGTACCATGCATTGCAAATAATTTCCTCTTAAACTGAAAAACAATTCAGCTTCATGCATCTACGAGTGATAAAGCTGTGAGTGTGTGACAGTGTATGGTACCGTGGTGTAAACTCTTGCAGGCAAATGTCTCCCTTTCTTCGTGGGGGAAATTTTGACCGTCGGTTTTGGTGACACAGCAGTCGTCTGGAGATTATGAGAAAATATTCAAAGTGATTGCAAATAACTGACATCTTTAACATTTAACATTTACATCTGTTGTCGTGCACGCTTTACCCTGTGTGCAGCGGCAGACGTTGTCCCTGCAGACCTGACTGAGCTGCTCTTTGTCCTCACTGGGAGTGTAGGCACGACTGCAACGATGATCTGTGACAAGAAAAGAGGCACGATACCTGTCATATATATATATATGTATATATATAATATTTTTCAGTGTAACAATAAATATATGGGACATGTTATATATTGGGTTTTAACTGATGTTTAAGATGGAAGGAGTAAACTTTCTCGTATGTTTCATAGAAATGTATTAAAATTATATCAAATATCTCATTTTTGTATATAAAGTTGCAGGTGAATTCTTTTGGATTATCTGCTGTAATGAGCTGCGATGGTCAGGATGTGCTCTGCTACCTGGGTTGTAATATTCATAGACTGTCACTGAGGATGGCTGGAGGAGGCCGACTTTGAAGTTCTGCTGAAGCCTGAAGATCAGGATCTCTGGCTCTTTGTGAGACACCTGAGAGGACAACAGGGGAGGACGATTTAGTGCAACAGAGAAGGCAAGCAGAAACATCACAGAGCAAATAATAATTTAGCAAGCCTGAGCTCCCAAGTGAGGGGTCTTTTTGTTCCGAAAATCTGATTTACTGAGTTATCTGTGTGACACTGCTGTGTAAAATCTACCTCAGATCAAGATCCAGACAATCAAGCAAACCTGCTTCTTGGAAGGACAACTTTAAATTTGTGAAAGTTAACCAGTTAAACTCCCTCTGGTCCCAAACAAAGATGTCTGACTTGTTCTCTACAGTGTTTTACCTTGAACAGGTGGATGATCAGGGAGCCTCTGTCGCTCAGGTTATCAACAATCTTGAAATTATTGATGTAACGGTCCACTGAGTTGGACAGCTGGACAAACACACACATACAAAGAGTTAGCAACAGCAGCCTTCACATATTATCACACATCATTATCACATTTTTTTAAAATTTATATCTGAGGGGGACTGATTTGGACTTTGCTCCAACAGCTATTACAATTAGGTGGCATGTGTCGTTCTGAAATTTTCCTTTCTTTACTATCGTGCTTTGGAAAAGTTCTCAATGTAACTTTGAGACACTGAAACAGAGATAGTTCGGGTTGGGGTTGTATGAGGTGTGTATCCATTGTCAGTGTATATTACCTACAGCAGATGCTGGTCGGCACAGCAACATGTATTTTAGCCACCTTCAAATCCAAACTAATGTGTTAAAGACTATGGTCACACAATAACACAAACTAACTAACCAGTTGAGGCAAAGGTGGACCAGTAACTCAATAAAGCAAAAACATGACAGTAAAACTATACTACTAAAACTCAATTCATTATTTTCTGATCCTGTGTATAAGTGTAAATAAGTGTATGTATGTAACTACACGAGGAAGCTAAGCATTAAAGTATCATCATTTTCCATCTAAGCCTTCAGCTTCATGAGCACACGTTGCAGGATGCTGATTACCATCTCCAGGTCAGAGTTTTCTGGGGTGAAGCCAGTTGGCAGACTTATATCCAGAACCACCATCCTGACATCGTGGCGTCCTAAAGCCCTGTGGGACAGAAGGAGACAAGCACTGATAGATACTAAACCTGAGGAGGTGTCAACAAAAAGACAGGCTTCTGTCATCAGTAGATCGGAACGGGAGGACATGTGATTAAATGTGTCATCCAACATTACAATACACCAATTAACATCTAAATTGGACCTGAAAGGAAAGTTACAATATTGTGCCTAAGAACATTTTCGTCTTCAGCTTTAATAAACATTAACAATAACTCACCTCACTTTGATGGTGATCTGGTAGGATTTTTCTACATCTGCTGGAGGCTTCTCTGTCATGACACAGAAAGTAAAGCATTATTTAATATACAGATGTTTTATATTCTTAAATGATTATAATAGTATATGCTACGTCATGTTGTTGTAAACGTTATGCTTTTTGTCGTGGTGTACACTGGTGACTTACATTACAAATATCAATAAAATGTCTTTGGCGTTGATCGATCTCTTCCAGACATATTACAGTGAAAATTAAACCACGACTAACCTGATGTGTATGACTAGGTATAAAAAGAGGAACATGTATGGCAGATAGTGAGAAGGTGAGTTACCGCTGGATTCTTCAATGGTGACGTTAAGCTCAAAGTCTTTGCAGGGCATTTTCTCATCAACCTCAGGCAGCTGGTTGTAATACGTCACAACCTTGAGAACAAAAGAGGGACACACAACAAATCAGGAAAAAAACAAACAAATCAATCACATACAAACCAATTGAAGTTTTCACTGGCATGTTAACTTAATATATTACCAGTCTTTATTTACAAAGTCAGTCATGGAATCACAGCATTTATTTAATCTATGTACTGTTTATATGTGTAGGACAAAAACTTGCTAAATCTAAAATGTGATTGTACCTCCAGTATTCCTTGTCCATTCCCTCGAGCCTGCACTTCTAAATCAAGATTAGCAGGCAACTGCAGAACAGAAAAGAAGACATTTCTGGTATAATACATTGGAAAAAAAAATAAAAAATAAAATTATTAAATAATTATATATATATATATATATATATATATATATATATATATATATATATATATATATATATATATATATATATATATATATATAGTTTGATGTTATGGACCTTATCCGTGAGGTGTGCGAGTGAGAAACCTCTCCTACTGTTTAACTCGCCTGTATTTTACATTCAGTGTCATGTCTCTCACCCTGGTGGAACGAGCAGCATAGGCAGTCTTGGGGTTGAAGTTGTAGGGGATTTCCTTGCGTCCTGCTATCCTGACGTCCACATCTAGACTGAGGTCATCAGGAGGAGGTTTGTTAATCAGGTACTCTGACAGTGCATGGAGCACCACCATGGTGGACTAGGGGAGAGGACAGGGAAACAAAAGTAAGACTGTAGTACATTTTACATTAGGGTTTCTTCTTCTTCTTCTGGCCTTACTGTGCTGCCTTGTCATGCTGTAACTGAACAGTCATATATGACATATGTCATACGCTCTACAAGTTTTGACGGTTCGTCAGTTTGTCAGTTTTTGAATTTTAGAAGATATTTACTCAGATACAGTCTGACAAATCTGCCCATTATATTACTGCTGAGAGTCCTACGATCTAAACAATCATTCTTATCATCTTATTTAGCAGAGGGAGCATCATCTACATACAGTAAGATGGAGAAATTAGTCAACTGTTAGGGATTTAGCTGTACACTTTGCTAGACTATTGATATCCCTGGTTGCAGGTGTCACACCGCGGTGAGGTCTAGCTGGGTTTTTGTTATGTCTTGTCTTTTCCTGTTTTATTTTGAAAGATAACTCTCCTCTCGTTTCAGGTCACTTGCCCTTCCTCATGTGCCACCGGTCTGATTGTCTTCCCCGCCCTGATTGTTTCCACCTGTTCCCCATTTCCCTCATGTGTGTATATAGTCTGTGTTTCCCCTTGTCCCATGCCGAAGTGTTTCGTCTTGTGCAGCGTTCATCTAAGCCTTTTTTTCATAGCCCATAGCCAAAGCATTATAGCTCTTGTGTCTTTTGTTTTCCTTCCTCGAAAGAGTGATTTTTTTTGTTCTACTTCATAGTCTAGTCTTTTGGTTTCTTTGTCTTTAGCCTAGTGTTTTTTCAGCCTCATTGGAGCGCTTTAAGTTACTGTTTCATAGCCTTTCGTTTTTCCTTGTTGTGAGCGATTTTGATTTTGTTAATCTTTTGATAAGAGTAGTTCAGAGAGTTTTTTCCTCCTCCTGCCTGACAGCAGTTGGTCATTTGGGTCAATGGGTAGCAATGGTTTATGACAATTTTTGATTAATTAGATTTTTTCATCAATATGATAAATAATTATGATAAATCATTTTGAATGAAACACTTTGTCCATAAGTAGTCTGAATAAACGTCTGCTTTGCCAGTCATCAGTGTAAGCACAGACAAATGACAAATTGTTGGATATGCAAATCAGCCACCAGACTCTGGTGTTACCTGAGTCGAGCCGAAGCCTCCTCCTCTCCTCCGCTGGCTGTTCAGCCATTTGAATGGCACAGCAGCTTCCTCCATGCGTCCCATCTTGACCAGAGCCAGCAATGCGTAGCCAGTTGCCTCCAGCGTGAACAAAGTGTTCTTACTGTCGGGCCAGTGTCCACCACCTGGAAGAGATGGATCGTAAGTTAATGAGAAGAGCAACATACTATCTTTTTTGTTTTTTCAGCTAACCTTGAACAAACTAACAACTTTTTGGATATGTCTGGTATGTTTATGATAAAATGATCTGGCTACATGCATTATGCTTGTGTAATGTTTTTACCTTTGCATTTACTCTGCTGTGTGCCTGAACTGTACACTAAATACAGTTAAGGAGGAGTGGAAAACAGAGGCACTGATGTCAGACTGAACAAAATGTGTTCATAAAAAGACATCTGACGTCTCAAAAATGAAATAAACTGACAGAAGCAGTTTTTATTAAAGAAACAATAACTAACTTGTCTTTGCAGGTAAGATTCTCTGTACCGTACAAATGAAACAGGGACGAGTGTACAGTATACCTCGTGCTGCAGCTCTGAGTAAAGAATCTGTCGGGTTGTAGCGACCCTTCTCCTGCAGAGCCAGCGCATATGAGACGATGGCCACAGTGTACGGTCTCCTTCCCAATTTCATCAAAGCTCTCTTTAAGTATTCAGCTGTGTTATGGGTAACGCTCTACAGCAGACACATATAGTAGCCATTAGCTTTAAATACAGAGACTAATAATCATATTAACAGTGAAAAATCTACAGATAATGTCTTTGCATGATTTACCTCTATGTTTGCACTCGGATCATTGCAGCGGATCCCGGCCTGCTTGGCCTCTGTGAGCGCTATGAGGACGAAAGCTGTCAGGGTTATCATGGGGTCATCACCACGGAGACCACCCTGAAGGAAGAAAAAGTTGTTTTTTATTAAAATCTTGAGAAGAAAGTAACTTATATATATAGATATACAACACCAGTTGATTCCAATTTCTGCAAATCAGCTTCCTGATTGTCATTCAAAAATTTATTAAAAACACCAGCCTTGTGTCTGTGTTGCATTCTGGTCTGTTGAGGTACAATTAGAAATTTGTCTCTCTTTCTCTTCTAGGACTGATTTCTTCCTGTGTGATGGTGAACTGCAAAATACCAGCTTGGAAAATATGCCCTCACTCTTTGATTCTGAGTCACAATTATTGTTTTATTTTTTGTTTGCTCACAGATGTCTTCTGAAAGAAAAGACAAAACCTTTGTCAAGGAACAGTGGACTCAAAACTCAAAATGATGCTGTTATATGATTCTGAGAACAAATTCCTTTATATAAAATAAATTTGAGATGATAACAAGAATGATGGGCTAAGGAGATGGAAAGAGAGAAAAAAAAGTGTGAAGGATTAACTCTTGTGTCAGCAGGTCGACGTGTGTGCATGTCTCACAGTCATGGTCGTGCTGTAAACGGGGTTGTCCTCTACAAACACTCCATATGACCGGTGTTTGTTCTTCACCAGGTAGAGAAGAGGGTCACACACTTGCTGCTTGTTGATGCCAGTGATGGAGTGAGCCATGGAGAACACTTTCACCACGTACGCTGTGATCCTGACATTCAATTGGACTGTGATTAGCCTACGTTTGGTCACTTCTAAACACTCTCTATCCAACATACACTATTAATCTTACAGACTAAGTCACAAGGAATTTATCACCGTGCACTGGAAGGTGGCACAGTGAAAAAATGTAGTACACTGTCTTTTTTTAAAGTTATATTTTCACAAACATCATTTTAAATTCCAAAATTTCTCATCATATCAGATCATTAAAAACTTAAATAACTGTCCACCAGATGTTCTTGGAAATCAGCTCATGGGTTTCGGAGACTCAGTTAAATGTGTAAAATGTCAAATTTCGGACAGTACCATGTACTTGCACCCTCACTCCTGTAGGGGGGATAAGAGCCATCGCTTTTTCTGTACGCCAGCTGATTCTCATAGCCTGAAAACACAACACAAAGACGGGATGGGATCACTCTGTGATCTTAACTTGAAAAAAAAAGCATGTTCCAAAATCATCTATCATGCATGCAAAGTAAAGCATGCTGCTGAGTGATACAGATCTACAAGCCACTTGTATATTTTATTAGTATATTTTGGTGGCTGCTGCTGTGCACCATCCACTTGTTCATCAGTACACACACATTCAGATCAGTCCATGGACTGGACAGCTAGACTATCTTATCTATGTTTGCATCCACTCATTTATACTTCTTTCCTTTAGGCCTTTTGGATATCCTTCATTGATCTATTTATCCATGTGTTCTTTCCTTCTTTCTTACCTCTCTTGATGTATCGGAGAGCCTCAGCCTTCCGCTCCACTCCTACACCTTCCCAGTTGCCGGTTCGTTCCAGGTACAGGGTGGCAATGAGTGGCAGGGTGATGGTGGCCAGGTTCTGCTCCACACAGCCGCCGGGCATCCGGATTAAAGAAGCCAGCGAGTCTTCACTGATGGAGTTATCAATGCTGTCTGCAAGCACATTGCCTGGAGGAGAGAGGTGGAATCAGTCCATTCTTTGTTAGTGATCCTTCACACACCACTCAGTGTGACACCACACTCACACCAGGTCAGTGACTGACCTCTGATGTTGATGAATGTCTCTGGCTGAGAGTTCGGCACAACTGAGTTCAGTTCAATCTTGCCCATGCGAACTGTCTGTGTTCCTGTGGTGGACATGAACAAAGACATCGAGTTAAACCTCATAACTGTCTAAACCCACACCTGACAACAACTAAACATGAGCCTTAAAAGTTAAGAAGTTCAAACATGTTGTATCTGTAATGTTACTCAACTGTCAACCAATGAAACCTATGATTAAAATTGAATTGTCTAAAAACTGGAATAATCAGAAAATATGCATTAGCTTTGTTTGAGCATTAGAAGTGTTTTCCCAACACACAGAAAGAACAGATAAATATGTATAAGAATTTCTATCAAAATTAAGACAAACTCAAGTTGGTCATTTTCTGTACTTTGTGGTTCAGTTTTCTTTATAAAAGATGTAGCCTGAGTTACGAAAGGGTCCTAATGGGCAAATCAACACTTTGCACAAACCCAAAACTTGTGGGAATTTAAGTCCGACACCAAATTCATGTAGACTAGATTTTTTTATTTCTAGGTCTGAAATAGGTCTTTGAGTTATTGACTACAGTTATTTAACTACAAGACTGCGAGAAGATGTCCACTTGAACTGGTTAATGCTTGTTAGTAACGCTTACAGCATTGTCATGTTACTAAATAAATACATTCTGGTTTGTGGTGCTTTGAGTCTAAGTATTCCCAAGAGACAAAAGAAAATTGCGTTTTGATTTGCACCTAATATTATGAAATCATGCATCCCTGCGGTCTTCTTACCTCCCTCAGCAGCTGGGTTCAACACTGTTGTCCAAACTTCAGTCTTTTGCACTCCATCCATCTGTCCGGGTTAAGAAAATAAAAAAAGTTATGATCACGCAGACCTTTATTCGTTACAAAACTGCTATCTTTTAATTATCTTCAGTACGTATTCTGCACAAAACAGAAAGGAACAGAGTCCAGAATTTCAATTTCCCTGTTCTGTTTTGTTTTACCTCCAAAAGGCTGATGAAGGAAACAAACTTTACCGGCTCCCATTATTACCCTCCCCTCATTTTCTCATCAAAGGTGACTCACCACCACACGTAGAAATTTCTGGATGCGGTCTCCTCCCATCATGTCTCTGCCAACCACCATCACCTCCAGAGGGAGTTTCCCCACCACCAGGGGTATGATGGTGTAAGGCACCACAACAGAAGAGCCAGCCGCCAGTTTCACTTCCTGTGTGTGTCTGTCTTTGAAGGCAATGCTGCATATGTCTTTTGTCTTCATCAGCACCACCCTCACCTGAGCGGAAACCATCACAGCACAAATGTAAATGGACTGTACTTATATAGCGCCTTTCTAATCTTCCGACCACTCTTTACAGTACGTATCTCATTCACCCATTCACACAATGGCGTTTGCTGCCATGCAAGGTGCCAACTGCTCATCAGTTTTTAGGAGCTAACCATTCAGACACATTCACACGGTGATGGCACAGCCCTTTGGGAGCAATTTGGGGATCAGTATCTTGGCCAAGGACACTTTGACATGTGGACTGAAGGGGATCGAACCGGGGATTTAACCGCCGATCTTCTGATTAGTGGATGAGAGTTTTCTTTTAATCCATACTAGCAGAATGGGTCCAACCACATTGGTCTAGATTAACATAGCTCAAGAACTACTAGATGGACTAAATTGTGATTAGATGCTGCACACATCCATGTTCCTCCTGAGGATGAATTTTAATAACTTTGGTCATTCCTGGCTTTTTTCATCCAGTGCCATTATTCAAAAAAGCTGTTTGTCCAATACTTCATAACTTAATAAAACTAATCACATTCTCATCAACCTGAGCTTTATTTGGCAAAACTAATCTGGTGATCTATACTGCAGCATCAGCATGTTAGCATCATCATTGTGAGCAGGTTAGCATTAACATTAGCTGATGTCAACAGGGCTGAAGCTATATTTCTAGAAAGAGATTTTTAATCCATGTTATAAAATATGAATTCGATATATACTAATCACCCTGAATAAGTAAGAAAGAAAGAAAGAAAGAAAGAAAGAAAGAAAGAAAGAAAGAAAGAAAGAAAGAAAGAAAGAAAGAAAGAAAGAAAGAAAGAAAGAAAGAAAATAGAAATAGAGACACTGCTGTGTAATTCTGAGATGATTTTCTTACATGCAGGTCTTCATAGCCATAGTTGTGGACCACAGCTTTAATCTCAATTTGCTCGTTCCTTGCTACTGAATACGGCAGTTTCAGGTCCACAAAGAATCGCTTCCATGCTCTGATGTTGTAAGGCTCAGCAACACAGAAACCTACAGACATTCAGAGGCACATTATTCATGGGTCTTCTGCACATGTATGAAAGTGTATGAGTTGTAGTTCCTTATCCTTTCCTTTGCTTTTCAGTCAATTGTAAGCATTAGGAATTAGGTTTGCTGTGTTCTTAGACCATCGACAATGGTCTATTTAAATTTCCTACAGAGTTGAGCAACTGAATGATGGTAAGTCAACAAGGTTATTAGGAAATTATTCCATCCAGTGTCAACTTTTATTTAAAAGTATATATACATAAATAAATAATCCCTGGATATATATATTATAAATAGTGAATAGTTTTCAGCTATTTACTGCTGCCAGTATAGACTATAAATTATCAAACTGATCTACCATTTTAGGACCAGAGCAAACCCAATATCAAAAATGAAATAAAATACAGAAATCAAAAACAAATAACATATGAGCTTGGGTTATGAGACATTACCAAAACACAGCTGAAAACACATTAACATTGCATATGCTAAATGGTAAATGGGCTGTACTTATACAGCGCCTTTCCAGTCTTCCGACCACTCAAAGCACTTTTACAGTACGTATATCATTCACCTATTTACACACTGATGGCATCGGCTGTCGTGCAAGGTGCCAACTGCTCATCAGTTTGAGGAGCTAACCATTCATACACATTCACACACGGATGGCACAGCCTTCGGGAGCAATTCGAGGTTCAGTGTCATGTCCAAGGACACTTGGACATGCAGACTGGGGGGGATTAAACCAGGGATTGAACCCCTGATCTTCTGATTAGTGGATGACCCACTTTATCTCCGCGCCACAGAAAATACTTTCCTTATGGTGATGCAGTGGTGATGATTACTATTAAGACATATGATTATTGTGTCATTTCGTAAAGAATATATAGATATAAATATATACATCTCAAAGTCAAGTACTTGCATATTTATTCATACCTGTATGAGGGGATGCACTGATGGCCAGAAGTCCCCACTCTGTGATACTGTCAGGTAAGGCATTGTTCACATTCATAGACGCAAACCTGTTGATCAGATTCATGTTTGGGTTACCACAAGCAAAAAGGACAAAGGTCAAACTACAGCTCCTTTTTTTTTTTTTTTGGAGATGAAACAAAAACATCTAAAGCTGTAAAAATGTTAACTTACCGGATGAAAGTTAATCAAAAAGGCTGTGATTTAAAAACACCTTTTTTTTAAATCATACCAGCAGGTAACTTGTAAAACTTGGTGTAACTTGGTGATGAGAAAGAACAAAAACTTTGCAGTTTGGGTTGACTGATTTCACAATGCAGCAAGGACATGGCACACATACAGCCAAGGTTACAGGACACGGGTTTCTGCACATGCACACATTTTTTTTGGGGGGGTAAGATATTTTTTTTAGCTTTATTTGATAGAGACAGTTGAAGAGTGACAGGAATGTGGGGAGAGAGAGAGATGGGGAATGACATGCGTGAAAGAGTCGCAGGTTCCAACCCTGGGCTGCCACGGTAAGGACTGAGTCTTTGTACATGGGGCAGTTGCTCTACCAACTGAGCTAAACGACAGCTCGCATGCACGCACTGCTGAACAGAGGTATAGAGATCAATGCTGTGTTTGTGTAACACTGGAAAACTGAGTCAGCGTTGTTGATTCTGAGTGCTGTTATCACTGACACAACGAAACATTATGTAATCCAGACCGTTCACAGTGCAACCTATTTTGTCTCATGAGTGTGGCCCATTTTTTTAAGGCATGGTCTGTCAAATATCACTGGCTGGATTTTGATAACTTTTGGGGACTCGGTTGATGATCCATTCCAGAATGTTTAAGTTTATGTCAACAAGCCCAAGAAGGTAACTGTAAACTGATACAGATACTGGACAAACAAGATTCAAACACAGGAGACACCGCCATTGCAGCATATCACAGAATCTTTCAAATTGCCAATTGAGACATGAGGCATATCGTGTTCTTATTGCCCCATTGAATCTCTGTGTCATCTTTACAGGATGACTTGTTTACTGTCCTGTTCCTGTGGGGATAAGTCATGGACTCAAACAAACTGAGTCACATATTCCTAGATTACACCGCAGTCCAATGAAACCACTTCACTTCAATTCAGGACACCCACATATACTCTCATCTTTCACTCACCCATCTCTGTCTGCCTGGCTTGGCAGATTAATGTCCTGCCACAGCCAAGACTCGAAGAACTTGGATCGCAGATACACATCACTCCTATCCAGATACTCCCACTCTTCCTCTTCCTCTTCCTCGACCTCCCCGGCCGTTTCCTCCTCCACTAAATGGATAACCGGCCGATGTTCTTCTGATGCTGCTGCGTGTACAAATGAACGTGTATACTCCATATGCACTTCAGGTTGAGGTGGTCCAGGTAGTCCACGTAGTACAGGTGATTCCATCGTTCGCCGACCTGCATAAACATCTATATATAATAAGATATATATCAAGCTATAGAAGCTGTTAAAATGTCTGCAGCCCACACACAAGTTCTTGCAAAATTAGATGTATGTTTGTATTCAGTGTTTCTCACTAATAATGTGTCCTAGTGAGTATTGTATTGTGTATACTGTGTATTCTTTAGGGTCTAACAAACATGTTGAATAGATTTCCTTCCTTATATGAGCAATACACAACACAATAAAGCAGCTACCCAATCATAAAAACAAAGATTCACAGCGCTATTAGAAGAAAGAAAGTCCAGAGTATGAGTATGATAATCTCCACAAGGTATACATTTTGAGGCAATAATGCTTTTGGATTGTGTGTAAAATGTATAGTTTTCTGTTGCACATTCTCCTTGTAAAGTGAGTTTTGAGAGATTGAAAGAACTATTTTTATGTGTATGCGATGGCACTCTTTTTTTATCTTGCCTTGTTGTGGAAATAAGATGTATATGACAGTGCTTTGATGCTCAAAATGGAAATAAACCAGAGTTCAAGATCATGTGCCAGTGTTCAGTGTGTGATTGGGCTCCAGAACACAATGGATTTTAGTACGAGCACCATGCTGGCAACAGTAACACATTAAACCAACATGATAAATACCATAACACAAAATCTGTGATGTGAAAAATTTAAAGTTCATCCCAATAACTCAAGATCAAATATGATGGAAACAAAAAGTTAACAAGTAGTTACCAATGTCCCGCCAGGAGTGAATCATTAGGCGCTTAGATGCCGCACGTCCAAATTGTGGAAAAGTGGGCCTGGGGCGTTGTGTGGTAGTAGTGGGAGGAGGTGTGGTCATGGGTGGTGGCGTGGTGGGAATTTCAGTGTCAAACATTTCATTCCTGTAAGTGGAGCAGCAGTAGCGGAAGGCACGCATGCACTCCCAGCCCTCTGTGATATACAGGGAACGTCTCGTACAGGAGTATGGCATGGGGATTGCCCTCAGGCCGTCATTACAACAGCGACGCTGCAACTTCTCCTTGTATTGACTCTCTGGAGGCAGAAGGGGGAGAGAGGGAACCGGGAGAGTCATCAGTACTATTAATATAGAAATCAATATTTCTATTAACAATCAAGTCCCCACAAACTCTTAAGGGATATGTCCCTTCAGAGCTGGAGAGGACACTGACCCAGCTGAGCTTTACGCTGCAACAGTTCAGCAGAGCGCCTCCTTCTAGCACTGTCTGGACACTGCAGGGCTGAAAGAAAAGAAAGGAATATATATAATTATATTTATCTTCTTCATTTTACAATATTGTAGTAGCTCAAAGACAAAGAGTGAGCAGACAGCTGCTCCATGTCGCTCATTAGTACCTTGTCTGGTTTGAGTTTTGAACCCAGCATTGGAGGCATAGAGCAATCCTGCACCTGAGAACACGGCGGTGGCATCTCTGCCTCCCCCTCGAGTGCAGCCAATGTCTCCATGCTCCACCACATTCCAAATCTGAAGAAAAGGTCCCATTGAGGACAAAGTAACATTTGCATTTTTGCAAAGTTTCAGAATAACACTTTTGAAAAAAACAAAAACAAGAATAAAACACTGATTAGGCTACACATTTCACTATAAATTACTCCTGCATCATCCAGCACCAGTTCTATTTTAGATGAAGATGAAGTACATTAATACACTTCCACCATCAACATCCAAATACACCTCTTACCTTACTCTGGGTAAGTCTTTCCCTGCTAAGCAGATACACAGCATTGTCCACAGCCACCAGGCTGACCTTTGCACCCGGATCACCTCTGACCTGAAAACTAAAGCTCTTCCCAGGCATGTAGTCTCTACGTACTTCACCCACCGGTCCAACTGTCAGCTGTAAGAGAGAATGAATGAAAAGTGCAAAAGAGTGTCAATGTATTGGCCTCATTCGACATAATGATGTAAGCAAGAAAACAAACAAATAAATTAATTAATCAATTAAAGGAGTCACAGGACGGATCAGAATTTAACAATTGCTGACATTATTCTACAATTGTGATATTTTTCAGTAAATGATAATCAAACAGGACTAAATAGTGTATTTGTTGGGGAATATTTTATACTTTAAAATCTTTAACTCATGAAACAAATGATAGGATATAGGATGTCAGCATTACACTTTACGCCTTAAGCCTCGCAGTGTGAACAGAGCCACAGTGTGTTGCATAAGAACACATTTAGCTTGCTGACAAGAGACATGTAGGTGCTGAACTTTTTCAACTATGGAACAAACTCTAGTGGCATCTGTGACTGAGCTGATCTCACCCCTCCAGCACAGGAATCTGTCACATCCACCCAGATAGAGTCCGGCACCACCTCCTCACGCCCCTCCCAGGGAATACTGTAGAAGGCCACAAAGCGGAATGACGGCATCATCTCGGGGGTAACCAACAGTCCAACGTGGGCGATCTGGTGAGTCTGTACATCCACGCGCTTAGCAACAATGATTTTTCCTTTATTCAGCACCTGAAAGAGTTTGAGGTGGGGAGGAGTTTTTTTTATTTCATTTTTACTTTCTAACTTGCAAGTGTATTTAAAATGTGATGTGGTGTTCTTGTCTCACCAGGTAAGTGACTTGTTTAATGTGTTCTCTGTCGGCCTGGTCTGCAACAGTGATACTCAGCTTCAGGGACAGATTGTCTCCTACAGACGCCCTGTTGGTTCCTGTAGAGATGTACAGGTAGTTCTTATTGCGCTGGTTAAAGGTGACAAATGGCTGAACAGTGACCTGTTGTTTGGCCTGCTGCTCTGGTCTCAGATCAGCCTGTGTGGTTTCAACCTGCGGGAAAAAAAACAAAAACAATTAAGGTTTTTGACTTTATAACCCCAAAGACAGATGTCTAACACGAACGCAAAGCAACAATACAAACACACGAGAACCAAAATAAATAAGGGGATAAATAAATTTCATGACAAGGTTGTCCATCTTTGTACATGTATTATTCAAATTACATATAAGACAAACAAATGTATGTTGTACAGCAAAATAGGACTGCAACTAATGATTATGTTTATTATTATTATTATTGTTGTAGTAGTACTATTATTAGTATTAATATGATATCTTATTGATCTGCCGATTAGTTGCATTTTATGAAATGTCAGAAAACAGTAAAAATGGCCATCACAAGATGGTGTCTTCAAAAAGCATGTCTTAAAGAAACTAGAGATGATAAATGTTGAAACTAGCAAAACTTTGAGCCATTATGTTTGACAAACGTCTTTAATATTTATTAAAGTTATTGAAATGAATCTCACTTTTTGTTGATTGACTAACTGAACTGGAGCGTTCAGCAAATCGCGAATGAATCGATAAATAAATAAATAATAAATCTGTCGCTCGGGAACTCTGGGTAATGTCTCCAGAATGATGCTCAACACGTCTCGGATATTTTTATTCGGCATGACGGAGTAGCTGTGAACATTGTATGGCATCAGGCCTCTTTTTCAACAACATGTCACCGAGCACAGCAAGCATATAACATATTCTTAAAGCGAATGGTTAGATGAATTCAACCAAACATGAAGGGATGAAAAAGTATACAGTAAGAACAGATGAGGTGTGATGATTCATAGTTTAAATTCTCACAACATTAGGTGAATCCATCTGTAAATCCATGCTCAGCCAATGGCAGGCGGGTGGTAGCTCTGTCTTAGTAGCATACAGTCATACTTACAGTGATGGTTTGAGGGCTTTGATTGGTGGGCATGTTGATGGTGGCTCTGGTGGTGCCAGAGGAGACAGTCAAGGGCGTGTCCAGCAGGTTCACCTTGACCAAGACATTACGGGCTGGGGAACCATCATGGTGGCTCACCTGGATCTGGACAGGTTGGGAAAAATTTCTCTCTGTGATATTATAGTTTTTCAAGTTCAGTTGATCATAAACACAAAGGGAGGATGGATGGAACCTTACTGTAAAGTCAAAGGGCAGGCCAGGCTTAAAGTACTTTGGTGTATCTTTGAAGGATACAACATAGGGAGACTCCACAATCTGAATGCCAGTTTTCTCTTTCTCAACCAAATCACTCCCTGTACAACAGAAAAAGCAGCGTCAATAACCAGTAAAGCACTTCTAATGACAGTCATTAATGATATGACTCTATGAACATATTTCATTTTTGAAATTACAGATAATTTTATTTCATAGGGTCAAAATAAAGATTCTGAATGTTGTGTCTCACTGTATGTGTCACACCGCGGTGAGGTTGGGTTTTTGTAATGTCTTGTGCCAAAGTGTTTCGTCTCTCGTAGCGTTCACCTAAGCCTTATTTTCATAGCCCACAGTTCTAGCGTCATAGCTCTAGTATTATTTTGCTTTCCTTCCTCGAAAGAGTGATTTTTTGTTGTAACTTTGTAGTCTAGCCTTTTTGTTTCTTTGTGTATAGCTTAGTGTTTTTCAGGCTCGTTGGAGCACCCTAAGTTTAGGTTTCATAGCCTTTTGTTTTCCCCCCTAGAGAGTGATTTTGAGTTTGTTAATCTTAAATAGAGTAGCTTAGAGTTTTTTCCTCCTTTGGGGTGATTTTCTGTTTACCCTAGTTTAGGCCTTTTTTCATAGCCTCACTCAGTCGAGGATATTTGTGATCTGAATAAAACAGCTCTCCGCCAAGCTCTGCATCTGAGTCCTCTTTTGAGTCCGGGCCTGACAGTATGTACCAGTGATTAAATTGTCCCACATTTCTAAAAGCTGAGGCAACTGGAAAGATTTTTATTGATGTGAGTTTGTTCAGAGGGCTAAAGGTCATATTGATACACACCAGACCAGGGTACATTTCAAGAGTAGAATTGCTTGGATAATACCATTGATCTGTCCTATACAGAGAAACAAATAAACTGTGGTCTGATTGCGACATTTTGAAGTTTGGTCTTGCTGGTACCGGGAACAAATCAAACACAACGAACTGATGAGATGCATAATTATATATAATCTTAAAGAACAATATAATCCAAGTTTGACAATCTTTGTATTAGATATGTACACATTTCTTGTCAAAGGGTTGACTTCCTGTTGTTTTTCCTCTGTACCCAGTGACATAAAGTTCTTACCTGACTTGGTGAGCACAGAGGCCTTGACATACACTGAGTTGCCCACCAAAGATCGGATGTTGGGGTAAGCCGTCTTGAGCTCCTCCATGCTCAGGCTGACAACTCCTCCTTCCAGCTGCGAGTGTAATTAAAAAAGGAAACATTTGACAGAAATAAAGGCTATCCAGCACTGTTATGAATGATTTAACAAATGATTAACAAAGATTTAGAATTGTGTTTTAAAATAAATCTTGGCTCAAAGTCCATGTATAAACTATCACTGGACAACAGCATGCTGCAGCCTTGATAAACAGAGGTTGCACAATGAGCAAACTGATACTGATACACACTGCAAACTGAGAAAGGTTGTGAGATGTGGTTGAAAGGTCTAGCAAAAACTTCTTTTAATTTTAAACTTTGTGCTCAGCACACTGTACTTATATAAAACCACTGGCCACAAAAAAAAAACACAAGTTCAATTCCCAAGGTTAGTGTGAATAGTTAATGGAGAAACTCTTTACTTGCTAAATGTTCAGCTGATAAACTCTGGGGTGGAACAGTGACTTACATCTGACACCTGCTTCACTGAAGGCAACCTTATCATCTCTTGGTTGATCTTCACCCCAAACACCACATAGGCCGTCCCTTGGACAGGCTCCCCATACAGATACCTGAAACAAAATCACTACGACGGTAAGTCAATAAACAGGGGGGGGGGGCTGTCATCTGACAGTCTAATGGACAAGGTTTATGTGTTCATGTGTTTATATGAAGATCAAGCGCCCTTGCAAAAAAAGTGTTTAGGTTTGTGTTGAAATGCAGCTTTCTTTAGAGCCTTGTTTAGGGTCAGGACATGGTTTTAGAGTTAAGTTTAAATTAGGTTTAGGATTAGCTACACACAGGATTGATAGGACCTAAGTGTGGAGTTAATTGTCAGCAGAGGTAACAATTGAAGTTCAGTCAGTAGTAGTGTGGGATAAGGTTCACCTTAGGAAGATAGTGAATGAATATCGCCTGTGGATATATAATAAATTGGCATAATGAGCATTCATGTGTGAGTGTGTTAGACCGACCTGGCAGAGATCTCTACTGTCAGTTCACTGTCATCCAGGTTGAGGAAGGACTTGCTGGGTGTCAAGGTAACATTGAAGGCAGGAAGCACTAAAACACAACATTCCATAAATATGGTGAAGAGGCTCCTAAATAAACTAGTAAAAAACGCCTAGCTGAAAAATAATATACATAGAATTGATGTTATTAGCAAAACTAAGCACCATTGAACATGACCTACCATATTTCTTCACCTCAAAGTGGGAGGTGAATGTGTTCTGCTGCCAGTGGTCAAACTTTGCAGTAATCGTCCATGTTCCTTCACTGCCACAAACATCCAGTAATGCCAGAAATAGTATAGGAAAAAAGAAAAAACAAAAAGCAAATAAGCTACATCACTTGCCTCGCCTTATAGTCTGTTCTGTCTTGTTCATAATCAATTGTGCAAAATGTGTCTTGAGCTTTTAATCACATTTTTTCTCGGTCTACTGGGTAATTCCAGATTAAAATATTGACAGAAACATGCCTTCCTTAACATATCATGCTGGGAAGCCCAATATGTGTAAAGAAAGCTGGTGTATCTTACAGCTCTATCTCAATAAATCATTCCAAACTCTTTGGCATTGAAAGATGAGTCTTACTTGACAAATTCAGAGAGAGGAAAAGTTTCTCCAAAGACGCCATCAACGGCTCTGGTCCTGTAGATGTTGTTAACCACCACACCGTCTGGATTCTGGAATAAAGACACAAACAGGTCATTTAAACAAAGTTAACCTAGAATTTAACAGGATATCAGCGTTACTTTATGGCCCACTGACCCCTTTTCATTATAAATTAATCTATCAAGCTTTTAATCTATAAAATGTAAAACAACAAAACAGTGAAAAATGTGCTTTCAAATTTCCAAGGTTATGTTTTCAAAGCTTTTATTTCTCTTTCTTACTCAAGATATAAACCAGCAAAAATTTAGAGTTTGTATTACGAAACGACTGATTCATTTTTTGTCTAAGGACTAATCACTAATCGACTGAGGATTTATTTGTTTACCTGGATGTCTATTGTGATAGGGCTGTCAAAGGCCTTAAAGGATGGAGAGGACACATAGGCTCTGAACCGAACTGTAAGACAGAGAAAAAAGCACAAAGACAAGATGAAAAATACTCTACTACGATCCTTATATCAGTCTAACAATAGTTAGACTTCTATTATTGAAATGTGTTTCAAATATCTAATCCTATAAAGACATTATTAACTATACTAGATCAGCAGTTTCAGACATGGTTGTTTGGTGGGTATGATATAACTATGTTTGGTGGTTGTTTTGTGTCATTCATGCGCCATTATCTCACGTCTTCATCAGCATCATTAGTTCTCACCAGTGTCTCCGGGGTTATAGATGGGTTTGTCTGTCTGGATGAAGATGTATCCGGAGTGAAAGGACACCATGAGGATCCTCTCCTCAGAGTGTATGTCTTGAAAGTTCACCTTCAGATACACATAATTGTGCTTCTTCTCGTCCCGGTTCAAATTATCCAAAGGAAGCTGGGATCAAATTAGATTAATTCACAGGATGGTTAATTAAATTCAGGAAATGCATCATAATGAGAATAAGGTACCAATATCGAATCCTATATCAATCATATACGGGATGTTGCAATTGACTGTTAAATTCAAAATTTGCAGACACAG
Source organism: Collichthys lucidus (assembly GCA_004119915.2). Lineage (NCBI taxonomy): Eukaryota > Metazoa > Chordata > Actinopteri > Sciaenidae > Collichthys > Collichthys lucidus. The sequence continues at coordinate 21,334,892 of CM014080.1, read as the reverse complement.
CAGGATCACTTCTAGAAACATGAGTTGGTTACTTAATTTATATCTAAATTCAAAGGCATAAACCTTGACAGATATATTTTGAGTGAGTAATAAACTAAAGCTACAAAAAATGATAAGCAAAGCTTTTTATTTTCATTTCATTTACATGTGTGTTTATTAACTTTAAATCTATCTTCAAGAGAAATCTTCTACCCTAATCCTGATTACAATGATCATTTTATAAATGTTTTTAATTGAGTGTTTGCCAAAATACATTTCTCTCTTTTAACTAGGCCTATATGCATCTTAAGTCATGACCCCGGGGAGTCACCTGTATAGTCTTGAGAGCATGGAATCCATTGTCCAGGTTGAGTGTCACAGAGTCCTGGAGGAGTGTGGTGGTTTTTGTAAAGTCCTGGATGGAGATGGAGACGGTGACAGGATTGGACACACCATCAGCCTGCAGGTAGATATTCTCCTGACTGCCTGCCCTTAGCAGGTCTGGAGCCAGCAGGGTGAACCTGTGAGGAAATACCACAACATGAGAAAGAGCAAGCATTCATTAACTGGGTAGAACTTTAAGTACTACTAGCACTATATTTACTATCATTATTCCTACTTCAATAACTACTCATACATCTACTAAACTACCCAAACCTCTGCTACTACAACTGCTACTACTACAAATAATAGAATTACCCACAATAATACACGATACAAAGTAACTCTTTAGGTCCTACAGTATCCTAATACTTTTCTACAAAAGATTTGTAATATCTTCTGAAGTGTACAGGAAAGTTACATATAACAACAACAAATTATTTTTGAGTCAGAAGTCAAAAGTCAAAAGTGTTGAGGGACCCTGAATACTGTTATTTATTCTATATTACTAGTATGACTATGCCACTATTACCTCTAGTGCTGTAAAATAGAGGAAAGACAATATAGAGTAAAACTATAATTCATCATTTTAATAGTAGTAGTGTCACTGTTATTTCAAGGGCAGACCAAGCATCCAACTGTACCTCGGCGTAGTCCTAATTGGGACCTTCACATTTTCGAGCCTGCAAATAAACAGGACAAGTGTTAATCTCAGTCATGACAATGTCCCATAGCAATTATCTTCAGTATGATAAGGTACAAATTATTAATTAATTATGAATTAACACAAAGAGAAGGAAAAGGGTATGAATTGTTCTGATTTTACAGTATCATATATCAGTAATTCAATCTAATCATTTTAAATCCAGTATCTTGGATTCTTGTTTATGAATGTCCTACTTTGCATTGTGTAACCAAATTTAATTTTACTGTATTATTGAAGAGTCCAGCTTTGTTTACTTACTTATGGCGGGCAAAGTATGTGTCTATTCCAGTGAATCTGGGTAAACAGATTCAGAAACGAATAACTCAGAAAATAGCTGTCAAAAAAAAAGGTTGCAATTGCATAAGTGAACTCAGTGAACATACCTGTCACGCCAGTGGGTTCTGTAAAGAACACAGCTTCATTAGTAAACAAAACTTCAAAGATAGAAACTATCCTAAAAGTCAGCACAAAACAGAAAAAATACCTTCGTATAGAGTCAATCTGTCCATTGGAGTTACAGAAAAGCACAAAAAATAAAATGTTATGAAGCATCCACCAACCCATGTTGACCAACTTGGGAGTCTTGGTGGACTGTGGCTAGGAGAGAGAGATTGTCAACAATTATATATACGGGAAGAGGAGGAGTCACAGTTTCTGATCAATAACAATGACCAGACACAGAAACACACCAAAGGTTTGTTGATCAGGCAGCTCTCACTCTCCACCTGCTGCCAAACTGACAAAAAAATGAAGAATTGTTTTATTTATTCCACAATATCTAAAGTGAGTATTCCAGGAAATGTAAATTGACAAGAAAGATAATTTCATTTACCAACACTGGGTTTGCATTCTTTTTAAAGGTTTTATATTTAAGGTCCTTTTGCATAAAGTCTTCCATGTTGAGCCACCATGTTCCTACAGCAGCCCAGAAGGGACAAACCAAACACTGGCTGACATTGGACCTTTTCACTTTCCCTGGCCATTGTAGTTCCTCCTTCATGTTCTGAAACAAGACGAGAAGTGAGGGGTATTCAGTCAGTTGCAATCTGCAACTTGACCACTAAATTCTACACGCTGGATTTTAAAGCCAAGCATCAGTGTTATATATATCAGTCATATTTGAAATGAATGGCGCCAACTAGAGGGCAGTACCATTTTTACTTTGTGTGGGTCTGTGTGGGTCTTTCTGAACCATCAAAGAAAAATACTATATTAACTACAGTTTATAGTACTATTAATACATTTTTGGGTAAACACTTTGTCTCTTTTTTTTTTTTTAATATTTTTTTGGCCTTCTCAGGCTTTATTTTTGACAGAGACGACTGAAGAGTGACAGGAATGCCGGGAGAGAGAGATGGGAAATGACATGCGGGAAAGAGCCACAGGTCGGATTCAAACCCTGGGCTTCGACAGAGAGGACTGAGCCTTCGCACATGGGACCACTGCTCTACCAACTGAGCTAAACACCACCCCGTAAACACTTTTTCTTTGTGTGCCAAATTTACTTGACTGCTCTCAAAACTGTGGACAAATCATTAAGTGATAACAGAAGATGCTGTTTTTACAAAAGGTCAGACTTTGTTCCGTTGATATCGTCAGTGGACAGACTGGTCTCTCTCTGTTCTGTGATGATTCTTCTCAGCATGATTATTTAAACTAGCAGCTTTGCTCTTTGATCTGCATCGGGCTCAAAAAATCTGTTTTTTGGGTGACGTAGTTACAACACTACTTAATGTTCAGGTAACAAACTCAACAGTTTGACAGTATTTTACACATTGATTTGCATTTAATTTGACATGGTGTCTGACAGCTTTGTCATTAGATCACACATATAGGAATCTAAATCCAAATGCCATCAAGTAGTCTGTGTTGTGCGCACATAGGCCATAACAGGTTGGGCCACCATATGACACATTCATGACAATGCATGTAAAATTCCAAGATTAAAAACTAAAATTTTATTTTGCACATCTTCTTTTACAAAACAAAATATTTCCATTGTGACCATGCGTGTGAGATAACAACAAAAAGCAGTACACGCATTTTATGACTGATGTCACACTGACTCACTCTGAACAGAAACTGTCCCTTTAAATTATCATTGAGTTTCATTGTCCACAGTCTGAATCCGAGTCGCTGTAGTCCGCCACCAGGGATGTGACAGCTCCTAAACATATGTCCTGTTCCTTCTTCCCAAAGTCCTTTGTTTGTGTTAGCCTTTCATCTGCTTCTTCTGTGGTTTTGACATGTGCCTCTCCTGAGCCACTGCCATTTGTCTTTGTTCCCTCCTGCCCGACTTGTATAGATACTATTGTTGGAGCTTCCTCTCTCTGAGTGGCTTTTGAAATCTCTCCATCATATGACTGTCTTCGAGTGATAGTGGCGCAGGGTTCAGCTTTAATTCCTAATGCTCCTGTGCGCTTGCGGATCAGGGGGCTGGGTGAGGATCCCAGGGCTTTGGCCACTGCTGCTTCTTTCCCCTGCAGGCCAAGTTTATGGAGCAGGCAGCCTGCAGCGCTTCCGGGCGTCGCTGAGGTGGCGTTGAACCAGGAGCGAGAGGAGATCTCTTTCCGTTTGCTGTGCTTCTTGTCTTCGTAGGCTGATTGTGGAGGGGAACAATGAAGAGGAGACGTAACATTAGAATGCAAACTTTTCTCTCTGTACATACATTAAAGAGTTTACAGATTGTTCACTTTGGAGAGAATGCATTTTTGTCAGCAGGATATTAAAAGAGTTTACCAAAATAAATCTGATAGACAGAAAAGACAAAAATACTGAAAAGAAAAGATTTCTTCACGTTTTTGCCAAGTACTGCAACGTGGCAAACATTTGGCAAATGTATTGCATGATTTTCTATCACAGTCAGTTGATGTATTTTGATTTTCATTTCATTTTAAGTTTATTAGGCACACCCAGCTTAAACAAATGCAGTCAAACATAGCAACCTAACTTGTATTGAAAAAATGTGTTTGTTCAACTTCATGGTCATTTTGCAAGCTGCAGTTTGATGCTTATGGAGCTGTTAACTGTGCTGCAGAATAAATTGTACAGACCAGATTGTGTGTGCTTTCAGGATGATGGTTTGTAAATTTGACATTTTTCACAAACACAACATGTTTAATAATGGTAATACTGCTAGAAATGACACACACACAGGTTTCCTTTAAAAAGGTGGGATGCTTAGGTCTTGACAATTATATTTAATCAGTGTGTGCGTGAAAGTTTAAAGCCTGTATATGATACTTACAGTCAGGTGCCTGGTAGGTGAGCAGTGCTGCCAGTTTCTTGTCCTCCTCCTTCTCTGGCAGCAATGGGATGGACAGGTTGGTCCTCATCCTCACGGTGTCGTCTTTCTCCTCCTGCTCGGCCAGAACTTTCTTCTCTGTCTGCACCAATTAAAGTAGCCATCAGTCACCGCCACAATGCAATACAACCTCAAAGCATGTCCACGTTTAAAAAGAAATCTGAACCTGGCTTCATGTGCTGCTGGGAGTAATTTTACCAGTTAATATTTTTGTCTTTTTTTGAAACTCATTCAGTCACTGGTGTTTGTATTGATATGACAGGAACAGGTAATGACAAAGTAGTTTCTATGTTGTTTTTCCATAAACGTCTTTTTCTTCAGAAAAGCAATGATATACAGTCAACCATAGCGAGTGACTAACATCTTGGATAAATTAATTAATAGAGCAACATAAGTGGTCAATATCCTACCCTGAATTTCCTGCGGAGGGTGCTGTTGAGCTGGAAGTCGTCCTTCCAGCCAGACTGGTGGTCTTGGATCTCCGACAGAGAAGGCAGAGCCTTCTTAAGCTTCTCCTTGTCCTTACCACCGTGGTCAAGTTTGAACATGGCATCTGTCTCCAGTTTCTCCTTCTCAGCCCGCTCTGTACAGACAGACAAAGAGAGAGTTGAAACAGAAAACAAACCCAAAATTTAAATAAATAACAAAAAACATAAATAAATAAAATATCAAAGCAGCAAGGACATAGGCCTCAGTTACACTATCAAATCAGGAGTGAACAGAGCAGGCTATTTATCTTTTGACTGAAAACACACATGAATACTTTACCTGTGGTGAGGATCTGCTCATTTTCAGCCATGTCCCAGCGTTCCTCCTTCCTGCTTGCCCCGCTTACTATCACATAGTCGCAGGTCGCCGGATCTGTCTGCATCTCAATGTAGTTGACACACAGATGGCACTTCATCCTAAACCTGGTTGAGGAGACGGAGGTTTGTGCTGATGTTCTGTTGCTTATGGACATACTATAAACTGTACCACGCAGCTCAGAGTGTGACGTTAACGTCAGCATTCGGCCCAGTCTCTGTATTTACCTGTAGATTGGCGTGGTGTAGTAGTTCCCCACTTTTTTCTTCTCAGCATTGTAACGGACCCCTGCACATGCAGACCATTGATGTCAAAGAAACGGAATGAGACTGAACCTGACTAAGTGGATGGATCATGGTTTTCTTCAGACTCACCCATGCCAATGTGATTTTTGCAGCCATCACACCAGATGTTGTAGGGCATCTCAAACCTTAACAGACAAAAACAATCACATACACATAAGTTGTGTGCCAACGGCCAGAACACAAGTTTTCACAGTTTTATTATTTCCTGTTATTATATTTTTAGGTCTGGTTAATAATACTAATTTTACATATCCTGTGTTTATAAGATATGAGACATGCACAATCATATTCATCAGTCTAAGCTTTCATCATATTTGGCCGTCACATAACAAAACTTATAAAAAAGGTACAGAAGCACTGTAGCATTTGTGCTTGTCGTTGACTTTTTGAGATGAGAACTTACAAACACAAATGTATTTCATATATCTGATAACATGTCCATACCTGGATTGTAAATTTCCCACCAACATCAGTTCTGGATACGCGTGCACTAACCTGATAATGAGGATGCCCTGAGACAGTTTCCTGGCCCGCTCCCGCAGGGCGTGAGTTTTATGGTAGCCATTGAGGGATCCATGCTAAAGACAAAGAATGATGGAGATGTAAGTCGGTATCTACACAAAGAACTAACTGAAAAGTGCTGACACACACACACACGGGTCTGTGACCATACACACCTTAGCTGGATCAAAATCTGGAGGGTAGTATTTGTTTGTTCCTTTTCTTTCACCCTGTCAAGAAAACAGTACAATGGTTAAAACGGACTATTTAAAAAATAATATTATTGATTTATTTGTATCTTGACAGACACGTGCACATCGTGGCTTACCATGGTGACGACCGGATCTGCATACAATAATGGATTCACCCTATTTTCAACAGGTTAAAAAAAACAAACAAAGAAACAGTTAGGACACATATAAACTCGCGATGGATCGTCAGATATTGCTTGTATGTTATTTGCAATGATCGCTCAGATGTGGTTTTGAAACACACAAAGATATGTATCGGAGGCAGTTTAAAATCATCATCAACATCAGCGCCCTGAAACTTTCAGGCTCTAATGTAAACACACACTTATAATAAACAGTTGCCATTTGTTGGATTATGAGTTAAGAGTGCTGTTGAACTGTACCGTGTAAAACTGACACGTCCTACTATTTTATCTATCAAATTCATATCATGGAGGACAGGCTAAATGACAGAAGCACCTCTCTTCCGAGGGAAGCAACTTCAACGCAATGTTAATGTTAAACCAGTTATTTAACAGCAGCGCCTTGTAAACTAGCCTTAACTTAACGGTTGGCTGAGGAGCAAAATAGCTCATGTAAACAAGATTACTTCTTTAGGTTGAGAAAAAAAAGGCAAATAAAACTGTATTTGTACAATTCGCTGATCAGTTCAGACAGTTAAAAGTTTGTCCTTGGAAACATGCACACATTATCAGAACATTGAATGGTAAATTTGGCATGTGTGAGATATGATTTATGCCTGACAGGATTGTCAGATACTGTATGGCTGGAGGTAAAAACCTTTTAAAAGGCATATATATATATATATATATATATATATATATGAACTAACAGGACACACATTTTTTAATAATTTGTTGTTGTTATATGTAACTTTCCTGTACACTTAGATGTTACAAATCTTTTGTAGAAAATCATTAGAATACTGTAGGAGTTACTTTGTACCATGTGTATTATTGTGGGTATTTCTATTATTTGTAGTAGTAGCAGTTGTAGTAGCATGTAAATATGACACAAAATATGACTTTCTGAATGATCTTGTTAAGTGTTTCAAACTTAAATGTCAACAGACTTTGCATTACTCATAATAAGTCATGTTTAAAATGAACATGAGGTTCAGACTTCATGAAAGTTTAACCTTTAAGTCCTTCACTAAAGTTACAGTCAGCTAGTAAGAGTGTAAACAACGATGCTGTCCAAACGTTTAGCCTCGCTGTGACATAATATAATGTGTGATAGGTGAGTAAGGAGAGTGGACATGTTGCTGCTGAATGAAAACAACATTACATATTTATTGTTAGATCTGCGTTTAATTTGCTGTAACGTCGCATCGTTGCGTCGAAACGCAATGTAGCTTCAGCAAGCTAATATTAGCATTGGCTCGGTTGCTATGAGACGCGCGAACATGAGCAACTCGTAGGACTGCACAGCAACACATCCACAGCAACGTGTTTAAACACGCCGCTGTCATGTTCACTTTTTAGTACAAGCTTTAAAAAAACAAAAAAATACTTACAAGTGTAGCTGCAGAAACAGACACCAACCAAACAACACGGGGTCGATGGGTATTTACAACGTCACATCCCGGTTGCGGAAGTGGCGTCACGCTGCAGAGGATTGCGGGAAGTACCGGTGCAGACACGGACAACGTGCTCGCAGCTGAATATTATCATCCCGTGCTGGCTGTCGCAGAAATGGCAACCAAAGCGGAGCCGCAGAAACGTTTCATCTGCTCGTTCTCCGGCTGCTCGGCGATCTATAACAAGCAGTGGAAACTGGACGCTCACCTGTGTAAGCACACGGGAGTCAAGCCGTACACGTGTGACCGCGACGGCTGCGGGAAGTCCTTCTGTAGCCCCTACCACCTGGCGCGACATGACCTGACTCACAGCGGCGTGAAGCCGTTCACCTGCACCGTGGACGGCTGCACGGAGGCCTTCTCCACCAACGCAAACCGAGCCAGACACATCAGCCGCGTTCACACCCAGGAGCAGAAGAAGTACGTTTGCAAATTTGAAGGCTGCGGCCTCAAGTTCAAGAAGAACAAGCAGCTGAAGTCCCACATGTGTGAGCAGCACACCCAGCTGCCCCCCTATCAGTGCACCTATGAAGGATGCCAGATGCGATTCACCTTCCCCAGCAAACTGAAGCGACACGAGAAGGTGCACAGAGGGTACCCCTGCAAGGAGGAGGACTGCACCTTCACAGGGAAGACCTGGACAGAGTACCTGAAGCACAAGAAGGAGCAGCACAGGCTCATCCTCAAGTGCGACCAATGCAGCAAGGAGTTCAGGGACTCCTGGTTCCTGCAGCAGCATCAACACGTCCACTCTGAGACGCGGGTCGTCCTCAAGTGCCCCAGGGACAACTGTAACAGGTCGTTCACCACAGTTTTCAATCTGGAGAGCCACATCAGCTCCTTCCACGAGGAGCTGCGGCCCTTCACCTGCACCCACGCAGGCTGCGGGAAGACCTTCGCCATGAAGCAGAGCCTCCAGCGCCACAGCGTCGTACACGACCCAGAGAGATCGAAGCTGAAGAAGCCTAAACCCAAAAGAACTCTTGCTTCCAGGTTGAGCGGCTACAACGGAACAAAGAAAACTGTGTATAGAAAGCACAGGGAGCCTGAATCCACCATAGAGTCTGCAGGAAACAAGACGGATCCACCTGGTCCTGTTGAGTTAGTGTCCCTCCTGCAGGACACGTCTTTGCTCTACAGCCCCACTGTCCACACACATGAACTTACTAATGCCCTGACTACTGAACATTTATGATGTACTGTCATTTCTAACTTAGTTGTTGGAGGTTAAATTTAGTCCAGCATCTAACTTTGGGCTGTTTTTGGTTGTCAGCACAACTAAAAGAGATTTTAACTTTCAGCCAGATCCTGATGTTCTGTCTTTCTAGGTGTTATCAACCACACTTTTTTTCTGTATTTAAATAATCACGGGGACATTTTGATATCCCGGAGCCGTTAAATCCGTCCACTCTATTTGTGCCATTTGTATATAAGAAAATCTATATTTCTGATCATATTGTAAAGTTAAGATTTGTGTGTGTGTGTGTGTGTGTGCTTTTGAAAAATGTCAGAAAATCTAACTCTGCAGAAAGACAGTGTTTGTTAAAATAAACCCTGTGTAAAACCTGAATTTATTTTGTGTCTGAGTATCATTTATTGCCGTTTTAAATCAGCAGTATCCAGTCTGGGAGCCCAATGTCAAAACTTTGAAAGGAGTGTTTTGATTTAAAATCCTAAATTTGTACATTTTGGCTTTTTAAAAGTTGTGATAATTAAATATCGGTGGCAGGATCTTCCACTCATTATTTTTCTTGTATGTAAGGCTATTTTTTCTCTCCCCCCCCACCTACTTATGTGAGGAATTATAGGTAAACTTACAACTATTTTTGCTCTTTTGGCATTACTTTCTGTTGTGGTTGTTAACAGTTTATCTATTTCATTACATTTCACAGACAGCACAGTTATGCCAGGTGGTTAAAGTTTATTAGCGCTCCTGTCCACCTAGATTTGTGTACCTTATCTCTGGGTTTGTAATTCATGACTGGGCTCAAACCCACGGTTTCAAAAGGGGAAATCTGTCCAACAATGGTGCATTTCAAACTTCGTGTCGAGCCCCCTTCTTTCAGTGTACAAAGCCAGGTCCAGGAAGAAATGTTTTTTTTCCAGTCCGGCTGTGGAAGAACTTGACATCAGCCCCATCAAATGTGGAAACCCGATCACTGCAATGATCAGGTTTCCACATGATCATATAATCTATGTCTCTGAACTTCATGTCATCATGATCGAAGAGTCTACAGGGACAAGTCACTGACTTGCAAATATTCAACCAAAGGAGGGGTGTGTGTGTGTTTGTCAGTGCTGCACACATTGGCCAGAGTGAAACCTGCAGATTCTTGTGCCTAGATGACACAATGGAGAATCTCAGCCCTGAATAACAGATTTACAGCGTAAACAGGAGCAGCTCTGTGCGAGTTTGAGATTCCAAGGCTAAATCCTCTCTGAATATTTCCCGTTACAGGAAGGCTGCTCCCTACATTCCTGCCCTGCTCGGCTCAGACGAGCCCTATATGGACTGACTGTCTGACCAGCTCACCCAGGAATGCACAGTAGACCTCATCCAATTAATATTCATACAGTTAGAATGTAACATAGTGTCCTGAAATCATTTCCTCCTACATGTTCGTTGCAGTGATAAAATCTGAATTTATCATGTGGAATAAATGATTAGAGGACTGCAGAGACACCGGGAGCTTGCAGTAACACTGCAACAACACAACAACATAATTATCACATTTCGGTTATGAATTGAGCTATTACTGCAACAAGACACAAATATTTTCTTTATTTTTTATCATTTATTTAAGCAATTTCCACTATTTTTCACATAACAGGGCTTATTTTCAACATTTCGATTTCTGAGTTCTTCCATACTTTAACCACTTCATGTATGTATGCATTTAAACTTCTTCATTTATGCTTTATATTTCCAGTTCTATTTTTACCTCTTCATACCAGTTTTGGCATTAACTCAGGCTACATTTAGCCCAGTTTGGATTCATGCCTGAGCATCTGCAGTCAGGCTGCCTGTGAACAGAGCGGGACAGTGATGCGTTCAAAGGTAATGACTGATAAACATAATCTTCATATACAAAACAGAGAAACAGGCTGCTTAAGATGTGTTTTTTTAACATACGGCAGGATTTTTATTTTAATAAATGAATTTAATTTAATCGATTAATTAAAAAGGAAGCAAGTAAATGAATCCTTTCCAGTATAAATAATACAACTTATATCAATTATTATGTGTATATCCTTGGAAGTAGTCCATTTATTTTATTTTTTCTAATATAAGGGGTAGACATAGAGGAAGAAGTACATAAAACAAAGCAGCCTATATAAAACAAACAAAGGTATATTCTACCTCTGCTTCATGACACAACAAAATAAATGTGCTGAACGTGCAGGAATGTGCCAGAGGACACAGAGCGCCAGAAGGAGTGATTCTCCTCTTTAAAATCTATGATGCGTTGAAAAAGATTTAAAGGTAGACTTGAAACCAGATGACTATGACATTTATAGGGAGCTGAAAGCAGGCCAGAGGTTAGAAAAGCTGCAACATCACTGTTAAGTAAGTTCTGCAATGTGAGAGAAAGTGGGTTGGGAAAAAAGCAAGGAACGTTGAGCCATGCACTCGCTGTAACTTCAGTCAAGTTCAAGTTTATGTTATGTATAAGTAAATATATTTAATAAATATATTAAAGTACAAAAAGTGACATTTTTTGCTGGCATTAACCAAAGTATTGGCATGACACTCCATCCAACCATCCATTGTTATGACATTTCAATCAAAGCCATACACTTTATCCTCATGGCGGCAATCGAGGAGTAATAATCAAGGACTTGCCAAAGTCATGACGATTCATCATCTTCAAATCATGAAATCCTGTTTTGTATCATCCATCCAGGCAGGATCTAAGTAAAAATTTCTGACCTGCTGGTTACCAAAGTTATAACGATTCATCCTCTGAGTACCATGAATATCTGTACAAAACTGCTATGGAAACAACTAAAAAATATATTTGCACACCATTTGCACTGTGTACAGTCTAATGTTCAAATATTTTGTTGTTGATTGTACATGTATACTGTAAATAACTGTAAATCCTGTCCATACTGCCATATTACCATACTTATATTTATGGTAATAACTCTGTTTACACTGTGCCATATTGCCTCACAGATGTCTTTTGCTTGTATATATTTTGAGAATTGTATATTTCTATTATATATATATATATATATATATAATACTTTTCTTTTACATCTTTTACTATACTTATGTCCATACTGTTTTGGACAATACAGAAACGAAATTCCGATGCTCTGTATGTCCTGTACACATAGCAGCATTGACAATAAAGTTGACTTTGACTTTGACTTGAACTAAACATACACACAGAATATGGCAGAAATGCATGTAAGTGCACCACTAAATGCCACTAAATCCCACACACCGGTCTTTTAAATCATATATATATATATATATATATATATATATATATATATATATATATATATATATATATATCATTTTGAACCAAAGTGGTGGGCTGACTGACCAACCCACAAACACATGTTTATGTCTGAGAGCTAAAATCACCTGGGGCCTCATGTACGAATACTTGCGTGGATTTCCTACTAAAACTTGGCGTACACCAAAACCCGGAAACTGTCGTACGCACAAAAAAATTCAGATGTATCAAAGTGTGCGCATGGATCCAAGCACGTTTCTTTTGTACATCCCAATCAACGTGGAATTCAGCGCACGTGCAACTCCTCCCTGTCCACGCCCCCATGTACATATGCAAATCTATTTAAATAGGCCCTGGACCTGAGATTCACCTCTTTGTCTGATCAAATAACGCGATGAACAAAGGAAAGAAAATGAATTTCACAGAGTCTGAGCTAGATATTCTGGTGAATGAAGTGGAGATCCTGTTTGGTTCCCTGTCAACAGGGATAAATATGACCAAAAAAAAGACGTGAGTGGGAGCGTGTGTGTGAGGCTGTAAATGTCGTGGGATCCGAGCAGCGCACACACAGGTGTGGACAGGTGTGGACAGGTGTGGCGCTGCAGCTGACATTTTACGCCCGCTTTTACTGACAAGTATACTGAACACAGGGAGACAATCAGGGGCTTGTTAGAAAGCTCTGCAGCTCTAATTTCACAAGCGGAAAATATAGAAAACCAAAAACATGATATTTAAATGCGCACATGCCCAAATATGCTTTGGCACACTGGCACGGCTTCTGGGTAAGTAAAGAGTTTATTCATTTAATTGTCCCTTATGTAAACCAGCATTACATACAGGGCAATTAAACGAATAGAAGCCACCCATCGCGCACCGTGCCAGCCTCCAGCCTGTTCCCAGCCATGCTGTCAGTCATAATGAATGAGTCGTGCGTTGAACCAGGCCATCCTGCCACGATGTTAGTTAGCTGCATTTGCGCATCACATATGATTTGAACATTGATGGAATAAAAAGGTTCCTACTTAGATAAACAGCTCCCGCTGGAATGCCCCTGTTGCCAGGAACCCCAGCGTAGTCAGCACAACCCCGAGCTACTCGCCGGCCCCCGTTGGGCTCTCGGGCCGGCCGCAGCTCTGCGCACAGCTCCAGTAACACTGGCCTTGGTAACCGAAATCGGCTTATGAGAGAATTATCATGGTTTGCAGGTAAATCCTCGCGTTCCTTAAATCGCTGACGTTTGCAAGGTCCTCTAACAACGCTAACGCCTTTGTTAATATCATTTTCTTCATCACATTATGCATGCTTTTATAACCACCTATATAATCGCAAACATGTGGGTGTGTTAATTGTTCATAAGTGTGTCTCTGATGTGCACATCACTCTGATGACTTCTTGTTTTCACATTATTAACAGTTTCCCAGTGTCGCCAAAGGCTGTAGCTGTAGAAACGTGCGTACGCCAGCTTTGAAATTGGCGTGGGGCACGCACATTTCTACGATCGTTTCACGTTTGATACATCTGAACGTGAGCGTGGAAAAGGACGTACGCCACTTTTTTGTGCGTACGCAAGCTTTGTACATGAGGCCCCTGTTCATCCAAAGGTGCCCTAAATGTGTTTTTAAATGTGTGATATCAATTCTAGCCCGAAGAACTGGTGACACTTTTTCAAATGATGGATAACAGATCTGGCCAGGTCTATCACTGTATAAAAATCTTTTTGTGTATTTCTTCTCTTTTGTTTCTTTTTATAGAAATAGACGCCACGTTCTTTCCATTCCTGTCTTCTGACAGCCCAGAATTCCAGACAGACTCTTTAGGCCATAATCCAAAGGGATTTCTCTATCTCCACTGTATTTCTCCCACCACCTCCTCCGCTTTCCTTCTGTCTTTTTATCTCTCACTTGGCGTTCATCCTCCTGTCTCTTTGAGAGGTGGAAGGAATGTGTCAGGCCCTTTGCCCTTTCATGTTCCCCTTTTCCTGCACAAATTATCTGGAGGAGATTAACGCTCTCCGTGAGAATGATTCGTGAATGTGATTGTGTTTCGTTCTACATGCTTCTTGGATTGGATAGAGAGAGAAAATATAACATACAATTATCAGTGATTGACATGTGGACCAAAAGATTTAACATATATTTAGTGTCGTGTTAGTGTATTTAGTGTTTTAAGACCATAAAAGAGGATAATTACATTAAGAATGAAGAAACACAACAAATATTTGGGGTAAAATTTAGAGTTATTGAGTGGACGAGGCTATAACTGAGGAAGAGCTCACTTAAAAATACACAGTCATTTTTCATTTTAATGTCTAATTTAGTGCAGTCTCAAAAACCTGATCCTTGAAAGAATTATTGAAATTCCTGGCAGTAAATTTCATGGACTATTATTAGTTCAAGATTTAGAGACGATTCCTTTGCAATTCATATCAACAGAGCTATAATACATGAGGAATGGGACTGTTTAAATATAATAAAGTTAAAATCTCATTGGACACACTCCTCATGTCTAAAAATAAGTGAACCCAGGAGTCAGGCATTAACAGAATGCAGTAGAAGTAATGTTTTTCGTTTTGATTACTCTCTTAATTGACTGCATTGTGTTCTATGTTTCATAATATAAATTTTGCTTGACTTACCCCTTTTTACTTTACCTATCCCCAAAACTTTCACATCCCACTCACCTTTTCTCATTTTGATGTTAATTGTCATTTTCAGTATATTTTAATGACTTACCCAACATCTGACTGAGAAAAATCAATCAAAATGTTTTGTCCAACATAGCTATATTTAGATATCCTCAGTGTATCAAGTGTAGCATCTAAAAAGACGTTTTTTTTGTGTTTGTCTAGAAATTGTCAGTTTTTATTTAACCGTGATGAGGTGTGGGATTGAAACTGACATTATCAATTGTATTGATCGAGTAAACCTCTTCCCAAATATCTACAGTAAGCATGCAAAAGCATTCAGTTAATAATCATAGTTTCTCTATCTGTACACACATGCATGTTGTTAAGGTTTGTGCCTGATGTCAAAATGTTTGGATCAATCTAATATAATTAGTAACTGTAATATATTTACATGAAAAACAGATTGAGAAAGAAAAAAATGCAAACAACAATGCCTCACCTTATCACATCTACACAACGAACAATTTAAAACTTACAGTAAAGGGCAACCTAATTTCCTGAAAAGTGAAAGTTCTCTAAGTATTCATGGTTCAGGAGGGGAAAAAAAACCCAGACGGACGCATAATTTGTTTCAGATGTTCAGCAACTCACAAGATCAGTTCATGTTTTCAGTTACATCATTTGCTAAATGGGGTGCACTTTGGTGTTTGACCTGCACCTGGATGGCAGAAACAGGATCCAAATATGCACTTTCTTGCAAACCCTGAATTCCATCCACTGCCTGTTTGGGCCCTATAACCGTTTCATAATGCATATTCTACATATTCTACATGTCAGCCACACATTTCTGATCAAATCCCTTAATTTATGGTGTGGCTCAAGACCAGTCACCCATTGTGGAATGTCTGCTGAAACAGGCCTCGATGTGTTCTAATTATAACCTGACATCCATTTATTCCTTTTAAAGTGTTCTTTTTTTGTCTGTCCCGTATCAATCCTAAGACGTAATGTTTACGATAAGAAAAGCGACAAAGGCAGAATACAGTGGAAGTCGATTTTTAAGATATTTCACAATGACTCATCCTGCTTTTTTAACCTTCCACCACATTTCTTCCTTCACATTTCCTGCATGGATAATTTCTGTGCTCATGTATTGATACCGATTATGAATTCATCTCTTGGCTGTCTGCTTGCCTGCCTTTCCTTTTTCGTGTCTGTCTAGCTACCTATCTACTGATTCACACGCTTCCCAGCATCATCATCATCCTAGTGACATCATTGTCCACTGCTTAAGTAGCTTTTAAGAAGCACCAAACCTCTGGGAATCCATATTACCCGGGGGCCAACATCCTCTGGAAAAACATCTGGGGGAAACTCAACAAAAAGCCAGTGATTTACACCAATTAGATAATCCCAACAGGACAAATTCTGGGTCAAGCGCCCGCCTGCCCTCCTACGCTCCCTGTCAAGCTCAGGTGAGTGGGATAGTTTGTTGGCAAGTAACGACTTAGTGTCTGTCTCCCCCATACACCTCCTCACCTCATCCCTTCACCCCCCACCCCCCCTTCATCTCCAAGGGCTATATATTGGAGGTTGCGACTCGTCTGCATCTTAAGCATCACTCGCACCCGCCGACACTCGCAAACACACACGTGTCTGCTTCATTTTGAGCGACGGTTCAGACGGAGAGCAGACGGTAGCGATGAGGTCTCTGTTGAAGCTGGTTGTGATTCTGTTTTGCGTCCAGAGAGTAGAGAGCCACTGGCTGAGATCACTGATTGGTAAGTGCTGACTAAAGAGAAAGTTGTGACCTATGACCTTTTGGCTAAAATCTATTTTTTTGCTTGTTTTGAGAGCAATGTGTTCGATTTTGTGTCGAGACATGGATATGTATGACTTTAAACTTTTGTTTTCTGCCTTTTAGAAGTTGTTCATGTTTAGTTAAGAGTATAAGCAACTGGTTTCTAAATGTGTATTGGGGTAAAGCTTTAAATTAGTTGCATTTTGTTGTTGTGTTTTTATGCATTTTCTAAAAATCTAATATTTTGCATTAGATGTATAGATAACCCTTTCTGCCTTTTCCAGGTCAGAAACAAGAAACGGCATCTCCACACACGTCACCAAAGGATGACGAGGGAAGCAGAGATCCAGCAGCAGAAGACGGCCCAACAGAAGCTTCCGGAGTTGGGCCATCACTCAAGCCAATCATCCCGATCCCAGTCCGGTCACGTCGCTCTACTCTAGACTCCTATTGTGACCTGCGCTCCATCCTGCTGCAGGTTCGAGACCTCGGGCTTGGTTACGACTCAGACGAGACTGTCCTCTTCAAGTACTGCAGCGGGACATGTCCCTACGCTCGCTCCAACCATGATCTCACCCTTACCAACCTGCTGCTAAGCGGGATTCTCCCTCAACCACCCCCCGGGGAGCTGTGGCACAATGCGCCCTGCTGCAGGCCCACCCACCACGAGGACATGGCCTTCCTCGATAACTCGCACCGCTGGCACAAAGTGGAGAAGCTGTCGGCCGCGGGCTGCAGCTGCGTTGGCTAGACAGCTGTGTCTAGATGGTGGAAGCGGGAAGGTGGGAGGGGTAGGGGTGTATGAGGGTTTGTGAGGACAAGGTGATTCTAAGAAGACAAGTTTGCTGGCAGGTTCTCTTGTAATATCTGTAAATGAAGAGTTTCATTCCTAAATGACGTACTGTTGAGGAAGCTGAAACCTATTGTTTATGTCAAATCAATGAGCACAAAATTAAGCTATTTTCCCTTTTACGTTTAGGTGGAATCTCATGAATCCGGTTTGGTGATTTGAATGTTTTGACTTCAACTAGTGATCTCATGACCCTCAATAGGATTAGAATTTTATTACTTTAGGTATTTGTAAGCTTTAAGAAAGTACTCTGATAACTAAAAACATTTGCCACTTTTACGTTTAGGAAAAGGGAGATTTTCATCTGTTATTATTAATAAATAGATAAGGGAGATTAGAAATAAGCTGTTTAACTACAAAAAACAACCATAATATTTTTTCTTTTTTAAATGAAAGCATTGCTTATATCAGCTGATTCTGCCTTATTCTGAATCTTCAAAACAGTCTAAAAGGGTAAAAGTGAGCAGAGACATGATTCTACTACAAACTACTTGACTTTTTTGTAAATAAGCTGGAATGTATTTATTTAAAATCTACAGTGCAATTTTGGGGTTAATAATAGAACGGATCCTGTACGAAGCTGCGTCGATACACCTGGTGGTTCGACAAACACAGCTGAGTGAAGTTCTTCACAATTTAGACTTATTTGTTAACAGTCCAGCTACAGTTTTTTTTGTTAAAATGTATTTATGTAAGATAAGTTATTTATTTATTTGTTACCATTCTTTTGTCGTGCTGATTAACTTATTTTGTAATGTGCCCATCTCTGTGTTCATGGTGTGTACAGTTCTTAATAAAGCTAAACTTGTACAGAATGATGCAGTGTTGGTGTGAGTGTCTTTAGCTCAAAGAGAGAACTTACATGATGTGGTGTAACTTATACAAGAAAATGTTTATTCAATGTTTTGTACAAAAATACAAGTTTAACACGCATACAAAAATCTAAGTCCTTGATGAATTAGTTATCTTTATAATTCACTCATGAACTAAAATTAGAGTCACATGCAGATCATGTACAAAATTCAATCAAGTTATTTTCGACTTTTATTTAACTAACTATAAAACATAAGCTGAATTTCTGCTGCGTACCTCGGTAGTTCACCTCTAATTACTTAGGACTGATTGCCAGGACATGGCACCAAACCTCCAACAACGCTGTTCACACACAGAAACTAATTGCGTAGTAGGACAATGGTTTCATGCCACTATAAGTTTTATCAAGTTATAAAAAGACAAAGTGAATCTCTCAGCATGTAAACGTGGCCCTTGACTACTTTCACCGTGTCTATGAGGCCATTGCATCCTCCTCTGTCTCCTCTGGCTCTGCCCCCCATACCTGGATACGCCCCTCCATGGCTGTGAGGAGGCAGGTCTCTGTGGGATGGAAGGACAGTGACTGGACAACAGCCTTTCCCACTGGCAATTTTAAGGACAAAGACCCCTGGAGATTAAAAAAAAACAAACATTACACAGTGCACTTTCTATATCAGTTTCTACCATAAGGTTAGACCATATTTATTTAAATTTGGCAGATAAACTATAATTTTGGAGGTCTTTTTGGAGGTTTATATAATCCTCTGTTTGTGTACTGGTACTCCTGACTTACAGGCTGCTTTTCTGCATGATATTGGTCTACTTGAGTTTTGTAAAATGCTTATAATAAACCCATTATGTTTAATACACACTATGAACATACATTTTAATCAGGCACTTACTTCCACCAGGTCCCAGCAGTAGACGTGACCGTCTTCTGAGCAGCTCAGGACGTGGGTATCTTTACTGGTCAGGCAGCAGTCCAGCTTGTAGCCCTTCATCTTATGTCCTGTATACCTGAGTTAAACAAACAAACATACACATCATGACTATACAAGTCAATGTTCAACTTTGGGTCATTCATTTCTCTAATCAGTATAGGGCAGCAGTGCTTTCTTTCGTATTGTATATTAAGTTTAGCTAGTGGCTAATCTTCTGACCAGTTTTACTAAAATGTTAAATAAATTTTGCCTTTGTTTTTGTCATCATAAACTATTTCATTTTCTTTTTGCCTAGTTTTTATAAGTAGAATAATGTTGTTGATGAATATTATGATGGAAATTATCTAAAAAAGATTTCAAACTTCAGCCACAAAATCAAAATGTGATTATTCTCAACTGTCTACCACGTAGACGATCCAAAACCAAAACACCAATGTGCATATAAACACACTCAGTGATGTTCAAATTGCTAAAATTGTGAAACAATGACAGCTTTAATACATTTTTAGTGTGATATGACACTTAAAGATGATCAGTGCTCGTTGCTTTTGGTTTCTGCTCATCTTTACTCAACACACTGAGAAAATTTAGAGGGAGCTGATTGATTTCAAAGGATTTACATCCACATCTCGATGTCCTGGCCTGCATCCAAAATGTGTACCTATCATGTCATACCCTACTGGGTATCAAAAATGCTTTCACCAATTTAAGGTAAGGTGTAAATTACAACTGTGCCGCCAAATAAAGTTTTCTGTTACAGTAAACTGCTGATCGTGGTTTTACTTGAATCATGTTCACCTGGATTTCTACATTACCAATATTTACAACAAAAAAACAACATTAAAATTCTAAAGTAATTTTTTGTGGCATTTCTTTCTAAAACTTTAAAACTGCTCCATGGATTAGTACGTGAAGCCATGAGTGAAGCACAGCACTCACTCTCCCAGCATTTCCCCAGTGCTCTTGTCCAGTAGTCTGACTGTTGAATCCAGACTGGAGCTCAGAGTGCACTGACCGTCCTGGCTGAAACACACACATGTGATGGGACCTGGAACACACAAACAGATTACAGAGTTCTTCATTTTTAATGTTACTTACAGCATCGGTGTTGCATATCTACGGTCTTAAAAAAAGTCTATTGTACTATCACTACAGCAACTGGTATAACTACTGCTACTTCGATAACTTCTACCAATAACATGAGTAACATATATCATTATTACTCTTTCTAAATGGTAAAAAGATATTTTGAGAAAAAGACCACTAACTGCTGATGAAGTCAACATGCAGCTGTCCCATTCTCAGGTCGTAGCGTCTCACTCTGCCATCCACTGACCTAAACGAAAGATCAGGATTTTAGTAAAAGAAAAAGTGTAACAGTCTGAATGAGCAGGAGATATAATCGCTACTGTACTGACCCGGTGAGTACCTCATGTTGAGCCACCTTCACACTGCTGATACCATCTCGAGACTCATCTAATATCTGAATGGGCTCAAATCTTCTGGACCTAGTATCCCAGCACCGAACTGTCCCGTCTATGGACCCTAGAGGAGGAGAAATAAACCCAGCATACACTCAGACCAAAAAAAAAAAAAAAAACTATCAACATGTGTTAACACTAAAACACAATTAGAATCACTTAATTATCGGTATTAAGTGATGAGTTGGTTACAACTAACATAAACGCAGACAAAGAAACTGTGAAGACTCACCAGACAAGATGACAGTTGCCTCCTCGTTGAACTGGACACAGTTGACTTTCTGTGAGCGGAAAAGAAAGAACAAATAAAACAATAGTATCAATATCACGACACAAGAAAAGTGAAAAGATGCAGGTTCAGCAGTGGACATGTCAAAAGTTACAAACGGCAGAACTGACCCCAGCGTGACCTCGGAGTTTGCGTGTGACCTGGCCTGTGGCGACATCCCACAGGATTACTGTCTTATCAGAGCTGCAGGAGCAAAGCTGGCTGTTGTCATAGGAACTGTTAAAACAGTCAACGAGAGACAAACACAGTTACTCCTTGCAGGGAGAAGAGATCTCTTCAGCATATCATTTATTTTTCTTTCTTTGTGCACCCACAACTTCTCACAAGATCACAACATCTGATATCGTTAAATTAACCTTCCTGACACAATCTCTCACCCGTCAGCATCAAGGACCTCGTATCCATGGCCGCTGTACGTCTTCAGCAGGGTCCCTCGGCTCACGCTCCAAAGCTTTAGAGATTTGTCACTGCCACAGGACAGCAGGTAGTTCCCATCGGCTGAGCAAGCAGAGAGACACGAAGACAGACAGAAGCAGGTATGATGACATGTGATGTGACATGGAGTTTACACTTGAAAGGAGGCTGTGTGTAACTAACATCTCAGGACATTCAAGCTACCTCTGCAAACATCTCAACATCAGGATGATAAATACTTTGTCTCTGCCTCACCGTTAAAGCGCACAGCTCGGACAGCCCCTTGCTGACAGTCCACGGTCCTGAGCAGATGCTGTGGAAGCTGAGGAGCCTGAGGTCTGGGCTGAGGAAACGCCATGACATATCCTGTGTGGGGAAAACAGGTCGCCACGTGATATTCAGAGTTTATTAAAAGGAAACCAGCTTGAACATTAAATTACTTACGACAGAGCGATCGTGTTTACTGAATAGCAGGCAGCTTTATAGCCAAAGCTAACGTTAACCGTGCTAGTTAATTAGTTAACTCACTTGTAAAGTTTAGCAGAATTTCAGCGGGGTGTCATGTTGATACTTCCTGGTGCAAGTAGCATAATAATGACTTTATTAAAACTATATTCATCCAAAGTTTTAACAACATCAGCAGCTCCTTTGACCCATCATGTTCGCTAGCACGCGCAATGCACACTGGGACCGCCTGTCAAAATAAAAGTTCAAAACCCTCCCCCCACAGTTTCATATTAAGGATGTCGAGTAGGCTGGTGCTTTTATTTTGAAATTAACCGGATATAGCTCCCCCCCCTCTCCACATTACTACTATCCATGACGAGGCCGATCAGCTGTCCGACGGTCAACGGATTTTAACGTTACATTTGGTCATAAACACACCACACCGTCTGTAATATATATGATGTCTTCCAACAACATGGCGGACCCGAGGAGGCCAAATAAGATTTTAAGGTGAGTGTTTCATTCAGAAAAAATAAACAAGTTTTAGCTGAGGTTAACGGTGGCTAACGGCTAACTAGCGAGCTAACCTTTAACACCAGCCATGAGCGTGTCTTAAAGGGATTAGAGATTAGAGCTGATTTAGTGCATGCACTGTCAAAGAGACAATTATTAATAACGCCGACTGTTTAATGTTTACTCCACTGTTAGTGATATAATCATAGACAGTTCACGTGTTAGGAAATGATACTATTCGCCCTCGTCTCTTCCATGGTAGCCGGTTAACAGGTCACCTCCTCCGGCTTCTTTTCAGTGAACCGCCTCTGGTTACCACGACAATTCACCGTGTACAACTTTTAACAGCAGACAGCTGGAGTCAGGCTGCGTGGACATCCTAGTAGTCCCTGTTAAGTGTCATTTTTGGCTGGCCCTCGTTAGTTGGAGTGGGACATCTTGGAGTTATGGTCAAAGCCCTTAAACTAGTTTGTGATGACAAGCCCGTATTGACCGAGTTTTGGTTTGTCGGAACTTCACGGACCTACACAAAGCATCCATTGAACCCCATGCAACATTTTTGAGATAAACTAAAAGTCAGGCCAGAGTGACAATTACATATAGGTGTAATGTGATATTGTAGAAGTAGCATCGGATCAGTGATTTAACAGTGTGTTTTACATAAATATATTGTTATTATAATATTACATCCTGTAGTTTTGCTTCATTCGTGCATTTGTGATGTTGCAGGTACAAGCCACCAAGCACCGAGACCAATCCCACTCTGGAGGATCCCACGCCTGACTACATGAACTTGCTCGGCATGATCTTCAGCATGTGTGGGCTGATGCTCAAGGTGACCTACCCACGTACTTTCACACACTGTGGCCCCCACCTCTCGTTTGTCCTTTGCCTATTTTTATATGGGTCTGTGTGTGTGTGTGTGTGTGTGTGTGTCCACATTAAAGGGGTGTTGCCCCTGAATTGTAAATAATGGTCCAGCCCAGTCGTTCCATTTAGAAGATTAAAGGTAAACTCACCATGAAAGAATAAAGCGCGGCTTTTCACATTCGGAACTAAGGACACAATAAACAAAACAAAGAGGGGGCAGCAGCAGGCTCATGTGTGCCCTCACCCTCCCAGTCCAGTAGTAGTTAATCTGTTTAATTGACTGTCTGTTTTTATCAACAAAGAACTATTGTACATGTTGTTTGTTTATATTTCTATGTGTAACTGAGATTATTTCAGTATTAATTAGGCAGAGACTGGCAAGGACTGTCAGCAAAGAAATCACCCACACTAAAAATACACTCGAAAAACTGAATGTGTTACAATACGCATACAAAATAATGGCAGCACCTAACAAAAAGAACGGAGCATGTGGGGTCACCTTCCACCTTGAGAAAAGCTTTTTCCTTGGAGTGTTGTCATCCCGTTTGGGAATTGTGAGTCTGGGATTCACCACTTCATCTTTGTTTGCTGGCCAGGATACGTGCAGTTTCCAAATGACGTCAACAAACACAAGGTCGCCATGCACTCGCCGATTAGTGCCATTTATCATCTATGCTTTTGTCCAGCGATCTCCTAAGTGTTCATTCATCTCCACAGGCCTTTGTCTGCTGAGTGTTGTTCATTTTTTTTTTTTTTTTTTGCTGAGTCGGTCTGTCCCCAAACAAACATCTGTTAACTAGCAGAACATCTGTTGTCCTGTTACATGGATACAAGTCTTTGTATTCTTTCACACGATCTTCTCCAGCTAACCTGCGCGTTGTTTTTGTCGTTGTGTGTTTCAGCTGAAGTGGTGTGCCTGGATCGCAGTCTACTGCTCTTTCATCAGCTTTGCAAACTCCAGAAGCTCAGAAGACACTAAACAGATGATGAGCAGCTTCATGTGAGTATCACGGTGTATTTATGCATAGAGGATTAAAAAAAAAAGATGTAAATGCTTTGTATGTAATCCACAATGGCAGAACCTAGTTTGATTATTTTGCATATATTTCCCATACTACTAAGTTTGTCAAAAAATGTTCATATGTCAGTATACTGATAATTAATTTATCAAATTCGTCCAGCCCAAGGTTCCCCATGCATTTCATCGTGTGCTTACATTAGACAAACTGAGAGAAATCTTTACTGTCTCCATTATTGGGGATGTGGACCTCTTCTCCATTGCAACTCTTAGTCATAAAACAGGCCAATGAGGGTACTATGCATTTACATTAAAGAATTCTACAGCTCTAAAACTGTAGTTAAGACTTGTTTCTGTCTGCCACTGGGACTTGAGATGAGCCAACACTAATGTTCAAAAGCTTTTAACTGTCTGACCTCCGGGGGTGGTACATTTCCATTTGCTTATAAGAGTAGTACAGTAGGGCACCTGTCCAGGCCTCGCAGACAGATTTGCAATGAGGAAAAACCCCCTGGTCCATCATCTAGATGAGGTTGTATTAAAGACGAGCTTGACGTGCTCATGGTTGCGTAACACAAATTGTTTGGCTCAGCAAATATTGTCAGACAATGAACCGTTAATGCACCGTCGTGTGTGTAGATGCTGGTTCAAGGCCAGTTTTAGGGCATTTGTCAATAGCCAAGGTATGATGTAAGCATCTCTGTGTTTTTAAAAAGGTAAGTGCTTATACAGGAAGAAAGCACTGAGAGAGGAGGGCAGGTTTGTGATTTATTTTTTTTCTCATATGTTTGGATAAATTAACCACACAGTGGCTTCAAATGGCTTGGGGATAAATTCTTTGTCAGCAAAATATGTCGTCGAATAATTAAAAGACATCTGGAGTGTGTTTTTGCTTCACAGGCAATAAGTAAAGAGTAAAGTCACACAAACAAAGTTGCTCAGGGACCGCAAAAGATGCAAAGAAAGAATATTCTGTGGTCACAGAATCATTTGTGTACACCTCGACAAAGGCATGTCTCCGAATAATTTCAGTGTGACTTTAAAACTAAAATAACTCAGTTTACATGACATTTTCCACCATCCTCTTTGCAGGTTGTCTATCTCAGCAGTCGTGATGTCCTACCTCCAGAACCCACAGCCAATGTCGCCACCATGGTAACCAAGGGTCAGTCACAGAAGAGCACATAAGTAAATTGTGGATGCTGGAGTCGCTGACCAAACAGCTGATTGGCCCTCCTGGCTATCGTGGAGAAAAAAAACAGAGACAGAAAGATAATGTGATAGAAAACGAAGAAGAGAGAGAAAACAGATGACCAAGAGGGATGGATGGCTTTGACTGCGTTCTCATGTTTTTCTCTTTTTTAAAATCTTTTTCTAAGTTTGTTTATTGACGAAAACTTTTGAATTTTACCGTTTGGCTGATCTGTTTGCATCATATCGTAAAATAAAGTTGTACGGTTTTAAAAGGAACTACTTGTTTTTATTTGTCTTCGTAAAAAGATGTTAATGCCAAGCTCACGTCACATTTGAAGTACATTATTTACTAGTCTATAACTTGTAAATAATGTCAACATCCTTGTGGCAATTACAACTTTTTGGGGGGGAATAACAGAAAGTTTGTTAAAAGAAAACACTTGTCTCTCCTGAATTTTCAGTTCAAGTTATTTCACTAGTATAATTTGCTCTGTGTCAGTATTGCTTTCCAGTGAGTCCTTAGTACTTAGTACATTTGTTAAATAGACTTATTAGCAAGACTATCTAAAGTTATCAGATTGTGTGGACACTTGTAACTAAACAATCTCGATTATACAAAGGTAGTTTGTTTAAGCCTCAAATATCAGATATGGAAGACTAGTTGCTCAACAAAGAGCTGACTTCCTTCCATAATAAGAATTAAGCGTATACTTTCCCTCATCTTGTTTGTTTAGGTGTAAAACACATGGACTTGTGTCTATCCCCCACCAAAACCTCTCATTTAATAGGGGCACACATCATTAACTGCTTATGTGTGTGTGTGCTGATGACAGACAGGAAGCTGGGGAGTAAGCTGGACGTAAGACGAGATGATTTAGTGCTATATAACTCATATCTCTCTCCAGGCCTGCCTCTGCTGCAACCATGTGCAGTGGCTACTTGTGCTTCTTGGTTTGCAGCCAACATTTCAACAAACACCACTGGATTTTCTCCTGATTTTTTTTGTGTTGACTCGCACCACTAATTTGCTCGTTTTTGGAGCACTAACCACTCCCTTTATTCCATTGTTCCACTGTCCCAGTCATAGTGCATTTTGTTGTTGATTTCTATCAGAGGAGAGGAAATTGAATTTGTCCCAGTCAGCATTTATCGTTTGCATTGATCGGTGGGCTGCGTAATTTGGATATTAAAAACTGTCACAGTTTGCTGAATGTGGAGCTTAAGTTCAGTGGGTGATGGGCTGGAGGCGATTTTAATTAAATCTGATCTACATATTCTGCTCAGCTGGACCTGACCAATGAGAGCTGAGTGTAACAGGGCCTCCTTCTCACTCTGTGACACTAGAGGGCAGAACAGCACCACGAATGAGAAAATCTCTAACGAATTGTAAGGAAATCACTTGAGTCCAATCCCTGAGGCCTCCACCGATTGGTTTATTGGTGAAAGAGATTAAAATTCAACTGAAATCATTTTCCCCCCCAAAAATATTCTAATGCCACTGATAATTATCTCAATAACTTCTTTATTAGGTTTCCTGGTGATGTATGGCAGGTAGTGGCAGGAGGTTTAGAGAGACCCACATATCCCACATAATCCCATGAGTCTGTGTTTGTTCTGTCTTTTACCTGCTGTTCATTTGCAATGTGACTTCCACAGATTTGTGGTCTACAGAATGTCTTCATGTTGTCATGTTGTCACTTTGGTTGAGTGATTTCATATCGGTGAGTGAGTGCATTATGCAAATCAGAAGCAGTAGGGAAACAGACGTAAAGAGTTTAAAATTTATTGTATTTCTCTATGAATTATGTTTCAGACTTCAGACCAGGCTTAATCCCCGCCTTCCTGCTGTAAAAAACAAAACAAAAACAAAACATTACTCTGCTTGTTTAAGTGCCTTGCTGAAGGGCAACTTATTTTCATGATCGATTAATCTGTACATCATTTTCCCAATGAATCAATTAGTTGTTTGGTCCAGAAGATGTCAGGAAGTGTTGTTTTTTTTTGTTGTTGATGTTCTCAAATGTCTTGTTTTGTCCCAAACCCCAGGATAGTTCAGTACCAAATACATTTTAGTCACATATTTATTATGCCTGAAGATAAAAAGGAAGGTAAAGAAAAAATATACATACCGTAGCTTCATACCTTGTGCTGAGCTCAGCTAGTATTGTCAGTATTTTCAGGTCTGGTTATAGAATATGGCAGAAATAAAACATAATATGCACAACTATGTTTTTCCTGAAAATAAGAAGCATTGTGTTTTTGGTAATTAAAAATGAGCTTTTTAACACCCGGCGTCCTCTGACACCGATGACGAATGTTTCCACAGCGGCACAGAATGAACAAATTAAACACTGGCTTCGAATGGGCCTTTTGCTTTTTTGCGAGGGGGTGGCAACCAGCAACGACACTACTAGATGTAGATAATCATACACACTGGTCCTTTAAGTGCTGGAAAGGAAATGATAAAGGTCAAAATCTAGGAGGTAAATAATCATAACCAATAAATTACACAGGCAAGTATTGAGGGAACTCTTTATAGCTACAGTTTCCTCATTAAGAAGAATGAGACACAAGCGAATTGTGATGTGTGCGCGTTGCCTCAGACACTAACACATTCGTTTAACCTTCAGGCGATGTCCTGTCCTGCCTATCATCATTAGAACACCATTTAAGATGTGAAGTGTTTACCGTATGAGACTTGCTCTGGCTCCTATGGCACAGAAGCCTCAATGCTGCAGCCTGTGTCATTTGTGAGTGAGTGTGGACGTGTGTTTGTGCATGCTTACAGTTCCCTAGAGATTTGCTGCAGTACAACAGCCAGGTTGATTTCTGTGTCCTTAAATGAGGTTAAACTGTGCTGCACCTCTGCAATATTTGAATCCCTTGTGTGTGTGTGTGTGTGTGTGTGTGTGTGGGTGTCTGTGTGTGTGTGTGTGTGTGTGTGAGAGAGAGAGACAGACAGAGAGAGAGAGTATGTACGACTACAGGCTTAGAATTTTGGGAGCTATGTATTATTATTGGATGTGAACATGGTGGGAAGATGCTGAGTCGGACATCCTCTGCCATGAGGCTGTCGCACGCACGCACGCGCACACACACACACACACACACACACACACACACACACTATGACTCTTGGTACACAACATGCTACACAAAGACTTCAGGAGCCATAGAGAAACGCTAACACATGCACACACACACTCAAATGTTAGTGTGCATCAGCAGTGTCACCAGTTTGAGGTGAGTTCTCCGGCTGCATCACAGCTTGAAAGAAAAAGAACAAAGTCAGATCCCTGTGACATTGGTCTTGCTGCTTCAGCCTAGTTGCTTAAAATGATCTCAAAATTTCTCTATCGCCCTCCTAATCTCCTTTCTTCTCTCTTAAAGACGTACACCGGTGAATGGACCAGCAACACCACAGGGAGACAGAGGGGGAAACGATGATGATCTCTGTTTAATATCTGTTATGTTAATATCCATACATGTCTGTGAATGATACTGATAATTATAATACAGTAGTTGTCCTCCACGTGGGAGTTGCCTGTCAGCCTGTTTATGTTGTTTGCATTGTATTTATTGTGTCTCCATGCTCTCGTCAGTCAGACTTAAAGGAAAATGAACATATGTGTGTACTGTATGTAGAAATGTGTCCGTCACAGTTGTCAAGTCAGTCCCAAATCACAAATTTGTCTTTTCTGTTTGCCTCCTAACATCTGTCTGTACAATATAGACACCTATCAGATAATAAAATACTAAAATAAACAAACAAAGAAAACAACAACATAACATTTGATGGGGATACATGAGGACTGGGGATGGGGAATAGACAGACCTGGCATACAGGTGTAACAGACAGAAGAATTACAGAACATATAGACTATACTGGATAAAATGAAGTAAATCTACAAAAGTGCAAATCATGCAACATATTTCAAACACCGTATGCTTTGTCACACTTACTGACACACAGTTAATCAGGGTGCGGGGATTTCAGATACAATGAGGAGTGAAGGGATGAGAGTGAGACCTAAAGACACAAAGAGAGGTAGAGGGAGAGACAGATGATGATGGGAGTGGAGAGAGAGAGAGAGAGAGAGAGAGAGAGAGAGAGAGAGAGAGAGAGAGAGAGAGAGAGAGAGAGAGAGAGAGAGCAGAGCGAAACGTCCTTTTAAGAAGAACAGACCTTTAAACACGACTGGACCGACACATGCACTGACTGCCTCCCAGTTTTCCAGCTCAGCGTCACAAACTAGTACAGGATCCCCAGCTGGCATCGCAGTGACATTCACTGACCGGCGGACATCACTTTTGTCGGGATGTTCTGGATGTGAACATGGAGTTTTCCTCCCCTCCGGTAGTGGATACGTTACCGTTTCGTCTCCGCCTGTCCAGTCCTCCCAGTACCGCTGACTGGTTTCCAACCACCTCCGTCCGACAGGTGAGCAGGTCGGAGCCACCGGAGACCCGGTGGGCGGGTCTGGAGTCCCCGGAACCCGCAGGCTTAGTACCCGCTGGACATCAGAGCACCTGACAGACAGGTAAGGCCGGTTAAGCTCTGTGGAGGTGTTCAGTCCAAGTTCAAGTTGACGTTTTTTCATTTCTAACGGGAAATTGCCTGAAAAAATGAAAAGGGTATAACTTATGATGGGATGATTATGAAGTAGCTTTACACCTAACATGTCAAATCTGTGAATATTATTTGGGTAATATAATAAAAAAATTGTATTAGTATTTTGTCTGGGTACACATTGTTGAAAATTTCAAATCAAAGAAATTACACAAACCTTTATAAAACTTTGATTTAGTATTTGGTCTGATCAAATATTTAGTGGGATTGTTAATTATTATTCTGTAAATAAGGCAAAAATGAGGATCAGATGGTCAGAAATCCAATCAGCCAACTACGCAATGACACTGCATTGGACGATCTTGAAAAGCTTTGTATGTTTATGATGATTTTTGCTTAAGATTTGCTTAAGTTTTCCATAAACGATACCTTACAAATTACATATTTGGCAATCAGGAATCTAAAAGTTGGATTGTTTTTTATATGATATGATTAATTAAAAATGTGGAAATCAGTCTAGATCCTCTATGTTCATCTTATTCTGTAGTATTTATGAATGATTGGTGGTCCAGAAATCAACAAATAATTAAAATACAAATTTGACATTTATTTATAGCGTCCACAGTCAGTGTGTTTCCTGAAAGGCAGAACACTGCTAAAATTAAGGCTACCTTCAAAACATGTTTTCATAAGACAGTTGACAGAAATATTGCAGTCAGAATCAGAAAAGCTCTTGACCATTACTTTTATTGCGTCCAACAAGCCCACAATTGTAATGTGATTCGATTTATAGCCATGTTTCATCCAAATTTGCAGTGTAGGAGTAAACCTAATTAGGAGCCTTTCAAATGTGCTTAATTAGAATTAATCTGGGTAATTCCCAAGTCATTAAAAGGTTTAGGTCTGATAGTTTAACTTTTTTCCCCTATTATAATTACTTGTTCCCATAAGACTTCCCAATTTGGTCAAAATGAGCTTGCTTGTTGGTGTCTGAGATTATTCATCATATGACTTTGACTTTGACAGACAAGGCTCAAACCAAACTGAGATACAGAACAGGCCCTGGAGCATCTTCATCTCAATGCTCAGTCACTGTTGATAAAGGACGTACAGAGGAGGAATAGCAGTTTATTTACTGTAGTCTGTTGAGACGGAGACCTTTGTACTCCTAATTGGCTCCTCGGTCAGTGGATCAAGGAAAATGAAGCTTATTCCACCTTTGAAAGTCTATGTAAGTTGCTCGTGCTAAGTGAAACAGCTGAATGCTTAAATGTGAAAAGCAATTATAAGGAAAGCAGGTAATGCCTCTAGAATGTATCCATGCAGAACGATTACTCAGCTAAAAAACTAAAAAACTTGAGATTTGCACTTGAGAGCAGCAGAACAACTTGTAGGAACAACACTGACTGACTAACCGTGTTGTCACCTTTTAAGCTGATATGATGAGCAAGTTCAGAAACATTTGACTATTTATCTATTAATCAACATCAATATTATCCTTTATTCGGAGTCATGCTACTGTCTACTTGTGAATATGTGTCTGTTATTCACTTTCTTCTAACTCTGATCTCTTATCAGTGAAACATCTGCTGCTATAGCTTTAGCTGCTAAATGCTCCACTAAGTTCAGCTGTTTCTTTCTGTCTGCCGTTTGGTGCTGAGCAGGTAGTGTATAGTGGGTGTCAGAGATTTAACAGCTGCTGCTACCTCTGGAAATGATCCAGCGATGTTGCAGGCCATAAAACGTTGAACTGAAAGAAAGAAAATGCAGAGTTAGGTATAATAGCAGATAATCCTCTGTGGGTCGATCGCTATGAGTGACTACCTTCACCTAATAAATTGTAATTTTTCCCATTGTTACTATTGACTAGCACAGTCTTAAAAGATTAGTCAAAGCATTAGGATGATCTTTTAATGTTTGTTAAGCAGAACCTTAGTGCTAGACAAAAAAACATAGAAATTAGTAAAAAATTACCTATTATAGTTTTTGTCAATGTAGTCTGGTGGAAACTGATATCAGCTCTTTCTTGTTAAGCCAAAAGGATCTTACTCTTTAAGGTGTCTCTGTACCAAAGCTTTCCATAATGTTGCACGTAGAATAACAGTTTGACCTTGTCAGTGGCAGAAGCAAGCACTTTTAGTGGGGCAATGGAGTCTGGTGGATCGTATAGCGGCCATTTATTTTGGAAAGATGATCCAATGCAACAATCTAGTGGCAGAATTTTGTATGTATAACCTTTAAGAATATGTTTTACACAATATATATACTTTATATCTTAACTATAATGAACACTCCTCTACTTTCAGGATTGTTTTGCACCCGCAGTAAATCAAACTGCTACCAGTGTGAATAAAAAAATAACTGCAAACTTAAATTACCTCACAGCATCATAACATTTTCAGATAAGACATTGCATAAGGTTTGTCTTCCCTGAGCCACATGTGGGCAGATAGAGGGGAACATTTGAACTCTTAAGATCCTTCAGGGCTGCATGCAAACAAAAAAAACTGTCCTACTTCAAAGTCCTACAAGGTAAGGTACAGTGAAAAACAATAAGGTTTTCTGCCCTGGCTATTATTGCACATATTCAGCATGGCAGCAAGTCTGCTATTGGATGAGTGAGTTACATAAAAAAAATATCTATGTTCAGATCTATTGAAACTCTGCCTCTTAGCCAAAAATGTTCTCTGCCCTCTATCTGTTCTTTTTGCTATTTTGGCTCATGTTGGTCCAAACTTGACATCGACGTAACATCATCAGATCCAAATCTTTACTAGAAGCAAGTTTTCTCCTGCTTTAACCCCAGAACTGGAGCTGTAGAAAGGGATCTCATCAGAGTTGGGAGTCGTTTTGACAGGTGTGTGCATTTGTGCTTGTATTCTTGTTCACTGTGTCCAATCTCACACCTGCACTCTTGCCCATTGTTTCTGGTTCATTTATTTCCTGACCTCTTTTGTCTCAGTACTTTATTTGTCCATCTCTTCATACCTTTATCCATCAATCCATCTCAGTGTTCTCCATTCCTCTGTTTGTCAGCTTTTCTCTACTGAATAGAGCCGCATTGGCGTGAGGCAAAACAGTGGCACTGTCAGAGTGTGTAGCTGTCAAACTAAACCAACAATAAGCAGAAGTTGCAGAAGATGAAAAATCAAAAATGCCTTGCAATGGGGACAAACAGAGATAAACAAGATACATGGAGAGAATAAATAGACAGCCAGTGTAGATAGCAGA
This sequence comes from Collichthys lucidus, assembly GCA_004119915.2. Taxonomy (NCBI): domain Eukaryota; kingdom Metazoa; phylum Chordata; class Actinopteri; family Sciaenidae; genus Collichthys; species Collichthys lucidus. The sequence goes on along the minus strand of CM014080.1, from coordinate 21,301,552 downwards.
TACGGTGCTGCCAGTTGCATCACTTGATTGGTGGAAATCAATTCTTGGCCTATATTTAATATCTGTGATTTTACAACTGATACCATAACTCAGAGACTTGTTTTTAAACTCAGTGACATCTGCAGTACAGTGCCAGTGTTGAGCACTCTACTACTACACTACCATGACGTTACGGTTTGTGGAGTACTTTTCTGAAGCCTTGAGTTTGGCATAATGGTCTTTGCCAATTTTTTTTTTTGAAGCCAGAAGTGAGTCCGAGTGTGGAGTCCGTTAGGTGACGTACTACGAGTTGGCCTGTCCTTGGTTTGACAATGTCAGCCAACTTGATCACGCACTTCCTTGTATTACAGCTAAACAGTAAGCTAAAGGTTTTACAGCTTGATTTGAATGTTATGAGTGATGCACTGGACAGACTTACTAAAAAATTATTTGTCATCCAAAGGCCTAAAACATAGTCCACTTCATTATGTATTTTACTCTAAATGGGACCATCACTTACAAAGTAAACATCATGGTGTATGAATGCAGACTTTAAACTGGCCAATGAGAACATAAACACATTAGGAAACTGTTTACTAAAATAATAATTCAAGTTAAAAGTTGTCTCATAAGACAATCAGATTTCTTTTTTAAGCCAGTAGAGTCCCCCCTGCTGGACAGGAAGAGTGCAGTCTTGAAGCACCTTTACTGGCTTCACTTTTCAGACCTGGAAGCTCTGTCCACTAATGTATGAGTTCATAGTCACATACACCTTTTATGGGTTATAGTAGTGATGGAGTTGAAATTAAAGTGTCAGTCCAGATTTAAGTGTCTTTACCTCATGAATCACATGAACCATACAAACTATATTCTCCAGCTCTACCAGAGACAAAAATAACAGACATAAAAAATGTATACAAACAAACATGTAAATACAAATTCATACGTAGCTTGCCCTGGTGAAGACAAAACTTGTTTTGTCAAATGTACACTTGCAGGTTATTTGCAGTGGGCAACATTCCATATGAAGTTAAGAGTAATTCACCTACAACACAGTGTATTGGGAACTATCAGTGCTTCAGAAAGCTTCATTATGCCTTTAATAAGCAAAGAGGTTGATAATAATTGACACAGCAGCAACAACTAACACTTACACATCCATCCCCTTATATACTCTGCTGGTAACCAATTGGAGAGGACTAAACCATCAGTGGGGGAGCTTAGTATATATACCTACACAGAAACAGAAATTATGGCCAAATAAAATATTTACAAATTTGTCCAGTAATTGTTGAATAATTAGAAAATGAAATGTTCATGTATCCAGTAGTTTCAGCAGCTTCATCTGTTTTTGTGTGGGGAAAGTCATACTGTGTCCCCCCCTGCTCTCAAACATGGTGGAACCAGGAAATATTAATGCACATGAAATCCTTTTCAGACTGTTTTACCTGTAAACCGCACAGTAGGTGAGCACCAAAATAATGTTTTAAAATGTTTTAGCTGTGCTTAGCGTAATGGGAATGTTGCAGTCCTGAGACACATTCACGTAAATCTAACGTTTATTTTATCCTGTTAAAATGTTTGTTTGATTAAGAAACTACTGAGGGTGTGAACAGTGATTGAAGTGGCTTATTGTTTATCTTAGAAGAAGTAGTGTTCAGAAAATAAAAAACCTGCATTGTTGCTTGTGGCACTATCCCAACTGCTCATATGTGTCATACTTTGTGTAGGACTGACCTCCATGGCTGCATAAGCACAAACTTTAATAAATGGAGGATGGAGAGAATCTTCAAAATCAGCATATGTTGGAAGATCCTGATGGTCTTAATGGAATTATAATCCTGGTTACAATTAATTTGTGTAACATGTCCTTTTTATTGTTACTACACATCCATTGTCCAACCAAACAGGTGTCTTCTCTTGGACAATTATACCTGTCCTCTCCTGCAGTGTGAGCATGTGCAAACACAGATTACTTTGTTGCATTTTTTTAGGGCCAGACAACTAAAACATTAACTTTAGATGACATATTTCACAGTATAACTCTACCCGCAGTCAAAGTAGCTATACATTTAACCAGTTATTGAGTATTCGAAAACACACTTTTAAAATTATGAATTCATATTAATTACTAACTTGATGTATCTTGTACTTTGGAGAACTCATTGGTAAAGCTAAAGAGAAAAAATATTATTTTGTTTCACAATGCCTCATTTGTGCCAGCAATGGTGAGGATGCCATTTCTGTGCACTACACAGAGACAAACGGTATGTCACCTCACCGTACAATAAAAACAAAAAAAAGATCCATGTGCAAAACACAAAACATCAAGCTGAAGAGGACATCACATCATATCTTTAAAACAAGCAGTGAGCTCTCTCAAGTCCAGCCCACCACTCCTACTATGTCTGCCCATCTGATGGCTTTTTTTCCCCCCAGTCCTATGTGGCCACTTCCACTTACCAGTAGTCATTTAAAAAAGTCAGGTGTACTAAACCAGATAACCAGGATGGGCTAGTTATCCAAGCCATCCCAGGCTGTCATCCATTTGTAAGAGGGGGGTGTATATCTTTGTATGTCACAGAGACAACAGTCAATACAGAATCTCCTCTGTCTCTCTTTCTCACTTACTAGCACCACCCATCAACCAGACACTGCCTGACATTCAATCTGAGCTCATTTCTCTGGAGACGCTTAGTAGGTGCACTGTTTACTCGACGAGTAAAACTGCATTCAAAATGCAGTTTTACTCGTCGAGTACTTTTACACTGTGCTGTTGTTTTTTTCATTTAGTTGTATCTTTATACATTTGCTGTCCCATCACTGTTGAGTTTTCCTCTGTGTGTCTGTGATGCAGGCAGGTCATCTAACTCAGAGTATGACGTAAATCAAATGCGGTTGTCATGGGTGTACTGGGCTCAGCGGCGTAAACAACATCCTGTGTTCTCGCTTTTATGCAGTAGTTGGGATGAAAGCATGAGTGAGTCAGTGTGTCGTGGCACCCTTGGGTGAAACCCAAAGTAAATACTTCCAGTGTGAAACACTGGCAGGGTTCAGAAGAGCACTGAGGCGGACAGCAGCCGTATGCCTGTGTTTTTGTTTTTTGGTAAAAAAAAAGAAGCACCTAGCCACCATATCTGTTCTGTCTACCTTTGTCACAGCTGTCTGTGTGTGTATCCATCAGTAACTCAGATTTATAAGCTCTAGTAATGCCCCTGTCTTCTCTGCCGTCCCATAATTTTGGACACCTCTCAGAATAATGGATATCAGGATGTTGCCAGCTGATTTTATTCATGTCCAGAGCTAGTGTGATGACTCACTGAGACAGTTCACAGTTTAATTACGTTAAAATCACTTGATCTCCATTTACTAATTGGAAGCAGCTTTTGCTTTTTTAGCGGCACAGAGATGGGGTGAACCGGTTGACGTATTTGATAGAAAAATGGACACGTCATTTATGGTTCAGCCTCTTTTCTGGGAGGTTCCCACTTCACCACTACGGTGATCTAATGCTCCTCACATTTTTGGTAAACCCAATGTTTATGGTTGTCAGTTCGTAGGTAGCCTTAATGGGTTGTCTTTAAAGAATCTTATGAAGGTTAAAGAAGTCTGGATAACATGCACAAAACTGTGCACTGCTCTTTTCACAGTTCAGTGGTGCAAGAAAAACACTCTCACACTTCATTTAGCTCAGTGCATTTTACTCCTCAACGTTCCCACCTGGAACATTTCTGCAGACATGAGATGTGCCTTTTATTGTACAAATAACATAATCTACCTAACTGCTGGGGCTCACATGCAGATGTCCTGCCTGTATATACTATATGTCAGGACATAATGCCAGGAGTTTGTGTATACTGTACGTCATGCTGCAGGAAGTACATGTAAATTTAAAGCTAAAATACGTGACTTTGTGGTAATTGGAACTAGATGGCAAACATCCAGAGTCCTGCTTGCAATATAATTTCTCCTTGGTGAGGTGAATGAAAATGTAATCAACCAATTTTTACTGTACCCTTTCACAAAATAATCCTGTATATTTCCACATTCTTATACAGACTATTACAGGACCGCATAATCCAATATAACATTGTTTGTTGTTGGATATAATTGAGTAGCCGGTGTGACATCATCTTGGACTAAAGTCAAAAATATATTTATGTGTTGGTGTTTGCTGTAAAAGTTTGGTATTTCCCTACATAATCAAGTTGGCCGTATTTATTTGGTTCCATTGTTGCGTTTAATTGAACTCCAAATCAATGCCAGCTCAATCAAACTGGAACCACAACTTTGGCAGTTGCCTCACCTAAATGAATTAAATTAATTTTCTGAATCCATTTTAACAATTTTTACAGCGGACAATTTGACTTGTCAAAGCAGGATAAATACTGCTGGCATTAATTACATTAATAATGGCTGCATCACATTTAGGTGAGTTAATGTTTTTAGTTGCACCTGTGCTTGCCCTGTTTTGACAGTCAAAATGTCTGCTGTGAAAAGGATCTATCCACCATTACACATTTATGTAGTCACGAAAGTGAAATCGAGGCAGCTGTTTTGCTGTTGTGCATATAGCTTCAGTTTTAAAAGTGTGCGTGGAAAAAGAAGTGTGAGAGTTTTTCGGATTCTCTTCAGAGAGCATCGTGGCTGATGTGAGTTGTGAGACAGTAGGGCTTGTTAGCATTCACCTGCTTCTTGATGGATGCAGCAGTCACAGAGCTGTGACCTGAGAGGTCAGAGCGTTCGGGGTTGACAGGCAGAAAGAGGTCAGCGGCAGTCAGATAGTCAGAACACCATGAGACCAAGAGCTGTGTTTGGCTATCAAATAGAAAGCTGGATGACTTTTATACCTGCTGAATGAGTGACTGAAGAGGTTGCCTGCTTTGTATGATTCTTTTGAATGACTACATGATCTTTTTCGAAATGAGAATTTTGTCACAAATTATGTTCAATTATTTTTCTGCCCTTACACAAAATGACTGAACTGTAAATCTATGAAAAACAGCAGCTGCCCCACACTAAACTAAATCAGGCTCACATTTTAATGCTTCGGTTTCCATCATCTTTGATGTCGAAATATCAGAAAAGTGTGCAGCCTGGTCATAGTCCAATAATAACATCCTAGTGCACCTTGGAGTGTCTCTCCTGATTGACTGCTGACAGTGCTGTGAGCTGCTGACATAGTCAATCACACAGGACGGCAAGAGGTTGTACCAGCATCTGGTCCAAGAGTAGTTTAGCTGACGTCACTCCCTTCAACACCAGAGCTGAGAGCAACCAGAAATTAGTTAAACCGCTCTTTGTCGCACTTTTTCATCTTTTCACATTTAGTTTTTTTTCTTTTTGGTCATTTTCTGTTGCTCTGTGCACAATGACAAAGAAAACTGTTATGGCCACAAGGGTGAGGCTGTCTAAATTACCTGTTGCAGGGTGAGTTTGTCACTTTAAAAGACAGTTTGCATTACAGGTAGTTAGTAGTTATAGTGTTGCTAGTCTAGTAAGTTTTAAAGTATGTTATTGTGCAACTATCTTGGTACAATTCTGGATAAGAGTGTGAAAAGTGTCTAGAGGTTTTTTTTGTGACCCCCAACTGTCAACCTGTGACCTGGACTGGGCAGCACAAGCTTGTTACCAGGTGTGAGGCAGGATTAAATAAACAGGTCTTCCAACTGCAGCTCAAAGCCATGAAGGTCAGTCTGACTACTGTAAAGCCTAAAATACCTAGCATGCGGAACAGCTCTGGATCGATCCGTTTCAATGTTAGTCAATGTGTCAGCTCACACAGTCTCCTGCGGCATCCGGCAGCCCTCCGCAACACATACGCAGAGCTTCTATTTTTCACGGATGCAGCGCATAAATTCAGCACAGAGCAGATTGTGCGGGGAAGGAAATCGGCTACAGAATACAAAATATTAGTATTTTCAAAATAAAATACTCTGTTCACTACGGATCGAGTTTCATTACAAGAACACGTCATAATGGGCGGGGCCGACCTTTTTTTCACATCTCACATCCTTTTTATAAGGACACCAGAAAAAAGATGCAGCGTGGAATTGCCATTGCAGGAGTCGAAGAGACTACAGCCGGCAATATTTGCGCGATTATGCATGAATTCGCTAGATATCGTGCGTTCTCGCGACGCTCTGTGGCCGGCGGAGACGCACCTGAGCGCATCACAAACGGATTATGTGTGAGTTGGCGCAGTCGTTCCGCAGCCGTACCGCATGCTGTATATTTTAGGGGTAAGCTAGTTTCTAGGATGTTGTCTTAAAAGTAGGGAACGCCCATTTATGTGTAAAGTTGCTTTGGCTAACATTAGGTCTCTATGACTCTTTTTTACACTGTGCTTGGAAAAGTTGCCAAACTGAAAGTGACAGACTTTCACCATGTTGCAAAAGCAGCAAGCAGCAAAGCTCCGACCTCATTGCTGGATAAGAAATTTAAACTGCATGTGTCCAGCTATAGAAGGAGAGCACGATGAAGAGCAAAGAGAGACTGAGTGAAACTCCATAGAGCTTACCACTCTCCTCGTAATGGTAAACACTATTAACAATATGTAGCCTGCAAAGCTAACTGTAAAGAGCAAAAAGTAACTTTTAAAAGGGAATATAAGGTGTTATGGTTGGTGGTAACGCCGTTACCGTTAGCGGTAATGTTATTGTTGAACGGTATCATGTAATTTGCTAACTTCAGCAATTAGCAAGTCTTGATTGGTGTGTATCTAATACTAATAATACAATACCTGACAACAGGAGATTATGTATGCATTATTTTTCCAAGATATGACCCCTGGGTAATTTTAACCCGACCATTCCACACAGTAGACCTTTTTTTTCACAGCAGCCATTTGGACATGATATAGTAGGATCAACGCAGGTGTTTCCAATGATGATAATTAAAGTTTCTGTTCCATTCATTGTAGCAGAGCCTGAATAGAACGGGACCTTAATTAGCATCATTGGTAACACCTGTCTCTTGACCTCATTGTTGGCTGTGTGGCCATTTGAGCTGGTAAATCTGCTCTGGAGGTTCTCGCACTGTAAGTAACTCGAATTTTGGACATTTCACCAGAAAATTCACAATTACTAAAAACTGCATTGTCGCTATTATCTGACAGAAAGAAGGAAATGTATACTAGAGGGAACAACATATAGTGTAAAATGTAAAAGAACAAATAGTTTCATCCCACTCCATTTAGTGTCTTATATTGGTTTATATCTTATCTGTTGTTTATATCTTATTATTAATTTATATATTATCTGTTGTGAACACATAGAATCACTTTTGATATCTGCTTTTAGCTTTAAGAAATATATCGTGGACTACTATGTTTAAAAAGGCAGCGTCGTACACTTAAATGCCGCTGTCATGTAAAGCATCCTCTCTTGACCTTACACATGCAAAACAACTTTGCCAGTCAGCGCTACCTCTGCTGAATTGCCACCCTGGACTGTATTGATGAAAAGGGGCTTTTTCACAGTAAATTTAGAGAAATTATGGTCCAAGTAGTTGCTCAGGACTGTTTCAACAGCAGGAAAAGGTTTTACTCATCCACTTTCCCAGGCCACATATTCCCAGTGCTGCCCAGGGGTTCAGTTCAGTGACCTTCTAATCAAAGTCCTGCTTCTGTAACTTTGAGGCATTGCTCCCTGTTTTTCTTCTCTGTCCCTCTTAAATGCACCAAAACCTAGGCTCCCCTTTTCTGAAACAGCTGTGTATCTGCACACATTGTAAGTTACGCGTATTATAATTATAATCATGCAACTATTATTACTTTATTTTCAGCTCGCTTAAAGGGAGAGGACCGAATACTGGAAACATCCCATGAAAATGACTTTGAATTAAATCATTAACATTACAAATTCAGGGCGAGTCATATTAAATTTAGTGAGGTGAGTCTGGCTGTTTGTCTCCGCCGTCATTTTTATTGGTGTCACGTTGGAAACTAAAGGCTCTGACATCAGTGATGTATCAGGAGTCAGCAGCATGAATCAATTTATTCAGTTAAGTGTGTGATACCAGTTGCCTGGCCAATCGCCAACTGAGCAGTTTAATTACACTTCTTTGTTTTAAGCACAAAATGAACATGGCTTTTGAGTCAATCAGTTTTTTATTGAGGGGATATTTTGTAGTATGTTTGAAGTAGTTATCTCCACTTTTGTTTCATTATGAAGGAGAATGGGGGTGTGTGGTTTGTCTCAGGTAAGATGTGTCCTTAAAGTAAGGGCCATAGGTTTGTTAGCGGCCAATTCTCACTGCCATTGCCATTGCCACTGCCAAATGATATGATACCTAGTTCGCTGCTGAAATCTCTGATTTTTTTGGTATCATGACACAAACCTGACATGAGTTACCTAACATTGCTAATGGTTATAAACCCCTGAGGCCTACTGGATGACTTATTTAAAAGTGACCAGAAGTAAATAAAGTGTGTAGTCTGTAAAACCAACCAACTTCTATTGTAGTACTTTAAATCGAACTTTAGTGTTCATAACAGTAACATGCATGATAAGAAATAACAGAAGAAATGCAATTTGATATTTAGAAAATTTTGATTTTTCTAAGGTTTTTCTTGACAGAGGAATGGCATCATTAGGAGATGTGCAACGATTGTGTTTATTATGAATTTATTTATCATTAAATTTTATTTATAATATGTAATAAGGATAAATAACCATTTCTTGTCCTCAGCACCCAATGTGTCATCTTTCAAGTGCTTATTTTGTGCTGAATAACAATAAAAAACTAAACAAAATGATTTTGTTACATCTTTGAAATATGTTATTTAACCAGTGCTACAAAGATGACACTGTCTGTCGATGCATTTGACTAATCTATCAATCAGCTTTGGTCCCCGGTTTCGAATAGTCTAAAAGATGGATGACTGTTATCCCCACATGTAGGCTCAGTGTGTGGCTGTGAGCAGGGCTGCACAGACAGGTCTGTACTGTGTAACTACAGCATGTAAAGCTTTAGTAGTTTCTTGCTAAAACCAGACGTGCAAAACCTTCCCCGTCCCCTCTGCTTGTCAATTCCTCGAGGGAGAGAGAGAGAGAGACACAATGACTTAAAGCGAGAAAGGATTTTGCTTCATCTGCATAGCTCTGCTCTGTCTTTCTCTCTCAGCAATTAGTCATTCTTCCACCCCTGTCATGTCCCCCAATCTCTCCCACTCTTACTCTCATTCTGCTGGTTTTTGCTGCCTCTGTACCTTTTTATTAAAATGCTCTCTCCATTGTGGCTTCAGAGTAAATGCTGGTTGCATGTTTTCTGCCCCCCCACTTCCCAAATTCTTATGTTTTTCTCCTCTGTTACCCAATCACCCTCCTTCTTCCTCTTTATCTGGCCATCAACCTCTCTGTCTCTCCTCATAATCTCCTCCTCTGTCCTCTGTGTCCATGTTAGTTCTGTAGTTTGCCCTTGCTCTGTGTTATGTGCATGGTCCTGAGTCTGTGTGTTCTCTGCTGCTATCACTAATACAACTAGACCTGTGTTATTCAAGCCCTGCGGCATACGCACACACACACACGCACACACACGCGCGCACATACCCTCAATCACCCAGCAAAGTCCTTACCATAGCAGTATGTCTCATCATTGTACCTGCAGTGTGTGAGCGTAAATCTGTGTGTGTGCGCCTGTCTCTGTGAATTAGTTTTCGCTTTACACCATGTCAGGAAGAAATAATGTGTAATGCACTCTCAGCAGATAACTGGTGAGGAAAAATGCTTTTTCCAATACGTTTGTACACACACGCACACACACGCACACACGCACGCACGCACTTAGCACACACACGCATGCACGCACGCACGCACACGAACACATATACGCAAACCAGAAGCATGTTTTGTAATTACGTACTAAAAATTGAAATGCCAGGTTAGTGTCATTAGTCTTTGCAGAAGTTTAATTAAGAGTGTTTCCCCTTTATCTTCCTGTCCACCCCTCTTTTCTCTCCTCAGTTTCTCTCCATGCGTCTCCTTGTTGTTTGTCCTCTATACTTTTATTAAATGCCTGGTTTATTAACGCTCCCCTTTTCTATGTGGATTCATATTGTTTATTCTTTACCAAGGGCAAGACATTATGACTTTTTTCAGACTGTACCCTGGCATAAACTTATTTGGTATTAAGTTGAGAGAAGGCAATGCACCTTGCAAAGGTTGAAGTTACAAACTGTAATTAAATTGACTAACTGTCCAAATCCTCAAAAGTTCATCAATTCAAACACGAAACAGTGGAAAGAGGAACAGAAATGGTACAGAAGAATAAATGTCTGAGGGGAAATTAATAATTAAGAGAGAAAACGGTGAGGAAGTCACAAAAGCACCTCATCTTGTGACATTCAGGACAATTTATTGTGTCCTGACCCTGAGTTCACTTGCTTGATACGTACTAGAAGTTCACAGCGGTTTAAGTAGATGGTGAGAAGACGTGAGGGAGTTCATAGTTGTTAATGTTGTAAATCCCTGTTTTCCCAGCTATCAAGGATATATACAGTACAGCTCAAAGACAGGTACCAGGTTAGCTGCCAAAGTGACGGTACCAGCTCACCTGCCAGAAAAGACACTGAATGATGATTCTGTCATCTTACAAGTATAATAAGGGTCAGCATTTCTCTTTATTCCTCACTCAATGTAATGACACTCTTCAAAATTTGGTAAAGTTAGACATGCTTAGAAATCTTTGCCAAGTGAGGGCAGAATAAATGTTGCTACAGTGATAATAATGGTTCATTTTTTAATGTTTATACATTCATGATCTATCAATCTGGCCATGTCTCATATATTGCTCATTTAATCTCCAATGCCAAACTTTAAAATCTGGTTTGTTTAAAAAAATCTGTGTATGACAGGTACGATATGGTTTAGGTTATGAAGAGATTGTGGTTAAGAGAAATATAATACTGATGTTTAGATTGTGATGGTAAACAAATCTCCAGTCTCCCACATGTAAATGTGCTGCACACCCACCAGTCCTCCACACCCTTATTTCCATCATGCACAATAAAGGCTATTCCACCTCTGCTAATGATATTTTACTGAACATTGGCACTGGATATAAATGGTGCAGATTTGTCCAATATGAATGTAATTAGATATACCCTTTACTCCCTTGATGTAGAAGTACTTGAATTGCTTCTCTACATAAAATCTGAATTATGTCCATTCCCCTGTTGTATTAACAGAAATGCCTTATCTTAAAACACATGTTCAGTGAATACTAGAAAATTGTTTTCTGGACAAGCTGCTTCTGAAGATACTCTATTGCTGAAACACTGCTGAAGTTGCAATGCTGCTAAAGCTTTGTTTTGAGTGGTTTTCGTGGCTCATGGAACAATATCTGTTTTATTATGTTCCATTCTAGTGCTAATGCCAACTAATTTTCGGTGTTTATAAAGTGAGTATCTTCAGGAGCAGCTTGTCCTCTTACTCAACAGCTATTATCACATGCATTTTGTTGTTTATTATTCTTTTTATGATGAGTCAGCACTGGATTTAGGGAAGTGTATTTCCATTACTTCGTCCTTTTGTTCTCTTATACCTCCTTTTTTTACTTATTTGCAACTTTCTTTTCTCTCTAAATCCCATTTTCTTTTCTCCCTTTTCCTCCATAATCTTCTCTCCGTCCACCTCAGTCGTCCTTCAGCCATCTTTTCCTTCCTTCCATCTATCCCTTCATCCGTTTTCGATTCATAAATGTACCCTCTGCACTGATTCCCTCCTGACTCTACGTTCAGGATTCTGTCTCTCTGTCTCTGACAGTCTGTGTCACTGCAAATACTTTGGTTGTTTGTTTTACCTCCACAAAGTCCAGTCTACCACTATACCAATAAAAGAGCCAACCACTTGATTATTATGGGTATAACTAAAGGACTGCAGCTGGTGATAATGAAATACTCACTTCTTGATTTATTTCTCCGAGGCCAACGTATACCCTGCCAAAATAAATAGAATTTAAACTTTGTAGCTGTCTCTCATTTTCCAGTACTATCAAATGCTGCAGCTCTAAACCACATGGTTATCGATTAGTTGTCGATCATTAAATTAATCGAAAAAATATTAACTGTCATTTTTGAAGAAGTAAATGTCCAGATTCAGCTTCTAAAATGTGGATAGTCTGGTTTTTTTTTTGTTTTTTGTCCTCTATCACATTAAACTTGGGATTGTCGACAAAACAAGACATATTAGGAAGTCATTATCTGCATCAGTTGCAGCCCTGATGCTTGAGACAAACTAGGTTGTATGACATGTTGTCCGACTGTGTCTAAAGTTAGAAGTCTTGCTGTTCCTGTTCTGAACACTCCAAGCTTTTCGTCATAGCCTCATCCTGGCTGCTTTCCACTGCCTCCGTAATCTCTCTTGAAGTAGTCTGTTATTTGCATCTTTGTCATCTCCACGCAATAAATCACATAGTGTGGCTATAACAGCGCACACTTTCGGACAGTCTCACCTTGAAGGCATTCATGGTGCTGCACTGGGTAGTGCACATGATAAGTGCTGGTGATAATAATATGTAGTATTCTCCCTCACTTCACGCCTCCACACCAGTGGCTCCAGTCGCTGTGCGAAGTGCTCATGTTCATGGAATTGATCATTCCAGGGAGTTACGAACGTTGTTGGACTCAAAGGGAAATTGACCAAGCTCGCAGAGACCCAGATGTCAAATGCTGATTTTTGTTTTAGGAACAGTTAAAGAATACCTGCATAGCTTTGTCTTTTGATGGAGGAATGAATTAATCCATTCATCTTTTTAGCATTATATCTGGTGTTTATGAATATTATTTTAATTAATCCACTGCTCTCCCCTCTCTTTCCCTTCTTCCCTGTTTTCTTCACTTTCCTCTCCTGTCTCATCTCTTTCCATCTCCTCCTTCAGCTCCATGCTGTCCCCCCTCTATCAGGACCATGGTGGCTCGGTGGTGTGGCCCCAGACTGCATCCTGCTCCTCCTCCTCTCAGGGTCTCCAACGGCCACTACGGTGCCACCCTCCCCCAATCAGCGGGAGCAGCGTGGGCCCCAACCCCACCTACTATCACGCTGTTTATGACGTCCGGGTGGAGCAGTACAGAGAAGTGCCCTTTATTGGTGGAGGTGGTGGCTATGGGGTCCGCTCTGGCCGGGGCTCTTTGTCCCTGGTTTCCAACAGCAATGACCCCACAGTCCCTCTCATCCGCCGGAGGGGAGGACTGGTGGACCACCGTGATGTCATCCTAGCGCACCAAGCACACAAGCTGCACAACACACCACAGGCCATAAGGAAACAGTGGGAGTGAGTACAGTTTACTTTTTACAGCAGAGAGAAATGGTTATAAACAGTTATGAAGAGAAAGAGCTGAATTTTACTCAATAATAATAAATATAGCTGTTTGGAAGTCTCCTGGATCTCCCATCCCATAGGTTCATGTTATGGCCATTGGTGACAATATTCAAAATTTTCAAACGTTTCTAAAATCTCATGTCTCACATTTTTCATGTGTCAGTTTAATACGACAAATGTGTCTAAATATTTAGGTCTTAATACTAACTTGCCAAACTAAGTGGTTGCCAGTTTGGGAAGTAGGCACTGACCACCATTTGATCACTTTATATTGACAGTTATTAAGACACAGTTGAGTGCACATGATGAAGTTATACATCTGCTTAAAACGTGACATAAAAAAGCGTTTAAAATCTTCATTACAGTAACCAAAGAAAATCATGATCGATCTTTTCAGTCTACATTTAAGCAAATTCGTTTGTGTGTACACCAGTAAATGTCCCGAGCAAATGAACCAGCAACACACTGTGTGTGTTCTGCCTTGTTCCATAACATAGGATCGCTAATGAAACATGTTAAAAATCTGTTTGTTTTGGTGTTTCAGAGCTTGTTCCTATTTTTTTTTTTACAATTTTAAAAGTGGTTTCCACTGATGGTAACCAAGGGCCAATAATTGGTTTCCAGTTCCTCACAATGGCTGCCAGTGCTTTTATCCATCAGCCAATATATGTTCAGAAGTTGGGAAACAGGCATGTAAGAAATTCTGAACACTTGAGCAATTTAATGGGCAAAATCATTGTCGCTGACTTCGTCTGACATTGATTCACAGTGAACTGATTTAACGGCTGAAAATATTATTATTTTCTATGAAGCGGAAGCTTTGGTTTCTGCTGGCCTAAAGTGGCACACAAAATACTGTATTATCTGTGTTTATATGTATGGGAGTCATAGCTGACTCCTCCACTTACTTAAGTGGGAGTGTCAAGTCCATACAAACTAGATCTTCCAGTCAACTAAAACTTCCCACGCAGAAACGTTTTATTGAATTTATTTCTGGAAATCTGGACACCCATAAATTCATAGTCTTTATGAATGGGGGCATAGCTGGTGAAAGGAAGGAGAGAACCTGGCTAAGTAGCATTCAACATGTTTTCAGGGCTTATTTGTTGAAAACAGCTTGCTGCTGCTGAATTGACACTGACAGTAATTTGTAGTGCGGTATCAGCTAATCAGCTTGTGTCAGAACATCAAGAAGTGCTTTCCCTCCACATTTCTATCTATATGTTCATCCCTCTATCTGCCTCTTACCCTCCCAGCTGCACCACCTCTTTTCCATAGAGACATTATTCATTATCCTGCACACCTCATATCCCATATGTGCAAAACCCTGTCAGCTTATCTGTTACCTACCTAACATAGGGCTCTGTGCAGGTTACCTAGAGACAGCGGAAGAGCCATAAAAACATAATTACTATTGTTCAAAACTAATTGCGCTAATCATATCTGGGATCTAGCAGTCCTAACAAGGTCCCAGTTCATAGCCATAATTATCAAATACAGGGTGTAGATAAAGTCTTCATTTGGGTTAATGCTTTAACTTGGTAGTGCTGCAAAGGAGTCATATTAGATTGCTTGTCAAGTACAAGCATCTGACAGCTATAAAAGCCGTCTGGCATTCAGCACTTTGATATGTGAGTTTTCAAAGCATCTCAATACATCAACAGTAGACCTTTTTCAGTATGTGTGCTTTGGCTCTCTGGCCCTAAAAAATTGGAAGCTATAAGATTTATTGCAAGATCAATACACCCTGTCCAAATAGTGCTAGAGCCTTTAGTGCAAAAGTGATTCAAACAACTAAGAAAATCAATATCTTTGTGTTTTCATCGATTGTGTCTCTCTGAAAGACAGCTCAGGAAAATAATGTTTTCTTTAACACCAGAGGCTGCGTTTGTAGATTTGATAATCACATACCGTGGAGAATGTTGCCACCAAGGCAAGAAAAGTCTTAAGAATTAATTAAATTTGATTTGAAACAAAGATTTGATTTGATTTTTCCCCCTCTCTTAGTCATGCAGACTTTGAAACATCTAAATGTATGCTATTGTAATATATTATATAAAGAGAGGGGGGTATGAAGTTAGTATCCATTGTTATTAATTTCATAACCTGGATGCCACCAAAGAAAAATGTAGTTTATATATGTGAGATATATTTTTTAGAACAGAAGTGAACTCCTTGTATCTCCCCATAGTGAGTCACAGAAGAACAAGAGGTCTGCAGGTTTTTCTTGCAATTAAACTCTAGAGTTTAATTGTGCTTTGACTAACACACCTTCAGTAACAGAAGTAATCAGTGAAATCAAAGAGACTTTGGCTACAATGAGAACATGCAGACTGTTCACCCATGATGCCACACAGCTGAGAACAGGTGCTCTAAATGTTACCTGAGTGGACTCACAAAACTGGGCTCCTCCCACCAGACTGTGTCCTTGAGCATGCCGAGTCCTGAGCTTAGTAACAGAGACAGGGGTTGGTGACAGACTATATATTGCCTTGTTTTATATGACTGACAGACAAACAAGCAGAAAGACGGGCAGGGAGACAGCTGCTGACCCAGATGCAGATCAGACCAGGTGTGTCAGCGAAGCCTGGGGCGGGGGGACTAAGCTGATTTTTATTAGACATGACAGGTTAAAACCCCACTTACCCTGTCATGCAGTCGATCCATGGATGGAAAGATTGCCGATAGGTTAGACAGATTTTATTACCCTCTGGTCCTGTATGACTGTCTGCCGCTCTCTGCTTCTGTCAGTCCCTCTCTTTTAATGTCCCCTCCAGTCTCTAAGGTAGTCTATGCCGACCAGTTGATCACACCCAAACGGCATATACTGCAAGAGAACCAATGACTACAGCGGCTCATCTGTCCTGTCTCTAACTGTGATTGAGAGCATGTTTACAGATTTTGCTAGATCACCTGTCTCTGCTATCTCTGGCACCGGTTCAGTTCAGTCAGTTAATTACTGGAAGAGCTCAGAGATTCCATATGTTGCCAAAAACTGGTGAATTTAATCAAATAGAAAAATAACATATCAGGAAATTAAGAAGAGATTAAACATGATGGAATAGATCCCCCAAAAGGGAATATGGCAACAGCACAAGAAACAGAAAAATCTGAAAGTTTAGCAATGATACAGGGACATGATGTAATGAGAAAATATAGTTATTACCCACTAAGACTAGTGTAGTAATTCTGTGATATAATAGTAGTACCAGTAACATAATAGTAAAAAGGTACTAATAGTGTTTTTGTGGTTGGTAGTTTATAGATTGTTTTCACAGTCAGTAGAAATCCATCTGAAACGGGGGAATAAAAAGCTGCGCCAGCACCTGCTCTATTCACAATCCATGCTGTTTTTTGGTGTACCCTGCAGACGGTCACAGTTTCGGAGAAGCAAGTTTATGTCAGGATGACAGACTCTGCCTCATAGACTGAGGGTAAAAAAAAAGAGAAAGCAATGGTGTCTTTTTAAAAAATTAAGTTTAAATGTAATTTATTACTCAGTTAGCTCACAGTAAAGAAGAACATATCCAGATTGTATCCAGACAGATTTGATAAAATCTGGAAAGCAAAAAACAACAAAAACACATGAAATGCAAATCATATCCAAATCTCCAAATTTGGAGATGGTTTGAATTGCGATTCCATTTTTTATTTTTTTGTCTGGATGCTCTGAAACTCAAATCGGATATCTGTCAGATAAGGTTTCTTTAAATGCAGCACAACGATAACACAATGACGACGTCAAATCCAGAATGATGTACGTGCGTTGGAGCGGCTGAGCAGAATCGTGCCGCTCCTAGCAGAGCAGTATGGAAGACACAGGAGAGCAACATTTTGTGGACAGACACTGAAATAAATTTGTGCCCGGAAGCTTCTGAACAGACAAAATCTGCTTGTGCATTGGAAAGCCGAATCACCAGTGTAGTTACTGGCGCCTTTGTCATTTCCACAGCAATCCATGACTGGCAACGTCTGGATGCACAAATCCGATCTAATCACTTGCAAATAACTTTGCGGACAGTCTGTCTTGAAGATCTTATTTGTGGAATAAATCTAATTTTCCTGCAGTCTGAACAAAGTCTAAAAGTACAGAGCCATGTTCACAGCTCTGAGAGACTCTACTTAGTGGTGCTTTGGGCTAATGGCTGATGCCAGTTCAGAGTATTAGCATGCCTAACATCACTAAACCTTTCAGGGCCATTACACAATTCCACAACAACCTCTCTGACCTGCTGGTCGTGCAAGAGGAAAAGTCAGTGGATGCCAATTTGTGACAGGTTTGTCAATTGGTGTCAACATTGACCGACAGATTGACATTGCCACCCCTTGAGTCATGTATAACATGAATACAAGTTTTTAAAAATATCCTTTTTGCTATTTTTATCCGTTGACTGGAGATTAAAGGAAAACTATATATAAGTTGTATACTTCTTTTTACGGTTATTGGATATTATTTATAGACACATATTTTTAATTAGACCTTTTTATTACATTTTGCCATATTTGGGGCTCTATAAAAAGTCACAAGGGGTCATAAAACTTTTTAATGGGACACATCATGTGGACCTAATTGTGTTAGCTGTAGGTTGTTGTGGGAGTAAGAAGCAACATCTCATTTGTCTTCCTTACCCTATTTCATTTTTTTCTAAAGCCAGCCTTTAAGGTCAAACCAGACACCGTCCTGGTCATTCTCATCTTTCTTTAACCTCTTTGTTGTCACCAGCATTCAGTTACTGTAGACGCGTTTTTTAGGCAGTGACATTCCTAAAGGTCACAGTAAGCTGAGAACGCCTGTGGTTTGGAAAACATGAGGCAAAAATAGGCATTGGTAGGGTCAGTGGGAAGAGTTGACCGTCTCATGTATTTATCTGGAAGCATGCTGAAGTGGGAAATGAAGTTTTTGTCTTTGTCACAACAATATAGCAGATTGCAATATCCGTGTTTAAATAAACTTATAGCAGTCTGCTTGTGATTTAGAAGTGGAAGTGCCTGTGGGTCTCTTTGTTTTTGAATCGTGTGATGTTACTGGAGTGAGACAAAGCTCATTAAAACACTGAGATTTAAAAAATGACAAACCCTACAGCAAAGAGAACTTATCGTAATCAGTGGATTCATTTATTTTAAAATGTGAGATATCACTAACCACTATCCTTCTCCATTTAAGCTCTCCTTACCTAATACAACATATTTATTAAACAAACTCAATAACTAACAATAATTAACTAGTAATTAACACACCAGCTCTGTGTGTATCAAGAGGAAAGCTTCATTTGTTTGCTTGTGAACATGGGAACCTGATTTTAGTCATTTCATAAGCAAAGACACTTGGGGTGGTGCACGTAGTGTGTTTAACATCAATCATGGCTAATCTATTCAGCTGCCTCGTACAAACAACGCACATGCTGACAGTTCAGTGATGGAGAATAGAGGCTCGTCCCAAAGAAACCTGGTTGCAACACATGGAGATAAGATTAAATATACTTTATCCGTTTTTACACTATTTTACTCTTACAGTATTGCCAGGAGTGATTTATTGAACAGTGTCAGGTTGGAAAATTACATGACAGAGAAGAGGCAACCAAATGTACGAAATTTTAATAGATTTCACTTCCACTGTCGTTGCTTAATTAGGAGCTAGTTTGTCAAGATAAACAGCTGCTGCTGCTAATTTTCCATTCCAGTGTCATTAAAGCATTGCAGAAGAGGAGGGCACAAGCAAGAAGATGTAATTAATCGACCACCAGTCACCCCTGTAGCCTGCCAATTCCTGAGCTTTCAAATTTGATGTAGCAATATCATGTGTCCTTCTATATTTCATCTCTCGGCTAGAAGCTTCAGTGAATGTTCAAGTCTCAATGCTTCATGTGTGTCACAATTAATTCACTAAGTCTGTTTCCATTGGAGACACTTTGTGTCATTTCGCTTTAATTTATACATCAGTTCTTCCACTTCAGCAAAGTGTAAATATTTTTTTTGCAATATTTCGAGACGCTCAAAATAAAAATGCTCATAAAAACAGATGGAAGGAAACCCACCTATATAGAGAGAATTACAACAAAAAGGTTTAACGCCACATACCTCGAGTCCACTCTGATTCATGCAATGTCACGATGGGACTCTTACAGTATTCATCAAAACTTTCTTCTTTCCTTTTTTTTCTTTCTTTTTGTCTTAAATCTTTCCACTCTGTCCATCTCTCTCTTCCTCTTTCTCCTCAGAGGGAGGGGGTAGCAGCCATTTGCAGTGCCCTCACTCTAAAGCTACAACTTCTTGCCAAACACTATCATCCCCACTATAAACCATTCAGTCTGTGTGTGATGGTGTGATCAGATAGAACACACTTTACTCATTTCAGACTGATAATAAAAATAAACATAAAATCCTAAATTGTTTTTCATGTCTTCATAACCAGACAGACAAGTTTCAGACCATCTGGCATCGGCTTTTGTTTGTTTGTGGTGCTGAACTTATTCGAGAAAAGACTAAATGACTTTTGTTCAGTTTTGATTTTTGTCACGAGCAGACTTCCTGTAAGCATTTTAGTGACGCTTGTGACCACTCAGACATGCACAAGATAAATCAGCTTACAGGGAAAAAATTTAAATGCACTATTGTTACTGTACTTGGATGATAATGATAAAAGATAGCAGAAAAATGAGTCTTTATTTTTAATCCATAATGTGAAAGAAGAGCAAATTCAGTTTATCACAACTGTGGTGTTAATTTCATAGCGCTGACCATCATTTGTCGTAAGCTTTATGAGTTTGATAAAACTGTACTCACAAAGTTAATTGTTGATATCTGGGAGCGACATCTGAAGCTACAATCAAGTCTGACAGCACAGGAGACACAAACAGTCATACGATCAGACAGGTTGCAAACAAGTTAACATCCAAAGACACTGAAGTCTGCAAGCCTTGATTCTGCCTCACACTGGTGTGCTGCATTTGTATTGAGCTAATTGTCATAAACAAATGCTTAATTGAGTTTTAGTTATGTTGAAAATCTGTATATTCTGAATACTTTATCTGTTAAACCTAATTATTTCATTTTCTCAGTATAGCCTTTTTTATTTAATTAATTAAAGGCAGTGTCCTTATTGGATGATCTTTCTCATGTTCAGAAAGTTCGACACGTTTTCCTTTAAGAGCAAACTGTTAATATTTTTCTTCCACCATCAATCTCTAATTTGATATATCATAAATAGCACCATATGACGTCAGAGGAACAGTTTTTCTTTCTCTATACATTGTTCTATGTGTTGAAGTTTGTACCCCAATCATCCAGCCTGACCACCTCCATAACTTCAACACTTATTGGACTGCAATTACGCTATCTTAAACATATCTGGCAAGTGTTAAACGTTTCAGAGGCAGGGTTGTGAGACATATTACAATAAAGGGGAGAAGTAAAATGTCCCTCCCCCTCGTCGACAGTACGTTGCTCCTCTCCCTCACTGACTGTCTTTCTGTTGTGTTGTATTAGTGCCGGCATCAGTCAGTTTGTTTTGCTGGCTCGGCGACACCACTCTGCTGCCAGCTGCACTTCTGACTGGACAGTGCACATCATTCATTTTAATATTTATCCTCCTTCTCCCTCTCTCTCCTTCCACCACTTCTTTCCATTCACCCGGCAGCCCTCTCCTTCTTTCCCTCTCTCCTCTCTTAAATCTTAAGACTCTTTTTTTACTTCCCATTGATTCATTCATCTCCTGTCACCCTTTCCTCTTTACCTTTTTTATCCTTTCTTTCTATTTTGTCCATACACATCTCTCTTCCTTCTTGTCCACTCTCCTCTCTCTCTGTATCTCCTCCCTCCTTTACTTTATTATCACTCTGACAATTAGTTTTCTGATTAACAGCAACTGTAAATTGATGTGTCTGAATGCCTATTAATCACTGGTGACATTAATTTCTATATTAACATAGCTGTAGGATTCTTCACACAATACTGATTAGGCTGCAATGAATCAAAAGTTACAGAAAGTCATAGAGTAAATTTAAGTATATTCAGTCGATTCACTTTCAAGAGTGAATTTATTTTTAGATCAGAGTGAGGTGTGTCGCAACCTGTCATTTAGAAATTACTACTCATTAATGATACTGTGTGAAGTCTGGTTTACATTACATTACATTGCATTAGCAGACGCTTTTATCAAAAGCGACTTACAGAGGAGGACATAAGCTGAAAGGTTTAGGTTCATTTATTAACATATTGAGAAAATGTTGTTATCTGTAAATTGTTATCTGCCAAATCACAAAATGTTTATACTGAACAAATAACTGACAACACAGTGTCTTTTTTTCTCTATAATATCCATTCTTGTGATACAATATCTGTTTGAAGCAACCAAAGCATAATTACATTTTTATCTTCTGGTTGTGTGTGCATCTGTCCACGGCTAATCTGCATACTATTGCTCAGCTTTGTACTGGCTGCTGATGCCTCATTGTCTGAGGTTTGTCTCCATATAGCCCATAGTCTACTCTGCTCTGGTGACGCCTCGATAATGTAACCAGCATATGGTCTCTCCTTATTTCCACTTGCTCTCATGTGTACACTCCGGACACACCTCATCCACATGTCATCAGACACACTTGGTGGAGATTTGCACTCTTCTGTTTTTTTAATGTTTAAACACTGACAGCATGAGGTGGAATTATAGGGGAGAGATTGTGGTTTTGCTGTAATATGAAAGTTAATAATGACTTGTAGTGCAAACATTAAGATTTTTTCATTTTAACATTTAAATGAAATAATGATTTTTTTTCCCCCCAAATTAGTAAAAGTTTAAGTGGGTTTGTTGCCTAAACCTAACAACACACAGGACTGAGAACAAAATGACTGGTACCTACCCAAAAACACAATTAGTGAACATAATGCCAGGCAGCAAATATGTTTCTCATTATAGTGTAGCTGGAAAAACACATTAGTGTATATAAATGTCATTTCTTCTTTTTGGAATTAACCTAACCTGTAATTCACGAGAGGAGCATGAACAAAACGTTATACAGTCATTGAAACTGAAGGTTGAACCCTTCTTCAGTTTCCTCTTTTTGTATTCTCCTATAGTCAGATTTAGGGGGCTCTGTTTCCAGATCATTGCAGAAATGGAATGTAATATGCATAACTAAGTTGTCAATATAATCACCTGAAAATAAGAATGTCCATCTCAGAATGAGCCTTTTATATCCACAGCCACTATGGGTCCTCTTCACTAGAGTCCCCATGTTGAACCGCCATGTTTCGAGATACAGAATGGATAAACTAAGCCCTGCCTATAAATGGGGCTTTTTGTGTTTTGCGCTTGAGTCACGGTTACTGTAGTTTCTCCTTCACGCTATAAAGGAGAGGGTGAGGCAAGGGGGTTGCAACTACACACATAGATGCAGCTGCATCCTACACACTGGTCCTTTTAATTTAAACAGTTGGTTCTAGCTGCTCCTGCTGGATGTCACATGGTGCTGTTTGTCTAGCACTCGTGAACGACCTTGTCCCAAAGAGGTTTGGCCACGGTTAAACAATGTTGCACTACTTTCTTCTTTCTGAGAGAAAGATACACAGTTAATTGCACAATAGTGAAGAGGTTTCTTTTTTTAGGAAAATGTGAACAAAGGATGTTTTAAATGTTTGAGTTTTGCTTTTGTTTCCCTGCTAAGGGGAGTCTTAAATTACTGGGCTTACCTCACAGGAGCCTTCATCTGTCATTTATCCCTTTCATCCAAATCCTCAGTGACTCACCCTACTTCCTTTCCTTTATCTCACCTCAACCCTGCCCACCTCCAAACATGCACACATGCATGCACGCGTTCAGCCGCGCAAACACACACACAACCAACCATGCATGCACGCACACAAATCCCACTGGTCAGTCATTATGATCAAAGGTCTGATGGTTGACAACCACTCAGACCGACACAAACAGAGGCCAGAGTGAGAAGGAGGTGTAAGGGGTTCCACATGTGGGAACCTGCTGCCCTCTTGTGTTGATGGTGATAAGTGGTTATCTGTGATGTGTGTTTGATTTTGTTTTGTTCAAGGGAATAAATCAGATTTTTTCCTCTCCCTGTGTGTGTGTGTGTGTGTGTGTGTGTGTGTGTGTGTGTGTGTGTGTGTGTGTGTGTGTGTGTGTGTGTGTGTGTGTGTCTGTTTGCATATGTTTGTAACAGCAATAGGATACAGGATTAAATGCGTCATGCTGACACACACTGTGACGCAGGTAGGCTCTGTGCCCACACATGCTCAGCCACACTGAACTTGATTTAGGGATTGGAAAACCAGTTTCAAAGGTTTGGATCACTATCGCAGTGCCACATCCAGGATGTTTTGAATGGAATGGTCAAGCTGGGACTAAAAAACAAGAAAAACTCACATTATTGCAATTTGGATGTCTCCAAAAGACGGTTTCTTCAACTGGAAGCTCTGCCCTCATACTGTGTAAGAAGAGCTGCTTTAGTTATGAGTCAGAGTGGTTTGTTAACAAGTGAAAGAGATGTAAAGTGTCCCTTTTTGTAGTGTAGTCAGTTATACTTTAAATCTGAGTCACAAAGGGATGTCGTTTATCTCAGTTTGTAGAGCCCCATGTACAAAGGCTCAGTCCTTGCCGTGGCAGCCCGGGATTCGAATCCGACCCGTGGCTCTTTCCCACATCTCATTCCCAGTCTCTCTCTCCCCACATTCCTGTCACTCTTCAGCTGTCTCTGTCAAAAGTAAGTGAGTCGTATAATTAAATTTTTTTAATTTTAAACAAGCTTTTAAACTGTTTTACCATAAAAGGACTTTCTGGAGCTGCACCACATGCAGCTGGTGCCGTTTTTTATTTTTTCCACAGTTCCCCCTCAGATGGCCACCGGTCCACCACTGTACAGCAGAATCATAGACAGCCACTTGTCACTACTTTGTTGACATGTCTCTAGTTCTCTCACCAGTTCTCTACTGACTCTGTAATGTTTCTTTCTCTTTTAGATTAATAGATGTGTGTTTATTAAGAAGTGATGACTCAGCAGTAATAAATGCATAGGTAATGTATCGGTAGATTATCTCTTATAGGTATTCTGGGCAGTCAAAAATATATATTATGCAAACTCTTTTAAACTCACTGTACTGAATCTCCACGTTAACAAAATGATGACCTTTAGCTTCAGAAAAGGTCACTGCAGTTAAAGAAAGTGAAAGTCATCAGAGGGAGAAAAGGGATATAAAAAAGAGATTAAGGGAAAATGAAAAAATTAAGTGATAGTGAGGGACTTATTGTAATGACCAGAGGAGTTTTGATTATAGAGGCAGTGATGTGGAGATTGTGGACAAAGAAACATCAGCAAAGAGAAGAACCACTGTGATTACGGTTCTGTAAAATCAATCAAGGCTTCAGCACATGTGTAAGAAGCAAGGGTTGCAGTTGATTTATTTTTTACTCTTTACATGCACACACAAAAAGCCACTGATATCTCCTGATGTGATTTTTAGGTTGATTACAGGAAAAAACAATTAATGGCTGCAGGAGACTGTGTGAGCAGTCCTGCAAATACAAAAGTGTTTGTATCAGAATATTCTTAAAATACCAAAAGTACAAATGCTCGTTTAGCCAAAGGGTCCATTTCAAAATAAAGTATATTAAATTGTTAATATGAGGATTATTAATATGCACATCATGGGTGTGGGTGTGGGTGTGGACTTATCCAGTACCACTTGTGACCACAGAGTGTCA
The DNA here is from genome assembly GCA_004119915.2 of Collichthys lucidus. Taxonomy (NCBI): domain Eukaryota; kingdom Metazoa; phylum Chordata; class Actinopteri; family Sciaenidae; genus Collichthys; species Collichthys lucidus. The sequence continues at coordinate 21,276,546 of CM014080.1, read as the reverse complement.
GTAGAGGACCGCCAAACCAAACACATAGAGATACAATAGATAGACACCACCACCAGGCTGCCTTCATCACAATATACTGTTGTTTATGTTATATTGGAACAAATATACTCTTCAGATAGGACCTTGTTTAAAATTTAACAGTATGTCAAGTTTTCTGGATCTGGTGTTGCTAATAGTTATTATCAATGATTCTCACAGATGTAAGTGGTACATTTGATATGACTGAAATTTTAGAAAGTCACCCACAAAAAAGTCGAAGGTAAACCAATTACATGAATTACATATGCAAAAGTAATGTTGATTTTTGTGAAGAGATTTCAGATGTAAATATGTGTAAGGGTATAAAAATTTGAGAGATGAGCAACTGTAAAGCTTTCCTGTAGAAAAAAAATGTACTGCTCAGCAAATTCCTGGATAAATAGAAGGTTTAGAAATCATTGATTCGTCCTTTATTTTAATGAGGAGAAATCCATTGGGAGCGTGTTTGTTTTCTCTGAGGAGTGAACTGTGCACAAAAGCAGCAGTTTAAGCAAATCTTCTTTTCCAAAACCACGCATAGGGAAATACATGTACTTCATGCATTACCACACACCATCATGCTGTATTAAAACGTTTAACCCATGCCATTCCACAACAACACCAACACAAAGGTTTGGTCCCGGGGTTTGAATCCAACATAGGAGGTTATTCTCTAAACAAGATTGTGGCCTGCTTGCTGCATATATACTTATCCGGTGAATTGTATGAGTATGAGGACAGTGCTATGAAACAAATTCCAATTTCCACTTTATATACTATTATAGTGAAAGGGCTGTAAATCAAACCACGGGCTCAGAGGTGGAGGATTTTGGGTTGCAGCCCAGCAGGAGGGGGTATTTGGCTGCTGCTCCGTCTACACCATTTCTAATAGAACATTTTGGCTTGTGTGAGCAGGTTTGCATTTTCAGCGATTTCTTTTTTTTTTTCTTTTTTATGCTGCGAGTTTAGATGTACTTTCAAAATTAAAGTGCAGCACATAAATGTTACAGAATTATATTCTTTTTATTCCGCGGGGGGTGGAAATGCCTCAGTCAGAAACTTGACGTTTTTCTTTTTCCAAGCGAAACTTCGCGAGTATTTCGTGGGCGTCTCTTGGAGTCTGAGATGATTATTGCAGAAGCTGGGTGTGTTCGTTTTGTTGTGTCAGCCTGGATGGCCAGCCGCAGCAGTGGCCAACACAGTCAGCCTATCAATTAGCTAATAGTCTTAGTCACAGCTATCTTCCTGTAATGACACAGCCATTTCTCTGCTTGCAGAAAAGGCCTCGTTGGATGGTTGTGTGTTTAGGGGTTTGGCTGCACAGCATGGAGATAATGGCAGTGGTGGAGATTTGGGGAGTCTTTTTTTTTTCTCACTCACATTGCAAATAAAAGCAATTAGTAGAAAGCAATTCACCATCTAAAGCAGCAAAGTTTTAGCCCTCATAGAGGTTCGTTTTCGCTTCTGGGTTTAATTGTTTTATAACATCATCATGTGTATTGTTGCTTAGTTGGTGAGTTTGAAATGAAAGACATTACAGTTTTCCATCAATATAGAAAACAGCATAGTAGCTTAAAAGTGGGATAAGCGATTCTAGGATGCTTCTTCCTCACGGTCCGCTAGCTTTCCACTCTGTGTATGCACTAGAAGAAAATATAGAGTGGTTGTACACAGCCCTGTCTCTGTAAATAGGAAACTCAGAGCCAAACACTAACTTCCATTCCAGCCAGCATTTGTGTTTTTGTATAACATTAATCTATTTGTCCACTGACATTCAGCCTAAAACCCAGGTTCCAAAAACGGGTTAAAGCTATGTAAAACATACAAAAAAAAAAAAGATTATGAATGAGTAATGATTTGCTTTGACTTTTTTTTCCAATTGAAATTACTATTGTTCTGTAAATATACATATATTCTGAATTTGATGCCTGCAACAAGTTCCAAAGAAGTTGAGACAGGACAAGGCGAAGAAGTACTTTCTTAAATGGTTAGGCAAATGTTTTTTGCAAAAAAAAAAAAAAAAATACAACACAATGTAAAACTTTCTGTTGCAAAACTTGCTATTGGATTCAAGTATTGAAAATTGACTGACTGCTTTTTTCTGCTAACAATCCCACACGTATCTGATAGTATTAAAGGCATGTTTTTAATGCATATAAAAAAACACATGTTCAAAGTTAAAGGTCCAGTATGTAACATTTAGGCAGCTGTTTTCATAAAGTGTATAAACACTTAAAAATAAGAATCACCATGTTCACCCTCTTGAATGAGCCTTTTATGTCTATAGATGCTGTGGGTCCCCTGCAGTGAGTCCACCATGTTGAACCGCCATGTTTCTACAGTAGCCCAGGACAGACAAACTACACACTGGCTTAGTGTCAGCTTTATTTCAGAAAGGAGAGGGTGAGGCGAGGGGAATGCAATGCAGTAACTACACTGCTGGATGCCAGGAAGCAGGATGGTAGGATGAGTGTCTCAGTTTACTGCTCCCTGTAGAGTCAACTAGTGAATGTTTATGAAGGGAATAATGAATGAGTGAGCAAGGGAGTACTTCTTCCTGATTGGTTCAAGGGTGACTGCATCATTTGTGGTAGATGACATTCTGTTTTTCTTAAGAGCGCTTTACACTCTTTCTCTCTCTGTCTCTCTCCAGCTGTCACTCAGGGTCGCCTGCTCTGTGTGATTGGCTGGCTGCCAGCCACTCCCGTTTAGAGAGAGGGCACCGCCTCACCCTTCATGCCTCAGCTTTTTCTCAATGAAACCTTTACACTAGGGGACATTAATGGCGTGCGCACACACACACTTGCATTATACTTGCGTGATATATTGACTTAGTAAATGAGTTTAAACTTTAAATGGCTTTTAAGCCCATTAAAGCTGCACTCAGCCAGATTTTATGTAAAAATCCACCTGTCTTCTTACTTAAAATGAATTATGTCTGCAGCACACAGTTTGCCACATTAAGATTATACAATCCAAATTGCCTCCTAAATAAGTTAAGATCACAAGCAATGGTTCATCCTGTTCACTCCCTTTTAATAACCACCCAGATGCATGAACAAAGCCTGCAGAACTTGGACTTGTTGCCAAATTCTCAAAAAAAACAATTGATACGATTCCCTTTATAAACACTGCTGCTGACTGTCTGTTCCGTTTTATATCCTTCGTCTGTGCTCTAAAAATGTTTTGGATGAAATTAATTATTGCATCATGTTTAATTTTATATCGCCAAGGCTAATTCAGAAGTTTAGGATGACGCATCCATTATTTGCAAACAGTATACTGTATATCTTCTTAAATTTGTAGCTGCAAAAGACACAGCAGTGTCTCCCAAACTCGCCATTCTGCTTCCAGGTTATATTGTACAGCTGCAAACATGCTGTACTGTAGGAATACCAACCATATATTCATCAGTAATAAATATTTAACATATTTTCATGATATGTATGATTCATCCCAGTGAAAAGTACAACAACCTCATGCTAGTTGACAATAAGTGTCAAGAGACGCTTGTGAAAGTGTTGTAACAGGGAAGCAGAGGAATGGAAATAAAGAAATGAGGATGCAGAAAGAACAGGGACACGGTGTCATGGGTGGTATATTAGACTAAAGTTATATTAGACTAAAACAAAAGACAAACTTTGGGAGAGGAGAAGAAAATTAGAAGTAAACAAACAGGTGAGAGACAAGCAGATGAATGAAGAGGGAGAAATATGGGGGCAATAAAGGAGGGATGAGGAGGAAGGGAGGGAGGTAGATGTGATATGAGACTATAGGAGGAGAAGTGAGTCAGAGAAACAAAGGACACTGGAAGAGATGAATAAAGGTGGAGGAGGACGGGAGGGAAGAAGGGAGAGATAAGGAGGCAGGGTAATGAGCAAGAAATAGATGCAAGGAGGAGGGAGGAACAGCGAGGGAGAGTGTGAAAAGGAGAGGTGGAAGAGGAAGGGAAGAAAGAGGCACATGAAGGTAAGAAGGGGTAAAAGAGGAATAATAAGGGATGACGGAAGGAGTTAAGTAGGGAGGAAAAGGAAGGTAGAATGAAATGTAAGAGTAGAAGTGGGGAAAGAAATGAGAAAGGAGGGATGGAGAAAAAAGGGATGAACAAGAGGAGAGATGTGATGATACGATGATGGAGAGAAAAGGGAGAGGAGAAGAACAGAAGGAGGGAGGAGATTTATAGAGAGCACATTTATCCAGTCGCTTTATCACTGCCTGGTTTACCTCTGTGTCCTGGTCTACTTAGAGCGCACACACACACACACACACACACACACACACACACACACACACACACACACACACACACACACACACACACACACACACACACACACACACACACACACACACACACATTGTTGTACTTATGAGGACCTTTGCTGCCTTAACATCCTCAGGCCTTCACTATCACAGCTACATGTGTAATACAAAACTTTACCTGATTCAGAAGCCTAAATGTATCCTGACAGGGTCAATATGGAGTATTACAACTTTGTCAATTATGGGTAAAGGTAAATGAGAGTTCCACTGATTGCACGTCAAAGCCTGTTGTCTGATAACTTGCCTCACGTGATGTAATCTGAGTCAATGTTGGAGCTGAAGACTACAGGTTTGGTGTTATGCCGTGTTCACATGAAATGCAGAGTGAATTTTTGCCTTGTGTTACTCGAGCAAGTGATAATCTAGTTTACTACAGTGGTACGAGACAAAAATAAACAGATTTTGCTGCAATTTAATTGCTATAATCAAACCAAAGGGATGTCTAAATAATGACATCATAATGCAGATTTGTAAGACGTCTGAGTTAATGCTTTCTCAGGTCTGTTGCAGTGACTTTATATGTAATTGTGCTGAATATAAAATCTGCTTATTAGAATGAAGTGAGCTTATTGGCCACTACTGGCATAACACACCTGAGTCTGACCATCATCGATCATTTGACAAAGAAGAAGAATGCGTGGAATGGACAATATCTTTTGAATGTTATTGGAGTGATGCGTTAATTGGTGTGGCGGTCTTTTCATAGTCATAGTTTCATAAGTCTAAAGCCAGATTTATTTCTCAGGTGATTGTCCTTATAAACACTCATTGCAATCTAAAACACTGACTGATCTGTCTGGTCGCCTGACTGCCCCAAGTTGACCTTAATGATGTTGCCATAGTGAAATGATGGTCAAAACTCTATTAAAAAAAATAAGATCCAAGTTGTTATAAACCAGAATTTAAAGACTCACACTCATACAGTCTGCAAACAAAACACACAAAATACACTTAAACACATGCAAATGAGTTCAGAGGTATGAAATATATACGCAGAGTTTTGAAAGACTAAAACTAACACACTTTACAACACATCCCCGACATCGGGAATGTAACGCACACATTCACACAGCATAGTAAGCACATATATACACTCAGGCTGTTCAGAGAAAACTGGCTTCAACACCCCCTTCGTATCTCTCCCCCTCCTCCTCCTTGCCCTCTCACTATCTCTCTTTGTGTCCCTGTTCTCCTCCTTTTCACCTTCCTCCACCTCCTTATCTCTCCCTTTCAATCGCTTGCTCGCTCCTCTCCTCGTCTCCTTTTTGTCATTTCGCTATCTCTTTTCTCTCACTTCCTATCTGACCTTATTTCCTGCCTCCTCTCCATCTCCCCTTTCTCCACCGTACCCTCTCTTTACCATCCTCTCTGCTGCTTTTCGTCACATTTTTAGCTCCTCACCTTTTGTTTTTGTCCTCTTTTGGTCACTTGTCTCCTCAGCCCCCCCTACTTTTCTTATTTCTCCTTTCACTGCTCTGTCCTTTTGAAACTTTCTTTGGCTTTCATCATGTTCTCATCTTCCTTTCCCTTTTTGCCCTTAATTCTTAATCTCCTGTGGTTTTCACCCCCTTCTTAATTCTCTATCTTTACTTTCCTTCATTCTGTCTGTCCTCTTGACTTTCCTTTTTTCCTCTAACTCAGAATTCAGAGGAAGTATTAAAAGTGTACATATGTGCTTCTGGCAGAGATGAGTTTTATTTATTTTTAGTTTCAGTCTCTTCCAGGTCTTTGCTGACAATGCTTGTAATAGCCAGTAATTTATTTTTCTATCATTCTTTTTCTGTTAGCAGTCCCACCATGCATTTGGTGGAAGGCAAGGGAAACCACCTGGAGAGACGAAAGTTCAGTCCAGCACACAGTACCAAAAATAAGCAGTCACATTGCTCTCCAGCCCACCTGGTCGAGCTTTATTTGAGCATACCCGAGTTGGGAATTGAACCTCGTTCTTCATGCTCCTCGCTAGATTTATTGCAGGATGTATGCATCTGTACTTCTTGAGGATACAGTGCTAAACACACAGTGCTGCTCTTGAACCCACTGCCCATGGATGATGGCTAGTTTGCAGGGGAGCATTGCAAATGAGACTATAGGAGCAAATAATTGCATTAATTGGATTGTGGTAGGGGGTTTTGTGCATCCACTCTTGAGTGTCAGGCACCAGCCTAATATAATTTGTACTGTACAAACTATGGTGATTTAAGAGAGCTCATTTTTTTTGTGAGAATATATATACCATACACTCAGATAATTAAAGACTGGAATTTAATTTTGACGTGTTTAAGTTTTCTAACTTTATAACTTTATCTCTAGTAATTCTTCATTTGTTTCTCCAGACCATTATAGTAAATGGTTTGTCAGAGATTTATGAATTTTCTTGTAAACTATAAATTCTTTAGGTCGCTTCTGTATTTTTGGACTTTTTTATGGTTTCAAAAAGTATAAGCAGCATTCATTCATGCATTATCCATTCATGCATTAATATCCGATTAAGGCAATCCATGTCTGATGAACCTAGCGAGTTAAATGTTGTGGTTGGGGTGGTAACTGGGCTTGTGTAGTATCTGGCTTTTGTGTAAGTAAACCATGCACCCTTCACAGGACATGCAACCTACCACAGTAGTCGTGTGTAGTAAGGAATCATTTTTGAAGACTTTGAATCAGTCAAACAAAAGTTACATAAATATGTGTACACTGTATTTGGGATGATTTGAACCGTTCAAACATCATTTTGTCACAGGAATGAAAACTGATGTGTATATGGTATAAGTCAAATGTACATTGAGTTAACTAGTTATGATCATCTTACTCCTTTGGCTGTTGCATCATTGTTTTCAGAAAAAGGGTCGGAGCTCAACAGACCTTGTCGTGACTTCAGCATCTTAAATGTGCACAGATGACATTTCTGTCCTTGGCAAATTGGGACTTCCACAGAGCTATGGGTACACTTTAACGTCAAGATAAGAAAAATTGCTCAAAATACCACTGAGATCATCATTGCTTTGTCCTACTTTTTTTCGCAGGTGGAATATGTCTGTGGCCAAGAATATGTTTTTAATTGTTTAGCAGGTTTAACATATTCATTGCACATGGGATATGGGAAGAAGGTGACTGTAGGTGACGGCCTGATTTCAGGGCTAGAACATCTTAAAGACAACCATTAATCAGACATTCAGGTCATTTTTTACTGTATGTACGTGAGGCTTCAGTTTCTTGCAATTTTTATTTTTACAATGATACAGCAGCATGATCTGTTTCCTAGATTGTCCAATTTTTTATATCAGTTGGTCTCTCTTGTTTATCATGTACTAAAGTAGAATCTCTCAGGCTAGACTGTAGCAATGTGCTGTGATTAGTCTCTGTTAGCGTTAGTTCTGTATGCAACATTCAGTGAACTGCAGTTAGTATCCACAAGCGAGCATCATAACCAGAATATCTATAGTAAATCAGTAAACAATGGATCTTAGCATCGTCCTGACTGCTCTTTAATCCGTCAAGAGTGTTGGGAGTCATAATTCACTTACTCACAGTGAGGAGCAGCAGTTCCCACACTCCAGCCTCTTTGAAATGACTAATCACCCAGTTACATATCATCTAGAGTAACCGTAGGAACAGTAATAATAGTATGAGGAATTTTAGGAGGACTGACGACAGACTGCGGGTCTGCATAAACTGCATGATGGAAAGATATTTTAGGAAAATGATTTAATTTTGTTAAAATGTCAGTTAATTTTCTGTTTTGTTTTTGGCTGCTCATTGAAAAATGTCTCCACTCTCATATTTAAGTAACTTTGTGTCATGACTTTTTTTTTTAGTTTGTGGGAAACTACATTTTGAGGCTGTTTCCTGTTCCTCGTTTCTAAATGTTTCTGCACTCAGCTAGCTCTATTTTTAGCCTGGTCATTGTTCTCCAGCAGAGCTCTCAACTGGCTCCAGCTCTGTTGCAGAGTCATTTTTAACATTAACCAAAAATTACTATTTGGAAAATAGACTCTCTAGAATAAAATCACGTGGGTTAACCAAACAGAGCATATTTACTAGTCTTATTTGGGTTGATTCTCCTGTAAATTTAACATTTATCCAACTGGATGACTATTACAGCCCCTCTGTGGGTATTAGACATCCTGAGACATATGGGCTTGACATGCCTGACTTGCCTTTCCGTTGGCTGTCCCTCAGTCTCTGGCAGGTTGCCACATATTGTGCTGCACTCAAAATGAGCATTCTGGGTTTTCTGGGAAAGATTTTGGATCTTGGATTGGCCTGTTATTTTATATTTATGGGTCATTTTAGGCAAGAATGCTTTATCCTGTTCAGAATTTTTGCCAGGGGATAAAGTAATGGTTGTCTGTCTGCCACTGCCACTCCCTGACATTATTAGTAAAGACTACTGTATATATATCGTTCGATATCATAATTATGTTGCAGTTCTTGGTCAAAACTGGCCTAATGTTAACACTAACGTACAACTAAATTGTCGTCTTTTGTAGTAAGTTTGAGCTTTCACATTGCTTTCTGCATAGTAATAGGGGCGGCAGTAGCTCAGTCGATGGGGACTTGGCCTGGGATCCGGAGGGTGGCTGGTTCAAGTCCCACATGGACCAAAAATATGGAAGATGGACTGGTAGCTGGAGAGGTGCCAGTTCACCTCCTGGGCACTGCCGAGGTGCCCTTGAGCAAGGCACCGATCCCCCCCAACTGCTCGCTGGGCGCCTCTCAGGGGGGCTGCATGTCTATGCCCTTGTACTGCATGTGTGTGTGTCTGGGTTAAAATGTATATCTTAATAACATAAAGTGGAAGTACTTAGGAATTTTGGACAGAGCCTTCTGTGGTAGACCATCATCATATCTGACACATTTTGGCACTTGCGATTCTTTTCTGCTTCCTCTTTCCAGTCATTTTTAATGATTTCCTATCCAAGATATTGGGCCACCTAAACTCATTCAGTATTTAGCTGATTGGATTTATTTCTCGATTAGCTGGCTGAATCTCATGGGATAGTCAGAAGTGGAAGTAGGAAGTAATAACACCAGAGCGATATACAAACATCTTTCCAGCATCAGATATGGGAAGCGTTGCTTCAAACAATTCACAGCCCGATATTCACATCCCTGATTTGTTTATTTCACATGAACGTTATAAAGAGTTTGCCATGTAGAGGCAGGATTTAAACTTCTCTCTCACGCAAAGTGTTTTTTTTTTCATTCCTCACACAATTGCATCATAGTTTTTGAATATACAGTTGAGTGCAACACTATGGTAAATGGAAAATGGACTGCACTTTCAGTATATAGCACTTTATTACCTTAATCGACAAAGGGATTTACAAATTTACTAAGTGGAGCTGCCATGCAAGGTGCTGGCCTGCTTATCAGGAGCAAGACACAGCACGTGGAGAGGAGTTGAGGTTTGGACCACTGACTCACTGCACCCCGCCCCACAGCTGCTATGAATGTCTTTGAGGAAAAAAAACATTTGAATGGTCTCACACCATATCAATGCCCTCTTGATGAATACTGGCATTTCAGAACAGCTATAGACACTTTTGCCTTCATACACAGTTAGACAACACGTTGCGCTTATTAATTTGGACGATACCCCGGGCTTTACTTTTGCCATCTAATTGGATGGCAAACCTTTTTGGCATCACAAACTGTTGACTCACTGCAGCGGTAATGTTACTGTTACAGTTACACTGACATCCACTAATTTTCACAAGTTGACATGGTATAAAAGGTCATTCTTTACCTTGGAAATAGTAGTTTGACAAACAAAAACAAATTGTTGTTGTCAATTTTTTTCAGCTACAACCAAGAGCTTTCAACTACATCTCATTGTGTCCACCTGTGATCTGTCTCTCCATCTATGGTTAGAGCATAAGGTCATTCAAAATAGCGTCTTGCATGTGTGTGTGATGCTGTGATCAGTTTTGTGCTGTGGCGTTCACAGGCAGCTGCTATAATTTTTTATTTCCCAAGTAACCACTCCAGAGAGATAGATATTCCTAAATGTGTACCTACAGGCAATAAATATTCATATAAAATAATTGGCTTTAATATTATGTCTACATAATTCAGTACTATTATACTGGGCAGGTGTTTGTACTCTAGGTGATCTACTCTCAGTGGCGTTGTGATGCACATCATTAAAAAATATAAAAAGTCTTCTTCTCTTTCACAGTCAGTTTCTCCATCTCTAATCTCAGTCGTCCTTTTTTGCCTTCCCTCCCTCCCTCCAACCCTCCTTCCCTTCCTCCCCCCTACTTCCTTATTTTCTTTCTTTCTTTTTATCCGTCCTATAGTGCTGATTCCTCGACTAGAATGCTTACTCCACACACCAGAGCTGGGCCCATTAGCTGAGACCAGCACACTCCTTCTCCTTCCTCCTCCTCCTCCTCCTCCGCTTTCTCCCCCCTGCACTCCTCCTCTCCACTTCCATTAACCAGCCAATCAATTAATACAGGTTGAGTCGGCGTGAGAACGAGCCAAAAAAAGAGCAATCCTCTAATTAGCTTGGACGCTACATCAGCTCGCTATATCTCTCTGCCTGTCTGCATAAACCCCCTCCACTGCTATTCTTTCTCTCTCTCTCTCACACACACACACACACACACACACACACACACACACACACACACACACACACACACACACACACACACACACACACACACACGCACACACACACACACACACACTTCCCATAATGATCATGAGCATTGAAAGCAGAGTTTTCTGAATATAGTCAGCACAAGCACACAGACACGGGCTCTTAAGTTCAAAGAAGCATCATGTGACCAAATGTTACATAAATGCTTATTCTCGCCTGCCACACGGAGTCCAATAAAACACAGCTAGTCAACGTTGTCAGTGAAGCCTTGTTTAAGTATTCAGTGTGTGTGTCTCGTAGAATAGCAGTCGAAATATCAAAGAAAAATCTAATTTGTCATGTTCTCAATGGCACAATGGTAGATGTGTGACCAAGATGAAGCACTGTACTGCGCTTCGACTGCTGCAGACGACCTCAGTTTGTGTGAGAAAGACATTGGAGCAGAGGTAATCAGTCATGTGATCAGAATTTTGTGCATGTCTAATGATATGCAGTGTAATATTCGGCAGCCGTTTGGTAGAACAGCCAGAACACATGCGTTGTTTTCAATACCACCAGCCTCTGTGCTGCCACAGTTACATAAATACACTTATTACTTCAGCAAGCCAGATATCCAGTTCACTTCCAGAAAATAAATGTGAACTGGAAGTTTGAAATCAAAAAAGGAGAAGAATAATCAGTCAGAGCTGTAATTTTATTCTTCAGCATGCATATGGAGTTAATGTAAAATATAAACAGGCAGATTGGGTCATCTGCAAACAATCCACCAGTCTTGAACTAAACTGATGCCAAGAATAATACATGGAATCTACAAAATTGGTACACAAATATGTTGGTCATAAGCATTATAGCAGCAATTAAAACCTTCTTGTATTAAATGAAGCAAAATAATTTACTGGGAGATAATTTACTGCTGGGGCGGCACAATGGTGCAGTGGTTAGCACTGTCACCTCACAGCAAGAAGGTTCCTGGTTTCAAGTTTGCATGTTCTCCCTGTGCCGGTTCTCTCCGGGAACTCGGGCTTCCTCCCACAGTCCAAAGACAAAAACTTAATAGGTAATTGGTGACTGTAAATTGCCCATGGGTGTGAATGTGAGTGTGAATGGTTGTTTGTCTCTATGTGCCATGTGATTAGCTGGTGACTTGTCCAGATTGTACATCGCCTCTCGCCCAAAAGTCAGCTGGGATAGGCTCCAGCCCCACCGTGACCCTGATGAGGATAAGAGGTTACCGATGATGGAAAAATGTTTAGCCTGTACCACAGAAGTCTCATTACTTTAACTTATTATATCAGTGATTATGATGCATTATGAAATAGTTATCATATATTACAACTATGGAAATGTTAGTGAGTGACCATCAATTACTTAATATACTTAATGATACTTAACCTTATCAAGTCATTATAAAATGCTTCTTAATGTGTTAAGTATAATGCATTATAAATATGTTTATAATACGTTATAGACATCAACTTGCTTGTAACTTTAAAACTTGTGTGTGTCTGAATCTGAGCTCTCTCTCTCTCTCTCTCTCTCTCTCTCTCTCTCTCTCTCTCTCTCTCTCTCTCTCTCTCTCTCTCTCTCTCTCTCTCTCTCTCTCTGCACAGTGTTTACAGATCAAAGTTAATAATAATCAGGACGATGTCTAATATGCATTCCTGCCATAAATAAAAAGATTCAAGAATCTCTGGCACACATGCAGATGTTCATACACTTCTTCAAAGAGAAAATAAAAAATATATTTATTTCAGTGCATCCGGATGGAGAAAACTGGCCTTTAAGTAACCACATATCACCGTCAGGTCTTTTGTTCTGTTTTTAAAAACAGCATACAGGTCTTGCTACTATCAGTAGAGATGGATGAGAGTTCTATATTTTCTCTGATCTGTCCGTCAGCACAATGTATTTGGGTTTGCATGTTACACTTTTCATTGGGGTGACACCAGATTATTAGATTTCTGGTGAAGAAATGTTACAGGAAACAAGAACATCATGTTTTTACAAAATGCAATACACAATAAAATAAAGAATGAATACACAAGATGCATAAATACATGACACTGGCCAAATACCTGCCTCAGCGGGTAAAGTGTTTAGCCGCCCTTTAAAGGAACCCACATAATTAGTAGACCATAAAGTTTCTGTGCTGCCACCTCAAAAAGCTCAATCACCACAGGTCTTAAAGCTGGTGCATGGGACAGACAGCAAATTTAGCACATCTGACCTGAGAGAGGGGTGAGCAGGGGCCTGACTCTGCAATGCTCTGTGAATAAGTGTGAGGATTTCAAACTGGAGCCAGTGGAGAGATATCTAAGTATAGGGGTAACGTGAAACCGTCTATTTGATCTAGAGAAGAGTTGCATTCTGGACTAGTGGTGATATTAGATCCACTGGAGTAAACATCAGTAATAATAGTAATACTTGGTGGTACCAAATGTTTTTTTTTTTACACCTTCAGGTCCATTTGTCTCCTACTTCTCCACTGCTTCACCTCTTCATGCTGATTAAGAGGAGTTGAGTTGGTGTCCCTTTTCTTCCAGAAATGTTCCTTCGTTTTTCAAACCTTTCTGTATCCAGGGCAGGGTTTTGCTGATCATGCAGGCTGTGTTTTCTTTTTAAATATCATCAGACCACCTCATGTTCACTCAGTGATGCATTTACACCTGGATGTTTCCACGCACAACCACAATATTCTGCTGCTATCATTAGATAATCTCAGTTATAATAAAATATATTGGAAGTGAGGGAAGTTTTTACAGCCTCCTGATTACCTCACTACTTCTCTCATATTTAAATACTGTGTCTAAAGGAATACCAGGACAAGTTTAAACAATACAACAAACAATAGCATAGTTATTTTTTACAGTTTTTATAGTGTAAACTACCTAGCAATATTTGTGATTGTAGTTTTACAAATGTAAAGTAATTTAAAGTACTAGCATTTAGTGGCATCTTGCTGTGTAGTTTCTGATTGCAACCCCCTTGTCTCACTCTTCTTTCTCGCTGTGAAAGAACACTGTGCCGCTGGCCACAAAATGTGAAAAAAATTTTTTAAACTGTTTAAACTCATTTTAGTTTATGGACCACATACAACCCAATTTGAGCATAAATGGGCCAGACCAGTAAAGCCATAACCACACCTCCAAACCTTTCCATTTTACAATTAACAAACCATGAATGTACAAATCATGAAACAGCCTTAAAATGTACAATTTGTCAACAATATGTCTATTTTTTTTTCTTTATTCAGTCATTGTACTGCCATTACTAGTGACAGACCAAATGTTAAGTCACATGTATTTTGGAACTGAATAATATAGTGTTTACTTTTCATGTTGTGTAGGAAAAAAAGAATGACTTCTCTGCATTTTGAACCCTTTGGTGGGACAGTTTTAGTCCGTGGGCTGGATGTTTGACACCCCTGGTTTAGTTTGTCCATTTTGAGCTGCTGTAGAAGCATGTCAGTTCAACGTAGCAAACTCGGCGGTAGAGGACCCGCGTCATCTGTAGATATACAGTCTCATTTTAAGGTAACAAAAACATATAAATTCTTATTTTTAGGTCATTAAACACTAATAAAGCATATGCGTATTATATTACATTTCTTCGACTTCTTAAAAGTCATATTCTGTAAATCGTACACATTTACTTAATCTTAATGCTCTTTCATAAGGCTGGGATGCTTGTGAGACTTGTATGAGTCAAGCTCCAATAACACTGGACACTACACTCCCCATAATTCAACAGTATTGCATCTTTTTGTTTTCAGACTCCCATCCCCAATTTATAGCACAGGCTTTAACAGAAAGAGCCTAAACTGGTGACATTACTGGGACAGTCGGGAGTTATTTTCTTTGATTGTCAGAGCTAAACTGATCTTGCATAAAATTGCAGGTAATTGCTATATGTATATTTATAAGCTCCCTAAGTAATATCTTTTTATACGATGGTATAAATAATGATATAAGTGCCATGAAAAACTAACTCTTCAGCTCTATGCACCTTTTGAATTATTGTTTTCACTCATCTATTTGTATAATCATGCTTTAAATCCATACCAGCGAGTGTATTTTTGTGTCTACTTCACTCATTTTACTTAAATACTTAAATTTCAGCTGTATTTACTGTAAGACGCAGCCATTAGAGAGTAAAAATAAAATTGCCATTTGACAAACTGCAGCCGCAGCAGTCAATGAGGAGAACGAGCTGTTGGCACTGGAAGCCTGGCACTCAGCTTCACTTCTGAAAAAGATGGTGGAGATCTTTTCTGTGGACCTAAATCTATCTGAATCCCCGCCGGTTAGAAGAAAATCCTAGGCTGCATTTAAGGGAACCACTTCATCTTGAAGTTAAATTCAATAAAATGAAAATCATGTTTACTGCCACTTCAAGTTCCTTATCATTTAGAAAACACAATTATTTACTTTGCGTGGAAGACTTGCCACCATTTCTACACAAAAGAAAATCTCATTTTAGAATTGACATTGCCAGTCCTAAGTGAATCATAATGTCTATTTTCATTTTTTTGAGTTGAACGTGAATTGGCTCTAATCCTGCTTTGTTGTCTCTCTCTCTCCCTCCTCTCATTCGCTACCTCTCAGACAGCTCTGTAGCTTTGGCCTGCTGAGTGAGATCAGAGAACAGAAAGGGAGGAGGAGGAGGAGGAGGGGGTAACGGATGGGTGTGGGGGGTGCGTAGTTCCAAGGGGGAGGTGCCAGGGCTTCCTGCGGGGGTTGCCTGTGTGAACGCTCTCTGAATGACAATGCTGCGCATCAGGGCCTCAGCACGACTCCCTCAGCAGCAGCAGCAGCAGCATACACACCCACCCACACACACTTGCGCGGAGAGAGCCTGGGAAAGCTGTATGGGCATACAGCAGCAGCGATAACAGAGGCATGTTGGTGCAAAAAAAAAAAAGAAGAAATGAAAAGGAAATGGAAAGAAAGAGAAAAATGTCTCCAGCCTCCGTCCTCATTATCAATAAGTGATGGGGGCAGCTTGTCATCTCTGGCATCCGACCACCGCGTGGTTTCCCATGATCGCGCAAATCACAGGCAGGCTTGTCCAGCAGCAATAGCACCACCCCCACCCCACCATTTCTCCATCACCCACCCACCCACCTCTTCCCGACACTCACTTTCACTCTCTCTCCCATGCTGTCAGCGGGAACGGGCTTTTATCATGCCTCTTAGTAGCCACTATTCTACGGGAATCAGATGACGAGCAAATCCAGTGATGCACACACTGACGTTGAAAAGACATCTTTTGAATAATAGCATAGCTCTGGGATCACTACAGCAGGTGGGTTATGCACAGTGTGTGACCTCAGGGTAACAGTAGAGCCCAGTCAGAGCTTTATTTGAGACAAATTACTCATAGTGCAAAAACAACTCAGTCATCTCCCATCTTGAGAAAATGTGTCTAGATAGATTTGAAACCAACAAAAAGGGGCCAAATAATGAATTTGACAGTGTAAGTGGAATTTATTTCAGCCACTTTATTCATGGCCAAGATCAGTTTTGTGTTTTTTTTCACTGCCCATAACATCTTTCTTGTAAATATATAAACGAAATAGCCAACAGACTCAGTTGGATATCTGAAAGGCTAAACCCTAACCAGGGAGAGAGTCAGAAATGTGAAAAGACATGTAAAATGGAAAAGAAATGGGTATAGGGATGAATTTCTGCAAAGAAAGAGTGAACAAAGCATGATATGTATGCTTCATCAGGGTCACTCAGGTGAGGAGAAGCAATTATTAAAGAAGCAAGGTGCAAGGTTTTCCAGTTTTCCAAAAAAGAAAAAAAGCCTAATGTCGAAAACTTTGATTTGGTGTGGAGCAAACCGTTTCCACCTTACCATAAAAAGCCATTGTTTGATGAGCACCTGACTGAGTTAAACTGCAATGCAGAGGACTGATATGTTTCTTGACCTCAAAATAATCTAATGCATGAAAACGTTACATCACATTTATGTAACTGCCACACACTCCTTTTGTGTTCACTCTGTGGATTGACATTGCACACCACCAGGTTGTTCCCTACCAGGAAGTTTTGTAAGACTTTGTTGACTTCTACCACAGTTTGCCTTCAGATCCATCCTAAAACCCACCATATGGCTCACTTTTAATATTCCATTAGCTGATTTTAGAACCGAATCAGACCTCCAAATGATGGGTAGTTACCTGCCAAAGTAGTTGGTAGAGGAGACAAACAGTGAGCAGAACTCGCAAACACTTCTCAGCATTTAACAGATGGCCCGGAGGTACAGTAACCAACCCACCCTGATGCACAATGTAGGTAACATCCTACAAAGCCATGCAGGTGGTGTACAGAGCATTATACTCTTGTTTCAGCACTCTGGACAGCGCCAAAAAGTCTCGGAAACATGTCAGTATCTGTTTCAGGACCAAGGACAGCGACAAAGTGCTAAAGTGACCAAACTTGTTGTTTTAAAAATATATCTAACTTTAACTAAATTGTTCTTATTTTCATTATATAACTATAAATAAAAATATCTCAAATAATCTCACTTTGAAAGGGATTCTCTGGCCACTTGGCTGGCCATTTCCCATCACCACCACCACCTTCATTTTCCTTTTCTGGAAAGGTGACAGCTTGGTCGGTTTAGCCCAAGCAAACAGCTTGCTGAATTGCATCAAAGACGGCTCAGATGCCAGAGCCAGAATGACAGACGGCTTGGAGGAGAAGGGAGGAATGAAGGGAGATAAAGCCTCTTTCAAATTGTCCTCAAAATAACAGTATGTCCTCAAAAAATATATATATAAATAAATAAACACAGCACTCCAAACTCTCCCAACTCTCCTCCTGGCTGCACAGATGAAATGTTGGTCCAACTTAGTTTATTGGCAACATCTTTTTTTCATACATGTACATTCATCAGTTGAGAAAATTCAAGAAAAAACCCATTCGGAAGTCCACAATGAGTAAAATCACATGTTTGAGCTGAACACAAGTCAGTTTTTCTTATGCTTTCCCAAGGAATCCTATTTGAGCAGAATCTGATTTGTCCGGATACAGGATTACATAACTATCAATTCTGCTAGATGGGGGATGAAAGTGGGGACAATAGAACTATTGATCAAAAATAATCATCTGTACACACTGTGAAACAGATACTGAAATCACACAGCTCTCATTGTGTTGGGAGGGAGCCCCCAAAGTCATCTGGAGATCAAAAGTGGCCCGTGAATCATCCTCGTACTGTAATCCATCCATTCATTTACAATTTCTTGTATATTCCCAACCTCTCACACCCCCTCCGCTTCCTCCACCCTCCACCCACCCTGCTCATGGCACAGCCTTCTGTTTAGCCTGGTGGGTTTGAGTAAACAGTGAAAGGGGCGAATTGGACTGTGCTGTTGGTGCTTTTGACACTTGGCGATCATGAGTGGAAGCCGTGAGCGGAATCTCTTCAAGGGGCCTCACTTCACCAAACCCATCAGCTATGGGAAGTCCATCGCTTGCGTCCAGTGTCATTGGTGACGAGCTTTGTTTTTTCTGCTCAAACCAGCTGATTAATGAGTGAAGAAATAAAAAACTAGTAGAGTAGATCACCAAACTGTAAGCTCACAGGTAACACAAGAATGTTTATGATGTTTGGTATTTATTTTTAAAAGATTACGTTGAGAGTAGCTATTGGTAGTTACCGCACCTTGCCATATCCAACTGACATACATAGTCGTGCGCTATGGGGAGTGGGTTGGAGTGGGGGAGGCTCCGGGGAGACGCTGTGCGTCGTGCGCTGCTAGGCTTGGCCACGGATCTGCGCGCGGCGCTCGGTTCCCGTTAGACTGATCAGATGCTCAGTGCGCGGCTCAAACCCGACGGCTGACTGAACGCAGGAGAGCGCGTAAGGCGCTCCACTCGTCGGGTTACTTCGTTTCCAAGGCTGATCTCCACGGGAATATACAGCCTCCAGACCCAACTGCGTGTTGGTTCACGTCCCCCTGGGGGGTCGAGGGAGGAAAGAGAAAAAAAAACAGAGAGGGAGGGATAGGGAGAGAGAGCTAGAGGTAGAGAGAGGGAGAAGAATCGCTGGACTTGTTGTAGCTCTGCGGGGTTGGCCGCCTCTCTCTGGTTCGGGGAGCCTCGGGGGCGATGCTGCTGGGCGGGGATGGTGCACGGTTTCTGCCCGGTGGCGGAGGAGAAGATGCGAGCCGCTGCTACAACACACCCGCACCGCCGCCGTCGTATTTTCCGAACAAGAATTGATGATGGTGATGATGCTGCCTCCCCCAGTGGTCTTTTTCTGCTCCTTCGGATCCTACTCGTCCGGGATTTTTCTTCTCCCAGCCTTGGATTATAGATGATTGTCGTGGACATTATTTTTCTTTCAACTTCATCAACTAATTTTTTTCTGAGGAAGTGGGGGAAGATATAAAATTGGTAGATTGAGGACCGGTGTATTTTCGTCTCCAAGTGCGCGCAATCACGCCCAAAATCAGTGACCGACGCCTTGGTGAGGAGGAGGAGGGGGAGGAGGAGGAGGAGGAGGAGGGGGGATGCCGCACCGTCCATCACCAAATATCAACAAATGTCACCAGGCTCGGATTTCGGGGAAGTCCCCCTCGGTTGGCGTTTGTGTGTAACCCGAGTGGCGTGGTGGCAGTGAGAGGTGGCAGCAGGGATATCTGCCGTGCCAAACATCAAACATTGCGGATATATGGCACAAGAATAAATGAATTATTAAAGATTGTACTCTTATCTATTTCTATTTTTATCTCGCGGAAAAAAGGGAACCTGGGGAGGGGGAGAAAAAAGACAACTGCAGATCCTGTCAAGATGCACTAGGCTGTTGAGAGAGAGAAAAGACGCAGTCTCCAGCAAGGGTAGCCTACTTAGTGGAGATGATTGCAATATTTATTTAAACGCACAGCTATGCATCCGTATCGCATGTATTAAGGGTGATCGATTTGTTTGCCCATTGAAATGCAAGAACCAGTTCACTTCTTGGAGAGGTTTTCCCCCAACCAATAAGAGATATAAAAAAGGGATGCCTTGCTTTTCGACGGAGGGAAAACGCGGATGCTCTGACAAGATCTAACATTTTTTTTGACAGTTTCCTCACCCGCCAATGAAACCAATCGTGTATTTATCCCCGTCAGCGAACTGATTTTCCAGAAATTACATAAACACATCGCTGTATTTCCCATTCATATTCCAAACACACGATTAGAGACACCGTGCGCTTTCCCTCTCCCCTCCTCTCCCTCCCCTCTCTTCTTCTCCTCCTCCTCCTTCCCTCCCTCCCTCTCCACACACAAATGGAGGTATCTTCTCGGCGCTGAAGATCTGGGAAGGAGACACAGATAGATAGCAGGAGAAAGAGACAGAGCGAATAAGCCAGAGAAGGAACCGAACCGAACCCAACTCCATTCTGCATGTGTGTTTGGAGCCGAGGCTGATGGGGTGGTGGCATGTGGAGGTGTCACTCTGAGGTTTCCCCCCGGCTCCTTCCTAACCTCTGGCGTTTGGTGTCTGCAGAATGGCGCGTTTTGGAGACGAGCTACCCAACAGGTATGGAGGAGGAGGAGGAGGTGGTGGTGGCGGTGGTGGCGGGGGTGCCGGCGGACAAGGGGGGCCCGGCCGCGGCGGCAGCAGGCAAGGGGGGCCCCCCGGAGCGCAGCGGATGTACAAGCAGTCGATGGCCCAGAGAGCCCGGACCATGGCCCTGTACAACCCCATACCCGTCCGGCAGAGCTGCCTAACGGTCAACCGCTCCCTCTTCCTCTTCAGCGAAGACAACGTGGTGAGGAAGTACGCCAAAAAGATCACCGAATGGCCATATCCTTTCATAAGTAATGCCGAGCAGACTGCCAAGGTACTGGGGTTGTGGTATGTTTGCTGGAAGTGGTTGGCGAGGTGTGGCCTAGTGTGGTTTGGTGTTGAATTAGCCAACACCTGCAGGATGAAAGTTGTGGTTGTGGTGGTGTGTTTTTTAATGTGATGACACTGTGTGATGTTTTTTTTTCTTTTTCTTTTGCTGTGTTGAGATGTTAGATGATGTGTTTTTTGGAGGTGTGTGTGTGTGTGTGTGTGTGTGTGTGTGTGTGTGTGTGTGTGTGTGTGTGTGTGTGTGTGTGTGTGTGGCTTTTTGCAGTGTGCTGTTTGATTTGATACATGACAGAATACATGAATCTCACTCTCACTGCTGTGTCCAACGCTGCTGGCCTCAGGCTCATCTGATAAAGCTGCCATTGATGGAATGAAAGATGATGTTGACGATGACGGCGGTTGTCGTGACACCCAAAAATCACAATCATGTTTGACGCGGCTGGTGATTAAGATACATCTTGAATGCAGCATTTAGCTCAAACCTGTCAGTGACCCGTGTGTGTGTGTGTGTGTGTGTGTGAGAGAGAGAGAGAGAGAGATGGGGCTATAGTTGTAGTCAGAGCTGAGTGCTGATGTCAGCATTATGAAGGCTTAAGCACCATGCAACCAGAAGGGAGAGGAAATGACTCTCTCCTGCTCTAATTACTACTGACCAAATATGGGTGGCCTGTGGCTCATCCTACAGGAAAGCAGTGGAAAAGCTGTAATTGTCAGGACAGGTCGGTCTACTGCTGTTAAAACCCGGAATACTTTTATCTGGCATGGCCTCCAGTCAGTTTCTTCTTGATCAGAGACATAATCCTGGTGTATTTTAAAGCTTGCTGGTGTCGTGTTTTTATAGTTTTTGGGTGTTTTTACCCTTAATTCGGGAGCTGACACACGGAACATTATCATTAGACCATTAGCATCTTACCTTCATATACCACCAGCATACCCCAGATGGCATGTTTTTAGGTTCATGTGGATGACTGGCAACATGTAGACAATGTGACGCCACAAAAAGGCGTTTCCAGCAGATAGCAGTTTGATAGCAGAAAATGTAAACACATGGCCGGATTAACTCTCTACAGGATCAAATGTAAGCCGGAGCACCTATTGGCCCACCACACTTTTCCTGTATCCTGTCAAGTACAGCACACACATTAGTGTACACACATTAGCTGTTATATATATATTGTTATAAATATTCTCATCATTGATTAGCCTACAGACTATTTCCTCAATTATTTGATTAATTGTTTGGAGTAAAATGTCAATAAATTGTGAAAAATTCCCATTAAATGGTTCCATCGCCCCACAATGTTCTTTCAAATATCCTTTTAGGGTTTTAGTTCGATAGTCACACCCTATAAATATTCAGTTTACCTAAATTTAGAAGATAAGCAAAGCTTTTGGGTGATGGTGTAATTGATTCATCAAATGACTGCTGCAGATCTTATACACTTGACTGCGTATTGACTGCGTGTTATCTTTTAGGGAATTTGATAGAGACAGATAGGAAACATGGAAGCATGGGGTTGACATGCAGCGATGATTCCTTGGCGGACTTGAGTCCTGGGTGTTCAAGCATCTTTAGGATTGATGTTGAACCTCTGGAAACTAAGTGATCCCAGGTTTTCCTGGGTGCCAGTTAGATTGTGGTAATTTTGTGGTCATTTTAATCAAATGGTTTAGTAACAAGTAACTAATGCCCCTTCATAAGATGGAACTACGTGTTATGTTATAGTAATGACAACCCTGTTTTAAAGTGTTTATGGATTCAGGTAAATCTGTGCTTTAATGCTGTATATTCCTAATCAAATTACCACAAGCCAACTGGGGCTTTTTGGAGCCCCTGGAGTAATCCAGCTCTGGGTAACGATCTGTGCACCTACTACGTCATGTTCTGCCATTGTGCATAGCTGTCGCACAGTTTCCTTTTTGTTTTACCAGTAGTTCCTCCAGAAGACAAAATCAAGTCATGCTAGAAGACTTGTTTTGAGAAAGAACACATGATTTTACTTGACTTGAAAAGCTCTCGTCTACTTGCATTGCAAATAACAAAATGTAACTCTTTCTCCGGAGGTGTTTGCCAGGCACTCTGGGAAATTAGCAAATTATTCCCAAAAAATAAATGATTTGTAGCACTTCATCACATGCTGACTCCCATAAAGAGTTGAATTTTACGGAATAGTGCATATGGTCTTTACGTAAACTTTACGTTTGTGCGATGTCGTAGCGATGATGCAATCATTTGGTGACTGCAGTTGGTCATGAGAGAGTTTGCACATCATAATCATGATTCAAGGTGTATAAATTGCTGATGTTTGTTTGATCATTTTGAGTGACTGTGAATGTGTGAATCAGAACAGTGTATGTCTCATTATGGAGCTGATTGATTTTAGATTAAAAAGAAATAAAATACTGTTACACCCTTACACACTTAAAAAGGATGGTAGATGGCCTGTTATTAGAACACCAGTAGTGCACACATATACAAACAAAATGCAAATAAACCAATTAAAAATATTACTCTTACAACTTACTAACTAATTTGCTGATGTCTACTTACAGTAGCAAGGCTGATGACAGTAACACAGAAAAGCACTTTAACATTACTAAACTGTGTAAAAGTAATCAAACAATCTTCCTTGTTACTCGTCTCATTAGGAAACCAGGAAAAATGTAATTTTTAAGCTCGTAACAAATCACTTCCACAAGAAATGTGAATTATAGAGAAAACTGGAAACGGAAAAGGAGACTTTGATGCTGGTAAACGTGTATTTAGGTTTAAGCTTCTATGGGCTACTTAGTTACGTGATTTTGGTTAAATGTTAAAAACATGAATGCATCTTATCGAACTAAGACTTGATCAAGACGTGGAGAAGTTGCACAGACATACTGATGATGATGGTGACATCCGTTGAATGTTATAACCTAGTTGTTATTCTCTAGTGTTAAGAGATACTTATAATTAACATTTCAGATCTCTTTTAAATAACTAAAACTCTTTCCAGAACTCTCACGTCTCTCATTTGATGCCACATTAGTCAGGATCATCTTCACCTGGTCAAATAAAACAAGGACTAAACACTGATTTCAGTATCTTGTCCAAACATTCTGGATACGGAAGCAGCCACAGAGACATCAGCATAAAACAGAATTATAATTTTTTTTACTCAGTATGAGAGCACTTTTCATATTGCAAAACATTTTCACATTTAAAGAACATCCACTTCCTGATTTGAAACTGAACTGAGCATATCCCAGCATGCCGCCATCTGTATAGAGTCAGGCTGTGTTGGCTGGCAGGCACCATGGCTTCTTCCACCAGAGACCCAGAGGACTTCATTATACCTCCCTCCCCTCCCTCCACCTGCACTTCCCCATTCCCTCTCTCCCTCCTTTCATCTCTTCTTCTCCGCCACACTTTTCCCCCCTGCAACTCTGCTTTAAATGTTCTGTCCTCCATCTTCGCTCTCTTTCTATCTTTCTTCTTCCCCGTTTTGTCTTTAGTCTTTTGTCACTCTTAATTTATTTCACTTTAGATGCTGTAGTGGCAGCATGGCCCATCATAGAGTAGTGTACAAAATGCAAATAGGTGACACTTTAAAAGGAAAAAAAAAGGGTCATGAGTTTCCATCCAAATGAAGCACATTATTTTAACAAAATTCGTATTCCAATAATCAATAAGTATTGTGCACATAAACAGTTGAGTGGATTGAATTCTTCATTTGGGTGCCATTAACCAATTGCAAAAGATATGTATAAGAAAAGTATAAGAGCGCCAGCCAAACCTCAAATAGAGAAAAACAGTGTTCAGACATTTTTCTGTTTCATGTGTTAATTTCAAGACAGTCGGTCCACATATCTGATGTTTTTCTTCCACTATTTTTTGTTTCACGTGAATTGTTTTTAGGAATTTGACATCGTTACATTATATCTTTAAGTCATAAGCTTTGTTGTAAGCTTGAGTACCATACCCTGTGCAGATCACAATTTATTCATTCATTAATCTGTTTCCATTGCACATTTTCGCATTTTCTTTTTATTAATACACCAACTTTTCCACTTATTCTTGAATACCTGGCATTTCCACTCTTATTTATTTATAAATAAATAATAATCATTTATAAAAATTCACCTAAAAACAGTTGGAATAAAATGCTGTTACAGTACCGTGCGTCCTAATAGTGAAACCTTAGAGTTTAGCTTCCAGGTTCGAATCTGCCTACAAGAATAGAAATCTATCCGTCTCTATTGTCAAAGCAGCATCGTATTAAACAAGCCGATAGTATCAGTGTATAATGTATGTCTCTCTCTCTCTCTGTCTCTCTCTCTCTGACCATCTGTCCTGGGCGTTCGCTGTCTGTGTGGGTTTCACACTTTCCCAGCTGGGTTCTGGCCACACTGCCTGGTATCATGTGAGGGAAAGACAAGTGGAGAGAGATAGACAGTATTTGGCAGCAAGAGAGAGAAGAGATTAGAGGCTGACCCCCCACCCTCTCTGGGACAATCAGAAGGAAGAATGTCACCTTGCCTGTAGTAACCTGTAACTGAGTAGTGCCCCCTCAGGTCAGTCGATGTATAATTTTGAAGTCTGATCCACATGTGACAGTTCAGTTAGTGATCTGAGAGAACAAACAAACAATGATCAGAATATCGATGAAAATAAAGGCAAAAAGGCTCCAACTAATTGTCTGTGAATGATTTTTAACTATTTTAGGAATAATTCTGTGTTCCCAGAGCCCATCATCATATTATTTGTCTAGATTATCTGAAACCACTGAATGTCATGTTTTTCTTGATAAATTACAGCGAGTCAGTTGTTAAAACGATTGCAAATATCCAACAAATTGATCAGTTGACTAATTATTTCAGCACTAATTCAGATTTTATTGATCCAAAGGTGTTCTTGTGGATGAGCATTTTCTGATGTGTGTGGGCACTTGTTTGTTCGTGTATCTGATTTTTACACGTGTCAGAGACGTTGTGTGAGGTTTACAGTAAATGCAATGTTGTCGTGTTACTTTGGAAGAATAACGAATACACACAGATACGCAGTGATAGACAGGCAGTCTTTAGAAACATGTATGTGGCTGAAATCGTTTGATTCCACACTTATGCATGCGTAAACAAACACATAAATCATGGATGAGCACACACACACATACAGTACTCTGGATCAGCTGGTGGCTTGGCTTCATCCGTCTGGCATGGAGCAGGCAGATCCGTTCAGATCATTCACGGCTGACAAATGCTCAGATAGCTGTATGTATGTGCATGTGTGTTTGTAGGTGGGTGGGGGCAGGTGATACTGTAACACCTGTTCAGCAGGATCACTTACCTCAGGGGGCTCGCCTGCATCCCAGCACACACACACACACACCCCTACACACACACATATATAGTCAACGCAGCCCAGTGGTTGGCAGAAAAAGCACCATTTGGGACGTTCACGCTCCAGTGTGCAATCTCTCTCTCTCTCTCGCGCGCACACTCTCGCTCTCTCTCTTTCTCTGCGTCTCATTTACCATAATACAATCTGGTGACATAATAGCACGTTTGATACTGCTGATGCCGTGATATGACACCATTGCAGCACAGTAATAACTGCAATACAAAAGAAAGCTTCAAATACAATTATGTTTCAAACGTGTTGGGGACAAAAGTCAAATCAAAATCTGTCATGTTTTAAGAGGATGAAACCGACTTAAGAACAGGGGTAGGCAACCTGCTCTTCTTTAGCCCCTTGTAAAAAAAAAAAGTCTTCCTATTGCGGAAGCACTTCCCGAATTCATGGCTGTGTCATATCTTATTCCACATCTTATCCTAACTTAGTAAATCCTACCTAGATCAGTAAAATACATTCATTAATCGCTCTCATCCTGTCACGCCTGCATCTTGGTTTATCTGGTTATTTATACGTATATCTAAAATCAATTACTGAATTTTAATAAAGTATTTAAAAAAGTACAGGAAAAAAAATCACATGTGAAGTGACTAGTGCCATTCTGTAATGAAACTCCTATCCTCTGATGAGATCCTATCCTTTTTCCTCTATATTTTTCTAGTCTTGATTTTCTCTCGTCAGGCTGACTATGAATTTTAGAGGAAAATAGAAGATTTAGTAGTGAATGAACAGGTCTGTTTGTTTTTACAACCAAAGCAACCTAATAGCCAAGTTTTGAGATTTACTTGTCACAAAACAAATCAATGACTTATTATTTTTTTATTTTTTTTATGCATACTCCCATACATGCATGGATAAGTAGATATATAGTTGTTTCCCTCTTGGATGCAACATCCTGACAGACAGCACCAGCACCATAGTCATGGTTGTTTTGACAGAACTCTACTCCAGATATGTAATCCTCACAGTCAATCCCCTCAGTGTGTGAGTGAGTGTGTGTTCGTCTGGATCTCACTGTGGTGAAATGTGATGCCCCTGCTGTCCTCTCCTCAACTGTCTGTGTGGGCTGCCACCACTCTGTGTGTGTGTTAGATGTCTGTTGCATATTATACGCAAGTGTGTATTCACAGGGAACATTATTGGAGAAATAAACAGAAAAGAGAAACAGGGGTTCAGAAGATGACACACACCTATGAGTGTTAAACTCTAAGAGGATTGGAGGGAGAGACCAGTTAAGTAAACACTGGAGAATATTCAGCCCTCTGTCGGTGTTGTTGAACTACTCAAACACACACTTTATTCATGATTGTGGTTCTTTTTTTTTTTTTCTGAAACAACAAATGACGACAATTATCTTGTGAAACACAATTACCTAGACAGCCATTGGTTTTCACCAATACACTATCAAACCCATAAAATAACAGTTCACTAAATCTAATCAAGGAGTTTTTGTGTCTAACTGCAACCGTTTAAACTCATAAAATGTTAAATGTGCGTCAGCAAACTTTATTTTAAAAGTCTAACCAGACGATACATATTATTAGTTGCTAACTTGACCACGGACCATTGCACATACAAAACTAACCCCAGCAGGCTACCTGCAGTATCATAGTGAAGGATCATGATCATGAAGGATAGACCCGCTGACCGGGTTGTTGCTGTCGGGTTGCTTAGAGAATCAACCTTTATTTGTTATGCTGATATATAACGGTGAGTTTTTTTTACATTTATTTTAACTGGAGAACATTATGGCCATAAACCTGGAACTAAATCCAAAACAGTATTGGTTACCAGAACCCAAACCCAAAAATGAGAAGGGACATAGTGTACAGGAAGAAAAGGAGATAATAAGGTGTAGGAGGAAAGAAGAGCACATATAGATATGTATAGATGTTGGGAAAGATATACAAAGGAGGTGGAGAATGACAGAGCAGGGAAGAGAGAAAGGGCCGGAAATGTGGAGAAAGGAGGAGAATTAGAGAGCGATAGAGGTGGAGAGCCATAGTGTTTTCCCCCCATGTTGAGTCACTGATCTACATTCAATCTGCACTATGTAAATTATTGATTGGCCTTTAGCCAGCCTGTGTGTGTGTGTGTGTGTGTGTGTGTGTATGTGTGTGTGTGTGTGTGTTGGTGCTGAGATGCTCTTGCTGAAAAGCACAGTGGTGGCGTTTTCTTTCTTTCTTTTTTTTACTCTATTGATGGAGAGAGAGGGAGAGATAGAATAGGGAGAATGGGACAGATTGATGCAGACGCATGCATGTGTACACCCCACACACACTTATTAATGCACATGCACGCGCACACAAACAGGCTTGCAGGTGTCCATAAACACACACACACACACAAATTCATTCACCCACAATTACATTTACATTTTTCCGCTCACAGCATGCATACACATAAAAATGCATTTGAATACACACACACATAGAGAAAGACACGGAAGAAACCAACCTTTGAGGCAGGATTGATATCTAAATACCAACAGGGGGAGGGCTTTAACACACACACACACACACACACACACACACACACACACACACACACACACACACACACACATACACACACACACACACGAGAGAGACTGAGCATCTCTAAACCAACACCCTCGTTTTACCAGCCTTTCTTCTCAGGTTAAATGAACCAGGTGTACTCTCACTCCGGACTATTTCCAAACAGAGGGTAGTTCTCAGTTTGTGCATTGTCCTAATGTTTGGATTCAGCATTTATTCAGCTCACCTGCACAACACATCTGAACTGGCACATCAAAAAATAGATGTTATTAGTAGGCATTGTTTCTGTAAGTGGGTGAGTTTCTATATTTGTCTCGTCTTCTGCTCACTTATTTGAATCTCAAGTGTCAAAAAGATGTCTCAGTCATCTTAGTCAGAATGCGTTATGTATTTCATATTTACACTCAAAGCTGTGTTAGACCAGATCACTTATTGCTTTGGGTAAACCAGCATTTTGTTCATAAGAACCTTGGTGGACTGTAGAACATGCTAAACATTTCCACTGGACAAACTTTAAATTTTATTTATATCCTGCATGGCCTGTAGTCGAGAGAGACAAGTAACTTGGAAAGAACAAGAGTGTTATGAAATGAAGCAAAAAGTACACCGTGTCCTAAAATGTTTATTTATATGCTCCACGCACAAATCTCTATACACTGTACACTGTTCTGCTGTTGGTATGTTACAGCTAGAGCTGCAACGAATCATCCATCAATTTGTTTTTAACTATTAAATAGTCCAACAATTATTTTGATGATTGCTAATTTTGCTAATTATTTTAGTAATAATTTCCAGACAACACACTTTTGTACTGTATATAGATATAGTACAATCTGTTTAGCATTCTGCACACACATCTGTAGATTTCCAACCACACGAATCCGTAAAGTGCTCCTCACCATCTCTTCCAGTAGCCAGGCTACATCTCGTTGTAATAAAACCTTTTTGAAGAGAAAGGATTTTGTTTACAACCAACATTGTAGGATCTGAACCAGCAACCTTATAGCTACAACAAGATTCAAGGAATTGGGAAGGGTGAATTTCTAGCGCAGGGAGGAAAGCGAGGGCCGTCCTCCCCTCTATCCCCCTCCAGTCTGCTTCTAATAGTTATTTTGCCTAAGTAATGAATGGTGGTGTCGGGAAATGATCACCTTAATGATCGTAATTATTGTAATCGAGATGCGATAGAACATTATTCGAGGTTTCAGATAGATAAGGAGAAAAGTGGAGTGTGTTTGTGATGAGTGGGGTGTTCAGGGTTGAGTAAGGACAGGAGGAGAAGATGTAGAGAGTGGGAATGTTGCAAAATAAAAAAATTAAAAAAAAGACTATGGATGCTCTCAGCTGCTCGTCTTCCTATCATCTATCTCTTCTTTTCCTCTCCAGCTCTTCCTGACTTAGCCACTCTCCCCTCCCTCCTCCTCCATCTCTTCCTCTTCTTACACCCCTCTCAGCTCTCTTCTGTTTTGCTCTCCTCACGTCCCTCCTCCACTCCACTCCACCCCCTCCATTTTACTCTGGCTGCTGTCGACTGCAGTGTTGAGAGCTGATCGGAGCGGAGAGAGAGGGAGAGAGGCAGGAAAAGAGATGTGCAGAGAGAAAGAGAGTAACATGTTGTGGAGGGGGACGGAGGAGAGGAAAGAGAGTGAGAGAGACAGAGACAGACAGAGAGGGAGAGAGAGGAATGAAAGAGTAGTGACGGGCTCAGTGTGTGTTTGATCTGAGCTGGTTTCCTCCCTCCTGCAGCCCAGTGCGCCTCTCCCCAGAAACAGGGCCAAGTGCAGGCATCTGAATGTGTGCGTCTACACTACAGTCCGTGTGGGCAAATGTGTGTAGGTGTGATTGCTGCTCTCGTGTGTGTGCGTTCCTGTTTGTGTGTGTGTGTGAGAGCTTGGTGAGCGGGTGTATATCAGAAGCTAATTTGAGTCCCCAGCTGCTATAGGCTACAGTTTCCATTACCCAACATTCCTTGCTGAGCTAAGTACTGGAATCTATCTATCTATCTATCTATCTATCTATCTATCTATCTATCTATCTATCTATCTATCTATCTATCTATCTATCTATCTATCTATCTATCTATCTATCTATCTATCTATCTATCTATCTATCTATCTATCTATCTATCTATCTATCTATCTATCACTAACATTGCACTGCATGCGCTCACACCATATAGTGTCAGATTTACTGTACGTACTGCACGATGGCACCTTGGTTATCTACACACGGACTCAGAGTTAGCATAAATTCAGTCATGTTATTGTCACAAAATTTAAAAATGATAATATCATAAGATATCATAGGATTAGTTTATATCAACTGTGCACATAAAAGGTATCAAAACGAGCTCAGCCGGGAATCTAAGACTTTTCTAAGCATTTCAGTTAGAAATGCTTACGGTTCGGCGTTACGGTTTGCCGATAAATCACCAAAAACACGGCAACAAAATAAATGGGTGTGTATTGGAAGAATGTCCGAGAGCTCATTATCAGAACATCATCGCTAGAGTGAAGAGGGTGAGAAAAATTTGTCAAAAAATAAATTTGCAAACGATTGAGGCTGCAAATGTCACTCAACAGAAATGATTACCACTCAAAACGTAGGAAAATTCGAGGCGGTCGCAGTGATAGTAATTTTAATAGTTTTGGGGTCAGACACAAAGATGCGTCAGCAATACGCATCTACTGCCCAATCTACTCCCATGTTAATTTGAGAAGAGAAATTTCCAAAAGGAGCAGGGAGCACCTTTTTCTGTCTCTAACTCACTCCCAAGGCCAAAGTTTATACAATTTTCACCTGAAAATCGTCAAGGAAAATGTCCACGAGATGAGGATGCTGATGGTCGTTTCGGCTTTTGGTTTGCGGCACACCTTCGAGGGGCTTCATTTAGGCTGTGTCCGAAATCACTCCCTAACCACTATATAGTGCACTATATAGTGACCACGCCATTTTGTAGTGGTGTCCGAATGTTTAGTGTCCACTATATAGTGCACTGAATGTATCCCACAATTCACCGCGAAATGTAGTGAACATCCGATGGTCCCTAACCGAAGCAAGATGTCCCATCATGCATTGCCAGAAGTTCTCTGGGCGCGGAAAGGAACATAAATATAGCAGATGGACGGGAGTCAGCAGGCGGTGTAGTTTGACGAAGGATGGTTTATTAAATTAATTTAAGAAATATCTACTCTAATTAAAAAGGCGCTAATTTGACGACGTCTTGCTAGTCTTAGAAGAGCAGCGCATCTTCTCCTTTCTCTCTCCCTCTCACTATTCTAGTTCTCCTCCTGATCATCAATAATTTAATTATTGATTAAACACAAACTATTTTATTTTATATTGTTTATTTTATTACACATTTCAAAACTAGGCAAAATTGCTTTCTACGTTCATTTAAAAAAGTGTAAAACGAACAGCATATAATTAAACATTGCAGTAGATTACACTGTAACTTTCTGTTACTAAAGAGCCAAAATATAAAAATATGCAAATATAGAAAACAAAACACAAAAATAAAACGTACAGGACAGTAATCAAAAGACTGTAATTTAATAACAATGCAGTAGTAAATGGACAAGTATTACGTGAGACGACATTAATGTGGTACGTTTTAATTATGCGACAGCAATGACGTAATTACCGGCGCCAAGAGAAGTGTCCGAAAGTGTCCGAACATTTCTTCTGTTAAGCTCACTATATAGTCCACTACATTTAGTTCCCTATGTAGGGAGTAGGGAGTAGGGAATGAGTGAGTGATTTCGGACACAGCCTTAGAGTTTTTTTGTGGGGAGAGTCACAGAGTGCGTGCACACACCTGTTACTAATTACTCTGGCCTGCAGCTGACCCTGGTTGCTTGGCAACCTCAAGCCTGCCTTTGACTAACTTTATTGACTATCAAGACTACATTTTTAATGTCGGCCATTTTATCCTTGTCTCTTGCAGACACAGACACATAGATAGACACACACACACACACGCCACACACAGTCCCTTCAAAATAAAATACTTAATGACTAAAACTCATTAACAGACACACGACCACACAAGCACGCACAAACACACACACACAAACACAAGACAAAAGCCTTTCAAAATAAGAATCCCTTCAAAACAAGAGCCCATTAAAAAGGCAATGATGACAAAGCTTGTTGTATTAATACTGACTTTGCTGAGCAGTGTCAGTAATAATGTATGGGGGCGACGGGGCCAGAGTTTTGAGACACACTCAAAATTTCTTTAGAAATTTTTCTACTTTAATTTAATTTTAACTGTTAGCATAACCTTTTTTTTTTTACATGTTTGTTTAAACCTTGTTTTTCTTCTCACAAGATAACATGTGCCACATGTAGAATATATAAATATGCAGTATATTGAGTTCAGTGCAAGACAGGAAAGCGGATAGTGACAGAACTGTTGAAACCTTTTCAGCGCACGTTTTGATAAAAGAAGAATCCAGGCTATGAAAATGTTGTTTGGGAGCTTGGTGGGTCAAAGCTAACAGGGATTCAGTGTGTACATAAGAACGGATGGCAGATAGGACTGAACTGTTGTGTTGTATCTGAACGACAGGTCTTATTAAAGATAATCAATGGAACTAAAACCATTTGCTACATTTAGCAATTCTCCAACCTGAAGAACCAAATATGATTTTCTTTTTGAATAGCATAACACAGCTTTGTTAAGCAAGTCATGGAGGCAACATCTTATTTAAATTTAGATTAGTTAGAAGTTAGAAAAGTATAAATCCAATAATGGTAATGGTGATGAATATCATACAGAGATCTTAAATACATAAACAGATAAGCAGATAAGCTGTGATGATTTAGATATACCCCCTTGCAGTTTTAGAGCCACTTCTGATGTCTTACTGCATGAAAAACTAAGAAAAAGCCCTTCCTCTCATTAACCTTTAATCTTGAGAACATGCATAGGACATCCTCTTTTGGTCGGAGCAGCCGTTTGGTCAGCGTTGTGCAAACTTAACACGGTGCCAGCTGAGAGTCTAGTCGAGCTGACTGAGACACTGCAGCATCAGCAACCTGCCCGTCAGCCTGACAATCAGTGTGCCACATTAGTGTGTCACTTCGCCAAGCCAGGGGATTGGTCCTGTCACTCTGAGAGGGTGGGCCCAGGGGTCACTCACGGCTGTCAATCAACATGCCCTGAGGCAAAGATGCTGAGGAGGATGAGTGGATAACTGAGAGGAGGAGAGTCGTGCTGTGACAGAGGAGAGGGACGAGGGACGGGGACAGATGGATAATTGACATGACACTTTAATTAGGTAAAGGGTAGTGAGGGCTTTCAGGGTGAATTTTATGGTGTGTGATGGGGTTAGACCAATATAATGGTTTGCCAATATAGTGGGCTGATTTAGGCTTTTAGTTAAATACTGGGCAGTGTTTTTTTTTCTCTCTGACCACAACTGTAAAACATATAATTGAATTGTATTTTTACAGACCTTAATTATTCATAATGTAATCTTCCCAATATACCTCTTAAAGCTGGAAAATTAGTGAATTAATCATTTTGTCAATTAGAAATAATGATATCATGACACAATGATAATGAACAAACTCATTTAATCATGTAGAACAAAGATTTTCCAGAGCTCCACAACATCTGAGCAATTTCCATCAGCGGGTACTGTGAGATGTGACTGAAAGCAAAAAAGAAAAAAAAGAAATGTCTTTTTGTGACATGCGGATTGTTCTGTAATTTATCTCTACCAAAAGGAGAATAAGAAAATGGAGGAGGTGTGTTAACATCAGCAGCCGTTTGTCAACTCCTCCTCCCTGAACCCTGCTGTTGACCTCTTCGGTTGTCCTCCAGGAGAAGGAGAGGTCAAACAAATGTCCGTCTGACCTTGCCCAACACAAAGCAAGGATCTCAGTTTTGACAACAGAAGATGTTTATCTCTTGTTTGTTGATTGACCGGTAAAGTCTGTGGTGGTATTCTATTCACTTGAGTGTTGAAAGGTGCCTGCATAGTCAGAGGTCACTTTACTTAACTTGACATGTATTTAAAAAAAAAAAAATGTCTCCAACCAAATGATAATGGCAGAAAATATCAAAATTGTTGGATAAAAATTGGATGTACACCTGCACCTCAACATGCCTACTCTGCACTTGGTTTGATTGTGCAGCACATAAACAAAAAATCTACTTCATCTCTGAAAATGCAACATTACCAACAAACTACACAAGGCAGAAGAGTGTTTGGACAAAAAAACACATTTATGTCACTCCAGAGGAAATACTCTGTCACCATGTTCCACTGTAAGAAAATATCTGTAAGAATTTTATTAGTGATACCGAATTAAACTTTGCAGCATCAGTCTGGTGGACTGGATTGTCTCAGTCCTGTCTGCACACAGACTCTTATCTCAGTCTATCAGCAGGCCCGCTACATTAGTCAGGGTCGCGACGTCAATACAGCCTCAGATCTCAGGGTCAGAGGTCATCTGTTTGAACCAGAGAGGACGAGACGTCGATGTCATTAAGTCTCCAAGGACTCCTCCAATCACGGGGCTGATGTGTGCTTGCGGCGATATAGAGTAGAGAGGACTGATAGAGAAGTAGATGGATATGACTGGGGACATTTTTATGTACAGCCTGTTTTCTATCAAAATGTCAGTGTTTTAACCAAACAATACTCAGTTGGGGAGATATTTCTTATCAAACTGTGACAATATCAAGGCTATTAGTGAGAGTACTATCTTTTAATAGTTCATCTAAACTGAACGGTTAAATATGACTAAATTCAATCTGTATCACTCAACATTGAACCTGGTGCATTTCAAGAAAATATGTTTCTCAACCCTTACAAATTACAAATTGTTCATGTTTCGTACCTTCACACTATGGTCCAGGTGTCTATACGAAATTTTGAACTACAGATCTATTTAGAATATATAAATAACCTATCCGACATAATACATTCATTATTGATTCTATATATATATATCAAAAAAGTGTCTGTGTGGAGGCACCATCTGATCTCTGTATGACCTTTGTTTACCATATATGGCCTATGCCGTTTAACTATTTCACTGTTTCGAGGTTCCCCCCTGACCGTTCGAAGAGCAGCAGGTGCTGTCGAATGTCAAAACGGGTCAATTTTGACCCAAACAGTATGTGAGGGTTAAAGGTCCAGTGGGTAAAATTTAGTGGCACCTAGCAGTGAAGTTGCAGATAGCAACCAAATAAATACTCTCCCACGCCTCAGCCTCCTCTTCCAGACGTGTAGGAAAAACTCTGGCTGCCAAATTCACATAAAAAGCAAAAGGCCATATCTTGATCAGTGTTTGGTTTGTCTGTTGGCAGTTCAACATGGCGGACTCCATGGAAGAGGAAGTCTAAGAATTTCAAACTATGTGGAAAAAACAAAAAATTTTTTGGATTCTTCAGACTTCATGATTCAGATTGGATTGACATGGCTGTGCCCTGTTCAATCAGTGCAGTGCTTGTTAGCAGTAACATCTTCACAGAAATCTTGATCAGAAAAATGTTTTATTCAGCAGGACAATATTTGAGTGATTTCAAGAATTCTAGATGATTTCAAATCTCCCTAATCAAAATCCTAGCCCCCAAAACACAGCATAGATACTGTGGTGACTATCAATATCATTGTCAACTAATATCAGCATTTGACTACCAATCATCGTTTTTCCATTTTCCATTTTCAAGATCAGCTCAGAACATGAACAGAAAAATCTGCAGACAGAAAAAACTTGAGTCATCACAATGATAGCGAGACCTCGCCTTCTGTTAATGTGACTATTTAGAATCTGGCATGAAGAATTGGAAGAATACCACCGCTGATTTCATCCATGGTGGTCCAGAGCGGGGAGTGTATGTGTGCGCATGGAGAGAAATCTGTGTGTATGTAAAATTACCAAGAGAGTATGTTTTAAGAGAAGGTGGAAAAAAAGAGACAGAGAGGAGAGGACATAATTATAATTACAGTCTTTAATCCTCTGGACACACTCGCGCACACACTCGTATACACACACTGGGCGAGCTTTTAATTAACTATTTGGCGACAGGGGATTCTGGTATTGGGCTAATTATTTGAACCACACATCCCTGCACTCGTCTCTTCCTCTGAAACGCTTCCAAAGAGACAGGCAGGTATTCCTCACTTTGAGCTCACCTGGTAATTGAAAGGTTTTGCGTGGAGATCAGTTCGCTCCGAAATCCCTTGAAGCCGAAGTCAAAATCATCGGGGACAGCGAGCGAACCAAAGGTAGGCTTCTTTTCTGCCGCAGACTTATCCACAGTGTAATACGGATTTAGTGTTAAAGGAGAACAAGGAGACAGAATAACCAGCTGTCGTCTCCTTATTAAAGGTTTTTAAAGCTCCCCGACTTTATCCGAAGGCACAATTCAATTCAGTTTTAACATGGTTAAATCCTAAAAGGGATTTTGTTTGCAGAAAGGGTTTACAATAGAAATACAATATAAAACACAGTAGAACACCATACGGTCTAAATTAAACTGAGAAAGAAAATGAAGAATAGTTGAATAGTTACTCAATGATGTAGTGACAAAAATTTAAGGATCAGTATGCAAGATTTATTGGCATCCAGTGGTGTAGTTAGAGGAGAGTCTACGGCAGCTGTGAAATGTGGGGAAAAATATGTAAGGCCCCATCAAGAGCCAGTGTTTAGTTTGTCCGTTCTGGGATACTGTAGGAACATGGCGGACTCTGTGAAAGTGGACCCACTGCATCTGTGGATATAACAGTCTCAATAAAGATAACAAAAACATAATGATTATTTTCATTATAGATTAATGAAAACATAGTTATACATATTATATTTTGCTATATTCTGTAAATAAAGCCCCTTAAATCTTATACACTGGACTTTTAAGGTCAAGTGTACATTTCTAAATTAGCCACCATCATAAATGTTTTTTAATTTTATTTCAGTAACTGGCATACATTTGAAATGTAATCATTTCGATGTAGATTCCTGTTTTGTAGTCAAAAAATACAGAGCAATGCTAAGCTGTTAAAAGATTAAAGTTGCAGTGTGTCAGATTTAGACGTTTCAGACATCATAGTTGTGTCTTATTGGCTTTGCTAACGTGTTAGCAAACAAAAAACTTAGATTAAACTCCCACACACACAGAGCGACATCTTCAGCTGCTAGAGGTTCGATCTTCTTAAAATATCTAAAAATATGTATTATTACTTGTTTGCGTGACAGAACTGCAAATTTGCTTGAAAGCTTGGTGAGAGCCATAGGACTCAACAATCCAGACTACAGCCAGAGAAGCAAATGATGAGCGACTAACGAGAGAGACTGAAAGCTTCAGAGAGTGGTATTGATTTTCAGTGGGTTCAGCACTAGAAGAATCGCTATGTCTTTACAGTCATTTGATTCATTGGTAAAAATGAGAGATTTTAATCTACTTCTTAATGCAAGGTAGTAGTTTCATTCGTTACACAGTATTGTAGTTGAAAACGGACATCATTTATATCATTTGGCTGCATGTTGCACATTAAATGCATGTTTTGCAATAATTTTACACAAATTCTACTTAAGTCATCTCTTTAATTTAAAGGTCTGTTATGTACAGCTTGTTCTTCTTTGACAGGTCTGCCAACATTAAAGAACATCCTGACTTTGGTTCAACTAGTAGGGTTTAGCTTCCTCCCTTTATGTCACCCACTGCTTTGTGGACAGGTCTGTGTGTGTAACCTGTGAGTGGCTCTATTTTCAGGCAGGAAAAAATGGCGGCCTGCCTGGTCACAGTCTTTCTTGTGTTATGGCTAAACCGCAGAGTAAAATACGTTTCTGAAGAAACATTTGAGGCGAGAAATAGGCAATGCAGTGACACAATCTTGATTCATATTTGATCAACACTGCTGAGTTTGAGCCGGTGTGCTGCGCTGGACAGACTTACTGGGAATCACATGTCAATCATAAGGTAGCCACACCCTGAAGCATATGCTGCTATCATCTATTTTACTTTAAATGGGACCATCATGTACAAAGATGGAAGAAGACTTTAACCTAATACGTGAGACCATAAACTTACAGTATGAGGAAACTATTTGCTTTGGTAAAAAATCAAGTGAGGTTGGGATATGGAAAAACAAGTAGGGTCATTTTGCTATTATATTGAATATAATCAGACTTCCTATTGGAGCAAACCAAGTATTCAGGTTTAAGACACCCGGAAGCTCTGTTCAGTGACATATACTGCTACTGTATGATCACTGATTGGAATAAAATACAGCTTTGATTTATTTATTTTTTAAGCCATGAATAATTTAATATACATATATTGTGTGGAGATATTAAATATTACATGAAGAACAAAGATGATTTTGTTCTAGTAAACATCAAATATCTGTGTTCACTCTTCATCAGTGTCTGTGGGTGTGTGTTTTTTTTTTTTTTTTTTTTTTTTTTACACGTCTGATTGTGAGTGTCCATTAATGTGTCTGTGTAGGTGTGTGTACTGTATGCATATGTATATGTGTGAGTGTTTGCTGGTGGAAGCAGCAGTCAGGTGGATGCAGTCTGTTTCTAAATCAGATCTCTGTGTGATTCACTGGGTTGATGAGTCACCACAGCAGCACGGGCATAACCAGCCTTGTCTTCCAATACACCCCCCTAACACATGTACACACACAGAGGCACACACGGATACACATATTTAGTACTGTGCAGCTACGGTTCCCTTTGTTTGTTTCCAATTGTACATGTATGCGCCGCTTTAGTGTGTGTTTTCATACATACTCAAGCCTGTGCGTATAGGTACTGTACGTATGCAGGTGTGTGTGTGTGTGCTTGTGTGAGTGTAAGTGTGAGTACACTAAATAATGGGATAGTGCTCCGTTCTGCAGATGTGATTTGGTGACTAATGTAGAAGCTGCTGATGTCATGTGTTTGCTTCTCCTCGCTGCTGAACTCCTCATTTCCTGGACATTCATCATTTATCAGCCAATCACCTTGCAAACACACACACTCACACACTCATCTATATACCAGCTCAAAGATGCAGGCAGTACAATATACAGGATATAAGCTATTGACATATCATGACAAGTATTTAAGGAACTGTGAGGAATGAGGAGGGGCAGAAAGACGCACGCCGGAGAGGAAGCGAAGGAAAAAGGAAGGAGAAACCGTGTGATGGATGTGTGATTCAACAAAGCCGCATACAAGAAAGTGACTGAGAATGTGTGAAATCAAACTAGTAACAGTAGTGGTACTACTAGTAACATGTATCCACGTTGTGTAGCCTCCGTCTGCCTCTAGACAGCTGAGTGTAACTGGATCATATTGATCCGCGTGTCAGACACACGTGGATCCTCCGACAATTTGCAGTTTACATGTGTAGTCGGATTGAATTTGGATCAAGTAAAAGTGCATAAAAGCAGGATTGTTCTGGAGAAATACACGTTATCAGCCAAAGCTGCGGAGCGAAGAGTATCCCATCCCCACAGACCGTGTTTACATGGACTCCTATAATCCAACTATTGACCTGATTCTGAAAAAAAAGGCTTATATGGTTTAGTTGCACTGTACCATTCATATTCTCGACATACACCTACTGCTACAGAGCTCAGCCTGATGAATGGCTTCAAACGATCCTTGCAAGTTGTGTTACAACATTTAGTGTCTCACTCTTCATTTTTCATGTTTCAGCACATTAACTCGGATCAATCTGAAAAATCCCGGATTACGGTTACATTTTTGTTAAATTTGAGAGCCAACGATGCTTGATTAATAATTCTAAAAGATCTTCTATCTTGACATATTCAAGACAGAAAATATCGACATGGGCAAAGAGCAAGACTGGGAAAGGGGCAACATCCTTGGCTCGGTGTGATACAGAAAAAGTTCTAAGAATCTAACAAATGCAATCTGAAACTTAGCTAATTAAAAAAATAAATCAATATAGATGAAGATTTTTAGGAGCCAGCTTGTAGTGGTCAACAGTGCATGGAACTACTTACTTCTATGCGGCTCCGGCTTTCGATAATGGCAGCCACTTATTTTCTACAACCAGCTGGTTTGAGTTGCATGAGACTGGGTAATGAGACCAGATGCATGAGATGGGTGATCCATCACAGTGAACAATTCTCTCCTATTTCCTATTCTTTTCTTTTTACACCAAGTTATGCAATTGCTTCGTTGTTGTATTCAAGGAATTTCCAAGACTTAAATGTTAATTTTAGGAAAAACCTTTAAGATGGTTTCAGACAGCCAGCAATGACCATCACAGATACCACCTAGCAATGTCAATAATCTGGGTTTTGAGCACAATACCATCACAGCGACTAGCGACTAGTATCTTCCATACTCATCACATAAACCATGTTCTCACTTAACATAGAGGAAATGGGTAGCAATATGGCACAATTATTATGGCTAACTAGCATCCTAAACATTGTTTATTGTATTAAAATGATCTGTATTTAAAGCTGTCTTGGTTGATCTGCCGTCTGCTGGTAAAGCGGTCTTCATAGTAGCCGTCTTTCAGGCACCTTAAATAGTAGAACTGACCAAATTCATATACCCTTTACCTGATGTCATTGTCCTGAGGTCACTATTCTTACCATAAATCAGCATTTACATTGCATCTAATAATTTAAAATCTGAAACTGCTCTTAAAGAGTGTCCTTCTGATTTAAAACGCTTGAATATTTGTTGTAAACATGCCCAGAAGCACCTCTGCCATCATCATCACGTGCATCATCTTCTGCAGAGTTTAGGCAAAATGTGTGACCACGTGTAAGTGCATATTTGTATGTATGTGTGTGTGTTTGTGTACGTTTGTGTGTACGTGTGTTCAGCAAGTGACAGGGGAGGAGGGGATGTTCAGAGATTTGTGGCTAAGGTGAATGTTTGTGTGTGTGTGTGTGTGTGTGTGTGTGTGTGTGTGTGTGTGTGTGTGTGTGTGTGTGTGTGTGTGTGTGTGTGTGTGAGAGAGAGAGAGAGAGAAGACAGAATACTCCGTCATCAGTTCTCGTGACAGTTTTACGGCTGCTGAGCTAGCAGGACGCCGCGGGATGTTAGTTAGCCCACCTATTCACACATCAGACCTGTGTGTGTGTGTGTGTGTGTTTATGTGAGTACTTGACTGTGTTGGATGCTGATTCCTCCAACTGCATCTCCATTGACATTCCATCGCACCTCATTGACTTTGACTCTTTGGTGTCACTCCTTTAGAAAGTATTAGTATTGTCCACCAAAATGTATAAGACATATTAGGAGACAAAAAACAGCCTCTTTGCACCTACAGCAGCCTGTATAGACAAGAAGACAATAAGGCAGAACACACTTACAGTAGACCCTACAGATAAATGCCATACATTTACACTCGTACGCTATGTCAGCATCATGTCTCATTTCACTTTTTATACCATTGTAGTTCTTTACATACTATGCTCAACAATTCTTCAGGAAATCAATTACATTCATCGCCCTGGGGCAATAGTAGTTCAGTCCATAGGGAATTTTTTTGGGAACCAGAGGGTGGCCAGTTCAAGTCCAGCTTGTACCACAGTATGGAGTTTGGACTGGTGCCAGCTCACCTCATCCTCACTGCCAAGGTGCCGTTGAGCAATACTGTATGCTGCTGAATTATATGAATATTGTATTCCAGGCCTATATGTGTAAAAAATGTCCCCATTGAGGTATTAATGAAGTAAATCGTCCTTTTCTGGTGTGTACTTGCAGCAGTTACAGCGACAAAACACCATAATGTACCATCATGACACGTACAGGACCAGCAGAAAAACCTGCTGTTAATCATTTCATGGTAAAAAAAAACAAAAACATCCACTATGTTGTAGATAGTACTCATGCATTTGTTTGTTTCACTAGGATTTGCTGCAGAATAGATCTTATCGGGCTGCATATTCTCAAAGATAGTGAGGGTTTCTTTATGAAGACGGAGACATTGATTTTGTTGCACAAGCAATCGGATTAAATTTTATGGTATGGATTATCATACACTTTCTTTTTCTTTCTCAGACTTTGGTGCACTGTAGAAATCCAAGCTCCGAAATCTGATCTCCATGAAGGAATAACACTTTTAAAGACCGGAATGATGGACGGTCATAAAGCTGAACCAGTTTTCAGTGTATAGCGGTCATGCCTGGCCTATACCTGACCTGTTTTATAAGTTTAGTGTTATTTGTAGACTGATACAATCTCCTTCTGTTTTTCCTGTTGAAGTGTCCACAGCTGCCATTTAGACAATACACTTGGTATTTTCAGAAGTTTAGCTGGTGGCTCACTGAGCATGCTCAAGGCTCACGCACATGCACACACACACACATGCACGCACACACACTGCAGCTGCTTCAGCAGAACTCAAATGGAAATGGTACATGTAGCTGTGTGTGTGTGTGTGTGTGTGTGTGTGTGTGTGTGTGTGTGTGTGTGTGTGTGTGTGTGTGTGTGTGTGTGTGTGTGTCTGAGCCTCTCCTTGTCTGCTGACAGTAACCTACTTTTATGGAGCCCACTCATTCAGAATGATAAAAATACTGCAATTCTCCCTCCTCTTCCCTCTTCTCTCTCTGTCTATCCTTTCTTCCATCTCCCCTTTTCCACCTTTTTTCCCTTCACCCCTCTCCTTTACCCCCGTCGCACTCCCTCCATCTCTGCCTTGTTATGTCCCCGTTTCTTTCGTTTTCTCAGTGTCTCCTGGCATTTCCCCATCTTTCCCTCCTCCCTTCTTTATTTACTGCTCACGCCCATTACTCCCTCTTTACTTCCCTTTCTCCGTACCTCTGCATATCCTTCATTAACTCCCATCTCTCCATCCATCATTCCTTCGTTGCATTCTCCATACCATTCTAATTTGTTCCATCCTCACTTCATGCTTTACCTTTAAATGTCCTCCTTCCTTCACTCTCTTCCACTATATCACCCACGTTCTCACACTTTTATCCCCCTTTCCTTTTCATCCCCCCATCACTTCTCTATTCTACACTTAATCATTCACCATCTCTTTTTCTTTTTATTCTGGTTCCACCCTTCTCTCATTTTTATCACTTTTTTTATTTGTCTTTCACTCACTCTATTTTATTCTCTTTAATCTTCTTCTCACTTCCCGTCCTGGATGAGATGCTGATGCTGCAGCCGTCAGCCCGGCTGAGTTAAGATCGTATGATGGAGGGAGCGAGAGTTTTTAAAAAAAAAGGAGCAAAGGATGGAAAAGAACAGGACAGAGTATCTTCGGGCACAAGTGGTCCGGATTAAGAGTTGGAGAGTGTGAATACCGTGAGACAGAGAGAGAGGGAAGATTAAGAGAGAAAAATAGGAGGGATGTGATGCCTTTGGATAAGAGAGACAGGGTTAGTAGTGGTAACTGATGGAGAATTTTATTTTAAGTCAGAATTTATTGGATTTAACACATGATGTTAAAAAAATAGTACAGTAGCAATCATTTAAATGAGTACAGACCACTTCTTTAAATGTTTTGTTTATGATTATAACAACTAGAGATCATATTCTCCCATATTTACAACATTA
The DNA here is from genome assembly GCA_004119915.2 of Collichthys lucidus. Classification (NCBI taxonomy): domain Eukaryota; kingdom Metazoa; phylum Chordata; class Actinopteri; family Sciaenidae; genus Collichthys; species Collichthys lucidus. Next base: position 21,232,320 of record CM014080.1, on the reverse strand, counting down.
CTGGTTGTTTTGTTCTGTCTGGTGATTTCTTACTGTTCACCGTTAATGGCAGTTGTCAGTTTGCTCTGTACTGTAGAGAAATCCTTAGTTTGTTTTTTTAACCAAACTCTCCAGTGGCTGATTTTAGTGTCATCTTTTAAATTGGATTCTGTGTTGGTAAGACAAGTGAGTTGTTTGTTTGTTTGTTTGTTTGTTTTTTGCTTTTGGGAACAATTAATACCAACAATATGATTCAGGATACGTCAAATTTGAGAGAAAATAAGAAGCAAAACTTTCCGTCCTCTTCAACCGATACATTTACCAGCCGCCACATTTAATAATTCAGAAGATGACTACATTGTTAAAATAGAACAGGACTCCAGATGATGGTCGACCTACAAAAGAATCTGCTTTAGCAGAGTTTACCTGCCAGACTCAAAATCAGCACAGCAGTGATGGCTGCTGGGAGTTTCATATGTAAGGTGAAAAGGGAGATCAGCTTTAGGTTTAGGTCACTAACAGGCTGATGTTGAGCTCAAGCTGAACATTCATTTTAACATTTGTTTTTGTTACACATTGCAGACTCTTATATGGTCTCTTTTCTCCAGGATTCTCATATTTTAATCATGTCTTCTAATTGATAAATGTGTTTATTGCTGTGCAATTAAAATCTAGACTAATCTAATCTGGTGTGATCTAATCAAATCAAATCTAATTTCTGAACTAAAGAAAAGAGAAAACTGTTCTAGGATGACTTCAGTGTTCTCTGGGTTACTGGATTAAGATTAAATTTCAATAAACGCTGTTGTGGCATTCTGTCATGTTGAAGTGGGCGGTTTCAAACAGAAGCCCAGCTGAAGTCATGATCTGAGCTGGTTCAGCAGTTATACAGTATGTATTACAATATGTGTGTGTGTGTGTGTGTGTGTGTGTGTGTGTGTGTGTGCGCGCACAGATGTCACACCCTTGAGATAAGACTCTTTCCTTGAGTTGCGTCATGGAAGATGTTGCAAGTGTTACTGTGTTTGTGTGTGTTCTGTGTGAATAATTTGCTTGTGTATGCACGTGTGTGTGCGTGTGTGTATGACTTTTTATTTGTGTGTCACTAGGCATGTGTTTGTGTGTGGTTTCCATTTAGTTTGAAAATGGTGGATACAATGGTTCAGCTCAGCCCAGCAAGAAGAGAGAGAGTGATGGACGATTGTGTGTGTGTGTGTGTGTGTGTGTGTGTGTGTGTGTGTGTGTGTGTGTGTGTGTGTGTGTGTGTGTGTGTGTGTGTGCGTGTGTGTGCGTGTGTGTGCGTGTGTGTGAGTGTGTGTGCGTGCTACAGAGGGAGAGAGAATCTATGCAGTTCTCATTACCAGCCTGCGAAGTGGCACAGCAGATATTCGGCAAAAAAACAAGCTTCTTCCACAAATCAAAAAGAGCTGGGGTCAGGGGAAAGAGAGGGGGAGAGAGAGAGAGAGAGAGGGAGGGAGGGAGAGACGCACCCTTTTATCTTTCACATGTCTATATATAGCGGTTCACGGAGGAGAAGAGTGGAGCAGGATGGGAGGGAGGAGGGGAAGTGGAGGTAGAGGAGGAGTGGATGGAGAGAAGGCAAGATGGCTGAATAAGAACAGAGAAGAAAGATGTGGAGTGATTTTCAGTGATCTTTAGGCTGTGAAACAGAGAGCGAGAGAGGATGAGAGAGCAGAGAGCAGGAGGAGGCAGACTGAGGGATAAAGAGGGGATGGAGATAGAACGAAGGTGAGAGAGGAGGAGATGAACATTCAAGCATGTTTGGAATACCATGTTGTTTGCAGCTGCAAAAGCTGCAGGATACAGTGTGAAAATGAAATGAGATCAAAATAAATAAAGCGCAGCGTTAGTTCAGTGCTTGTAGTAGCTGATTGGCTGATCAGTTATTGGCTCATTCACAACTGTGTGGCAAGTAATTATGCAGGTGTGCAGATTAGACATCTTCCTCCAGCACCACATCCTCCTTATGTCTTCTTGTTGATTTAGCAAGTTTTCGAAAGAAAACAAACATTGTTTCATATGATTAGACTGTGATCAGACTATAAAATCTCATTTAGACCTGGTCTGACTTAGGGTTGGGTTTCAGATACCAGGAAGTGAGTGAACCTGGGAAAACCTCTTTCAAGTAGCTATTGTCTTCTACATCCAGCCATGGTATTATTATTCGAGATTAACGTTGTCAATTTCTTATCACCTTTTTTGAACTCCGGACTACATCTTTGAGTACCAAAAGTGCCTTTACAGTTCCCGCTGGATCTGTTGTGCTTTACTTTACCACACCTAAAATCACAGGTGGAGAGGTGTGGTGTTGCTGTACTTGTGACCACACCCAGCGGTAATGTAGCACTGCACTAAAAGACAATGTGAACTGCTGTAGCACGCAGGGTGTTTGTTAAATGTAGATGGCACCACAAGCAGAATAATCAGACTGAACGAATATGGAACTGTCATAGCTGCATCTCAGCCTAAATCTGCAACTCTCCCTCTCACTCTGTTTATATATATATATATATATCTTATATATTTGCACTTTGCATTCAGTCTCACCACACTTTAAAAAACACGAGTGAAGAAAATGCAAGTGAAGAACACTTTAATTGCCTAATTGCTGTTAAAATTTGGAGGGTATTGGACTGCGTATGTACCTGTTTCCAGCTATTTCCAAGCTCTGCATGTTTCGTGAAGGAGGATGGAGGGAGAAAGAGAGAGGGAGAGAGAGAGAGAGAGAGAGACAGTGAGTGCTTGCGTCACTCCCATAAAGGAACTGACTCTTGCTGAGTCGAGTGCTACACAGTTTCATTTATTTGATAAAGCTTCATTTGGTGTGATTTAAAATCTCCCCCTCATCAGGCTCGGCTCCCCTAAAGCACAGCCTCAGCGCCACGCCAAAATGCCTCATCAGCTGAAAACACACACACAAACACACTTGGGTGAACACACACACACACACACACACACACACACACACAGAGCCTGCGTATATATACACACACATAGAAGCTGGTACACAAGGACATTTTTCACAGGATGACTTGGACTGAAGCGTATTTAAATAGGTGTGGGTAGTTTTGCAGAGTTTGGAGTGTGTAGACAGAGGAGGAATTATTAACAGGTAGATAGTTCATTGACCTCATGGAGGGATTTCTTCACTACAGCAGGAACACATGCAACATTAAACTGGAAACACTGGGACAGGTAGTTCTTTTTAAGGATATAGGAGGAGCTTTGTGCAGGTGCGATGGTAGTTGTGTATAGTGTATCGTTTTTTCTTGTGGTACTTGAGGAAATTTTATACATATCTTGAAATTATTAAACAAATAATCTAAGTGATCGTGTTCTGGACTGTGGACATAAAAATGGAGCCATAAATGGAGCACAAAGCATGAAAGCCTATGCTTGGTCCTGTTTTAAAGCAGGATTCATGAGTGAAATGCGTGTATATCCCCCTTAAAAAGCCAAATACACTCACCTTTTTAGTTTGCCTTCAGGTAGTTAGCCAATATCCAGCCAGTGTATTTCAACGTAGACCTAGTTTTGATATACTAGCTGAAACGGCTAAACTGAAATATGCTGAATAGGCTTGTCTTTTTTAGCTAAAAAAGGCTAGACTATAAAGGTGTTTTAAGGCGTTTTTAGTGAGCCTAAAAAAGCTGATGGATTCAGTGCATTTAGCTAGCCTATTTTTTAATATTATATACTGCAGCATGCTGTATGTCTGTATTTTCACAAGCAAAAAACTCTCCAAAAAACAGTGCAACTTACAATATGCAGTAGCTACAGTGTAATAGTTTCATTGTGTTGCAGTTTTAAGTGAATTAATGATAAATGAATAACTGTGAAAGGGTGTAATATTATGTAAGTGTATTTGTGCTATTGTTATGTATGATAGAGGTCGGCACAGTAAGGTATGGGCCCTCATGTAATGTTTTATTGGCTGAAGTTATAACGCTGTCTTTGTGTGTGTGTTTGTGCGTTTGTGCGCGCGTTACTTCAGTTTGAAATGACACTTTACATCCATAATTACTACTTAAATATAGAAATTCATAAGGTTATGTAGTATTGGGTGTCATAGACAAAAAAGTTCAACTTGCTTTCCAAGTCCTGCAGGTTAATTTCCACAAGGGTGTAAACATACTGTATGTGGGATGATAGCATTAAGTTGTACTGAGATAGAAGAGGTCACTAGGTGCAGATGTGGAGTAGTAATTATTAAATGGTGTGTTAATGCTTAAAGGGTCAGTCCGCTACAATCACAAAATTACTAGATCTGCTCACTTTGTCGTAGTGGTGTGCAGCCATTTTGAAATTTTGCCTGAAAAGGAGCTTGTGCATAAATACCAATCATCTCTCCCTCTCTCTGTAATAACTTAATACACTTGCTGGCAGAATTATAGTGTGTGTGTGTGTGTGAGAGAGTGAGTGTGTATACACAATAATAGGCAATGGAGCAACAAAATATTGCTGATGTGGGTATTTCTTTCTCCCTGTGTGTGTGTGTGTGTGTGTGTGTGTGTGTGTGTGTGTGTGTGTGTGTGTGTGTGTGTGTGTGTGTGTGTGTGTGTGTGTGTGTGTGTGTGTGTGTGTGTGTGTGTGTACCAAAACATTACCTGTGAACATCAGTGCATTAGTTAGTGTAATAATGTATGCTTGTGTGTGTGTGTGCGTGTGTGTGCGTGCATCTGCATGTGTCATCCTGTTTGCATACATGCTTTTGTTTGTGTGCGTGTGTGTGTGTGTGTGCGTATGTTTAATTGTTTGCTTTGAGTAGCCGCCTGCAGTGGAAAGAAGAGATAAAGAGTGAAAGGAGGAGAGCCAGTGTGTGTTTGTGTGTGTGTGTGTGTTTTTGTGTGTGTGTGTGATGTGAGGTCAGTGTATTTGGCAGGGCATGGCTTGTTTGTGGCCATCAGAAAGCCATTTTAATTAACGAGAAAGGAACACACACACATTTTTGCAGTGCTCACCAATAATACTGTTGCCAAAAATTTCTGCTCTCTAATTGCTTCCGATTCACCTAATCTTTCTTTCTCCCTCTCTCAAAAAAAAGGAAAGAACAGAATGAAGTGGGAGACAGAAAGTGAGGAGAACATGGAGGATTTTGGCAAGAGAGGGATGGATGGAAGAAAAGAAGTAATAGGGGAAGAAAAAAGGGGTGAGGAAAGCGAATAAGAGAAAGAGGGTAGGGAGGTGTATGAAAAAGAAAGAAAAAGGGGGGAAAAAAAGAAAAGGAAAATCGATAAAGATAAGGAGGAGTAGGAGAAGACAAGACAGAAAGAAAAAGAAGCAGAAAGAGGACAAAACAGAGAAAGAGCGAAAGCAGATAACAGATATATAGAGACAGACTGCAGGGAGGTGAAGATGTGGGAGGAAACGAGAGAGAAGGACACACACACACACACACACACACACACACACACACACACACACACACACACACACACACACACACACACACACACACACACGTAGAGGGAGTGTTACCTCCTGCTTTCAGCAGGTTGTTAGGCCAGCAGAGTGTGTGTCTGCTGAATAATAGATGGTGTAGCAGACTAGCATGTATACACACACACACACACACACACACACACAGCATATGTGGGCTGCATAAGGTTACTGTAAATTGATTTGCAACAAAAATCCAGCAAGTTGTTCACAGTGTGGTTACTTACAGTGCAAAAAAACAAACACTGGTACACTGGTATAAGGTATCAACAACATTTCCACTTTTGCATATGCAGTCACTCATATCCTACAGTCAGAAACTGGTCACAGTTAGTCCTGTCCACAGGATGGCAGAACTTCAGCAGTGTGCTTGCTCTGCATTGTCTATCAGATGTTACAGTAAAGAAGAAGTTACATCACAGAATGTTTGACTATTCTAACTTTATAGTCTTGACTTGAAGTTCTTAAACTTTGAGGTAAGACAAGGAAAAGTGGCTTTTTGAGAACACCCCCATGACCGTCGCTGTACTTTTCTTTTTGTTTTGTCGCTATCAGGATTAATACACGCATTCTACCAAGCCAGAATCACAGCTGGTGTGCGTCGAAGTTGAGTCTAAGCTGGGATTCAGACAGAAAACAACTCTGCATTCAAACGGATGTGGACTTGTTCTTTAAGGATATGGTAAGACATGAAATACGATCTAGGAAGTCTGTTTGAGTACAGATTAATGCTGTTAAAGGTTTATTAGACTCCAAAAACACTACTTAAAGTTTTGTAATGCTCACAGACGGGATGTTACAGCTCTGTAAACTCATCACAGCGGCAAATTATTTTCTTTTGTCACGACAAAAGCGAGGTAAATAGTAGAAACACACCTCCTGTCAATTTACGACATGTCTTTCATTCAAAGTTGTCTTTGTCGCGTTCGTCTTCTTTGGGAAAGTTGAGACCAAGTACCTTCATAATAACATTTCTACCATTTTAAATTTAAATTTGAGACTCATTAAAGTCTTTGGGAAGTCACGTCTCACAGAAGTTCAAGTCTCGAGATCTCGGTTTTGTGACTGAAGTCTGATTTATGTTCTTGGGTCTACAGCTCTAGGATCAAAAACGCCTTATTTGAGCATCATCTGTGAGTGTTAAATCTGAATGAGTGGTTGAGATTCACATTATATTGTATTTGTGTATTATATTATCAAGTTTTTTGGATTACGAGACAAACAAACAGCACAAACATACTGACAGATTGCTCTTTTGTGAACTGCAGAAGACATTACCTCTATGAAGGGTATAGGAAAGATTTAGGGCGCATTTAACACAAGAAATTACACATCATTTTAAGAACACAGTGTTTGTTTTTTAGTAATGTTGAAACAAAATGCATTCTCCAGGTTCAGGTACATTCTGTTTCCACCGCCGCATCTTGCACAAGTAGGTGCGTGTGCATTGTCTGCCAGCCAGCATGTGCAGTCTAGTTCAGCTTCGTCTTGTTAGCGTATACTCCTCAGACTGACCTGTCTGATCCGCTCACATCAACCAGCAGCCTCTTATCCCTCACACACTCACACACACACGCACGCACGCACACACACACACACACACACACACACAGACAGAGGCCGTCCTCCGGCCATAGTGTCAATGTCAACGTTGCATCTGGTAAACACGACAATAGACACGTACTCCCACCACACACACAGACACACACACATACAGGCTAACAGGATAATGACTGGCCAATTAGGCACAGGCTTGATCTGTCTGGATGTATCCAGTCATCTTAGCCCCTCCAGCGGCCATTACTCAGGCATGGACACACACACACACACACACACACACACACAACAACACATAGAAACGCACTTGACTGGATGGAGCGCTGCGAAAAGCTGGCTTCTCCACCAGGCGACCTCTGTGAGTCAGCCTGTGTGTGTGTGTGTGTGTAGAGAGTTTTTTTTTTTTTCTGATTCAGGCTGCAGGAGTGCAGAAGCAGAAATATGTAATGTGGTTGTGCTCACGTAGTTGATCAATCTTTTGTGTGTGTGGAGTGTTTTAGGTTGTCTGAGTTTTATATGAAATCCTGAGGAACTTCCAGCTACATACAGCAGCGACATCCATGTAAAGGGACCACGAGACTTTACGCAGAGTGAATTTACACTAGTCAACTATTGTAAAGTTCAAGCAACGTTTAGTGTTTTTACAAAGACCTTCAAATAAACTCTCTGGATATAAGTAACAATATTTATTGCAGAAAAAACAGAGAGACCAGACACCAGAGACTATTGTGTTATGAACTTCAACATTAGAGAATCAAATGGACTTTTAGGGTCTAAGAGAATACCAAACAAAATATTTAATACATTTTTGGAAATGTCATAACTCGTTGATCAAAAAGTATATAAAGTAGTCATTAAAAAAAATGTAATTTCACCTTTATTGGACAGTTTGTTATTATACATGAAAATTTATGGAGAGAAAGAGAGGAAAATGTCACAAAGGTCTGACCAGAAGCTTCTAATGTTGCTAGATCTCTCTAGTGAATAATTACAATACCTGTATATTAGGTGTCTGTGTGTGTGTGTGTGTATGTGTGCTACTTTGTGATTTTGGCCTTAACTCCAGCTGCACTCCGTTTGAATGGATGATCCTCACCACCATCATTGCAAACTGCATCGTACTGGCTCTGGAGCAGCATCTTCCTGATGGAGACAAGACACCTCTGTCTGAACGACTGGTAACACTAACACGCACACACACACACGCACGCACGCACGCACGCACATTAGTTTATATAAACATAAATTTTGTAAAATAAAATGCTATTTCAAGTGTGTTTCTATCCACTACTGTTGTGCTGATATTGTTGGTCCTGTGAGATAAGCAGTAGGTGATGCTACTCGTTAAATCATTACAGAAGAAGAGGCTGCAACAAGACGACGATTCATTTGCTGTAATGGATTGCAATTTGTCACATTTTACTTTTATCAATACACCAACTTTTCCTAGTTTTCCAAGCCAAGCGTAAACCATCCTTGTAATATTACGATTTTTTTTTCCTTTTCTGCATTGAAATTGCACAAAAACAGGGATGGAAGGGCACGTGTATAGTAATACGTGCACAGATATACACAAAGGCTTGCAAACACTGAAGTCACTTAGAGTAGAACCCACCAAATGTACATGCGTAGCACACACAGGCCCAAATAAACACACAGTGCACAGACTTGTTGAAATTTTATCTCACACCAGCTGCCAGTTTTTAATATCATATCAGCTTTCATTCTCATCATGATATCAGTTAGTATTCTTTAGTCATATATAAGTACAGATTTCCCACGTGAGGAGAAAATGACCCACAATCTGCCTCTCCTCACCTTTCCTTTCAACACTTTTTACTTTCTTCATCAAATCTAATCTATCCCGTTTCATCCCTTCTCCCTTTTCATTCTCCTCTCCCGTCCTCTCCTCTCCTTTCTCACTCACAGGAGGAGACAGAGCCCTACTTCATAGCCATCTTCTGTTTTGAGTCGGGGATCAAGATCCTGGCTCTGGGTTTTGCGTTACATAAGGGCTCCTACCTGAGGAATGGCTGGAACGTCATGGACTTTGTGGTCGTGCTCACTGGGTGAGTCCACAGTGATATCTCATACAACCTTACAGTTAATGTCAGCTTGACTTCAACTACTTTCTTGGGTTTTTTTATTTATTTATGTATTTATTTTTAATTTATGTACCCTGAAGGGAAGTATACTATTTATGCTATATAATACCTTTTTATGTTTTTTTCTCTGGTTATTCACATTTGTTTTATTTTTATTTTCATGTTTTTATTTTTGTCCACATAAAACCAAATGTGTACCTTCCGTACTTGTGTTTCTATGGCTACCCGCTGCACTCTAGCACTGGGTTAGTTGGGGTAATCAGGTCAGCCTTTATTTTTTCTAAATGTTTTCTCTGACTTGACTGAATAATTTGGGATACATCACAAAACCAGAAGTGAACCTTTCTGCTACAGTGCCACTGACATTTGTAAATGCAGCTTTCTACCAAAAGTTGTGGTACGGTGAAAATAATTCAATAAGGGACCCAGGCTTTAACAAAGGCTGTAGTTCTTTATGTATGAATTCCTTTAGTGTCAGGTCTTGTTTTTTTTTTTTTAACAGAGTTCAAAACAATCATGGCTATATGCTAACGATTCATAGCAAAGTATAATAGAGCGCTGAAATCAAGCAACATGCACATATTTTCAGCACTTAAAGCAAGAAGTCAAACTTTTTTCCAGTCTTCTTTTTTGTCTGGTGTCTGTATAAATATGTAGTATTGACTCACTGCTGCACAGATTGATAAACCAGAGTGAAGATAAATCCACATTTTAATCCCACAAGTTTGAAAAACAAACTCGTCCACTAGTAAACAGCTCCGGATCAGAGCAGAATCCAGGCTGACTTCGGGTGTTTATTCCTCCAGAAACTTTTGGTCTGTCTACCACAAAACACTCAAAGCCATGCGATATGTGCAACTTCTTCACTCAAAGTTTAGTCTTATCAAGTCATTCACAAAAAAGAATGAAAAATTTTATTTGATTTCTGTGTGAACGCGGCATAAAGTTGTCCTCACCATGACTGTAACGCTCATGTTAATGTACTGCTACTGATGTCAGGCAACTGTAAACCGTGTGTGTGTGTGTGTGTGTGTGTGTGTGTGTGTGTGTGTGCATTTTATAGTAGCATGACTTTCTCTCTTTTCTGATCTCAACACACTCTCACACAGACACAGCAGAGGTCTGGTCTGACAAGGTGTGGTGTGTGATCAGGGCCCACCCCCCCTCAGTCCCTATTCTCCTTTAATGAGGACGCACACACACACACACACACACACACACACACACACACACACACACACACACACACACACACACACACACAGACACACACACACACACACACACCACACACACACACACACACACACACACACACACACACACACACACACACACACACGCTGGATCAGAGCAGCACTGCAGGGAGCAGCAACCATGGCAAAGTGAAATGTCACTTCTTCAAGAGATGGGGGAGCTGGTTTGTTGTTATGGCAATAGCTGAGAGAGTGGTAACAGAGTTTCCTCCATCTCTTCCTCACTGTCTCTTTCTCTCTGTTCACTAATATACATTATTAGAACAATATGCAAAAGCACTGACTGTCAAAGCTAAAACAAGAACGATCATATCCGATTACAACAGCAGCTGTGACACATACAATATACAACATTTTAATACAGTGCTGGGCCACACATGACCCAAAACAACTCTTGGTTCCATACAAAATCATAACCAAAAGAACATTTATAAAACAATGCATACATTATTCTGAATATCAGAAACACACTGTACTAACTCTTAATTTAAAGTTTTTAATCTTAATGATTTTGATCCATTCAGTCCCCTAAAATGTTTAAAGTGGAGACGAGCTGTTTCAGTGAATGATTTCATGTAATTTTTTTTATGAAATCAGGAAGTATTAGGCACTTTGGGTTCAAAAATAAAAACAATCCTACAGAAAACTGATAAACTTTTCCACCTCCTACTTTCATGGAAATGAAAGGAGCGTCACCTTGAAACGCTGTATCCTCTTTTCCAAATAAGTGACAAAACAAATTAAGGCTTGGTCGCTAGCTAATAAAACCTAGAAAAAAAGCATTGAGGGTTGGTGAAATTACCTGAACTATAATGGCTCGTAACATAAATTAATCATATCCACACATTTTAATTTTACACCCACCAATCTGCTGCATGATGAGATTGACTTGCTAATTATTTCCAGTTGTTTCTACTTTGCTTTTTTTATTTAATTTTTTTTATTGTACCATCAAACCTTGCTGCAGTTCTCACAGTACACTAAACAGAATGGGAAACGATGGTGAGGAGAACCAAAATGATGGCCTTCACCTACAGTATGCAAGATAGATAGATAGATAGATAGATAGATAGATAGATAGATAGAAGATAGATAGATAGATAGATAGATAGTAGATAGATAGATAGATAGATAGATAGATAGATAGATAGAGATAGATAGATAGATAGAGATGAAACCTCTACTTGCTAGAGCAGCAGTAGAGTGGAGCTGTACTACTGCAGCTAGAAAACAGAGGGAGGAAAAAGGAGGAGGAGGTGGAAGAAGAAGAAGAAGAGGACACGTGATGATGTCTCTCCATTCCCCTGGGCTCTGGATAACAGGACAGAGGGAGAGAGAGCGAATACAAGATGGGTTTGGCTGTTAAAGAAGGCGTGAGAGGGATGGAGAGCAGAGAGGAGGTAGAGCTCGAGGAGAAGGAAGACCACCAGAAGGAGGGAGGAGTGAAGTGAAAGTGATGTATGGAGAGAGAGAGAGAGAGAGAGAGAGAGAGAGAGAGAGAGAGAGAGAGAGAGAGAGAGAGAGAGAGAGAGAGAGAGAGAGAGAGAGAGAGAGAGAGAGAGAGAGAGAGAGACTGGGAGGAGGAGGGAAGGCAAAGATGGAGATGGTAGAAGGGGGGAGGGAGAAAGAGAGAGGGAAATGAGAAAGAGCAAATGCCGAAAGGAGCACGCTCAGTGTGTGTGTGTGTTCGTGTGTGTGTGTGTGTGTGTGCGCTGCAGTAACCTGCTTTTCCCTGCTCCCTATGATCAATCACTCAGCACAGCCTATATACACACACACACACACACACACACACACCCTCTGCTGTTACCTTATGTTACATACACGCACATACACACACATACTGTGCTCCAGTATTTAGATACTGTGCGCGCACACAACACACAACATTACTATGCATGACCTATATCGCCAATTACAGTCATATTTCAAGTGTTCATGCGGATTCATATGGAACATGTTCAATTGAATGCAAGGTCTTGGCATGAACGCACGCTGCAGAAAGCTAGCATATGTTTACCATGTTCCCTTTTTAGTGTGTGTGTGTGTATGTGTGCGTTGTTGTATTCCTATCTATGTGAGGACCAGTTTCACACCTTGAAGAGGGAAACACATTTGGAGACTTGACTGTGAAGGGTTATTCGAGGGTTCAGACCTGGTTTAAGGTTACATCTCTTCACAGCGTAGGAAACCTGACTGCCTCACCAGATTTCCTCACTGCCTGTTTTGTCAGTCAATAACGCCTATTTGCTAGAAAATGTATTATGTCAGTGAGGATCTTTACAAATATGGTAGTGCAAACTCTTCCGCCACCAAAAGCTTGTCTGTCGCTACAGACACAACACAAACGCAGAGTGCTGACTAGACTGGATAGTGACGTCCATCAGCCTGTCTGTGTATCCACCCAACACACCAATAAATCAACTACTGGCCCATCAAAGTCACATTAAATGTATTATGACTGGTTTGTTTCATTGGCCATGTTTCCATCCAAATTCTCCAGTCCAAAAGATTTAGTCAAACCTCAGTTGCCAATCAGTGTGGAAATATGACATTTATGTTTGTTTTTACATATTTGTGTGAGAAAGGTTACATCAGATCTGTGTTGAGCGATCATGGATGTATTATAGAGCCTTGGGTGCCATGAAGAGACGGAAACAGCTGATCTGTCATGTGGTTTCATGTTCACTACGTCAGAACTTATTTGACAAAAGTGTGTCGAAACTTTTCTAACGCAATATTTAAAAAGAATTCAAGACTTTTTAAGTGGACCAACCTTCTCTCTGTGTTTTTGGGGCAAACGTTTACATTTTGCATAGAAGATGCCTCCAAATCTGAGCAGATTGTCATAAAACTTTCTAAGCATGTTCATGATGCCAGTAATGCATTTTTAGAGATACTTGATGAGGACAAGAATTAATGAGCGAGGGGAAAGAAGTGGGGCGGGAACACGCACGCACAGGAGAATGACTAGCGTATTTAGTATTCAGGATGAGAGTCCATTGATTTTCAGCGCTGTGTGGTGACGTCACAGAGTAATCTAATCATTTACGGGAGACTCTGGGCCAGTTAGTCAATGAGAGGACACCATAGACGTCCCTACGACTCTCCTAATGGATGTTCACAGAGACAGTGTTCAAAAATAGACCTCATGTCATTTTACACATGCAGTATATAGATTATTAAAAAGGGTAGCTCTGTCTCATTTTTAACAGTTATTAATTTTATGTTAGCAAGTAATGTTGAAACTGGGAAATATCTAAGTAGCATAAACCACCCAGGTCTGAAAGGAACACCCAAAGTACATGTTTTAAGTATTAAGCTCTCACTTGTTGTAGACTTGAAAGTTAACTGTAGAAAGTTACTCCTTGTCGGAAGAAGCGTTTTCGAAGACATGGAAACATAATGCATCTAAACTGCTTAACTAATTTTAATGTAGGCATACTATAAGCTCTGCACGCACTTTCTGCAGTAATATATAGAAACACAATGAACAAAAATGGAATATTGGAGCAAAAAATGTATTTATGGGTGAAAGTCTGATGAAATGGATTACTTAGTCTCTGTTTTAAATTATTCCCACAGTCCTCAAAGACTTCTGTAACCATCATCAGGTTCATCAAGTTGGCTGACTATTACGATGACAACAAACCTTAAAGTCTGTGTAAGCAATTAACCACACAGCCAAATTTGAATGATTAAAAAATCAACAAGTTAATGTCAAAATTAGGTAAAAATGGGCAGTAGTCTTTTTTAAGCAATTTTGAAGCGACTGAAACATTTTAGATGAGTTCAGAAAATGACACCACTAACTTTGAAACACTCCAAGCGAGACGAATTCATCTCTATCTCTGTTAGTGTGCAGGGGTTTGCTCAGGGTGGCCTCGGCGTGTCATCGAGCCACCCTTTAAGGACCGCCCACAAAATCCTGGACTAAAAACTGGTGAAATACTGTTTTAACCTCAAATTCCACATTTCAGTAATATATTGTTCAAAGTCTTTTCACGTGTTCAGCAACTGTTTCCCAATATCTTTAATGTATTTTGAAAGAAATCCTGTAATTGCCTTTACACAGACTTTAATAATTGAATGACCAGATTTCAATGTACTGTAAATGTCATGCCGCAGATATGAACAAAAACATTGACAGGCTACATGATGATGATAACATAAATTAAAATTAAACAATTATTTTTATTATAAATTACAATTGATGTGTGGCCTAAGTAACCAAGAAGACAAAAACAGGTTCTACTGACATCAGAGTTGAAACACGATTTATCTCGTGTACATGCATAAGATTGAAACTCATTTTTTTTCTCTCTTAAAGGAGAGAAGGAACAAACTGTGCAGGTGAGACAGAGAAACCCAAGGGGCTCAGAAAAACATCTCTTCTCATTTCAGGGAAAGAAAGATGGCACACTGAGTCACAAGTATATCTGGCAAAGATACCAAATGACATCAGAAGTCGCACAGGGGGGAAACAGGAAGCTCTGACTGACTGCACGACGACTCACAGCTGAGTTTTGCGTCATTAATAGGACAGATTCGATGAAACAGGTTTTCATAAGAGAGTTAGAAACATTGACAGAAAACACATGAATTCTGGGAAGCCCCTGGCCGTGCATAAAACATCAGCTAAAGTTAACCAGGTCACCCTTGAACATCATATCAAAATTTAATTGAACATTAAGAATTGGTACACACGTGTTTCAGTAAGTACAGTACCTCCTTTGAGAAAATACTGTATGAGAAGTCCAGCAGGGAGAGAAAAATGAGGTCACAGAGAGAGAGAGAGAGAGAGAGAGAGAGAGAGAGAGAGAGAGAGAGAGAGAGAGAGAGAGAGAGAGAGAGAGTACCTGGCTGGAAATTGTCCCTTTGCCATCACTTCCATTATCATTATTGCTCTGCAGTCATTTACAGGCTCATCACTCTCCTATACATTCTCCTATACCCTCCAACTCTGCGCATATGAACACACACACACACACACACACTCATGAAGAGGGTGTTAGGTTGCACATGTATTGCAATGGCCTTGTGTTTGGTATTAGCTATTAATGGTAAGAGCTATTCTGTGCAGAAGGAACATGTTCCACCAACATATATTTATTATTATTATTATTATTATTATGGAAGTAGCAAAATTGGTTTCTTTGCGAAAAAGAGTTAATGCATTTATTTGGAGAGACAAACTTTTATAGTCTTTGTCTCTGGGCATCATGAAACATGCTACATGACATGAAAGAATAATTACAACTTGTCCAAAAGGAATCCTGAAGTCTTCATGACCCTTTACTTTCTCTACTCTGTTTAATACAATAATGAATAATGTAGCCGATACAACCAACTTGTCACGAAACTGTGCTTTTATCCTAGTTTATTGTAATTAGTTGGTGGAAGTGTACCTAATTCATATTTCTGTTTTTGTTTTTCGCCAATGTTTCAAAGGTTTGCTCGATGCAAATGGCTCCTGGCTGTTATGATATACTTGTCTCATGTTAAGTGTCTTTGAATTCGAGTTTCTAGTTTACCTTAAGCAATGCGGTTTATGTAATATTTGGTAATACCTGTCAAAACCTGTTGTCACTGATCAACCGTCCGTTTTAAAACATACATTATGCAATGAAGTCAGTGACATGTCTTTTTCATGTCTCTCGCTGATAGCCTGCTTTATTGTGTGGTGCTGTGTGCACACCCACACACCCTTGTGAACAGAAATAGAGTCACAGACACAAACACACACCTACAGACACACAACATGGAAGCAGAAGGGTGGTAAAGTTAGGCACCAAACCAGTTCATCATCACATCCACAGTCTTGACGAGCATCTGTCCTGCTATAATGTCCTTTAGCAGGACTTTAATCTCCACGAGCTCCGGCTCTGCTGCTCTCTAACCACTGACCCTCTCTGATAGGAGAGGAAAAAAAGATGCCATAATAAGGTTTTCTCCTTCAGGCAATCAATACATTTTAACTTTGGCTGACATAACACCTCCTCTGGTTGCCATATCCATGACTGAACAGCTGATTGTGTTCTAAACATATTGATTTGCTCGTCTCATCTGAAATCAGTAACACTTAAACTCCTAATCAGTTCACTACTAGTAGACTACAGCATCAGGTCAACTAAGCCTCCCTTTATATTGTATTTGCCCAATAGTTAACTCGCATTAAGCTGCATTGGACTCACCAGCTGATGAAGTCCATTTATACTGTTCTTTTTTTGGTCTCAGTTTATGGACCAGTGGACCAGTTTGTGAGAAAACTATCTGGCTCTTTAGCTGCGAGACTATTTCTTCACTTTCTTTGTCCGTGTGGTTTTTGTGCTGTGCAGGTTAGTGTTTTTTGTTTAAACAGCTGCAGCAGGCAGCTGGCAACAAGGTTGATTAGAGAAGATAAAAAAAAACCCCACACATAATTCACACAGGATCATTCGACTACATGAAATGTTGCATGCACATACACACCCACCAACACACTGATAGGAAAAACGCACAAACAAGAACACAGAGGTCCAGACGTCGTGCCCTCGTGAGGTCCAAGACTCCTGCTGGCAGGAGACGGAGGGACAGGTGGGCCAATCAGCCGGCCCGGCAGAGAGAGTGTGAGAGAGAGAGAAAGCGAGAGAGAGAGAATGGAAAAACTGGAGGATTATAGACACAGGAAAGAATGACGTGGGTGAACCGGAGAGAGGAAAAAGATGAGCGTTGATAAAATTAAAGTGCAGGGATAATCTTTGGATGTAGCATGACTGATGAACAGCTACTTCACCTGATGTTTAGGTTAATGGTTTGAACTTATGCAGTAGTTTCTGTCCAGCAAGGCACATTTGGGTAGAAAAATGTCTTTAAAATTACAAAATATAATATACAAAATTCTTTATTTCCTTAAAAAAAAGATATTCCCCACTGATCTGTCCACAGTTTAAAAATTTCGCATTACTTTTTTACATGCAGCTATCACGGTGCTCTTCTGCGAAATGCAAAAGACTTAAGCGTCCAGTGGCCAGAGGGTGTTTGCGGAAACGCGCGCACTCAATGAACCTTCCATAGATAAATTTATGTTAACAAAGCATATATGTGATTAAAAGGATCAGAAGGATGGATAGAAAGAGTGAAGAAATAGATGAGAGAAGCAAAGACAAGAGATTATCAGCCATCTTCATTTACCCCGATGCTTCCTCTGCCTTATTGTAGATGAAGTTAAATTAGAAAAAAGGCAGGAGCGCTAGAGGAGGAAAGGTGGAGAAAGGAAGCAATGAAGGGAAAATAGGGGAGTTTGGTTGGGGGTGGCGGTAGAAAGAGAGTCCATCAGCTGAGTGTTAGCACTCTGCTGAGATCAGCAATAATGTGAGAGCAAGAAAATGAAGAGAGGGGAAAGGGAGAGGAAGGGGGGGGTGAGGATTGAGTGTGTGGTCAGAATGAGAGTGCTTCCATCCTGCCTCTGCCAGTGAAAGCTTCAGCGACCGGGAGACGGAAAGAGGGCTGAAAAAAAAATCGAGGAATGAAATAAGAGATAAAAAGATGTTTGGATGGATAGAGAAAAGAAAACTGTCTTTGATGAAGTGAGAGGGAGGGCTCTGATGACATAAGCTGGTGTAAAAGATTCCCAATCCCCTGAGGTGATGGAGCCATTACAATACCCCCCTTCACCTCCAATCCTGCCACCCATTTCTCTCCCGACATCCCTCTGTACCCAGCAAACTGAGCTCTCCCAATAAGGCAAAGTGACTGGGGCATACCACCTTGGT